>ML675655.1:19222752-19347820 GCA_007922155.1 Mesoclemmys tuberculata
AGGACCCCTAATCAGGTAAGCTCCGCCCCCAACTCAGAGCCCAGCCCCGCTCTCAGCACACGGCCCCTAACAACCTGCACACACCCTTTGTAACTTCTCAGTGTGCTTCAGACTTAACTATCTTCATAATTTTGTATCATCTGCAAACTTTGCCACCTCACACTTTACTCCTTTTTCCAGATCATTCATGAATATGTTGAATAGCGCTGGCCCCAATACAGATCCGGGAGGACATCACTATATACTGCTCTCCATCCTGAAAACTGACCATTTATTCCTACCCCTTGTTTTCTGTCTTTTAATGAGTTACTGACCCATGAGAGGACCTTCCCTCTTAGCCCATGACTGCTTACTTTGCTAAGGGCCTTAGGTGAGGGACCTTGTTACAGGCTTTCTGAAGCTCCAAATACACTATTTCCACTGAATCACTCTTGTCCACCTGCTTGCTAACCCCACCAAGAACTCCAGCAGACTGATGAGATGTGATTTCCCTTTACAAAAGCCATATTGACTTTTCCCCAACAAACTGTGTTCATCTACATGTCTGACAACTGTGTTCTTTACTGTAGTTTGAAGCAATTCCCCTGGTACTGAAGTTAGGTTTACTGGTCTGTAATTGCCAGGATTGCTGCTGGAGCCTGTTTTAGAAATTGGCATCCCATTAGCTAACCTCCGGCCATCTGGTATAGAGGCTGATTTTAGTGGTAGGTTACATACCACAATTAATAGTAGTGCGATTTCATATTGGGTTCCTTCAGAACTCTTGGGTGAATACCATCTGGTCCTGTTAAATTATTACTGTTTAATTTATCAATATGTTCTAAAACATCCTCTATAGACACCTTAATCTGGGGGAGCTCTCAGATTTGTCAACTAAAAGAATGGCTCAGGTATGGTAATCTCCCACACATCCTCTGCAGTGAAGAGCGATACAAATAATTCATTTGTCTTCTCCGCAATGGCCTTGTCATATCTGAGTGCTCTTGTAGTACCTTGATTGTCCCATAGCCCCACTGACTGTTTGGCAGTCTGCCTGCTTCTAATGTGCTTTTAAAAATATATATATTTGCTGTTAAAAAGCCCTTTTCTAGTTGCTCTTCAAATTCTTTTTTGGCCTGCCAAATTATACTTTTACCTTTGACTTGCCAGAATTTATGCTCCTTTCTCTATTAATCAGTAGGATTTGACTTCTAATTTTTAAAGGCTGCCTTTTTGCTTCTAACCACTGTTTACAGTTTTTTGGACATAGTGGCATTTTTTGGATCTTCTTACTGTTTAATTTGGGGTATGCATTTTATTTCAACCTCTATTATGGTGTTTTTAAAAAACTCCCATGCAGCATGTAGGCATCTCACCTTTGTGACTGTTCCATCTAATTTCCATTTAACTAGCTTCCTCATTTTTGTGTAGTTCCCCTCTCTACAGTTAAATGCTACTGTGGTGGGCTTCTTTGGTATTTCCCCCACCACAAAGGTATTCCATTTAATTATATTATGGTTGCTGTTAGCAAGCAGTTCAGCTATACTCACTTCTTGGACCAGATCCGGGGCTCCATTTAGGATTAAATAAAGAATTGCCCCTCCTTTTGTGGGTTCAAGACTAGCTGCTCCAAGAAGCAGTCATTTATGGTGTCTACAATCTTTATCTCTGCATCCCATCCTCAGGTTATATGTTCCTAGTCAATATAGGGATAGTGGAATCCTCCATTATTATTACTGCGTTTTGTATGTTTAATCTCACCGAGCATTTCACAGTTACTATCATGATCCTGGGTCAGGGGGTCGACGGTACATTCCTATTCATATCCTCTTAATATTCAAGCATGGAATTTCTATCCATAGAGATTCTATGGTACTGTTTGATTCACTTTAGATTTTTAATATATTTGACTCTATGCTTTTTTTAAACATATAGTGCCACTCCCGCACTAGCAGGACCTACTCTGTCACTCCTATATCTTTTATACCCAGGTATAAGCCAGCCCCATTGATTGTCATCATTTCACCAAGTTTCTCTGATGCCTGTTACATCAATATCCTCCTTTAATACCAGGCACTCAAGTTCACCCATCTTAGTATTTAGACTTCTAGCACGTGTATACGTGCACTTATACAATTAGTCAATATTTAGCTGTCTGCCTTTGTGTGATGTAACTGAATGGGAATCGTCTTCATTTAACTGTTTCTCTTCAGCTCCTACCTGTACTTTATCAAGTTCTATTCTCACCTCTTTAGTAGGATATAGAGAATCCCTGTTAATAAATCCTCCCCTAAGGGATCTCGCTGTCCAAACGGTGTGCTCTTCCTCACCTTAGTTTAAAAACTCCTCTACAATCTTTTTAATTTTACATGCCAGCAATATGATTCTGTTTTGGTTTAGGTGGATCCCATGTTTCCTGTATGGGCTTCTGCTTTCCTAGAAGATTCCCCTTTTCCTATTAAACCTAAAACCCGCTTCCCTACACCACCATCTCATTCATGCATTAAGACCCTGTGGTTCTGCCTGTCTAACCGACCCTGCGAATGAAACTCAAGGCATTTAAGAGAATGCTACCAGGGAGGTTCTGGACTTTTAGTCTCTTACGTGGAAGCCAAAATTTGGGCTACAGGACCTCTTTCCTACGTTTCCCTATGTCACTGGTACCCACATGTACGATGACCACCAGCTCTTCCCCACCACTGCACATATGTCTGTCTAGACATCTTGAGAGATCCACAATCTTCACACTTGGCAGGCACGTTCTCCATGTGGTTCTCCTGGTCATCACAAACCCAAATATCTATATTTCTAATGATTGAATCCCCCATTACTATTACCTGTCTCTTCCTAATAACTAGGATTCCCTCCCCCAGAGAGGTATCCACAGTGCAAGAGGATACCTTGACATCATCTGGAAGGAGGGTCCCAACTATGGGATCATCTCCTTCTGCTCCAGTTTGATGTTCTCCTTCCCTGAGACCAAAATCTGTCAGACGGGGGATACTGGGGAGGGGAGCACTCTACTCTGTCCTGAAAGCCTCATCAATGTCTCTCTCTATTTCCCTTAGCCACTCCAGTTCAGCCACTCTGGTTTCCAGAGCCCATACTCTCTCCTGGAGAGCCATGAGGTCCTTGCACCTAACACACACATATACCTCCTTCACTCAGTGCAATAATGTGGATGGCTTCCATTCTGCTCCTGGACTTCTGCCTGCATTCTCTTTACTCCAGCAGCTTTGTTTTGTTGTGTTTAGGTTTAGGGGGGTTTATTAGGGAAGTGAGTAGTTGTTTATTGGCATAACTTCAGAGAATGTTAGGTGTATCGGACTCTCATGCTCCCTCTCTAAAATCCCTCACAAAACTCCCATTAGCTGTGCCTGCTTGCCTTGGCACAGATGCTGGAACTAGTGGGGCTTGAAGTGGTTTCCATTATATACAGGGCTTACAGTTTGGTTCAATGGATCTCAGCATCCCCATTATAAAAATTGTTCCAGCGCCCCTGTCACTTGGTCACTTAGGAGCTGGCTTTTTTGATCCCTGTTCTCCCTGAGTAACCCCACCCCCTGGTTAAGGGTTCATGGGTGTTAAAGGGCTTAGGGATCAAAGCCTTAAGAAGCTCTTAATCTTGCCAAGCAGGCCACTAAGTTCAGTACATGGCCTGCAAACAGACCACAGTATATACTACAGTCACATAAACAGACAGACAGAAAGACAGACAAGAAACTCACTCCAAAGGTCATGTCCTCACTTCTCCTTCAACTGGAGCATTCCCTTTAAAATCTCCTGTTTGCTGCTTCTCTTTGCTAGTTTGAGTTCTTTTTAGGTTTCATGGTTAGTCTCTGCTATTTTTTAGGGGCCCATGTATGTCTTGGGGTACTAACACACAACATTTCTTGTTGCTTTTGAGGTAATTCTATAAAACATCACTAACGCTGTAAAGGCAAGTATTTTGGTTATGTTACAGTGTTTTCCATTTCAGTTAGAAATGACCAGTCTTGTATTTTTGCCCCAGTATGTATACTTATTCCTCCTGATGCCACTGTGTTATTTACTCACTGTTTCAGATCCTGAGTGAAAAATTATTGGAAAACTTGCGAAAAGGAATAACATAATGCCTAATTAAGTTGTAGAGAGCTTCTGTATGACACAAATTTATCCTTGCTAAAGCATGACAACTAAGAAAGAACTGATACAAAATTGTTCGCTAAAGAAAGATGTCAAACATTGTTAAAATGCCCCTTAAAATCCAGACCGACTCTCTTATTATGCTCTGGTTTTTTTTAATCTTACCTTTAAAAGTCTGGGTTTCTCTCTCTCTTTCTCTGTTTCATGATTTTTAATTTCTCTTTTAAATTAATTTTGTTAAATGTGCCAAATAAGTTAATAATGAAAGATATTTATTGATAAAGCATTTAAGATAGTTTATTTTTAGAACAATTTCTTTGTATCTATTGCCTCTCAAATACTAAAATATAGCTTTCCCTAATACCTCATTCCTGCTTTAATTTATTTATTAAATCCAAGTTTAATCAATTTAATTAATCTACCTTCCATACCTTAAATTCTACAGGAGTTACAAGTCTACTTTAACAAAAAAGGCATAGTTTCTGGGAAAAGTAGTAAAAAGTGTTATCAACTTTTTTTTACAAAATGCAGGCCTAGCTTAAACTATTTTATGTATCATACATGAGTGTATTAACCAATTTTATACCATTAGATTTCCTTTAAGTTAGGCAGTGTGTGTGTGCATGTGAGTTGTAAAAAATAAGCTGAAAACTAAATATGAATGTGTATGAGCGACTTATCTAATCCGACTGTATGTTTACAGTGGTTTATATATAAAACAGTATACAAATTGAATTCAGTGTATGCTTAATTATTTTGGGAAGTGGCACAGGGACAGGAGGGTAAGTGGTGCTGTCTCTGTGTGTTTGTGTGCTCTATTTTGCTAAAAAAAATTTATCATAATCTATTTGTCCTTCAAAAACTTTAGAATCTTTAAAAGGCCTCTAATACAACTTAAGCCAACAGGCAATCATTTCCAATAGATATAACAGGCTGTGATATCTGTCTACCATTTTTTAAAGATATATGGTAAAGGAATTATATAGAAAAATGGAATTTTATTCCCTGGTTCAGAATTCAACAGATATACACCTAACTGCTAAATTTACAGACGTTTTGTTAAGAACAAAGTCTGATAAAGAAATCTGCATGCATCCTCCTGTTGAAGCATGGCTCATGTTTTTTTCAGATAAAACACAGAAAAAAGTTTGTATGTAGGGGAGGAGAGGGCAGGCAGCTAGCATTCTTATCTCTTTCAAAAAGTATAAAGACATGGCTTCTGTTTTAAAATGTTATTGTTTTATTGTAAAGCCCCTTGGTAAAAGACAGGGGATTGTATACTGTCCCCTGGAATTGAAAGCTGTCTTTAGACTTTGCAAATGGACTTTACATGTAAATGGTATTTACAGGTTTTTGTTTGTTCACTTAGACAAAGCTTTACTAAGATTAAGAGGCCATATATAAGACTTACAGCTAATGCTAGTAGGTGCTAACTACCAATAAATATAAGTGATTATGAAAAAATACATTAATTTGAGTACATGGAATAAGGGAAGCTAGCATAAAAGTTAGGCATGTATTCCATTAGGCTCCATCTACTAGTTCTTAAAGACAAATGCTGAAGGCGTTTTGTAGAAAGAGGACATTTTATTTCTGGTCCAGAATTAAAAATAAGTAAGTCTGATTGCTATATTTACATAGGTTTTGTAGGAAGTTTATTAAAAATATCTAAATGCATGTCCCTTTTGACTGGTATTTTAGCTCTAATTTATGTTTTAATATGATATTGTAAATGCTTCTATAAAAAGCCATGGGTTTAGAAAAACCTTCAAAGTGACTCAGGGAAACATGATGCATTTTAATAGTCTATGACATGTGATTCTGCAAAAGGTACCATTGTTAGAGTTCCTTCTGAATGACTCAGCCAATGATGCATGATTTGTGCAAACGTCTAGACACAGGTTTGTGCATTTTGCAAGTAATAGTCTGTGGGGTGAGATGCTTTTCTCTTCCCTCTGCTTTTCCTTTCTTGATTTTTTAAAACTTTCTTGGTCATCTTTGAAAGGTGGCCGTAGAATAACTCTACCCTGCACAATGTAACTAGCTCTATAGCACTATTTTCTCTCTCTATCTCTAATACTTTATGACCTTTGAGCATTACTCAAATCAACTTCATTTAGAATTGTACTCATTGCATAAAATTATTTTTTCTAAGAATGAATGATTACATGTCTCAATACCTCTCCTTTATTCCTCTGTCATTAATACTATGTAAAATTATTTAATTACTTTATTTAGAAATGCATTAACTACATCTAAAGCAACTGCATATAAAATATATTTTTCTCTAAAAATGCATATTAACATTACTTTAGTCACAACAGAAGAATGGCCATACCTGATCAGACCAATGGTCCATCTAGCCCAATATCCTGTCTCAGACAGTGGCCACTGCCAGGTGCTTCAGAGAGAATGAACAGAACAGGGCAATCTCGTGTGATCCATCCCGTCGGCCACTCCCGGTTTCTGGTATTTGGAAGATTAGGGACATCTGGAGCATGGGGTTCTGTCCTTGACCATCTTGGCTAACAGCTATTGATGGTCTTATCCTCCAAGGACTTATCTAATTCTCTTTTCAACTGTTAGACACTTGGCCTTCACAACATCCCACGGCAATCAGTTCCTCAGGCTGACTGTGCGTTGTGTGAAGAAGTGCTTCCTTATGTTTGTTTTAAATCTGCTACCTATTAATTAATTTAATTGGGTGACTCCTAATTCTTGTGTTACATGAAGCGATAAATAACACTTCCCCATTCACTATCTCCACATCTTCATGATTTTATAGCCCTCTATCTTATCCCTCCTTAGTCCTCTCTTTTC
This sequence comes from Mesoclemmys tuberculata, assembly GCA_007922155.1. Taxonomy (NCBI): domain Eukaryota; kingdom Metazoa; phylum Chordata; order Testudines; family Chelidae; genus Mesoclemmys; species Mesoclemmys tuberculata. The sequence continues at coordinate 19,229,677 of ML675655.1, forward strand.
TAAGATGAATAGTCCCAGTCTTTTTAATCTCTTCTCGCACAGAAGCTGTCCCATACCCCTTATAATTTTTGTTGCCCTTCTCTGTACCTTTTCCAGTTCCAGTATATCTTTTTTGGAAATGGGGGAACGAGAACTGCATGCTATATTCCAGGTGTGGGTGTCCAATGGATTTATACAATGGCATTATGGTATTTTCTGTTCTATTATCTGTTCCTTTCCTTATGGTTCCTAACATTTTGTTAGCTCTGTTGACGGCCACTGAATACTGAGCAGATGTTTTCAGAGAACTATCCACAATGATTCCAAGATCTCTTTCTTGAGCAGTAACCGCTAATTTAGATTCCATCATTTTGTATGTATAGTTGGGATTATGTTTTCCAGTGTTTATTACTTTGCACTTATCAATACTGAATTTCATCTGCCATTTTGTTGCCCAGTCACCCAGTTTTGTGACATCTCTTTGTAACTCTTCTCAGTCAGGTTTGGACTTAACTATCTTGAGTAATTTTCTATCGCCTGCAAATTTTGCCACCTCACTGTTCCCCCTTATTTATGAATAAGTTGAACAGCACTGGTACCATGACAGAATTTTTCGGGACTCCACTATTTACCTTGCTCAATTGTGAAAACTGACCATTTATTCTTACCCTTTGTTTCCTATCTTTTAATCAGTCACTGATTTCTGAGAGGACCTTCCCTTTTATCCCATGACTGCTTAATTTTGCTTAGTCTTGTCACAGGCTTCCTGAAAGTCCAAGTACACTATATCCACTGGATCACTCTTGTCATCATGCTTACTGACCCACTCCAAGAAATCTAATACATTGTTGAGGCATGGATTTCCCTTTACAAAAGCCATGTTGACTCTTCCCCAACAAACTGTGTTAATCTATGTGTCTGATAATTTTGTTCTTTACTATAGTTTCAACCAGTTTGCTCGGTACTGAATTTAGGCTTAACATCCCGTAATTACCAGGATCGCCTCTGGAGCCTTTTAAAAAGGCTGGCATTACATTAGCTACCTTTCAATCATCTGGAATGAAGGCTGATTTAAGCAATAGGTTATATACCACAGTTAGTAGTTCTGCAATTTCATATCTGAGTTCTGGTCCTAGGGACATATTACTGTTTCATTTATCATTTCTTCCAAAACCTCTTTTATGACACCTCAGTTTATGACAGTTCCTGAGATTTGTCACTTAAAATGAATGGCTCTGGTGGGGGATCTTCCCCATATTCTCTGCAATGAAGAGCGATGCAAAAAATTCATTTATCTTCTCTGCAACAGCCTTGCCTTCCTTGAGTGCTCCTTTAGCACCTTGATCATCCAATGAGCCCACTGATTGTTTGGGAGGCTTCCTACATCTCAAGTACTTAAAAAAAATTTGTTGTTAGTTTTTGTGCCCATACACAGGTGCTCTTCAAACTCCTTTTTGGCCTGCCTTATTTACTTTTACACTTGACATGCTAGTTTTTATGTTCCTTTCTATTTTCTTCAGTAGGATTTGACTTTGAATTTTTAAAGGATGCCTTTTTGCCATTAATCGTCTATTTTACTCTGCTGTTTCAGTATGGTTTTTTGGGCTTTTTTTAAGTTGGGGTATACATTTAGCTTAAGCTGCTAACATGGAGTTTTTAAATATTCTCCATGCAGTTTGCAGGCATTTCATACCATGACTGCTCCTTTTAACTTCCATTTAAATAGTTTCCTCATTTTTGAGTAGTTCCCCTTTTTCAAAATTAAATGCTTCTGTGGTTTCTTTGGCATTTTCCCCACTACACAGCTGTTAAATTTAATTATACTATGTTCACTATTACCAAGCAGTTCAGCTCTATTCACCTCTTGAACCAGATCCTGTGCTCCATTTAGGACTAAATCAAGAATTGCCTAGAAGTAGTCATTTAATGTGTCTAGAAAAGTTCTCTCTGTATCCCTTCGGGAGGTGACATATACCTAGCCAGTATGGGGGATGGTTGAAATTCCCCACTATTTTTGCATTTTCTGTCTTTGTAGCCTCTCTTTTCTTCATGAGCATTTCACAACCACTGAAACCAACCTGGTGAGTACTATATTCCTACTTAATATTCAAGCATGCAATTTCTATCCATAGAGGTGCTATGGCACAGTTTGATTTATTTAAGATTTTTACTTTATTTGACCATATGCTTTCTTTCACATAAAGTGCCACTCCCCCACCAGTGTGATCTACTCTGTCATTCCTATATATTTTGTACCCTGGTATTACCATGTCCCATTGGTTATCTTCATTCCACTAAGTTTTCATGATGCCTGGTATATCCATATCCTCATTTAATGCCAGGCACTCTAGTTCACCCATCTTAACATTTAGACTTATAACATTTGCATATAAGCATTTGTATATTTTTCCAACATTCAGTTGTTTGCCTTTATGTGTTATGTTTGATTGTGCCTCACTTGCTCTTGCCTGCACTTTACCAACTTCTTTCTTATCACCTTTACTACGATAGAGAGTTCCTTCTTTAATAAATTAATCCCTAAGGGATGTCTCTGCCCAAACCATTTACTCCTCTGCAACTGCTGGCTTTCCCCCAGCACTTAATTTAAAAAATCCTCTGCAAACTTTTAAATTTTATATGGCAGCAGTCTGGGGCCATGTCTACACTTCAGAGTTAAGTTGACTTCAACTATATCAACAATCATAAGTCGCTGCAATAACATTGGTTGAGCACGTCCACACATCGCTCCACAGTAATTGCTCTTGCATCAACAGAGAGAGTGTTACATCGAGGGTAGATATCTCACTGTGCAGCTCGCCGTCCTCTGTCACTGGGAGCTGTGGGAAAGATCGCGGTGCATCATGGGCATGTGCTTGCCATCCGGTGCAGTTCTTTCCATCCCGTCATTCGATGGGCTTGACTTCATTTTGCGTTGTTTTTGAGCTGCCCCTGTAAACTGTGCACCCGCCACCTCTGACAGCACAGGTGCATAGCTGCTGACCATTGTGGTGATGGCCGTTATGAACACAACGCAGCTCGTCCTGCAGTATTTCAGGAGCTGCAAGACAGAGAGTGAATTGGTGATGCCTGGTCTGTTGTCTGCCATGAAGACAAATAATTCAAGATTGCTGCTGGCATTCATGTAACAGTTTGCCATAGTGCACCGTCAGCACTGGGCTTGAGAAACAAGCACTGAGCAGTGGGATTGCATCATGATACTTGTATGGGATGATGAGCAGTAGCTGTAGAACTTTCAAATGCGCAAAGCCACCTTCCTGGAACTGTGTGCAGGAGCTCGCCCCAGCAGTGCGGCACAAGGACACCAGAACAAGAGCTGCCCTCACTGGAACAGTGAGTAGCGACTGCTGTGTGGAAGCTCACAACTCCAGACTGCAACCAGCCAGTCGTGAGTCAACTGGAGTTGGAAAATTCACCGTATGGGCTGCTGTGATGCTAGGGTGCAGGGCCATTAATCGCCTCTTGCTATGAAGGTCTGTGATGTAATGTGCAGGAAATGATGGCCTTCAAGTAACGAGATTCCCTGACTGTGGTGGGATGATAGATGGAACACATATTCCAATTTTGGCCCCCAAGCATCTTGCAACGGAGTACATCAATGGTCTTGCAGATGCTGGTGGATCACTGGAACCTTTTCACTGACATCACTGTGGGATGGTCAGGGAAAGTACATGATGCACACACCTTTCAGAACGCTGGACTGTATAAAAAGCTGCATCCTGAGAATTTCTTTTCAGACCAGAAGATTCTAGTGGGAGATGTGGAAATGCCCATAGGGATCCTGGGAGACCCCACCTACCCCTTGCTCCCATGGCTCAGGAAGCCTTACACCAAGAACCTGCACATTAGCAAGGAGTGCTTCAACAAAAGGCTGCGCAGGTGCTGAATGACCATTAAATGTGCCTTCGGGTGATTAGACCTCAATGAGGAAAATATTCCCATGGTCACTGTGGCCTGCTGCACTCCCCATAATATTTGCGAATCGAAGGGGGAAACGTTTCCCCAAGGGTGAACCACTGAGACTGATTGGTTGGCTGCTTTTTTTGAACAACCAGACACAAGGGCAATTAGAGGGGCATAGCAGGAGGCTATTTGAATCAGGGAGGCTTTGAAGGAGCATTTTGACAATGATTCCCAGTAATGTGTCCTTATGTGTTGCACTGGGCCAGGCAATGTTTACTTGCTGCCTTGAATTATCCCTTGCTTCCTGAGCGTTAATTGCAAACAGCAAATATTCCTATCCATAGTCACTGTTTCAATGTTAGCACGGAGCGATGTATGTATTTCACAAATACAGACTTATTTAATTTCAAAGACTCAAATTTAATCACAGGATCAAACACAAACTTTTGGACAACCAGAGGACATGACAAAGAACAACAGTCTCGCGGTTAGGGCTCTCACAGCTGGGTGTAACTCTAGCTTTCACTGGGAAACCAGTCCCTAGGCATGTAGTGCACAGGGTACCGTGAGGAATTCGAAGGGGGAATCTGAGGAGGGTATATGCCAGAGTTCTATAGTGGCTGGAGGGGCAGTCTGGAACAGATGTGCTCAGATTGAAGGTTAATCAGGGATTTCAACATCTCTGTCTGGCCTTCCAAGACCTTTATCATCCACTCTTGCCCGTGTCCTTTCTTGGCTCTCCTGCCTGAATCTCTTGTTGACTGTCTTCCTCCACACTCATTTCACTAAGTGCTGCATCTGTTGACTGCAGCACTTCGCAAACCATACCCTCCTTATTCCTCCTGGGTCTGTACCTTGTCTGTTGGAGGCACTCCACCAGTGTGGAGGAGTGGGCCTTCAAGGGCACATCTGCAGAAGCCAAAGTAAAACAATGAACAGTAACAATATTGAGAGTGTGCTCACAGCCTTGAATCACAAAAGTTACACACACCTATTTCTCACTGCCCCTTGGCCAGCACATAGATCAGGGCAAGACCCAAATATGGTGAGTTCATGGGGATGGGGAAGTGGGCAGGGGGGAATGGGCAAGAAGGGACAAAGGGTGATTTGCGAAGGGGATTTCTATAAGAAGCTAGGGAGCCCATTCTGAATATTGGTACCTTTTCCACAGGGTAACAGAATCAAACGCATTATCTCACTCCTAAGGGTAAACAAGCACGGTGAATGTGGCTTCAGAGCGGCTCTGTATGCCATTTGCCTGTGTGCCACTCTGGTCTCTGCAGAAATAATTGCTAGGTGGCATGGCAAAGTTTCCTACAGTGGGGGGTGAAACCAGACATCTCTCTCAAGGAACGTTTGGCAGAGGATTGCAGAATACCTACAGGAAAGTTTCCTAGAGATGTCTATGGAGGATTCCCAGGACATTCCCGTGTACATTAACAAACTTTTCCGCCATGGCCCTGCTGCATAGACAGACAGGCTCTGCTCTTAATTTCTGTCCCTTATCTCCACATACAGCAGAAAAGTATCAAAGCAAAATGAGCACTTACCGGAGCTCTGCTCTCTTGCAACTTGTGTGCCAGAGCCAGAGGGCTGGGACTGGATAGACCTTTCCAGAGTGGAAAAGAGGTCCTGGCTCGCAGCACCGCCAGAGCACCCTGCCAGATGCTCCACATCATCCTCCAGCCCCAGCTCTTCGCTCACCACTTCTTCGTCTGGGGTGAGTCTGCTGGCTGCTCACTGCAGTCCCCCCAAAGTATCCACGGGGCTCTTGGCAGTGGAGCTGGGGTCACCTCTGAGGATGGCGTGCAGCTCCTTGTAGATGCAGCATGTCTTCGGCACTGCCCCAGAGAGATGGTGGGCTTCCCTTGCCTTTTGGGACACCTCCCTCAGCTCCTTGATTTTAGCATGACACTGCTGAGTGTCCCTCTCATGCCTCTTCTCATGCCACTTGCAATCAGCCAGTACACATCAAAATTCCAACAGCCAGGGAGAAGCTGTGACTGCACAGCCAGTGTGCTCCACGTGGGAGAGTGTCTGGTGCATACAGCTGGCACGGCAGTTGGGAAGATGCTCTGTGAACTGTGCACACTGAGCAAACAGGAAGAGGAATTTCAAAAATTCCCAGGCGTTAAAGAGAGGAGGGGCACATACCTGTGTACTTTCAGGGCAGCAGAGTTCAAACTGCTGACCAGAGTGGTCATGATGGACACTGTGGGACACTTTCTGGAAGCCAATTAGGGCAACATAAATAAGTGCGGTGTCTACACTGATGCTGCATCCCTTTAATTATGTTGCAAAAAGCTCGAAGCTACTCCTTGAGGTGGTTTTATTTTGTCATCATAGCAGGGGAGTTATGTCACCAGGAGGAGTATTTCAATGTGTACACCGCCACTGTTTCATCGACAAATGCTGACTTTTGTCGACAAAATTCTGTAGAGTAGACAAGGCCTGGTTCTGTTTTGGTTCAGGTGGAGCCCATCCTTGCTGTATAGGCTTGTCTTTTCCAACAGGTTCCACAGTTACTGCTAAACCCCAAACCCTCCTCCCTTCACCATCATGTCATCTACATATTGAGACTCTGCAGTTCTGCCTGTCCAATTCGCCCTGCAAATGAAACTGGAAGTAATTCAGAGTCCAGAGGTCCGGGACTTTAAACTCTTACCTGGAAACCTAAATTTGGCCTCCAAGTCCTCTTTTCTGCCTTTCTTATGACATCAGTATCCCCATGTACCATAGCCACCGGCTCCTCCCCAGCACTGCACATAAGTCTGTCTAGACGTCACGTGAGATGTGCAACCTTTGCATCCCGCAGGCAATTCGCCACGTGGCTCTCCCCATCATTGCAAATCAAACTATCTATGTGTCTAATAATTGAATGACCCATTATTGTTACCTATCTCCTCATAACAGGGATCCCCTCCACAGGGGAGTTATTCTCAGTGCAAGGATAGCATGACATCATCTGGAAGGAGATTCCCAACTATTGGATAGCTTTTGCTCCACCTCATCTTGATGTTTTCCTTCCTAAAGACTTGCACTCTCTTGAACAGCACAGAGGCGGTCAGACTGGGGGTGGGGCCATTCTACTTATCCCTGAAAGTCTCTTCTGTGTACCTCTGTTTCCCTTAGCTCCTCCAGTTCAGACATGTGGCCTCCAGAGCCCATTCTGTGTCACTGAAGGCCATTAGCTGATTGCACTGTATGCACACATATGGCACCTGCCCCAAAGGCAGGTAATCACACATACTGCATTCAGTGAAATAAGCTGGATAACCCCCACTCTGTTGCTGGACTTCTGCCTGCATTATTTTTACTATCACAGCTTTTAACGAAAGTTTTTGGGATGAGGGGGTTTGTTCTTGGTTTAAGATTAGAGCATGCTTGTTAGGTGTATCTCCCTAACAAAACTCCCCTATTCGCTGCTCCCCATCATTAGTTTCTCTGGTCGCTCAGGGGCTGTCTTTTTAGACCACTGTTCTCCTTTTTGTCATTAAGTCTTTGTACATCCATATACTAGACTTTATTTAAAATGCACTAAATGCATAAACACATATTTTCTTCTCAAAATGAAAATATGGCATGAAAGCTTCAGTTAGTTTGTTAGTTAGTTCCACTGCTTGCAATAAGGATAAATTAAATAGAAATTTAAAAAACTCTTTAATTTTTTTCAAAAGGGCCACAAGCACCAAAAAACTGACGTGTCCAGAATTGAGGCCTAGCGGATAGACATAAGGCAAAACAGGTGGGCCTTAAGGCAAAAAGGGGCATGGAAACCTGTTGAAAATTATAGGATTGGAAAATATACAGAGTTAAAACTACTTCTGGAAATAACATTCTTATCACTGGGAAGATGGGTCACAACAGTCTCTATCAATATCAAATATCGAGAATAACAAAACGTTAGGGGGACAGATTACATGACCTGGGAAGATATCTTTAAATGGTGTGCATCTATTATGTTGCTACCCACCTGAAACTGCCAGGATACAATTACTTGTTGAGTGGCTCCTTGGCAGTTGCTTTATCACTGAAGGTCTCCGGGTTAGATGAGGACTGAGGAGGGGCAGTGCCACATTCTCTGGGACTGACAGTGTGTACCCCTCTCCGGAAGCCCACTCCTGATGCTACTATCTTCTCTAATTATAGACCAGTCTCCAAACTTTCCTTTACAACAATGGTAACTGGGGGCATGGGGTGGAGGGGAGACGGAAGGGGAGGGTGACTTCAGTTCCAAAGCTTTCCTGAGGCTGACAGTGAGTCCTGTTGCATTCTTTTTTGGGAAGAGGACTGGCAAGCTTCCAGGTCTTCCCCAAACTCCTGAATCGGCATTTTCACTTGAAGGGCTGATTGTTCCCAATGTGGACATCAGGTACGGTGGACTGGTAAACTTGTGTTCCAAAGCCATTCCAAATTCCTGTGGTGAGGCTCCCTGCACTGCAGATCTCACTCTGCACTCGTAGGAAGATGCCGCTGCCCTTGGCATTGGCATAGAGCGCCACTGGGCGCCATGTCAAGGCACAGAGTGAGGTCGGTGCTTTAACCTGGCAATGACATTGGCCTCTAGGAGCTGGGGGCTTGGAGAGGTCAGATTCTAATCAGATCTGTCCGCTCCTCGGCTCACTGCACCTCTGATTCCACCTGTTTTCTCTGAGAGCTCCTCCACTCAGGTCTTGGGTCTCACACAGCACCTCTCTTAGGGTGGAATCACGCAACTCCCCTACTGTCAAACTGGGGCCCAGCTGCAGTCCCCTGTGATCAACCATGATTACCTCAGCATCTCTGTCTTATGTCTGGTACCGGCTATGCTGCTGCCTGCATGAGCACGACAGCTGTATCCAGTGACCAGTCAGCCTCCTTGACCAAAGCATTTCAGAGAAAATACAACAAAGAGACTGTACGCACGTCCCCCTCGCCAGGAGTCTAACCATCTTCCACCTGCGGAGCCTGTGGTCTGACTTCCTACAGACTCCTCCTCAGAGACTCTCCAGGTTAGCTCATCGCCCTTGACAGCCCCAGGCCACTGCTACTCCCCTCCTCATAAAGCTTCTAACTATTTAGTGTCCTTTTAATCTCCGGGCTGCCAGCCTGGCTTCTATCTTCACTAGAGACAGGATATAGGATTCTTGAAGTCAAATCTTCCCCCTTTTTCTTTCAAGTGTGTGTCTGGATGGTTTTATTTGCCGAGCTACGGTGTTGCCTTCCTGCATAATCACCATTAAATTCAAGCTGTACAGCTGTATATTAAATATTCCACTATGCCCAATATAAGTTACACAGGCTCTCTCAGTAATTAGGTTATACATCAGTATTCTTATTTTATTATATAGCAGCTCCACGACTGTCACGAACCTTCTCTAGGGAAAGAGGACCACCTCAAGGAGTTAACATTATACAGAACACAAGTAGCAGCCCTGTCACCTGACTATTCCACACATGGAGGGCTTGTAGCCTCCTCCTGGTCCTACACTACTTCCTATTATAGTCCACAGGCCATAAATCCTAAGGAAAATCTGGCTAATTTCCTAGACGAGACGAACTCGATAAAGACTGTAGGTCTGATTCTTGGCCCCATTCTGGCCTGTGTGCACTGCCTGGCTTGCAAAAAATGTCCTGGATTCCCCTGCTGGGGATATGCCCAGTGTGGGGGAATCCATAACAGGCAGAGAGGTGGTAGGGGTCCCTGACGCAGGGGATGTTTGGGGCAGATAGGGGAGAGTGGTTGGAGCACAATATATTCCTGCAGTCCCCAGCTGGTACATGGTTCCCAGAGGTCCCCCTAGCTGCTCTGCGTCTGGGGCCAGGCTGGAAAGAGAATCTGTGAACCATATCAACTGGGCACAGCAGAGAACCTGACCTACAGAATATTTAAGGAATTAAGTTTTCGTTTGCAGTTGCTGCATAAAATGAGGGTCAGCACACAGCCACTGCAGACCAGCCCCGGCCCCCAGCAATGCAAGGGGCACCTGAGACTCCACTGCAAGGCTGACACCCTCAATGAAGCTAATGGCACCATTCCCCACCTGGTCTCAAACAAGGGGCACAGACCCAAACATGGCCATCTGCTGCAGACTGCATCTTTGGAGAACTATCCTTCTGCTGTGACAAACAATGAAACCAGCAGTGACTTAAAGCAAATAGGACACATCAGCTGCTGCAACCAGAAGAAACTAGCATTTTCAGTTTGCTTTTTCTGATCTGGAGCATTGCGCTCATAAATAATGAAAGTAACTAAAAGCTACTTGAAAATACACACATTCCTTCCTTATGAAAGAATGAGAAAAATCCCCAATTATAAAAGGACATTTCTTCCAGCTAGGAATAATTTGTCATGTAATTCTCAGAAGACAGCCACAGAAGCATACATGCACTATGCTTCCTTTTGAGTGATCTGTGATTGCAGATGTATTGAGGCTTCTAATGAGGGATTTTTACAGCACACATCCTGCTGAGCGTCTCAGGGGGTAGAGAGAGAGAGAGATGAGTTGAGACTCAGCCTTTAGCTGTCAGTTCCTCTGCACCTTCTTCTCAAGAGGAGTTGGGAAGAGAGTGTGTGTGTGGGTGCAAATAGGGACACCATCCTTAACTGACTACGGATATTCAAGGTTTTCACTGGCATTGGATGGGGAGCATCCTGGATTCTTTCCCTGAAACGATGGTGGTGAGGAAACCCAAGAATACGTAACTAACACCTAAGTCAGGCCTTTAGTCTTCAGTGCAGGAACAAGGATACCACAGAGTCCTCCATGACAGAGCATGGGCTGTGTCCAAACGACAAAGGGCAGAAAACCACTGCAAGGGCACCACAGCCAGAAAGGCAAGCATGACCATACATGGGTAGAGTGTTTCCTGGACTCAAGGGCTGCAAGACCAACCCCCAGTTCAAACAAGGCCACTAATGAAGTTGAAAGGATCAAGGTTCATAGAGCAGAATGACAGCAGCTTCATCTCTGCTATAGGGGAATACGAGATTGCAACATATACCGCAACAGAACACGTGCCTCCCTCACACTGGTACACCCAACCAGAAATGCCTGGCGTGCCAGCTTGGATAGCAACTCTATGGAAAGAAAGCAAGAGATGCTGCTGCTAGTGAGAGCTTGTTAGCAAGGCACTGTAGCTGACAGGGCCATGTCCTCCTGGAGAGGCACTGAACTCAGAGATATTAGTTACAATTTGAAAAAGGGCAAAACAACTTCCAACGCTCCTTACGTCACCCACCGTGCCCAGAACAGATGTGATGGTGTAAAAGAACCCTAGCTCCAGAACTAAATATATGAATGTGAAATGCTACAATACAATTATCTATACAATCACAGACAAATAAACCATTGAAGAGGCTTCTTGTGTGTATTACTGGCGCTGGCCACTGCGGCCCCGACAGCCACTTTGTGTTGCCCATGGAGCAACATTACCTCACACGGGCACTGCTTAATGCTGCAAAGAAGGGAGCCTGATTACGGTTTGGAAGCGTGGTGCCCATCTTTCCTCGTGTATTCCCTCAGGGCAACCTCTCTCTCAGGCCTCAAAGTGGTGAGAAATGAAGGAGTTCATGGAAGTTATTTATTTCTAGCGTTAGTTTAGCTAGCTTCAACCTCCAGACATTTGGTCTCAGAGACTTATACATTTTAGGACCAGAAGTGACCATCCTGATCACCCAATTTGACCTGTCTAACATAAGCCACAGAACTTCTCCAGAATAATTCCTGTTCAAACTAGAGCTGACCTTTTAAAAAACATCCAATCTTGACTTTAAAATTGCCAGTGACGGAGAACGCGGCACAGCCATTGGTACATTGTCAAAGATTAATTACACTCAGTTAAAAATGTATGCCTTATTTCCAGTCTGAATTTGTCTAATTTCAACTTCCAGCCAGTGGATCTTGTTCTAAGGGGTCCTGGGATAATAAAGAAGGTGCTCTTGTGGACCAGTAACTGGTTAAAGACCGGAAAGAAAGAGTGGGAATAAATGGTCAGTTTTCAGAATGGAGAGAGGTAAATAGCGGTGACCCACAGGGATCTGTACTGGTACTAGTGCTGTTTAACTGGAATAAGGGGTGAACAGTGACATGGCAAAACTTGCAAATAATACCAAATGACTCAAGATAGTTAAATCCAAAGTAGACTGTGAAGAGTTACAAAGGGATCTCACTAAACTGAGACTGGGCAACAAAATGGCAGATGAAATTCCAGGTTGATAAATGCAAAATAATGCACATTGGAAAACATAATGCCAACTATATATACAAAATTATGGGATCTAAATTACCTGTTCCCATTCAAGAAAGAGATCTTGGAGTTATTGTGGATAGTTCTCTGAAAACGTCTGCACAATGTGAGCAGCCGTCAAAAAAATGATGTTAGGATTCATTAGGAAAGGAATAGATCAAAAGACAATAAACATCATAATACACTATATAAATCCATGGTACACCCACACCTTGAATACTGCTGTAGTTCTGGTTGTTCCATCTCAAAACAAACAACCTAGAATTGGTACAGAGAAGGGCAATACAAATTATTAAGGGTATGCAACAGCTTCCCTATGAGGAGAGATTAAAAAGGCTGGGACTTTTCAGCTTGGAAAACATATGGGGAAATAATAGAGGTCTATAAAATCATGAATAGCATGGAGAAAGTAAATAGGGAAGTGTTATTTATTTCGTCATATAATACTGGGGTTGCTCAGGGAAATTAACAGGCAGCAGGTTTAAAACTAATATATGGCAGTACTTCTTCACACAATGCACAATCAACCTGTGGAACTCATTGCCAGGGGGCGTTGTGAAGGAGAAAACCATAACTGGGTTCAAAAAATAATTAGATGAGTTCATAGAGGTTAGGTTCATCAGCAGCTATTAGCCAAAATTGTCACAGATGCAACCCCATGCTCTGGGTGTCCCTAACTGACCACTGCCAGAAGTTGTGAGTGGATCACAGGGGTTGGATCAATCAATGGAGCCCTGTTCTATTCATTCCCTTTGAAGCACCAGGTATTGGCCACTATTGGAAGACAGGATATTGAGCTAGATGGACCATTAGTCTGACCCAGTATGGCTATTCTTATGTCCTTGCCTTTGTTTGCTAGATTGAAGAGCTCGTTAACAAATATTTGTTCCCTATTGAGGCACTGTAGTCTATAAATCATCCCTTTACCTTCTCGTTGTTCAGCTAAAGAGAGCTCCTTGAGTCATGTTTTCCATTCCTTTCATCATTCTCATGGCTCTTCTCTGCACCCTCTCCAATTTATCAACATCCTTCTGGAATTAGGGACATCAGTACTGGACACAGGATTCCAGCAGCTGCTGTACCAGTGTCAAACACAGAGGTAAAATAACCTCTCTGCTCCTACTTGAGAGTCCCCTGTTTTTGCATCATGGGATCACATTAGCTCATTTGGCCACAATGTTGCACTTTGAGTTCCTGTTCAGCTGATTATCCATCACTCCCAAGTCCTTTCAGAGTCACTGCTTCCCAGGATACAGTTCCCCATTCTATAAGCATGGCCAACATTCTTTGTTCCTAGTTGTAAAAAATTCCATTTAGCCATATTGCTCGTGCCCAAGTTTACGTAGCATTCCAGATCGCTCTGTGTCAGTTACTTGTCTTCTTCATTACTTCTATCACTCCCTCGATTTTTGTGTCACCTACAAACTTTATCAGTGATGATTTCGTGTTTTCTACCAGGTCATTAATAAAAATGTTAAATAATGCACTGCTAAGAACTGCAGGAGCCTACTAGAACCCCAAACCTTTAGAGATTCTCCCAGTCAGGTTTGTGTGTGTTATTTGCAATGTCAGTGTTGGATTTGTGGATGGTCTTTCGCATATTTGTTACAATGCTGGTGTGCTAGCTCTTTGTTACACAAAAATTTAATAAAGATCCTAATAATTAATATTCTAATTAAAATAATCTAAAATTAACCAGGACACACATGCAACTCTCTGGTGGCCCGACCTTAGTAGAGCTAAGACTCTCTCTCCCTCATTTGGAGAACTGTGCCTTAAAAATATGCTCCAAATGCTAAACATAGCAGCAAAATAGATCGTGATCAATAAGAGGCAAGCGGGAGAGCTGCAATGAAGATATGAGAAGGCAAGTGGCAATGAAGCAAAAATGAGATGCCCGTACTCTGGAAACAGGCTTTGCTACAAACATATTTCAACACAGGCCTGAAACACTGTGTGTGCTAAAACAAGGGACAGAAAATTCATCTTGCCATCTAAGAGAAATTCAATAGAGACTGGCACTGCCAATGCCAGATTTCTGATCACTTTACCTGCCCCACAATTATCTATGTCCAAAAGAGCTACACTACACTTTTCCTGGTAGGCATTTAGATACAGGCTAGCTTGATATGTCTCCAGAAAAATAAAAGTGTAAAAGGATTTTGGTGCTTTCAGAAAGTGGAGACTCCAAACTCAGATTAATTTGGTCTCATTGTAAGATACATACTGTATAAATGTATTTTTACTATTTCCCAAATTCTTAGAGGTTGCACAAATCACAGCTGGACTTCTCCATAAATGATAAAAACCCATTACAGCTGAGGAAACAGCTGTGAGGGAGTGTGTGGGTTGGAGAAATCAAGACATTAAAGAAGACAGGATTTCATCAGGTGACCTTTTATTCTGATAGAGCTGCATTGAAAACTTCCGCTTATAAATTGCAGCTCTTCCCATGACATATTCTGGAGGTAGGATTATTATTTAGAATTTTTTAAATGTCTTAACTTCAGAGATTAAGAGAAATTGTCCTCCTCATTTAAAGAGGCCAGCCGTTCTCTACTCTGCTACCTGTCTAACTCACGTCATTAGAGACATCTCAGCAAAATGATTCTAGAGTAGCTTAGATCTTTAATTTTATGTCCACCTATACAAGGAAGATGACCCTAGTGACAATGTTCTCTACAATAGGTCTTCTCTGATCTCATCCTGAAATGATGTTGACAGTGACTTAGCTGCTAATGTACACGGACATATCCAACCATTTTCAACATTGCTACAGAAGTGTGATGGGATCCCATGCTCAGCCAGATCTCTATCATGCTTTTTGTAGGAAAGTATAAAACCGTTTTGTTCCATCTGCGCTAGCAGATAAAAGCCATGTTCCAACATGAGTTATGGGGATCTGGTCATACGAGTTAATAATTAATTGCTCAATTAGTAATGTCCAGTGGAGATGGACTCTTTCCATCTTAAAACCCAGCATTTACTATTATTTATTTGTATTGTGGTAGCACCTCCAATCCCGCTGTGCTAGGCACCGTACAAGCACATAACAAAAGACGATCCCTACTTCCTGGAGCCCGCAGTCTGAGAATGTGGCTGACCACAACTGCTGAATTCTTGTGGGTGCTGAGCTACCCCAGCACCCGTGGGACTAGCAGCAGCAGTGCCTTGGGCCAGTGCAGAGCAGAAGCCTGCTCACGCGGAACCAATCACGCACAGGCGTTTTCGCTCCGCAGTCAGGGCGTCTGTAGCTTTCGGTATGATTATTTTTCTCACCTTTAGTCGATTATTTGGGGAGCGAAAGGCCATGCCTGGTCCCCATTTTGCATGGTGAAAGTGACTGCTGTGTGTTCTCTTCCAAAGGGGAAACGGGGTAGGCCCCATGCTCTCTAGGTCGGCATGGTCAGGGAGCTGCGGTTTCTTTGCCATTCCATTCGCAAATCCTGTCGATGACGGATATTTACAGCACCCTGTGCTTTGATTTAAATCAACCTCAGCAACTTGTAGCCAATTCAGCATCAGTGTGATTAGCCACCATACCCTCTCAGCTCCCCAGACACAGGCACACGCTGGCAATACTGCGGTTCTGTGGATGATGAAACTAAAACTCCTCCCTCCCCACTACCACAGAGGAGGCAAAGGCATCCCCTCAACTAGCTGCTGGGCCACAAGCCACGTGAAAGTGCATGGAATGATTCTGGCAAGTGGCTCCTGCTCTCATAAGGGAAAAATGAAGAAATGTGGAGAAAATTGGCTTACTGCCTCTCTGAAAGAAGAATGAGTCTGAAGGACCTCTTCTTGCTCTCGTCTCCAAAGGACAACACTTCCAGTTCTTCTGCATTTCCCCAAAAACAGGGGCTGAAAAGCAGAAGCTTGGCAAGATGCTATTATGACTACACAGAACAAGATTTAGGGTCTTCTGGATGAAAGGTGCTAAATAAATGCAAAATATTACTAGATAGTGCTTTAAGTCAGAAGAGTCTAGAAGCACTTTAGAACTTACACACTGTACAGAATTACTTCAGCCATCACTGAGATGCTGCCAACTCTGGAGCAGAATGCAACAGCTGTTGGGAGAACCCAGAACAATGTTACACAACCCCAGAGGGCAGGAAGTGGATACAATTATGCATGGTGTAATATTCACAGGGGCTTTAGATTTCTGGAATATGCAACAGCGACATCTCAGAGAAGAGCCAAATACAGTTCACCCCACCACATTCAAGATTGGCTACATATTCTGATCACATAACGTTGCCTGCTAGGGCCTTCACATCCTAAACTTTGACTACTGAAACGCCACAAATTAACTGACTGCACCCTAATTATGATATAAATAAACCAATGGCAGTACTAGAATGGGATCATTATATGAAATTAAAAAGCACAGACTCCAAACTGGACTTAAATTGTTATATCTGCTGAAGAATGTGCTCAGTAATCTAAATATAGTATTTTAATTGTGTGTCCATCCTCCAGGGAAGCTGAATTGTTTCAGCTCTTTTTAAAACAGGTAAAGTATAGAATTGTATCAGGTGGACTGAATTCTAGCAAACACAAGTTAAAATTCTAAACATAACAAAAATTGAGAGCCACAATAAATTCATAAGTTATTAACAAAATTAATTGCAAGAACTATGCAGTCCTTATTAAGGACACCTTGAGGATGGTTGGAAGAAGAAAGTCTAATAAAATACTTATTGGCTTATCCATTGTAAGGAACAGGAAAAGTTCAATGTTTGCCAAATGGGAAAGAATCTAACCAGGGAAAAAATGTAATTCTTGCAAACAACTGACATTAAAAACTAAATTTAAGTCTATAATAAAATAGTTGCCAGAATTTTTACATTTTTAAACATATAAATGTCAACAAAGAGGCAGAAATTCAAGGAAAAGTAGAACAGAACAGATTAACGATTTACATATAAGGAAAAAATGAAAAGCTCGGTCTATATTGCTTGACTAAGAGATGACTGGGGGGATGACATGATGACTGCACACAAATATTTGTAGGTCCTCAGACACTACAGGGCCAAGCATGGTATAAATGCTTAAAATGGATTAGATCAAACAGATACTGTACTGATCCAAGGGAAGACAACTGAATGATGAGTGGGATGAAAATAAGCAAAGAAAAATGTGGACAGAACAGTACACCAAACGGTGTGATAGAGAGAGCTGTCGAGCTGATGACTGGTACAAATAAAGTGTTGGAAACCACTTCACTGATGACATTTACAGTAAAACTATATAAAGCACTAGAAAATACAACAATATGGGAACAACCCCCCACAATGGGCAGACTTTAGAGTGGAAGTAGATGAACCAAGACAAAATTATTTACTTGTAATTCTTCTTTGATGATATTATTATCACTGGGTCTGAGCTGCTTAGTGTGAGAGAGGTTCAAATTACTCTAACACGGAATTTTCAATCCTCTGAAGCACTGACATTTGGGCAAGACAGTCTGCTGCCTAAGATCACGTGCTGGTCACACCGTTGGAGACTGAATGTCTCCGTGAGTTGTCATAATTTCTTCTGCATGCACATTTGTGGCATTATAGTTTTGTTTTAGCCTCAAGGAAAGATTCACTCTTTGGAGTCCCTTTAGCTTCAGTCCCAGTATTTCACATGGGGAGACCCAAATTTTTCCTCCCCCTCTTAAGTTGGTTGTTGATTTTTGGGAAGCCTTGTGAGATCTCATAAGACTGCATCAAGTTTCATTATGATAAAAGAACGTTTGTAACTTCTTGCCTAACTTGGCAATACCTTCCTCAGGTGCTGATGCAACATGAATCTCCAGATTTTTTCTCTCCAGGGCTGGGAATCCTGTGCGAATAGTTTCTTTCCAGAAGGGAAAATTACTTATCTACCATTCTGTTTCGATGAACAACTCACCACACAGAATTCCCAACCCATATCTCCTCCCCTTATGCTATGGGATCCTCTTCTGAGATGGGAGGGAAGATTCAGGAGGTTGGCTTATACAGTTTGAGAAGCTCCTCGTAACTCAAATCATCATGTGGACATTTATACCTCCTTACGCATTTTTTTTCTACCTGGGGACATCACTTCTCGATAGCAGATCCCTCACAGAGAAACCAGAACTGCATGGAGGAAGAAGAGGGAGTGAGCAGTTTAGTGCCGCCCCTCACAATGGCAGCAGAGGTGCTGTGAGGAGATTTTCCCACAAGGACCGGGAAGTCCCCTTCCATTGACGTATGGACCTTAGGGGGAGGAAACGTAGTATGGTGGGGGGCGGAAGGCTCCTAAATCACAGCGGGGAATGGCTGCAAGGGGGCAGGAGAGGGAGATGATGCTGAGGCTGGAAGGAGTTATAATGACCAGGAAAGCGCCCGAGGAGGAGCTATTGCTTCTCCACCCACTGCTGTTAAAGCCACAACCTCTCTGCACAGTTCAAGCTACTCAGAGACCCAGCTGCAGCATGGCCACCTGCATTACCAGCATGGGGTCAGGATTGCAGCATGGTTCCAGTCATATGGTTTGGTCGGGGCTACCCAGGGAAAACCGTACCCTACCACAGCGCCGCTGGGACCCAACCATGTTGCAACTGTACACCCTCAACGTGGCTGAAATTTTAGCATAGACCTGACGTGAAAGGCCCATGTCCCCATCAAGGATGCTCCAACTCAGCGCAGCTCCACTCCTGCTCAGCACAACCCATCCAGAAAAGAAAGCATCTGAAACACCTGCGAGGGCCCTTCTGCTAAGCCAAACACTAACGTGAAAGCTGCTTTTGGGACCTTGGTTTCAGCACTGTAATACTGACCCAGCTGTGTCCTCACACCTAGGTTCTAACCCGGGCAGGTCCAAGGTTTTAATTCAGTTAAGGGAAAACAATGACATTGCTTCTGCACAACATCTAACTGTGCTGCAAAAAAACATTTATTGTCAGTTCTCAAAATTTCACATTAATAAACATGCACTGATATATGGGGATCACAGGCAAGTGAAGAGGTTAGGAAGGACTTGGAGTTTTCTCTCTAAAGTCGCTAATTTCTCAGTTTAAAACAGCTGCAGAGTCAACCACAGTTATTTCAAAGGCAGAAAGCTCTAGACACTTCAGATTGAAACAGAAGAGATGGCAAGACTTTTATATTGTATAAAATCAATTAAATGCAATGAATAAAATGACTACAAAGGAGCACTTCAACATTAAGGTTTTGAGATCAAGCACAACAAATTCAGGAACTCTAAAAAGATAAGGGTGCACTGGCAACCCTAATTTGCCTGAATATTTTATGATATAAATTAATAGTAAAGAGCCATACAACTAACAAGGGACATTTTCAAATAGCCATAACTTTATAAAAGCAATAACAAATATCTCCAACAAAACAAAAGTCTTGTTGACGATTCTGTCAAAGTCAAATTTCAAATCTCAGCCATTTTTGTAGCTTTGTCTAAAAGCATAGTTCAATTTTTTTAAATTAGTAAAGTTTTTTTTCCACCTTCACATGAATAAAACAAAATGGCTAAATGGACTTTGCTCACACTTTCCAAAAAATGTAAAGATTGTAAAAAGACCATGCCTGGGAAACTTCAATCCTCATTCTGTGTGCACACAACTATTTATGGGAATGAATTCTGGCATTTAGACAGCTTCGTGCCTATTTGTGTGCACAACTGGGGTACTCACTTGCCTAAGTGGGAGGGTTTACACCAACAAGGAATTGCAGGCACACAATCACACAGGTGTAACTTCTGCACATTCAAAATGGAGCTGGCTACAGAAAGACTGAAGTACGCAATCATGTCACCTTTAGAGGGATCTGCTACACTGCGATAATCTACCCAGTAATTCCTATGCTAAAAAATCCATATTGAAAACTAAGGAAACTGAACTAGATTTTGGCAGGACTTGAGACATTAGAAAAGGGAAAGAATTACTATGTCACTGTATCTGTCCATCTTCTGGTGTCCAATACAAAGTTGTTCCCTCCAGTGCTTTCTCCAGGCTAGTTTTCAAAGACTTCACTACTACTTCCATTATATCTGGCCCACCAGTTTTTTCAAACCTTGCAATTATTTTGTTTTTTCTCTGCACTTCCTCAAATATTCTCTACATGTACAATATGTGGGCTTGGAAGGATTCCATTTTTATCAATAAATGATTTCACAATGCACACACAAACCAACAAAAACTATTTCCACTGATAATGATAGAAATTTAGAGATGGCAAAGTAAGAGAAATGGCTGCTTGAAAACTTGTATCAGAGTTTGATTTAAGGACATTTACTTTGTATATTTTGACATGTGATGTTAACAATTTATGTTTTAATGGTTATAGAGCTTTAACTTTTTGAATCTTGATGTCTGCTGCTATTAAGTTATTGTCTGATGCCTCTCCCATACTTTTGCATATTGTGAAAATTTAAATGAATACAAAGTGGAAAAAATGCTTAAAAATAAACATTGATATGATCCATCAAAATTATAAAAATTAATTTCTGCCAAGCCTAGCAATATGCAAGTTTTCACTAATGGCATTTCAGCAGGGATATTTGGGGTATAATAAATCGCCTGCATAACATATGATCTCCTGATTACCCAGGAGTCTTCCAAAGCTGAGCCAGTCACTTAGCATTCCTAAACATCCTCTCCTAGATCAGTAACTGGTTAAAAGACAGGACACAGAGGGTAGGAATATATAATCACTTTTCAGAATGGAGAGAGAGAAATAGTGGTGTCCCCCAGAGGTCTGTACCGGGACCAGTACTGTTCAACATACTCATAAATGATATGCAAAAAGTGATAAATAATGACATGGCAAAATATGCAGAGGGTACAAAACTACTCAAGGCAATTAAGTTCAAAGCAAATTGAGAAGAGTTACAAAGAGATCTCATAAAACTGGGTGACTGGGCAACAAAATAGCAGATGAAATTCAATGTTGGTAAATGCAAAGTAAAGCACATTGGAAAACATAATCCCAACTGTACATATAAAATGATGGGGTCTAAATAAGCTGTTACCACTCAAAAAAGAGATTTTAGAGTCACTGTGGAAACTTTTCTGAACATATCCATTCAAAAAAGCTAACAGAATGCTCAGAATCATTAGGAAACGGGTAGATAATAAAACAGAAAATGTATTGCCTCTTTATAAATCCATTGTACGTCAACATTTTGAATGCTGTGTGCAAATCTGGTAGCCCCATCTCAAAAAAGGTATACTGGAATTGGAAGAGGTAAAGAAAAGGGCAACAAAAATTATTAGGGGTATTGAACAGTTTCCATATAAGGAGAGATTAATAGGACTGGGACTTTTCAGCTTGGAAAAGAGATGACTAAGAGTCGAATATGATACAGCTCTATAAAATCATGACTGGTGTGGAGAAAGTAAATAAGGAAGTATTATTTACTCCTTCTCATAACATGAACTAGGGATCACAAAATGAAATTAATAGGCCATAGGTTTAAAATGAACAAAAGGAATTATTTATTCAAACAATGCACAGTCCATCTGTGGAACTCCTTACCATAGGATGTTGTGAAGGCCAAGACTATAACAGGGTTTAAAAAAGAACTAGTAAGTTCATGGAGGATAGGTCCACCAATGACTATTAGCCAGGATGGGCAGGAATGCAAAACCATGCTCTGAAGTGTCCCTAGCCTCCGTTTATCAGAAACTGGGAATGGCCAACAGGGGAAGGATCACCTGTTAATTCCCTCTGTAGCATCTGGCATTGGCCACTGTCAGAGGACAGGATACTGGGCTAGCTGAACCATTGGTCTGACCCAGTATGGCCATTCTTAGGTCCTTAAGACCATCTGGGCATGCAAAGTAGCATATTCCAGAAGTAAATGCTGGTATTATTTATTATATTTAAGCATCCAGAAGTCCTAAGTAAGTGAGAGCAATAAAGTAATAGACAACTGGGGAGTGTGGGAAGTGAATATAGGGAAAGGCAGATGGCACTCTTCAGATAACCAAATGCTACTGGCTTAATAATGGGGGAATGAAGATACAAGAGTTGCTGGGAGAGAAGAGCTTGGCTGTGCCATGGTAGGACATGCTCTACCTGATGGATTATACGTTAGCAGTTCTAAAAGAACAGTGGACAGACAGAATTGCAAGTCTGAGCAAACAGGGGGGAAAACAAAAGCACAATACAAAGCTTTAAATGAGGGATTGAACAGTGACACTGGGGAGTGATCCCAATGTCAAGGAGCTTCACGTGCCAGGGTAAAAGCATCATGTCCTAGAGGATGTCTATTATACTGCAATGTTTCTGTGCACCCTTTGAAGCGAGACGAAAAAGCCACATTGACAACAGATTTAGGTCTGGTCTACCTGGTGGGATTAATGCACACTGAATTTCTCAGCACTGACTAGCGCATATTACGCAGTCCACAATAATTGCATACACTCTATAAAATGGTTTCTAGCCCAGTATGGACTGGTGTCTATATACAGCAGGGACTTTGTGCAGATTAAGTGCACAGCATTCTAGGTGGATATCCCATGATGTTTTGCTTCACTGATGGACTACGAATTCTGGGAGTTTTCTCACTGTGTACTGTCAGAAACATAGGGGAAGTTAGCTGGAAGTGAGTGGAAGCCTGGGCTGTGAGGTCAAACTCAACAACTTTCATAATTTGTCTCCTGCCATCCTCTGATTCATCTCTTGTAAGTGAGCTCTTATCATTCCCTAACAGCGCTCTTCTGTCAGCTATCACGGACGGAGCCATGTTCCAGGCCATGGGGCTGACAACCGCCAATACACCGATGCTGGTGGAGAGTTATTTGAGATCTCGCCATCAGGTGGCTCTGGCTTTGGTACTCAGCCACAGAGTACGGTAGTTGAAATACATTCCATTATGTGTACCTGTATTTGCTTACAGTGTTCTACGCCTCAATAATCATTGTAGTGGAAATGGTTTCATTCCACACACAGATGACTGCCCACCACAGAAGAAAGGAAGAAAAGATTTAGGATTTTACAGCTCAGTTACAACATTACGACAAAGAGCTAATTTATCAGGTTACAGCCAGAAATGTAGCCCAAGACCTTCAGAAAAAGTTGCTGGGTAAAATTTTCAAAAGCACCCGAGGGCCAGATATTTAAAGTTATTAGACACCTAACTCATGAACAGGAGTTAGCAGCCAAATTATCTTTAAAAATCAGGCCCTAAGTGACTTAGGAACCTAAATCCCATTTTGTAAAGGACTTTTCTCATTAGGCTCCTAAGTCAGTTAGGCATTTTGGAAAACTTATCCCCTTGTTAACCAAAGCCGCATTTGTTTCCTTTTTATCACATCAGTCACATAACCCCCTCCTTGCTCTGCTGTGCCCACCCCACCATCCCCCTATCCCATTCAAATGGACCGCCCAATCCCAGAATGCCATTTTACCACCTCTACCAGGCACCTCCCCACTCCACATGTACACATGGCTCCCTCTCTGCTGAGGTATTCCTTGTGTGCTATGCCTCTCCTCTTTCCCCTGCCACACCTGCCCACTGCACGAACCATGAAGCCCCCTTTTTGCTCTGCCCCGCTTCCCTGCGTATGACACAGAATCCCTTTGCATTCTGATCTGTGCTCCTCCACCTCCCACTGGTGCCAAGCAGTGCCCTCATCACCCCAATATCCCTCCTCTCTCTCTCTCTTGTTTCTCCCACGTAACGATTGCTCCTGGTAGATGAGTTTGTCACTTTGCTAGTTGCTGGCTTTGTCCTGATCTCGGTTGCTCCTTTGCGAGCTGGCTGAATGTCAGCATTTCAATAAGAAACAGGCAGGAGGCTGCCTCTTACAGTACATTCAGGACTGGCTAGATAATCTGATTATTAATGAGCAAAGTTAATTCTATAAAAAGGCCACTTCCTGCTCCATGCTCGCACCATCTCACGCAGAGCTCTGTGGCATGTGCAGCTAAACTGTGGAATGGGAGTTTGGTTTTGAGAAGTTAGTGTCTGATCAACAAAGGCAGCAAACTTGCCATTCTCCCACATTGACAAAACTCTGCGGCTGAGCAGCCCGCCAGTGATAGCACATACTTCCAGACTGCCATTCATCCTGCAGGTTCCCACTGCTCTTTGAGAACTACTCTCTGTGTCGGTAAGGATCAGTTCACCCAACGGTGAAATGCAGCCAGCTCTAGGGTAAACTGCACACTCATGTGCCTGCATCTCTTCTAGGTAATTTCTGCCCTGGCCTGTTTCCCGGACAGCTGTAGTAGTGCAGCTTCCAGTGCTCATTTCCCTCACTCTCACTCTCACTCCCTGATGGCCAAACATCTCAGCAGCAGCTCCTGAGCTGAGACACCTGTGAAGGACAGAAGGATGGGTCAAGTGAGATCTGGGGCTTACGGGCAGCGATGGGATGGAGAAAGGAAAATTTCTGAAGCAACCAGGGGGTTATGTCATAGTCTGGCAATGTTCTGATTATTTCCCCTGCCTTCTCCTACCACCATAGAAGCAGATCCCTTAACATTCACCAGAATTTACCCCACCCCTCTGGTGGTTGGAGACTGAGCAGCTCCCCTTCTGCATGTCTGAAAAACTGTCCCTTGAGAAAAATGTCAAGTGCTGGCAACTATGGGGGGAAGCAATTGCTATTTGTAATGGGATGTCTGCCCACACATTGGCATGTAAGGGGTTAATAGAGCTATAGGGAGACTGTGCAGGAAGCAGCCAATAGGAGAGAGGCTACGAGGAGCAGCCAATCAGGGTCCAGCAGGCCCATAGAAGAAGAGCCGCAGGACAGAGCAGGGTCAGTGGCTGCCCAGAGCTCAAGAAGGGAAGGCTGGGTTCCTAGCAGGTGCATGGAAGCTAGCACCCTGGACGGAGCGGTGCTGACAGGGACAAGGGGAGCCGCTAGGACTGACATGCTGAGGCCCTGAGGTCAGGGTGAAGAAGATGCTGGATCCCTAGGGAAGTGGCGCAGGAAAACGTGCTGAGGAGTTGGAAGGGATGCAGCACGTTGCTGCCATCTACAGAGTCCCTGGGTTGGGACCTGGAGTAGTAGACGGGCCCGAGTTCCCACCCCCACTGGCCACTTGGGAAGTGACTGGACGCTAGGACTGCAGTACTAATCCCTGCAAGGAGGGACCACAGCCAGAAGTGACATGGGTCAGAAAGCAGCCGTGACGACGGGCAAAGCACCATCACGAGGGGCGCACTAACCTGCGGAGCGAATCTCTAAGATTGCCAGCGGGGGGCGCCAGCCGGGCAGTGGAACACCCTCACACTATTCAATTCCAAGACTTACAATTCTCACTGTCTAGAAATATTCATTAATAAAAATGAAAAATCCTGACACAGACACACCCTGGGGCAACCACCCCATGATCCTGGCCATGCAGTGCATCACTGGTCCCAACGGGGCCTCAGAGACCCTAGTGAACACGAGATCCCCCAAAGCACACACTAAGCAGAAGATGAGGCCCACCCCCTTCATGCCAGATTCCTTTAGTCTGTCCGTAGCCCCAATCCTGTCCCTTCACCCCACCAGCACACACACGCTGTTCCTTCTGCTTCCTAGGGGGTTTCTCTGTTTGGAATGGATGGGGCTCTGAGTCAGGAACCCTGAGTTTTCACATTAACACTTTCTAGATTAGGAAAGAAAGTGATACATTTCCTGTTCCCACTGCCCCCATCTCCACTCCCACCGCTATACCCACTGCCCCCATCCCTGGCTCCCACTTCAGAGGCAGAATCTAGTGCTGCGTCCTGGTCCTATGCACACCCCAAAATGCCACAGTTCAGCTCTCTTGGAGCGGCAGGGATCACCAACACAAGAGCCTTGCCCTAGAAGGCATAACACTGCTTCTATCTGTGCAAAAGAACTCAGCCCCCACCCACCTGAGCAGAGGATTGTGTATGTGTCAGGAGCGGCAGAGGCTGGGTGCCCCCTTATCCTGGCCACTGAGCAATGCCAGAGTGGCTGTCACCTCCTTGTTCCCTGGCCACCTGGAATGCACTGCAGCCAGCAACTGGGTCAACTCTCTGTCCTTTGGGAAGTGAGGCCTGGCACAGGGCCCTGTGGTGGTGGCCCCTCTCTTCCCGAGTAGCAGCAGGGCGGCTTGCACCACAGAGTCATGGCAGTGGGAGGCCTCCCCTGCCCGGAACAACTGAGGGCGTAGTTTACTCTGATAGAGGACATGGGACCAGCAATTGGTTACCTCTGCAGGAAGCTGCCTGCAGACTAAGCAGACATCCCTGCATTTGTCATACTCATGGCAAACTTTCCTTTACAGCCATAAAGACTCAAAACATTTTTTTTAAATGAAAAAAGACGCTGACCTTATCATGTGTCTCTAGGAGCCAGGGCCCTAGAAACAGGCCTATGGTGCCTATGCTTTAATCAGACCACTGCCCCATGCATTACTCTGGGGCTGTCGTTTCTGGCTCTCATCTAATAGTGACTTCTACCCCAGAGACTGGCACTGAACAAAGACAGAATTGCCAAGGCTATTCATGCCACAACCAGAGATGAGAGAAATCAGGCCACAAACCTGCTTGAAGAGCTTCTCTTCCCAGTACTGCTGTTCCCATCAGCCTAGAAAACAAGAGACAAAGAAGGGCTGGTTAGGGTCTGACAGAGCAGAGACTCCCAGTTCATAACTCTTCCCAATAACAACAAAACAATATTTTGCACTGATAGTATCTTGCTTTGTCCATCCTGCAGGCCGCAGCCCCACCCCCAACTTTTCTTATGGGTGAAAATGGGAAATGAGGAAGGGGCAAAGGATTATAGAAATTATTGTTATCTGTACTGTGGATATGCCAAAGGCCAGAATCAGAAAGTGGTTCCCCAACCTGGCAGCTCTTTGGGGGAGGGACTATTCCTCTATTGGGTGTTTGTACAGAACCAAGCACACTTGGGCCTTGGCCCATGACTTGGTTCATAAGCACTATGACAATGATGATGATTAATAATAATAGTAATTAGGACTACACAGTCCTGGTCCTTGAAATGTTCATAGTTGTAGGCCCCAATCCTGCAAAGACTTATGTACATGCTTAACTTTGGAGTATGGTAGGACTGCTCATGATCTTAAAGCTAACCATGTGCGCAAGTCTTTGGCAGATCAAGACCTAATTTATAGGAAAGCTCAAGAAGTGAGGTAAGATGGGGATGAAGCTGAAGGCAAAGGCAATAAGGCCATGCAGTAACACAGGTGAGCTGTGCATACAACTCAACAATTCCAAATCACTGTACGGTCTGGGGGCGCTGTAAATAAATGTTATCTCCAACTGCTCTCCAACCCAGCTATCATCAGTTGACTGACTATAAGAAATCAGCCACAGCTGAGATGGTTCCCAAGAAAGGATATGGAGGAGAGGAAAGCAGTTTCCTGGGATCAGTTCAGGGAGACACTCCATGTGTGAGGGTCAGCAAGGGAGGAAGCACAGAGGTTTTTGCTGGATGAGTGGACCAACAGGATATCTTGGAAAAGAAGGGTTTGGCCCTAAACTGCTGTAAGCCACAATCTGAGCACTGAGTCCTACAGTGATATGCAGTGAGATTACCCCCCTCCCAGTTATCAGCCTCAAAGCTTCTTTGGATCATTTTAAAACTGAGTTCATCAAAGTGGGGCAATTTTGGAGCATGCAGCCCAAAAGACATAACAATGGCCCAAACACGTATGCACTTTCTGCCAAAATATAACTATAAATAACCATCTAAACGGCAAACTCTGCTGGATCTGGTTTTATTTTGAGCTGGGGGCTCCAATAAAACAGCAACAGCAGATTCACTCCTGCCAATCTGAGACAATGCCAGTTACAATATTGGACTCTTCAAATGCAAGAGCACAGGTAAAGGCTGGTTTCCTCTCTTGTAACTAGGACCAGTTGAAAGTTCTGCTCCAGAAAATACAACTTCATTGCCTTCAGTGGCATTCTGTGTAAGGGGAGACAAGAGATCCTCCAAGATGGAGGGTGGGCTAGCACGTTTCTACATTGCAACTGTCCAAGTATGTTGAAACATGGGCCTCAGCAGGACCCTGTCCCTTTAACACACTAAAGGAGAGGCCTGAAGATGTACATGTTGCTCAAAGCTTCCACAGGATGGCACAGGCAAGGCTCTGAAAATAGCACTCTCTGTAATGTTTGACGAGGGACATTTTATGTGATTTATTTAATACATGGCATCTGGGCATGTCAATAAACTAATGAATCATATCCTCACCCTACCACTGCACAGGTGAGAAGCAGTGTTATCTCCCTTATACAGATGAAGAACTGAGACACAGAGAGATTAAATGACTTGTTCAGGGGCACGCGGGAAATCTGTGGCAGAGCCAACTCTCCTGCCTCCCTGTCAATCAATCTGCACAACTCTCCCATGCAGCATGCAAAGGTTAAGCCCCATTAACAGAGGAGGACTCTGAAACCAAGAGTATAAGTGACGTGGCCAAAGCCACATAGGAAGTCACAGTACCAGAGCTGGGTTAGAACCTGGGAGACTTGAGTCTCAGTCCTGTGCTTAGACAATCTGTGGAAGGTGACCTCTGGATCCCCAGATTCAGTCAGAAGTCTGGTTCTGTTGTTTTTCTAAACAGACCTGTCTCACTCTGTAATTAGAAAGGGCCAGGCTCACCCTCCTTTCTCATTTGTGAATTGTCTTATTCATGACCTTTTCATTGTTAGAATTGTGTTATCAGGAAGCTGGTACTATTTTTTCCTCTTGAAGTTGCTAGACACTATGTCTTTTCCCCATTCTCTGATTAGAGATTTTCCTGGAAAGACAATATTATTCCAAACCCAGAAATTTTATTTCTGAATTTGTGCAAATGTAAGTTATAAGACATTAACTGCATTTCCCATTTTGTGCAAATGGCAGAAACAGGCAATTCATGTGCAGCAAGATGGGGGCTAGCCAAGGATTTCGATAAAATAAACCCTTTTTTAATTTAAATGCTAATGCACTGAATTAAAATTTAATAACTGAGGAAATTGAAAAGCCGAGCAGGAATATTGGAAATAAATCCAAGAAGAAACAGCTGAAATTAAAAATTCTAGAGAGTGGGAGGATAGCAGCTAAGCTGTCTCAAATGATTACATTTTTTTTTTCAGAACGAAGGGAGGAAAAATCCTATATCTCTGGCCGGCTGTAAATCGAGAGTGCTATGATTTATTGCTCAATTTTCCTGAGGGAAAAAGGCTTTCTTTATTGCTGAAATATTTCATAAATTTCAAGCCAGCATAAATTCTTAATTTAAAAGTTGTGGAGGTCACATTTAGTTCACTGGTGCAATTCCAAAAACTTAAAGGAATAGCAAACAAAAATTGTAATTTTATTTATTTTTAAATTCTTAATATGAAATTTTGTTAGTGGAGATTTATCTGTTATTAAGAGCAGAGACATATCTGGGGTTCTGATGGCTGAAGCAGTCTATTAGAAATGAAGAGATAAAATTTAATTAAATTATAAAACAGCCTTTAAAAAAAAAAAAGGTCACTTGAGGAATTTCTGGTAAAAAATTTCCTCCCTCCATGGCTTGGGAAAAGCCAGAAGGGAGGAGTTGACAATGTAATTGCTTCTGTTAGATCTGCAATCTTTTGTGAGCACTGATATGTTCATTTGTTATACAGCTGTTCAGCTACAGAAAGGCTGTCAGAGCTCCCATAATTCAAAGCAATCAATCAAAAATTAATGATTTGTCATGCTTACACAATGGAAAAAAAGGCTGTATGGGTTCTTGGAACTGGTAGATTGCTCAAACCTTCAGGGCATTTTCTAGAAGATTATATCCATGCCTAAAAAGGAGTCTTAATATGCAGCAGGGAACTGTGTGAGGTGCTAGTACATCGCAACCATCTGAAGCACCCCAAAATAGGGGACAATACATGTTTCTATTTGTTTGCAAAGCTCAATTTAAAACATGACCTCACAAGGGACAATCAGGTTCCTTTAATTAAAATTACATATGAGAAAATTTTTACTGAAGGTAAAGCTTGCATGGACAAGCACTCAAAAATCAAGACACATGAAAGCCACAGCTGAACACACAACCTTAACTCTGTCCCTTTGGGCACATGCATTACAGTACCTGCTAGATGAAATACTACTAGTCAAAAATTAAAAGGCCTTGATCCTGGAAACACACGTGAATAGAATCGTAGAAGATCAGAGTTGGAAGAAACCTCAGGAGGTATCTAGTCCAACCCCCTGCTCAAAGCAGGACTAACCACAGCTAAATCATCCCAGCCAGGGCTTTGTGAAGCCGCAGCTTAAAAACCTCTAAAGATGGAGATTCCACCGCCTCCCTAGGTAACCCATTCCAGTGCTTTACCACCCCCCTTGTGAAAAAGTTTTTCCTAATATACAACCTAGACCGCCCCCACTGCACCTTGGGACCGTTGCTCCTAGTTCTGTCATCTATTACCATTGAGAACAGACTAGCTCCATCCTCCCTGGAACCCCCTTTCAGACAGTTAAAGGCTGCTATCAAATAACTTTAAGCAAATCTGAAGTCCCACTACACGGCAATGTGACTGGTCAGGTGTATAAAGTGTGTTCATAAGTGTTTGCAGGTTTGGGGCCTAAAACAGGATTTAAAAACAAAAATCATAATCTTGGGCCCCAAATCTGCAAAACTGTACACATACACGTAAATTTATTCACTGTGAGTTACCCACTGAAAGGAAGGGACTAATGCATAATGTTAAGTACATGCACAAATCTCTTCAGGACTGGTGCCTTGCGTATATATATACATAGTATGTAAAAATTTAAATTGTTTTTCTGATACATTTACACTAGAGAGCTAATCATTATAATGACATAGTACATTTTTAGTGATGTACTTCTCTAACGGGACAATCTTTTTTTTTTTTTAATAAAACAGTATGCATCTTAATTATTTTGCCACTATACATAAGCAGGGATTTCCTTCCTTTGAATACCAATACACCTTTCAAGAAGCTGTTGCTAAAGGAAATAGCCTTACAGAGTTGTTTTAAGAATGTGCATATTCCAATATTTCATATTTTATTTTTTTGTTATATCCATGTGTTACTTTGTCTCATCTTGAAACCTAATGCAGACATTAATTTGCAAAGAATCATGCATGTAATTCATTTACAATCCTTTTTATATCTATATTTATAGCTGAGTGAATAATTCACAACAAAAACATTACTTGATTACTTTATCCTCTTTCTGTTTCTGGTGCATTACTGCAAGAATGTAGAGGCACTTCTGGCCAGAATATGCTTGCGTGAAAATTTAAAATTCAGTCTTCATAGATATTTTCAGTGGAACTATTCATGTACCTAAAGTTAAGCATGTTCACAAGTGCTTGCAGGCTCAGGGCCTATACAGCAGGCAAACAAGAGAGACCAAGGAGGAAGGGTTGATGCACAAGACAATTTTATTTATTTATTAATTTATTTATTTTTACTTACATTCCTTTTTTGTTTGTGTTTTAGACCTTGCCTACTTGCTCATTTTGTACTTTAACCCTTAACAATTTACCATTTACATAGTTTCTTTTAATCCTGCCTGCTTTGCTTTTTGTGTCCTTTTTGTCACTAATATTCATGGACTCTCTTTTCTTGCTTGGCCTCACTAGTGCACGGTAACACAATACAAGACAGATAGCGAAAATTACAGAAAGAACTTCGTGTAACCTGAGAACCAGCACATGACCATGCACTCAAAATCTTATGTACTCATGCAACCTTAACTTTAGCATTTCCTGTCTTTTGAGGGCCTCACTGCAGTGCCTTGTATCCCAATCCTTCATTGCGTAACATGCAAGCAGAGTCCCACTGATGTCAATAGGGCCCCAACTTGGGAACAGTAGCCTACCCCTTGCTACACATGAGAAAGGGGCTCTAATACTCACTATTTGAAGGGTTTTTCTATGGAATTTTAGAATTTCTTCTCTTTTTAAAACAAAAAACCACAACTGAAATGAACTTAAAAAAAGGATTTTTTTAAAAAAGGCAAAACCAGAAAGCCAGGGCTCTAACCTAGAAGGTTTATTGGTTCTGCTCAAACAAAGATGCTACCTGGAGGTGGGGTCCTACTTAAGACAGTCTCTCTCATGGTAACTACTTCGTTTAATATGGAGAAAGATGCCCTAATAGAAGATTACAACTCACTGACAAACTGCCGCTGATGGAAACCCCAAACTCACCTTCTTTACTGGGATCCTATTCTGACC
Source organism: Mesoclemmys tuberculata (assembly GCA_007922155.1). NCBI lineage: Eukaryota > Metazoa > Chordata > Testudines > Chelidae > Mesoclemmys > Mesoclemmys tuberculata. The sequence goes on from ML675655.1 coordinate 19,261,956, forward strand.
TAAATATTAAGCCAAATCTGAAGAATATTAGTCTTGTTTTAAATTTATGACAATGTAGATTAGCACTTTATCATGAAAGGTGTCTTTCTTTACAAAAATAAACCAGAAATCTTCAACTCGGTATGCACAGTGATCCTTTTTCAAACATCTGAATTACTAGACAAAAGTTTTCCACAGCTCAGCTTTACTCAGATTGTAAATTCATTGGGGTAGGGCCATCTTTTGTCTGGACAACAGCTAGCACAATGGCGGCCTGGTCAAGGACTATGACTCCTAAGCATGATGGTAACACAAATAACGAACAAATAATCAAGACAGGAGGTAATGGTAGGTATCTTTTGCAATCTGGGTTAAGATTTTTAAAAGTGCCTAATGGCCAGATTTTTAAAGGTCTTTAGGCACCTAACTCCCCTTGAAATCAATTAAAATTAGGCACTTAATTACCTATATCTGGCCCTAAATGACAATAAATAAGGTAACATCCAACAACTTTTTCAATATTTTTTTCCATCTTGTAGCTTCTGTTAACATTTGTTTTTGAATCTCACTGTCTACTCAATGTCCATCTGACAATGACTGCTGTAACTGCTTCCACTAGCAGTAGCAAGTTTTATGTTCTATACTCTTTTCATATTCAGGAAGTTTAGTATATAGTTTATGCCATTTTTTCACAATTGGTGAATCCCCTTCAGTTTTTGCCAGCATACTGCGTTGTTTAAGCCTCCCTTCAGAAAACAGCCGACATGGAAAACAATACAGTGTTTGGTAGGTAGCACTCCAAACAAGCCAGTCTCTTGGTATCTTTTATCTCATCAGAAGTTTACATTTGAGAAGAAATTCAGGAAAATTATGCCCATTAACATCTTTTGCCATTGCCTTCGCTAGTTTCCACATTTCTTCAAAAGTCAGGACACCAGAGAGAACAATTTTTTGATGGATATAATCTGCTGTTTTCAGGCGACAAGCCGGGGTCTTTGAAAAGACAAGAATCGGATAGTGTAACACTGCTCTCTCCTGCTTCTTGGAAACCTTGTGAATGGGGTGCTCATAATGGCGATACTACCTGACTATCTTCAAGCATTAGATTGGAGTCACATGGTGCACGTTTGGGCAGCTTTTCTTTGTCATCACTTGCCAGTGCCACAGACCCAGTCTCTACACTGAAATCATTTTCATCTTGATTTTGTTCACCTGCTTCCCTAGTTAGGATATTGCCTGACTGCAGAAAGGCCTTGCCTGATTTGAACAAGAGGATAGATTGGTGTCCTTTAGCTTCTTTTAGTTCCCTTTCTTTGATCTCCTTACCTTTTTGGCTGCCTAATTTGTATTTATAGCCACCCCCAGACATGGCAGTATGGGTGTGTGTGTGACTGTGAGCGAATTAGACACTTACATATATTTTGGGCCTGCAAATCCTACCAGAAGCAGCAGCCCTGGCTCCCACTGTCTTATAGTGTTTTGCTTTGCCCCGCCCACCGGCTGTCCCTGCCTCCTGCCTGTGCACAAGGAACTCTGGGACTGGTAGTTCTTGAGCATGATATGACAGACCAGGTCACAGAGAGGAGCACAAATCTCTCTGTCTCCGTCTCAAACGACAAGCCCTAGTTTAACTGCTCAAGCACACACTCTCTAGTCTAGAGATGGGTCTGGGCCGGGCCAGCAGGCCCAGCAACTCACTGTTCACAATGTTGCTTGAGCCTGCGCTAACACTGCTTCGGATTGGCTCCAGCAAAACTCACAAGATCTGCACCACAGAGACACAGATACAGGGAAATACGTTTCTAGAAATATCGTCAGGCATGATCTACAATGTAGCCTCAATCTTTTCCTCATGGTAATGGGAGTTTCACCTTTTTCCCTTTTATACCCTTCCCCCTTATGTGGGGGCCCTGGTCTCAGAGCCTGGGTCAACTGAGTCGGGCTTGAAGGGCTTGGGCTGCAGGGCTAAAAATAGCAGTGTAGATGTTCAGGCTCAGGCTCCTCCCAGCCGGGGCTTTGTCAAACCGCACCTTAAAAACCGCTAAGGCTGGAGATGCCACCACCTCCCTCGGTAACCCATTCCAGTGCTTCACCACCCTCCTAGGGAAAAAGCTTTTCCTAATATCCAACGTAGACCTCCCCCACTGCAACTTGAGACCGTTGCGCCTAGTTCTGTCATCATCACCTGCTTTAGCACTCACCCGGTCGTTTTATGCCACCTTTTCACTTTAACACATTACAGATTTCTCTAAAGGACCTGACTGCCTCCAGCCCAATCCCAGCTTCTGCATCTTGCTGGGGATTTTGTTCCTTCATCCACATGACCAAATCAGGGTGTCTGCAGTGGGGAAAATGGAAATAAAGCTACGACCAACTGCTGTGTGGCCGGAGGTTATTAAGTAGGGTCAGTCTGCTATTGAGATGTTCTTTGCTGCTCCACATTCATCTGTCTAACAGTTGGGGACAGGAGACAGTCCTCTCCTGGTCTCCAGAGCTGCCTGCCCCTTTCCTTCAACCTCTTTCCCCCAATGGCCTACTTATTATTGAGGGTCTTTCTTCTGTTCCCCTGAGTATGCCTGAGGAGACTCACAGATGATGAGGCTCATGCAGAGAGGGAGCAGGCCCAGGACAGAGAGTAGGTGTCAGAGTTCCATCTCTCATGCTAAGTCACCCCATACCACCAGCCACAGTGAGAGGATGGTCAAGGTAGAGCCAGGGATGGGAAGCTGTAATCAATGAAGAACCATTACTGGACAGAATCAGAGCTGGTGGCAGAACTCCCAGATGCCTTCAAATTTACTCCCATGAGTTCTATTACAATTCCAGCACTAGATATCAAAGACACTGGGCCTCACCATGCATCCCTCAGAGGCTCACAAGAGGCTGGAAACTATTTATCTATTACAGAAAAGAAAACTTCATTAAAAGAACGTTAAGGTTGCAAAGTCAAACACTCAGAAGTTAGAAATACTAAATCAAGCTTGCCCATGCACCCTTTATTTGCCCCTTGTGCATATGCATTACAGTACAGTCTATAATTACACAATCACATACTATTTTTCCACAACAACTGAAAACAGGGTCTTATAATGGAAAACATCGAGCAATCTTAACTACAGTCATTCATACTGAAGCTACCTGTAATTAATAACTTCAGAGCAACAAGAAATCTCAGAAAGTGCTTTTGTTTAAGAAGGTAAGGACACTGGTTCATTTCCTGATTCATTTTCATTAAAAAACAAAACACAACCAAATAACCTCCAGCATTATAAAGCATCTCTATAACATACAAATTCATATGTGCACCCACGCCCCTCTTTCGGCCCTCCTTCCTCTTTGTCAGCCATGGAAATAAAGTGCCTATCAAGAAGAACACTCACCATGCTCCCAAATGCTGCATGGTCACACGCACCATCTAAATCACCCATGCAAATGTAACTGCCAAACTGTTATCCCAGCCCACTTGAAAGCTTGTGATGTCTATCATTCACTAGAAAAGTAAATTACACGAATGTTCTGTGTGGGTCTTGAGCTGGTTTCAGTGGAGCTCCACTGATTTATACCAGCGAAGGATTTGGTCCTATGCGTAGTTCGGTATGCCAGCGTTTCCTATCTCCGATGGGCCCAGTACACAAGGTACACAAGATAAATGATCACATCTGAGCCACTTCATGCTCCTTCCCTTAAACCAGAACTTAATCTGTGAACTGCAGCCTCAACAAGTCTGTGAAGGCTTCACAAGATGGATTTCCCTTGACCAGAGCCCTACAAATCCACGGATATGGATGCGGACAGCTGCAGATCATTTTTTGGCAGATAGTGGAGTGGATGTGGATCTCCAAAGCGGGGAAGCGGCTCTCTGCAGCTCATAGCCTTTGAGGCGGCTTCCCCACCTTTGAGATCAGGGAGCGGGGACTGGTCTCCAATCAGCTGTTCTGGGGAGGGGGGGGGCTCCCCTGTTAACTGCCAATCAGCTGTTCCGCAGGCTATCAGCCAGCAAGGGAGCCCCACAGAACAGCTAATCAGCGGCTGGCAGGGGAAGCTGAGCAGAACAGATGATTGGTGGCTGGCAGGGGAGCCCCACTGAACAGCTCTGGGGGGGAAGGGGCTCCCCTGCCAGCTGCCAATCAGCTGTTCCATTGGGCTCCCCTGTCACAGAACAGCTGATAGGCGGCTGGCAGGACAGCTGGGGAGTTCTGCGGAACAACTCTTGAGGTGGGGAGAGGGCAGGCTGCCAATGAACCAGTTGTTCCACAGGGTTCCCCTGCATGCCAATCAGCTGTTCGGCAGCTGCCTGGAGAGGTCTGGGGACCCCAGAGCTGTGGATGCCTGTGGGTGTGGATCACCACACCGTGGATGGCAGTCTGCAGTAGAGATGATTGCCACAGAGGCAGACCAGATCCACATTTGTGTATCCATGCAGGGCTCTACCCCTTACATAAGTATAAATATCTTTCTTAAGAGATCTGCAATTCTTCTCCCCCTACTTAGGTCCCACCCCCCAAAATAAAAAAAACCACTGAAAAGGGAAATCTGAAAACCTGAGACCACTGCCTCAAATATTCCCAAAGAAACTGCAGTTCCTGTATGACCTCAAGACAGCCAGCTGATGGAACAAGGGTCATCTCTTTTCCTTTTAAACTCACAAGGCTCCTTTACAATTCCCCTCAGCATACATGCCAGTTCACTAATCATGCAGTAATTGCTCCTAATGTTATTACAATCCTTGCTTGTGATCATTCTGCCATTAAGATAAGTTAGTACTGACCTCCCCCATATGGAGGCACATTGACAACAGGCAGTTAGAGGAGTCTATTGTCAGCCTTTAAAATATTAATTACAAAGTCAATGTGAATGTATGGAGAATCCCTCCTTTCTACTAAACTTGTTCTCTTGTCACAGAAGAAAACAGAGAAATGTTTCAGACTCTGAGATTGCTGCTGGTTCCTGGGGCAGTGGGGAAAATTCTACATTAAAAAATAACCCGCCAAGATGAAAATAAAGGGACCATTTTCCCCTTGAGCTCATCTGAAAAAATAAGACCTGAATCTCATCTCTACCAAGGAAGAGCCCCATTCTATTCCAGGAACAAGCTTTCAGAACAAGGGGGGAATGAACACTTGGCGATGGAGAAGGTACAAACCAGAAAAATATTAGGGCAAAAATAAAAGTCATGAAACTCCATCCAACGGCAGAATTGAGCCATCACAATTTCAAACAAGTCTAAGATGTGGTGGTCAGAAAAGCTATATCACCTCCTAATGCAAAACCTACTCTGTGTAAAAATAAACTCACGCTGCTGTCTACGCACAGTCCTCCCCCTAACCCATGGCTAAGTAAGATTATCTTTGTGATTAGCACAATAATTAAATCTACTGAAAGTAAAACAATGCCAGCTGGTTTATGACTATTTTTTAATGACCAATTCCTATCCTGTGTCGGGACAGTCTCTCCCTGCTGAGAGACACTGCTCCCCACTATCTTTATTCCCAACGGTCTCTCAGCATAACAAGTGGGGGGGACTGACAACACCATCCATTAAATTCCTCCATAAAGCAGCATCGACTGCATCACTACAGAATTATCAACTGAAGAGATGAACGTACCCATTAAATACCATTTAGATGTTTAGAGTCAGATGGGCTGATCTTTAGGGAAAAACAACCCTACTGGGACAGGGCTATAGTTGTTCCTGGAGATGTGTGTTATTAAAACCCAGTGACAGTACAAAAACATTTTATTTTAAATATTATTTTAAAATTTTATTTATTTTATTTCAACGTTTAACTTATTTTAACATTTATCTCTCGTACGTTCATTTGTAGGGAGTTTACAAGGTAACTTTAATCCAAAGTGATACAACATTGGTCTCCAGCCCCTGCATGGGCAGTACACTGAATATTTTTTCACTTATTGCTGCACTTGGGGACACAATTAAATGGCAATTCTCCAACCATGTGTATATGTGCGTGTACACTCCATGTTTGTTTGCACACACAAATGTTAGACTATTCTATTAAATGGCTACATCACCTATTTGAATACATAAATCCAATTTACACATACAAATAAAGGCCCACTTGAGTATGTATCTGTCATAAAAGGAAACCAGCAGTCATAAACCAGGCTTCAGAATTGCAAAGCAATACCAACAAGCCCTCTCATACACCGGTGGCCAATCGCATGGATGTGAAGTATCTCAAGAGAGAACACATGTAGCAGGAGCCTGGGAATGTCACAGTTCTGGCAATGTGATTCTGCATCTGGCCTGGCACACAGGCTGCACAGGAAAGGAACAAAAGGTGTGAGATGCCCAAATTCTGCTGTTATGCAGCAGTACACTAATGGTCCTGATCTGCACTCCCAGCCTTCCAGAACATATGTAAAGCCAACGTCACTGAATCCTTACAATACTCAAAGCAGAAAATCCACACCCTTAGCAGCCTCTTATCAGAAATTGCTAAGCTTGTGAGGGAAAGTTAGGCCTCATTTCACGCAGGACTATGTCCACACTACAAAGTTGGTTGATGCAAGTTATGTTGTCATACAGCTGGTGAAGTCTGTATAAAGTTCAGGTGCATGCCCATGTGGCTGCTTATGTCAGTGCTGCGCATACTCACCAGGAACACCTGTGTCAATGTACTGCCTAAAAAAAGCCTAGTATAGTTTGGGTAAGCGTCCCAGTGTGCCTCACGCTGCCGTCCACCACAACGTCTTTTCGAGCATTTCTGCAGTACTTTGTGGGATAGTAGCAAGTCACCCAGGATTTCTCTGGGAGCCAGAGGTCAAGTTCCCACCCTAACACAGTATAGTTCATATCCTATCATTTCTGCACCTTTTAAAAAAAATTCCCACAGCCCGGTGAGACACTTTTCAGTGTCTGCCATCTTGCTGATAGAAGCATGGGAGCCAGCATAACTGAGCACAAGTCTCTTGTGCTTTGCTAACACAGGATGCAAGATTCTTCACGATCTGCACAGCTTGAAGGAGTACTGCTACCGTGGAGACTGCGATGAGGACGTATGCACATGTGTGAGCACAGTAACTGGATGTTGATGAACACAACAAAAAAATGATGCCAGGCTGCTGCTGGTATTTAAGGAGCAGCTCCACATGGCGAAGTGCCATTTCTGGGCCCAAGAAATGAGCACTGATTGGTGGGGCTGCATCGTAATGCAGGCTTGGGATGATGAGCAACAGCTGCAGAACTTTTGTAAGTGAAAGACCACGTTCCTGGGACTGTGTGATGAGCTCACCCCAGCCTTCCAGGGCAGAAACACCAAAATCAGAGCAGCACTGACAGTAGAGAACCGAGTGGCAATCACAATAGGGAAACTTGCAACTCTGAATTGCTACCAGTCAGTCTGAAATCATTTTGGAGCTGGAAAAACCATGTGAGAGCTGTTGTGATGGTGTCAAAGGCCATTAAATGTTGCCTGCTATGCAGGGCTGTGACTCTTGGCAATGTACAGGTAATAGCGGCTGGATTTACTGCAATGGAATTCCCAAACTGCAGTGGGGAGAGAGATGCCATACGCATCCCTATTTTGGCACCAGCCCACCTGGCCACAGAATACGTCAACAGAAAGGGCTACTCTTCTACAGTTATTCAGGCACTAGTGGATCACCTGGAATGCTTCACTCACATCGGTGTGGGTTGGGGGAAGAGAAGATGTCAGACACTCGCATCTTTAAAAAAAAAAAGGTGCAAGGAGGGACATTTTACCCAACCAGCAGATTACCATTGGTGATGTTGAAGTGCCAATAGTGATTTTGAGGGATGCAGCCTATCCCTTGATTCCTTGGCTTATGAAGCCATATGCTAGCCACCCCAACAGTGCCAAGGAAAGCGTCAACTAACAGCTCAACAGGTGCAAAATGACTGTTGAATGTGCTTCTGGTAGATGGAAGGGATGCTGCCGTTGTTTACTCACTAGACTGGAGCTCAGCGAGAAAACATCCAGTGGTTAGTTTCAAGTTATGTACTTCATAATACCTGTAAAGCAAAGGTGAGAAAAGCTTGGAGACAAGGCAGACAATCTGCCTGCTGAATCTGAACAGACACAAGGGCTATTAGAAGACCCAACCATGAACCTATGCAGTTGAGGCAGACTTAAAAGGATCATTTTAACCATCGGCAAACCGGAAAAATCTCTGTTGCATTCATGTCTGTCTTGTGTACTTTAGAATATCTATTCATATGGATTCTGTAATACTTGGTGTACATTTACAGATATGGGTAGCTCTTTGCATTCCACTATGTATTCTGCAATGCGTGGTGTGAATAAAGACACACTGACTTTCCAAAAATAGTACTTTATTGTGTGCACATCAGCAGTTATTAAAATTAAAATGCAAACACACTCATACAAAGTTAAAAAATAAACCTTTACCAACACCCTTAAAGGTGAACACAGCTTGCAATTCCAAGTGAAAGCAGAAGCAAACATTTATGTCCATGCATATAAATGACAGTTCAATACAGTCTGTTGTGGCTATAACACCACCACTGCTCTGTGGTTTTCATAGGCCGGTATATGTAGCTATGGCGCCCCTTGAGGAGTGGCAGGGTCAGGATGTAACCGTGGAGCCACGTGGGATGTTGGGGGTAGGGAGCAGTGACCAAGAAGTTCTCCAAGGGCTGCCAAAGTTTCTGAATCTGGGCTCTTTGGACCTGTAGGGTCAACCCTGGTCTGCAATATTTTTGTTTGTTGCCTATGCAAATCCATTATGTCCCAGTGCATTTCCTGCTGAGCCTCCCGGTCCTTTTCCCGCTGAACCTCTTAGTCATTCTGCCTGTTCTATAGCAACCGCCCTCCCCATTCTGTCTTGCTCCAGGGCCCCATTCTGAAGGGCTCTCCAAGTCCTCTGGTCACAGGCCAAGGCAACTATAGCTTAAAGGATCTCACACGACATATCCTCCTTCATCCTCTTCCTTCTCCTCCAGATCAGGGTGAACCCCTCAATGCCACCGTATCAGAATCTGCTGATATAAACAGGCAGATACACCATTAGATTTACAGCCACAGAGGAAAGAGAAAGGTAAGTCTCAAAAATCCCTTATACGAGTTCCACTAATGCCCTTAAGAAGAAACACAAATTGACACTAGCTTTGGACTGCCTCTACAGCACTGCTCTCCATTTCCAACCAGGGTGAGTACGACCTGCCAGGGAGGAGGGAGGATGACCCATTGCATGTAGCAATAGAATTAGGCCCCCCTCCCTGGGTATGGTATAGGGCAATGGTACTGAATATTGGCACTATTTTCCAAAGGCAGTAGTTATTTTGGCTGATATCTCATTCCTGAGGGTAACAAAGACAAGAAGAACACAGCAGCTTCTGGCACCCCAAAGCCACTTGGGCCCGTATGCCACTAGCAGCCTGTCCACTGCAATGGTGCCTGCCAAATTTAGCATGGAGTGACATGGGAAAGTGTCTTACTACAGAGCAAGAAACAAGGCTGCCATCCCTTGAAACTTTGGGAGAGGATTGCAGAGAACCTCCATGAAAGCTTCATGAAGATCTCGCAACAAGATAAAAGAGACATCCCTTTCCCACAAACAGAGCACTTTGCATGGTCCCTATCCAATCTAGAAACGAAAAGTGGATGCTGATTTTACTGGCGCACAGGGCACTGGTCTGATGTGGATTGTGTAACCGGATTTTACAACCTAGTTTAGACAATGTAAAGCAAGGAAAAGCTGATGCTTGTCTTAACTTGTGAATGGGCCAGGCACCGTTTTTAAATGTGGAACAAAGGAAGGAGGAAGGAGAATAGGGAGGGAGTTGAGATTTGAGGGAAAGGAAAATAAAATAAAAAAAAAAAAAAACAAAAAAATTTAAGGAATAACTCATGTACACACTTACCAGAACCCTCTTCCCCTTTGTCAGTAGGCTGGATTCCAGTCGCCTGCTGGAACTGGCCAGACTTTTCAGATGTTTCAAACAGTTCCTGGCTTGCAACACGGTTGCAGTCCCTAAAAAGATGTCTCTCTCCACCTTCTTCCTCCTCCTCCTCACTGTTCACGGCAGAGGTCTGTGTTTTGGGCTCCTTTCCTCCAATATATCCAAAGTGATCTGTGGGGTGCTGGTGGGGTCTCTGCCAAGCATGGCATGCAGTTTGTTGTAAAAGCAGCAGTTCTGTGAGGCAGCACCAGATCTACTGTTGCCTTCCTTGGCTTTGTGGTATCTTGTGAAGTTCCTTCACTTTCACGTGGCCCTGCTTCTGATTCCTGGCATGGCCCTTTCCCTGCATCCCCCATGCATGTCGATGTTTCTGTGGGGGGCTTGCACAGCCTCTTCTCCCCACAGGCCCAAGAGATCCAATACTTCTCACCTACTCCAGGCAGGAGCATATCTAGTAGCTTTCTGTGTGTGGAGCTGGCATGATCAGATGCACACCACCAAGGTCAACTGGTAGGTGTGCTAAGTGTGCGCACCAACGCTGGTAATCAGGAAAAAGCATTTAAAAAACACACAGGGAGGCTTAGAGGGGAGGGGTCTCTGTGACCCCTGGGCAGTGGAGTTCCAATTGTGAACAGAACTCTGTTGAGGGGACACGGGAATTGTGGGACGGGTGCTGGAGGATTATGAGGGTAGACACTAGTAACACGGTGTCTATGTTCGTGCTGCCTCAACCTATGCAGCTCAACTGTGGCTCTGCACCGATCAGGGTGGTAGTGTTACTGTGTCACAGCCATGGGCCACTTGCATCAGCCAGAGACAAAATTGAATGTAGACAAGTGCACAAATAGATTGACACAAACACAGTTACGTTGACCTTTTTTTGTATTGTAGACCAGCCCTAAGTCTTGGGGCAGAAAGACCCATGCCACCAGACTGCAGAAACAAGTTGCTCAGTGCATGCCAGCTACGCCTGCTCTCCACTGACCCCACGACTAGCCACACTCACCTCCATTAAGGCTAGAGGCCCACGTGGAGTGGTGTATGTTAGATGCATACAGGACTTTGTTTTCTGGGAGCCCAGGAAGCCTATTTTTGTTATTGCCGTTCCTTTTACAAACAAGCCTCCTGCTAGGTCAGATCCGCCTCACAAGATCATGAGGCTGTCATGTGCAACTGTGCGTGTGCATAGTTCAAATTGCTAGCTGCACCCCTGGAAAAGATGTACTAAAGGAAAATTCTGTTATTACAGATTTGTGAAACATGCAACACAATGGGAACCTGATCTCACTCAGGTCTCTAGGAGCTTTGGTAATACAAATAAATAAATAGAAAGAAAATGACAAGGAGATTGATCTAACTAAATAGTCTAAAAGAGAGACACAAAGACAGAATGCACTGGAAAACCTGGTCTGGAAATTATATTTTTCCATCAACTCACTTCCTTTGACTAACCCAGGGAATATATCCATGCCAAATTTCAACTTTCTTTGTATTGGCTTAAGTGTATTTTTCTTTTAACGGTTTTTTGCTATTGAAAACAGCTGAACCATTTTTGCTCAAGTTGCCCCAAAAATTTTAGTCTCAAGCTGAGACCCGGACTGAAATATTTCAGCATAAAAGATGAAAGTTTGAGAAAATTATAAGCAGGGTTAATAAAAATCATGATTTAAAAAACACTAAAAATCTATTTTTTATTTAAATCAATTTTTTTATTTGCTTGTTGCTGATTATTTACTTTCTTCCCATTTTATCATCTTAATTTGCTAACATGGATGTTTTCTGCTTATGTTCTTTAGTTAGTTTCCTAATTGTTAGTACAATTTCAGATAACAGATTTCCTTCTACTAAGAAGTTTCACACGTAACATACCATCTATGACAAGTCCAGGGCCTTATTAACACCCTTAATATGAGGAAAACACAAACATAAAATTAACAAGCAAATAATATTGGCACTTTATTTGCAACCAACACAACTTTCCAATACTTTGAACTTCCACAAGTAAAGAAGCTGAAATGCTTAAATCAGGCTATGCTCCTCCACCACAGTTGGCAGCTTGAAGTCAATGTGACTTGTCCTCCTGAGTCATTTAGGTGATTTTGAAACGCCTTCCTTTAAAAGCCTAAATATGGGTTTAGGAGCCTATTTTTGAAAATTTTGGCTTATGCATACACAAAAAGTTCACAATAACTTTGTTAATGTAGTGAATGTTTAAGTGAACTTTCATTCTCAAAATTGAGGTAATTTTGTTTTGAAGTGACAAAGATTTTACGTCATTAAAAGAAAAGATCTTAGTCAAAATGAAATGGTGCTGCAAAAACTTATGCATATGCAGTTGGGTAGAAGTCACTGGGACTACCTGTGACTCATTTTATGTATTGCTTAAGTGTTGGCAGCTTCAATTTTCAATATTTTGTTTTTTGTCTTTAGCAGTTTTGTGAAATTCAAGTAAGGTATCCTATCAGAAGCAGCATTTTAGAAAAAAAACAGCATTTAGAAAATATTCATTATAAATTTTAATCTAAAGTTGCAATAGCACAAATGTTCAAATTAGTTTTAGAAAGCCTCAACCTAATTTAAATAAATGTGGTTTTTTTAAGTCATGAGATTTATATCATTAATTAAATCAGTGATTTAAATTGCCTAAATTTAAATAGTTTCACCTTGATTATAAGCAACAGAAAAAGGCAAGATTTATTATTTTTGGTCTCCTTTTCCTAGATTCTAAATGAGAAGCACAATAAAATTTCACTTGGAAAATTTTGCAGAAAAAAAAAGTCTGTTATTGACCACTTCCTCACACATTACAAAAGCAGGAAAATAAAATGACCAGGCCATACAGCAGAATTACCTGACTCAAGTAGTAATAAACAGACAGTGAGTTTTATGGTGTAACAAATGGTATAAAGGACTAAGATACACATAGGCATTTTTACAGATGGGATGTATGTGAATAGAAACATAGTTAATTTTTAAAATTACTTTTAATGGCGGGGGGGAGAAGGAAAGTCACATGATTGCATTTCTTAAATAATCTAATTTCTCCAGGTTTCCAGTTTCACTAGAAGTTTCAGGAAAAACTGCCTATGACAGGATTTAAAAAAAAATTATTTCCCAATTGATAAAACAAATGTACCCAACAAGCTAGAAATCCATGAGAAAATTGAACCTATTTAACGAAAGGTATGTTGTTAAATCCATTTAGTTAAAGTAGGGCAAAACACAGCTTTGGTTTAAACAAGGCTTATTTTGATTTAGCTTAAAGTCAACTTGGAACACTTTAAGCTAAATCCAAATAAGCCATCCTTAAACTGAAATAAGAGCCTACCTCCACACACAGAGATTTGCACTAATTTAGCTAAACCAATTTAACTAAACTTGTGCAAATGTGTGTTAATGTAAAAGGCACACTTCTACAGAGCTGAGCATGTTATCAGAGCTCAGTTGGCCTCATACTGAATATTGGTTTTGTGCTGGGACTGAAGAGAAGATGGGGGTATGAGTGGAAATGGAAACTTGCCTTGAACAGTTCATTATCCTCCTTCCATTAGACTAGGTCATGGTTCACTTCTGCTCCCACAGGAGTAAGACCCTATTATATGTTGGTCTTTCCACTGAGGCTGGATTTCAGATGTCTCTATGGGTATGTCAGCACTGCAGTTGAAGGTGTAATTTGGGTAAAAAATCAGAAATAATGAAAAAATTTAAATAGTTAAAAATAGAAGCATCTCCCCAGTGTAAGGGCTGGTGGAAAGGAGGGACTAGCCACTTGGGTATGTACCGAGGATCTCGGATGGGATCGTGTTTGGGTGACTAGCCTATCCTGCTGCTCACACTGCTGTGGCTACACTTTATTTTCAGCGTGTTAGCCTGATCAGAGTAGTGCAGGTGTGTCTACCCCTGTTGGAAATTACACCTCCGGCTCCAGTGGAGACGTTCTCTTAGCAAGAATGCTGCACGGCTGTTGAAGCACTGTAACAGTGACCTGGTCAGACATTACAAACAAATTCTGAACTCAACTACTGGTATCCATGGGCTGCAAAAAATCCTTTCCCTGCACTGAGCCTGTCTTACTTATTCTGCGGCTTGCTGCAAGATCCACTTTTTCATGCAGGCATTTTCCTAATGGGTGAGTGGGCCCTGTCTGGTTCCAGAATGCTGAGGATACCCAACTGTCTATTTCTGTTTTATTGGACCGATGGAGTTCAGTTCATTAGACTTCCCAGTCTCTGGCTAAGACTGAAGCTCGGATGAGAGCTGGCTGGCTGGTCCCAGCCCGGATATGACAGAGATGAAGTTGGCGGACTATAGAAAGCAACTGGAGCAGATGGCAGAGGTGATGTCTATTCTCCACCGTTTTTGTAACTCAAGTTTTCTAGCTGGGGTTTCTGATGGATCTTCCAAGGCTTCAGCTGCAGTGGCCAGGAATGTTTATTTCTATCTTTGACTGGATCAGCTGTTGGTGAGAGAGAGAAACTTCCCAGCTTTCACAGAGCTCTTCTTCAGGTCTAGACCCTGGGAAAGCTCAAAAGCTTGTCTCTTTCACCAACAGAAGTTGGTCCAGTAAAAGATATTGCCTTACCCACCTTGTCTCTCTAATATCCTGGGACCAACATGGCTATAATAACACTTCATATCTTTATCTAAGACAAGTAAGGAGACTGCAATCTCTTCTTTCAGATCCTGGCCTCACCAGTTATCCAGGCCTTGTCATCTCGAGACCAGATTACTGCAAGGCTCTGTAAATTGGGGGTGATATTTGGAGATCACTGAGGATAATCAGCAAGTGCAGAATGTAGCTTCCTGCTTACTTCATGGTGTTATTTGCATGAAGCACAGAACACTTGTACTCTATGGAGAAAAGACTTACAAAAGGTTTCCAATACATTACCAGATGCAATGCAAGTGTTTATTTATAAAGTCCTCCATATAATTCACCTCTTTAACCTAACTTTCTTTATGTGATATAATGACAGTTGAGATCAACTAGATGCTTCAACCTGACAATCAGTAGGATGTGTCTGTTTGGGTGCTGGGGGCAGGACCCTTTTAGACAACAGCCCTGAACTTAGGAGCATGTTCCACCCTTTATATGCTGGTTACAGCTAACTGAATCCATTATACAGCATCACTCACCAGTAACTGTGCTGAATTTTAATGTAGAGTTCAAGCATGTGATAGCAGGGTGACTCAAGAGAGAAGCCCTGAATTCCTATGACAACACATAAAATATGCCACCTTGTTGTTCCCTGGTTTTGAACATTAGGATCCTTTAGGGGAGATGTTTACCAAGAGGGTTCCAAGTTTCTGCACACAGAGGCAAACATCCCATTAGCAAGGATTTGTACAAGCAACAGCCAAAGAACTCAACACCCCTCTGCTGGACATTATCAGCTGTGAGAGACATAGATCTAAGTTTCAGGTTGCAGCTCCTTTAGCACATCCAGAATCTTGACGCCCAATGGTGATGGAAACAGAACCAGCAGACGTTGCATTGGTCTCCTCCTGAGATGGCTTGCTACCATGAAGGATGCCCAGTCTCATCTGAATTCAATCAATCTCATCTGAGACAAAAGCAAAAAACTCCTCCCAGTGAAAACCATTTGACTCTTGGTAAAAGCAGCCTGGGCTCAGAAAGCTGCTATGATAATCAGGCCTCCAAATTTACCCTAGCTGTGAGCTCAACTGAAAGTTCATAAAATGCCACAATAACCTATAACAATAAAGGCTGGCGGCAAAAGGTGCAAAAGTGAGATAGAAAGACTGAATTAGTCCAATCAAAACAGCTCCCTGATATAATCAAGGACAAGAAAAGTGGAGGGTTGAAAATCAATAGACCCCAATTGGTGTTCTGGAAATTAGCCTGAATTGGCGAACAAAGTAATGAGATGACGGGCCATTCCATCCATCAATCCCATTTGGGATCTTAAAGTAAGACTTTGGGAAGCTGGGGGATGAATTAGCAGATAAAGCAGCCGTCTTCCGGCAACCACTGCAACAAGCTTCGCCATCTTGGCTGCCACCCTCATCATCTCCTGAGACCCCAGGATCCACTGTTATCACTGGGCCGTCGTCATCCTGATCCTAAGAGATAACCTGACCAGACCTGGCAGAGAGAGAAACCCAGATGATATCCCCACCACTACCAGCTTTGGCTAAACCTGATATGTGAGATTTTATATTCCAATGCTCCCTTCCTTTTGTGTCCTTTCCCGTCCCCACCTTATTTCTTCTCTTTCCTATCCCTCTACTTTTGCCTTCTGTCTAATAAAAGTCAGGCTGAGCTGGCCAAGACTGTATATTTTGCAACACTGTTGTGAGCCTGTGACCAGAAATACAGCTAAAAGCAATGCTCTAAACAGCCCAATGCTGGTACAAGTCACCAGGTTTCCAGACTGGATCATAAGATCGTGTGCTATGCCTGTGTTTTTCCAGATGTAAGGCTTCAAGTCAGAGGCAACCCCAGAGACAAAAGCTGCATTTTCTGTCTTTTCTCTCTCCTCTTGTGTGTGCTTATCTTGTTTTATCTTCTAGGCAATAAGATCAGACTTTAACAACAACAGAAACAACAGCTCTAGCCCATCTTTACTAACTTCGCTTTTCTCCGAAAGGACAGTTATTGCCATTTTTGATACCACTGAAGAGATTGTCAAACAAGGGGGTTTTCCTTCTGAAAAGCCATCTCCAGCCAAAGGGAAAGGGAACAAGGGATGATATTAAAATGAAAACCTTACTTAATACTTTACATTTCAAATGCTCTAAGTGTTTTTCCTTCTTTTTTCTGTATCTTTAAAAGAAGTTAAAAGGATTTTTAATGAAGTATTTACCATAATACTTTGAAGGCTAAGGTCTCTGTATGCCAAATCCCGAATCTTGTTTAACATGGTTTAATGTTGGACATTGATATGGTAATATTAACATCTTTGACTCCTGGGGCCCATATATTCCATCTAAATTAATACACCACCACCTGGAACAGATCCACTGACCAGAACTTCATGAAGCAGTAATAAACTAGTTCCTAGAGAAAATCTTCATAGAACTAGAATGTTCATTGCTGTTTAAATCTGTGGAAAATTCACTATGCAGCTATCTCAATTCGTCAGAGGTGGCTGTATTTCAGTGGTGGTCAATGCGATTCCTGTGTTGTTTTGTATTTTGAAAAAGGTTGAAAAGTACTTTGGGGTCCTCCAGAACTAAACCCAACTATAGAAAAACACAATATTTTGTTGTTTGTTTAGTTTAAAGCAGAAGTAGATTATGAGAAACGAAGCATTTGACAAACATATGAAAGTACAAACCAGAAATGTATATTTTGAATTAAAAAACGATATTGGTCTGAGAAGTTATCCACTATGCGGATGCACATTAGACCACAATGAAATGGTGCTAATTTAAGGGAGAGCAAGACTGACCTACCGTGTGACCATGTCTCCCTCTGTGTACAGCTCTGGCATCACAAGAGTAAATAAAATGTACTCACAATGCAAAAAAGGAAGAGTTTCATTTTGTAACTGGAGGAAGGAAAAACAAAATAAAGTGAGAATTCTTGTGCCAGCCCACGCAGGGCTGCCAAGCCTGGAGATATAAGGGTAAGCAAATGTGTGAGAATCATTAAATTTTTTGCACATTGGTGGCATTGCAAGAAGTGGAAAAGAGGGAAAAAATGTGATTTGCTTTATAGCGTCTGAGTTCAAAGGTAGGAAACACAAAGAAGCACAACACCCCTTGGCTACCGAAGCATACGAGAACCCAGGCCCTCTTGCCAAACAACGGAGTACAGTATGTCTGCAGGACATTAAAAGAGTTTTCTTTTCATAAAGAGTTTAGAAACAGGCTAGCAGATTGAAACTAAACAAACATTGAACAATGGAAGTTTAACCAGAGGATGTTGCTTTCTCTCTCTCTTGTTTTTGTTTGTTTGGTTTTTCAATAGCATGCAATGGTGACAGTTTTAATTTGGAAAGGGAAAAGACAGTCAAACTAAACAGATCCCTACAGCTGAAGGTGGGGGAGGGGAGGCTCATAAAGCAGGACTTTTTCTTTCCCAAACTTAAAAAGAAACAATAATTACAGAGGAAAGAATATGGTTTAAGAAAGACTCTACCAAAAAGAAAAAAGAAAAAAAAAGGAAAGAAAAAAAAAAGGTTGGGGAAAAAACCAAACTGGCTGAAGGTAGAAATCTTATAAATTCTTATTGCAAAATAACTCCTGGCCAGCCAACCGCAAACACTATAAATATCACAAGATCAACTCCCCAAGCAGATATAAATAACCAAAAAACCTCCGAGATTTAAAAACAAAAAAATTCAGAGGCTGTCTGACAGCAAAGAAGGATTGATTTGCCTGTTTCCTTCAGAACTGATGTCATCTGAAAAATGAGGGAAGAGCCAAAAGAAAAAATGTTGCTAGCTAAATTTTAAATCAGTTGGCACTCTCTAGAAAAATATGAAACAATTCTGCTAATATGTTTTTTCCTCCTTATTTCTAAATACATGTTCATGAAGACAGGATCTGTGCTGCTCAGCTCTTTCTGCTGCCTCGCCTCTATACGCAGTTATAACCTGTGTCTGTGACCTGACAGACATCTCCTCTGCATCTAACAGTGATTCACCAATACAGCTGGGAAAAATTTTTTGGATGAATAGTTTATTCACATGCAGTTTTGGTCCACCACAACCCTTAATAAATTATTCCAATGGATAATTATCTTCATTGTTAAGAAACTGAACTATATTCATAGTCTGAATTTGCTTGGCTTCCAGGCTCAAGGATGGGCTTCCCAGAAACTCCATGCTTCTCTACTGCATGCGATCCCCATGGGCCAGAGTTTCCCCTGGAAATCTCACTGTGGGATGTGACGGGGAAGGGGTGTTATAAAGCAGGGGGAGGGATATGGGTCCAAAGGCACTCTCGGGCACTGGCAGCATCCATGCTATGTCTGGTCCCCTCCATGTGCAACCTGAGGGGAAGCAGGGGGCAGAGAGGGGCTACTGAGCTCTGCAATCAGCTGGTGTGAACTATAGGGCTTTCTTCAGCCTAACTCCTTTCCAAACCTGCAGGGAGCACCAGCTGCTGCAAACACCTCATATGAGGAGTAAAGCTGAGGGGACAATCTCCCCAAAAATCTAATCCAGCGTTGAGACAGCTGGAAATTAGACACATTGAACCAAACTGCTAGTCTGAAAACTTAAAATGCAGTTTGGAATTTCCCTCAGCAAAGTTCTGCAAGGGGGAGGGTTACGGGAAGCGCCGGCCACTTGGGAGGCAGATAAAACTGGAGAGAACGTCAAAGGGACAAGGCATTCCCCTGTTGCCAGGGACTGTCAGGCCTGGTGCTGCCCCCAAACTGCAAACAGGATGATGTGCTCGTCACGACAGCTCTATGGACCTTAGCAAGAAGATGAAATCAGGCCACAGGCTTTTGCTTCCTCCAGATCTGCTGCTGGAAGAGGTGGCTCAGCAGTGACTTGTCGTCTCTTACTACTCATTGCTTAAAGGGGACATAGGGTGATCCCCTCTCCCCCCAAGGTGCATGGGGTGTAGGGCCCCAAGAGTCTGCAAGCTTTGCCTATCTAGAGAGTGTCTGAGGAAGCAGGTTGTGATAATGAGACAATACAAAATGCATACAAACTGGCAAAAGGAGCCTAAAACGGCAGTTGCCACAACAAGAAAGGAGGCTAAAAGGGAATTATACAGAGAGCTGGAGAAAGATGATGGTAGGAAATTGGTTTTTGGATTGGCAAAAAAAGGAATGTACCACAAAAAGTGAGAAGGATGGCAACTGTGCGGTGACCAACTCTAAAGAGGTGGTAAAAGTATGGAAAAATATTTTCAAAAGCTGTTAAATAAGAAGAGAGAGTTATAAATGCAAGCATCGTCAACAATTATAGGGACGCTTCAAAAGGTATCAATCTCTGTACAGGACGAAGAAGCACTGAATAAGATGAAGAATGGTAAATCAGCTGGTCAAGATAAGATAACTGTTGATATGATGAAGGCAGTTGGAGATACTGGAGTAACGTGGCTTCAAAGATAACTATGTGTTTACTAGGATCAGGCAAGCATACCAGAAGACTGGAGAATGGAACTGATTGTGCCTCTTTGGAAGGGTAAGAGTGATACCAATGATCCAAACACCTATCTGGATGCCACCCTGCAAAGTCAGCCTCTCAAACTCCTAGAGACAGTTCTGGTGGCAAATTTGAGCTGCAAGGTGGACAAAAAATATAGAAGATGAGCAACTTGGCTTTAGGAAGGGAAGAAGTACTATACATACAATATTTTCAATGGAACAGACATTTGAAAGAATGATGAATGGAGGGCCTCACTGTCATGCAGTAATGATTGATCTTGAGAAAGAATATAACTTGGTTCAGTGGAAGCTGGTGTTTGCGGTATTGAGATGGGTGGGAGGAGGACATCAAGAAGTGAAGATGATAAAGTAGCTGTATTGAGGGTCAAGAGCAAAGGTTGTAACAATACATGGAATTTTTGAGAGTTTTGAGATGATGGTGGAATTGAGACAAGGCAGTGTGCTGAGTCCATATCTCTTCATCTTAGTTATGGAGTTAATTAGTAGGAAAACCAAGCCTGCAGAGACATGCAAAAACTAATGCATGCTGACATTCGGGCCCTTGTGGCTGACATCAAAAAGGAATTGGTAAATATGGTGTCCCAGTGGGCCTCTGTATTAGAAGACCATGATTTGAAGAACTCAAAGAAACTGAAAGTTATGCAAGTAGGCAAAGTGGAAGAACAGCTATTGAGTGAAGTTTTAGGAGAGCAGCAGAATTAGAAGAAAAAACTTGTGTACTTGGGAAGAACACTTAGTGCCATTAGAGAGAGATCTGGAATACTGAAAAGAAGAAACCAATGTGCATGGGAAACAGTGAAAAAGGTGGCAATAGTACTGTGGGACTGGTAATTAGGTAATAAACAAAGGAAAATTGTATATGCAGCATACATTTGTCCCTGACTGCTCTATGGTGTGGAAAAGGTGGGTCTTAGGGAGATAGAAGAAAAGATACATGCAATGTTGTTGGATTATCCTGTTGCTTCGACAGATCAGTGTTTAGCTAGTGTACTTAGACTTAAGTACTGGGTTTATTTGTCTTTATGGTTTCTCACATGGGAAGCAAGTCCAATCATGGATTTGCAAATGCAGTTGCATGTTTTGCAAGTGTAGTCATTGTTGCAGGGAGGGTTTAAAGCGTTGGCCTTACAACATGCTCTCTTCTCCTGCAGAGACCTCATATGCCTCCTCAATCGTGGACATGGCTTCATGGCACGCATCTCTCCATCTACGTCTGTCTAGTGCAACAAGTTCCCAGGTTTTAGTGTCTATCTTGCATGCTTTGAGATTGGCCTTCAAGGTATTTTTATATCTAAGGATGGGTTCACCCTTACAATGGGTTCACATGTTCAGCTGGCTGTAGAGCACTACTTTCGGTATCCAGGAAACCTCTATGTGGCCCACATGTCTGACCCAGTGAAGTTGAGTCCTGATGAACACGCTCTCGATGTCAGAGATTTGGAACCTCTCAAAGACTTTAGCGTTGTGGATCCTGTCCTGGCCGCTTGGAAGTTGCAGATGGATCTTAGGCAGCGAAGGTGAAAGCTCTCCAGGTGTTTGATGTTGTGTTGATAGAGCTTCCTGTCTCACAGCCCATAGAGAAATGAGATGAGGACAATAGTGTGAAAGATTTTTGTCTTGGTTCTGAGGCAGATTCCACACTCCCTCCTCCATTGCCTGTGTGTGAGCCTGCCAAATGCCAAGCTGATCTTTGCCAGGAGCTGAATGACCTCATCATCCACTATGGCATTACTGGAAAATATGCCACCCAGGTAGCAGAATTTCCTCACCGAGTTGACAGATGTCTTGACAACTGTGATGCAATGAAATCATGATGCTCGTGATACTGGCAGTCTGGTGCTGGTTGGTACATGACTTCCGTCTTTTTCAGGCTGGTGGTAAAACAGAAGCATTTCGAGGCATTGGTCCACAACAAGCTGAATGACCTCGAGGGTGTGTACAATGAGGGCACATTCCTCAGCAATCAGGAGCTCTCTTAACATCTGTTCGATTACCTTGGTGCAAGCCCTGAGTGACTGTAGATTGGACAGACCCCCCATGTCATCTAAACCAGATATGTACGCCTCTGTCAAAGTCCTGGAATGCAAACAAGAGCATGGCTGAAAAAACAATGGTAAAGAGGACTGAAGCCATTATGCATCCTTGTTTGGTGCCATGGATGACAGGGAAGACTTCTGATGAGTCACCACACTCCATCATCCGGCCATCATGCAACCGTGAAATGAGTGGATGACAACAATCGTTTACCCTGGGAAGCCAAATTTATGAAGGAATTTCCATAGGCCCTTGTGAGTCACCATGTCAAAGGCCTTGGTCACATCAACAAAAAATCACGTACAGTACCTTGTTCTATTCATGAGCCTTCTCTTGTATTTGTTGGGCTGCAAAAAATCACATCCATAGGGTCATGGCCAGCACAAAAGCCACACTGTGACTCTAGATACACCAAGTCCACCAGGTGAGAGACAAGCCTCTTCAAGATTGTGCAAGGATCTTCCCTGCTATAGATAGCAATGAGATTCTGTGATGGCTGTCACTGCTAGATATACCTCCCTTCTTTTTGTATGCATGGACTATGAAAGCATCCTTATACTCCTGGGGCATAGTACCCTGTTCCCATATAGTCTTAAAAAGCCTAATGAGTTTCCTGATCTGGCAGGCATTTCCACACATCAGGTGGAATGCTGTCAGGGCCTGAAGACTTGCCCATGGACAGCTGCTTGATAGCCTTAGTAATCTCAAAAGAAGGGTCCATGGACATCTCCTCCAGGACAGGTCGCCTGCGGGAGCAAATCGGTATCATCATCAGATATAGTAGATTGACAGTTCAGGAGACTATCAAAGTGCTCTGCCCGGTGAGAGAAAATATTGCCTTTGTCCTTGAGGAGCTGGTTACCATCTGCTGTGAGGACAAAGGCTGTATTACTGGATTATGGACCATACACAGCATGGAGACCTTTGTAGAAGGCCTTCATGTCATGCTTGTCAGCTGCTCCCTGCAGTTCTACCACCTTTTGCTCCCACCAGTCATTCTTCATTAGCCTTAACTGGGTTTGTAGTGTACATGTCATAGAAATTAATATAGAGAGGAGAATGCCAGGCAAGTAGAGGGTAGACAGAGAGCACAAGGAAGAAATCAGGGGGAAGAGGAATTTGGGGCTCCATATGATCGATAGGCTGAAGAGCACATGTGAGGTGGGCTAGACATTTGAAAAGAATGGGAGTAGAACAACCAGTAAAGAAAGCCTAAGAGGACAAGGATAGCAAGAAAGGATGTGGAAGACTGAAAATCTGATGGAAAG
Organism: Mesoclemmys tuberculata; assembly: GCA_007922155.1. Taxonomy (NCBI): domain Eukaryota; kingdom Metazoa; phylum Chordata; order Testudines; family Chelidae; genus Mesoclemmys; species Mesoclemmys tuberculata. Next base: position 19,285,240 of record ML675655.1, read on the forward strand.
ATTCTGTCAAGAGAAGTTTGAAGAGAAAAGGACCGGAAGATCTGTGAATACATGGTATGGACCAGAAGGAGTAACGAAGAACCACGGGCACCACAATCCCAGGTAAATAAGAAAAGGAATCCGGCAAGAAATATATATTATATATATTATTAATTATTATGCTTAATTCTGGCCCTAAGTATTCACCTTCATGAAGCTCTGCTCTGGGAGAATAGTGCTTGTTCATTCTGTAATGCTGCAGTGCCAGCAGAAAGAAGAGATGATCGTTCACCTTGCTTTGGTTATTGTACACTGAGGGCTATATAAACAATAGTTATTTGGATTCTTTAAATTTTTGGCTTCAGAAGTGGATTTTTTTTTTTTAAGTATTTAGTATCCAAAAAACACAGTGTACTACATCAAAATAAGTTTTCAAAAAGGACAAATTTTGGGATTAGACTGTGCAGCAGCCTCTAATAAATTTATTATATTGAACATCTTGTAAACCTCCCAAGTCTAAAAATGAACTTCTGCACATCACATGTAAAAGGTCCTGTGATCAAAGGGATTGGAGGCCAAATGCGTTTATGATTCTGAAAAGGATTTGGGAATGAAATGATCAGGATGTTACAATAAATTATATACAGTAAAAACACAGACTCCACACGCACTTGCTGAGTCATATGACAAGTGTTATTTCAAAAAGTGAAAGTCAGAAGGAGAAAAAGATCTTTCTCCATCTACTTCCTTCCCTTACTTGCCCAGTGCCAGTTTTTGTGCCAACATCCTTTAATTAGTATGTCCGCCTTTGTCAACTGTGACCCAGGAAGATTGACTCTGCCCTGAATGGCTCATTTAAAATTTCCCAGTATGAAAATACAGAGAGCAGAATATTGGATGTCTCAAAAGATCAGGAATGAGATACTGAGTCTTCAATTTCTAATTTACTCGTTTCAGCTTGGCCCAGTTTAGCAGAGACTAAAATTCTTACCATTTAGTGGCTATTTGTTGGTCTGCTACATGAAGTTAAATTGAAGGCCTCAGTCTTTTTCCCAGGTAACAGATGTCCAGTTCACAAAGCCATTGCTACAAATGGCACTAACTGGGAGTACCTTTAGTGGTGGTATGTGCAGAGCAGCCAATGACTGAATAACCCCTGGAGAGGACTCTATGCACCCTAATGGTGCTCTCTGTGTTGATGGGGGAAAACCTTACGGTGCAGTGTGGAAAAAGCTTGTTTCAGTCTTGAGACACATAATAATTGTTTAAGTATCTCCCTGTCTAGGGATGCATTGTCTCCCCCATAACTGTAGTATCAGGGCATTGACGATGGTCAGGACAGTGACTGGTTGTGCAACCCTTCTGTGCTGTTTAACAGCTCTCGCACAGCCTGGGACATAACTGGTTTTATTGAAAGGTCAGTGGTGGCCAGGGAAGAAATTTGAGAAAGATATGTACTAGTAGTTACCATTTACTACTTCCACCTGGACAATCCACAAAGGAGAGAGCAAAAAGAGCTCAAGTTTTCCATCTCACTGAAAGACTGTCACATTACAAAGTTAGAAAATCTGACCCTGTACCTCCTACTAAAATCAATCCGTAACACAACAGGCAAAGCTAAAGTGGGACTCTTCTCCAATTACTGACAGCTGTATTTATTTAACTAGGGTAAAATTATTTTAATTTTCTTTCCCTTACAACAAAACAATTGGTATCTGCAACATAGGGTAGAATGTCCATCCCAATATGAATTATGGGTTCTGAACTCTGCTTACACCCTTTGAAGTGGACATAAGACCAGCAAGAAATGCACCTATAGAATCTAGCTTTTCTCCTGTGTCCTAAAGAAAAAATAAATCAAATCCAAAAACTTTTTACATATGAAGAAACAGCCACAACAGAAAAAGGTTAGACATTTAAATGGTCAAATCAAACAAAAGAGAATGAGCAAAACCCGCCCCTGGGGTTGAATCAAAAGCTTCAAAGGAACTACTTTAGGGAAGGTTTTGGCACAATTCAGCCAACCATATTTCCATCCTGTAGAATGAGGACTTAACTGCGTGCATGCACACGCACAAACTCTGAACAGAGTTAGAATGACTAAGTTGTCCGTACCTCTATCTTAGGACGTGTCTAGATGGAGAGTTGGTGTGCAGCAAGCTGGGCTGTAAATCAAGAGCACACGAGCCTGCGATGCACAAACAGGCCATCTGAACCTTCTAATGCTCACTAAAAACACTCCAGCGGTACTGACCTCCATGTGGTCAATCCGCACTAGGGAACAGTTAGTGCATGGCACATTAATTCCCTGTAGTTTCACATCCCAGCTTGCTGCACACTAACTCTCTGTCATCTAGACAAACCCTTATTTAAACCTGACCATTAAACCCTAATCCTCCAAACTCAGGTTTGTAATTTCATTTATGTGAGTAATAATACCCTTTAATTCAATGAGACTTCTCACAAAGGTCATTAAGAACGTGTATAAATTGTTACAGGACAGGGGTCTTTAAAATAGCTAAGCTTTCTTTTTTTCTTTTTAACACACCGTTTCAGATTAGATACTTTTCCATTGTACTTTATACTTTACAAATGAAGTGTAAATTAATGAATGGCACTGATGCATGAGTGAATTAATGAATGGCGCTGATGCAAAAAAATTTACAGAAATTTTAACAAAAATCACAGCTCCAATAAAAGTGATGAGAAACTGTAGAGCTAAAAATCAGCTGCCTGACATGCTGCAACTGATTCACTGCCATGAATACTATAAAAGCATATACAATTTTCAGTATAATTTTCCTAATTTTCCAAAGTGCTCAGCAACCAGCAGCTCCCATTGAAGAACAAGTGGATGTTAAGACTCCTTGGAAAAACTGGACCAAAATTTCTACAGAATTAAAATCAAATTGTTTGCATGTGAGGGAGGTGGATGCACAGAACATATAAGCTCCTGGGCACAAACCAGCTTTATGCAAAATTTAATGAAAAACAGATTTAACCCTCTGGATGCTGCAGACACTTAGGAACACATTCTCCTAAGCATTTATTTGGCCGCCTGTCTGGAAAATTATGGCTATGTGACTTCATCAAAAAAGGATTTAAAATGTTTTTTGCAAGATGTAGCACAGTTTTAAATAGAGAAGGTTTAAAATGCAACCTTCAACAGGATTTGAATTCTACACCACTGAAATACATAGTAAAGATGTTTTATACATTAAGACACATACACTATTTGCACCTAGGGGAATTTAAAAGAACTCATGGAGCCCATATTGTTCAATGAATAATAAGACTTTTCACTTCTATAGTGCCCGTAATCCCAAAGCTTTCCACAAATGTTCACTAATGTCTCATAATAATATATTATTACAACCATTTTACAGAGCGAGAAAAACAGAGGCACAAAAACATTAAGTAATCAAATGAGTTCATGCTAGGAACAGGACTAGATTCTAAGATCCTGGTCCTACAATATGATCAATAAACTTAGCCAACTCCACAAAGATGCAAGGATCTGCCTGCCTGGGTCAGACTTCAGGATCAGGGCCCAAGTACCCTGCATCTCAAACCTGTGTTCTAAATTTCTCTGAATAAAAAAGAAATACTGAGAATTATCACGATTTTTAAAACACTTAATACTATAATCACTGGCATCTCAAAGTGCACTGCCTAGTTCTTAGCAAGCTCTCCGGGAACACAACATTTCATGAAACACAAACCTGGTTTACTGAGCATTTTGATTCAACAAAAAGTGAGAAGGCAGTGAAGAATTTTCCTACCTATAGCTATAGTACCTGCCATACATTTTTGTGCCTCTCAAATTGATTTTTGTGAGTGTGATCTTAGCGTGATTGGCTCTGTACAAAAGCACACACAGAATGAAAGTTGTAATGCTTGTTATCACCAGAGTATTAGCTCAGACTCCCTTTTGCATTTGGTTCTGCATAGACAGTAAAGGAGCTTCACTAACTTGGCATCGACTCAGTGCCATAATTCACCATGAACATTATTTTCCAATGCTCTACTTTTTCCCCTCATACATATGGTAAGAAGGCAGTTTGTGGACTCAGCGTATTGGTCTCTTGTGAATAATTGCTTAGGTACTAAAAAAAGAAAAACCTATCATACCACAGCTAGGCAGCCATACATTGCAATTTTAAGTGGACATACTCTTGTCTTCTGGGATTCTCCTAAATTCGTAACTTGAAAAGGGTTTTGAAAGAGGACATTTAGAAGACAAATACCTCCAAGCTTCCTGCGAACCCATACAACTGTGACCCCAAGACTTGCTCACTGCCACTAATGGACCAACTCCAAACTCTTTGCAGATTAACACACGGGTATCAAAAATACCTTGAAATTAGAACAGAGGTTTTGTTTCTAGATATGATTTTGCTTTTTTTTCTTTGTTTCTCCCCTAAACCAGTTTAAATTAGCATTAAGGGATATAATTATGTTGTTCGCTAAATTGCCTATTTAAAGCAGAACCTACAGGGGTTTAATACAAGGTTAGAAAGGGGTGGGGGGGGAAGAAAATTGGGATAATGGAAACAAATTTAAAACAATTTCTGATGGGAGAGAGAAAATTTGGGGTGTCAAGTGGGGCTCCTGACACAGATCCCGAATCACTTTCCAATGCAAGACTGTGCAAATGCATGATGTCAGCCCACTTATAAGCAGAATCTAATTTTGGAGAATTTGACCTAATTATTAATTAAACACCACAAAAAACCACCCCCTTGTTCAGATGTGAAACCTGAATGCTATTATTGGCATGACACACTTAAGCACAGGATAGCAGCTGTTATCCCATATATGTACAGCACTGCAGAGGCCAGTAGAAAGGGAAAACTCTCCATTTCCAGGCCAAACAGTGGCTTCACATGGTCAAAGGGGTGTGGGAATGGAGATAAGATACTTACCGGGCCCTTGTTCCCTTATCCTGTGTTTGTCTACAAGAAGTGGCTAGAGTCAATATGTTAAGGTGAAGAGGATGGCTCATGCCCTTACAGACCAACGCATCCTTCCCCTTGCTCCTTGACTACTGAACAGTTTAGGGTAAATTACTTTATTAAAAAAAACCCTGAGAATAAGATTTCCATGTTTGTAAAGCCTCATTACATTAATTTTATATCAAACCAAAAAAGCCTAAAGCAGGATCTTCTCAAAGCAGAAAAGAGTGCAACACACTTTGGAGGCTACAAAAAGCAGCTGTTCAGTTCCTTGGGCTCACTCCCTTTTCATTCTCTCTTTCTAACTGCACCACATATTTCCATACAGAGGAGCTCCCATTTAGGATACAATGAATAATGGTTTCCACTTGCTCTCCTAAACACCTTTCATTTCCATATCCACATTCTCTCCTCTCTTCCTGTGGGGAGGAGTAACTCCTGCTGATATTATATTTGCTGTTTAAAACACCGAGACACGTCAGAGAAAACCTTTTGGAGCCTGATTTCTAAATTCTACAGATTTAGATTCTCATGGTCTCTCTAGTTTGTGAATCCTAGAATTAACCTCACTGCTTCACTGTGCTTCCTTCTCTCCTCTCCCAGCTTCATTGCTTTATTTAAAGTATGGCTCTATCTGAAGCTAAATACCACACTCTAAATCTCCAGTTTGACTCAAATTCAGTTCTGCAGGTTTGCTGCAATTTTTCCATTCAGCGTTTACAATGGAGTTAGAGTGTGTTTCAGGCACACAATTCAGAGGAAAAAATTCCACTGCTACATTTATGAGGTTGCACTGCATGTATGACCCAGCATGAGAAAGCTCACAAAAATCCAATAAAGACATGAGGGAAGCACTGCTCTGTTCCTATAGAGATTGATCACATCTTCATCCACAGCATTCATTCAGAAATATACATACCAAGCAAAAATGAGAGCCGCCATTTTGTTGTTCTTCCATCAAGAGAAACAAAATGGTGACACAGAAAAGGAATCTGCCATTCCACCTAAACTAACTGTCCTTTAAATGTTCTCTAAACAAATTCTCCCTCTCCCAAATTTATTCTCTTGAAAGCTTTTTTTTTTTTTTAAACTGAAATAAATTTTTATTTTCAAAATAGAAGAACCATACAAATAAAACAGATGTTGTTTTTCTACAGCTCTTTCCGTATCCCAGGATTTTACACAGAGATGGAAGTGGGGAATTCAGAAACAGTATCTTTTTGGCTTATCCAATTCCATAAACTGAGAACAAAACATTCCTGGGCCAACTCTTGGTGTACTCAAAACCACAGAATTAATATTTTCAGTACAATGTTATCTCCCTGGATCTGCTGGAAAACAAATACTGAATAGGAAAATATTCATATTGCGGAAGTTCCTAACATGCTAAGGAGGGGATACATAATCCAAAAAGTAGCAATTGCAGCTAAAGAAGCCACCCTGGACCAGCTGCATAACAATAAGGAAATAGTACAACCTGAAAGTAACAGGACTCTTGGTAACAATCAGTATGAACCATCTGAGTTCACAATAAGGGGATAGCTTTCAAAAGCACAGCAGTCCATGCATACTAGATTTAAGTCAAACAAATTTGCAGAAATCAAGAAATCTGGGACGTAAAGTAGAATGAAAAAGTATGGAAATCCACCAATATGTAAGATGGCAAGTCCTAAAACCACATCATAATAGGCACAACAGATTACAATTACTCTGAAAAATACAAAACCAGAAACAAGAAACTGATCAAAAATCTGAAGACAATACTGTAAATATAACAGGAGAGGTAACCCAAAAATGTACATTAAAAAACTATATTAAAAGAATATTCAAGCTGAATAGTCAAGCTCTCAAAAGCTAGGAAATGCGAGAATTAAGGCTGCCTGTACCATTTCATTTCGGTCCCGTTTTGCATTATGAATGACAGAGTCTTTAATGACATGATCACGTTTGTTTGTTTCTTTTAAATACAGGTCCAGAACCACTGGCTCAGTCAGTGTTCAGTTCCTTAAAAAGCAAACTAGGAACAGAAACCCCCCGCATCCCCAAAATTCCATCAGGTGGAGCAACCCTGGCCTACACCTTGGTGCAAAGCAGAATAAAACCTTAAGACTCACACAGAACAGACCTGTCATTTGAGTTAAAGGAGTAACTGGCAGGAGTAGAATGCCATTATCCTCTATGTGAAAAAGTCAGCTTGGTGGATTGGATGCACACTTTGCCAGGGGGTTTCACAGATACTTGCTGACAGCAGAGGAACAGCAAAGCTTGAAAATACTGAGTTCCAGTCCAAGTTCCTCAGGAGAATTGGCTCAAATGGCTACAGACCCTTCTGTTTCTGTTCTCCTGCGCCTATGTTTCAAGGCTCTTCCTGTCACACACCCCACCCCAACCTGCTCTCACCCTTGTGTTCAAATCACGTTTCTTTCTCCTCCCTCTCCTGGGTGCCAGCAAGGGGGGAAGTAGGAGCACTAAGAACACAAGAAAGAAAGACACCTTGGCTGCCAGAAGAAGCAATTGCGGGGAAGATGCTGCTCAGCTCTTGCAGCCCTAGGATGGCACATGCTCGGTACAGATGGAACCTTTAGTGATTTTAAGAAGCTTCTACTGAGCATGTGCAGATAGTGATTTTTAAATTTGGGGGCATTTTCACCATAGACACTTATCTCAGGGTGCTCCTCTCCTCTCCCAAGGAATTTCAAGTCCCTGCTCCAGACTATGAGGGCTCTGTGAAACAACCATAAGCATTTTTAACATAGCCAAAACAACAATTTTTTCTTTAACCTCATTATCAGAAAGGGCAGATCTATTTTTGCTGAAAATCAGCCTGAGGCTGATACCGGATTTGGAAAATTTCTGCCAAATTTTAATAGTTGGGGCTGAGTTAGAAGCAGTAGAAAACAGTCTTCTAATGGAAGATGTTAGGCAGATACAGAATGGGGAATAACTGGCTTGGCAGCAGCTGTGCTGAGACAGATCTGGGAGGCGTGGTGGCTTACAACCTCAACATGAGTCAACAGTGCGACGCTTTTGCAAAAAAAGGCAAATGCGATTTTAGGTTGCGTTAACAGCGGAGCATGCGAGTGACGGAGGTGATAGTACTGCCCTAGTCAGTCAAAGGGGATGTGGAGTAAGGGAATTTTTGGTGGTGGATAGGGAAGGGCTAAGGCAAGGAGGGTTATTTTGGGTTTCTTTGCCTTATAAACACTTCAGGGGAAAAAGAAACGTTGCCCAATGCAGTAACTGAGGCTCTTCAAGTGGTGTCCCTATGAGTGCGCCACTTCAGGTGCACATGCCCTTTTCAGCCCTTGATTAGACATTTCTAGCTAGCGGTGCCCCGTGCGCGTCCCTATGACACCGAGTGTCAAACATCAAGGCTATATAGGGGGGCACAGGTGAACTGCCCTCAGTTCCTTCTCTAACCAGTGCCTAAGGAACAACTAAAGCAAAGGGAAAGTCGGACAGGTAGTGGAGCACCCATGGGGACACACATCTCAAAGAACTACAGCTACTGCACAGAGCGAGTAACATTTCCTTCTTCGAGGAGCATCCCTATCGGTGCTACACCGCAGGCGACTCCCAGGCAGCATGCCCAGGAGGAAGGAGTTTTGGAACAGTGTCCAAAACTGAAGCCAGTACTGGAGAGCCAAGTGCTGCGTCAGAGCTGACGGCTCAGAGCAGGGCATAATGCTTTGAAAATGGTGGGGACTGAGGCTCCATACCTCAGATACTGGAACATTCTTCAAAAATACAGCGTATGCTGCCTGTCATCTGTGTGAACGCGCTCCCACGTTCAGGGGCCAGGGGAGCTGAGAACCTGCAGACTCATAACAGAAATAGGCACCCTCTTACACCTACCTGCAAAGGAAAGAAAGAGTTTAGGCAATCTCCTAAACGGTTTAGTCCTATATAGATAGAAAGACACGGCCCTTTTAACATCCAAGGTATGGAAATAGGATTCTTGTTGAGAACCAGGATGTGAATGTAAAGTGACCTTGTCATTAAAGAACATAGCAAAGGGAGGATCTGCCATAATGGTGCCAAGCTGCTTGACCGTATGGACTGACATGATGGCAACTAAAAAAAGCAGGCTCCATGGATAAAGGAAGTAGAGAGAAGGTTGCCATTGGTTCAAAAGGCGGTCTCGTGAGGCGGTTGAGTACCAGGCTGAGGTCCCCAGATGGGGTGGGGTGTCTAATGTGGCAGAAAGGATTACCCAGACTCTTAACAGATCTGGATGATACTTGGGAAGCAAAAACAGAAAATTCCTCCACTTGAGGATGAAAGGCTGAAATGGTGGCCCATTGACCAAACTGATGGATAACCTGGATGTCTTCAGATTCAGCAGGTAATATAGGATGAGGGAAAGGGGAACCAATTCAACCCTGAGGTAGTGAAGACCACATCAATGAACAAATCTCTTCCATTTTTGCAAGTAGTGTGGGCTGATTTTTTTCTACTGTTTAATATCACCTGCTACACATTCGTAGAGCATGAAGCTTGTACTCCTGAGAACCATCCAGTGTCCACTCCCTGAGGCATAGAATCAGTCAGGTAGGATGAAGTATGTGATCCACATATTGCGATAGGAGATAAGGGATGGTCAGGAGCTTGATCAATGGCTGGACACAGAATTGAAGCAGGTAAAGTACTTGAAGCAGGAACTTGTCTCGGCCAGCTAGCTACTATGAGGATAATTGTCTTCCCTCATCTCGTTCAGCACCCTTAGAATTAGGTGTGCTGCGGGAAAGACCTAGACTAGAATTTTTCCATGGTAGAAGGAAGGCATCCCCCAGAAAGCAGTGACCCAAACCGCACCTTGAACAGAAGACAGGATCCTTCCTGTTCTCAGAGGTGGCAAAAAGATCACTCTCTGGCAGATCCTGTCTTCGGAACATGCTGAGTGTCTAGCTCCCATTTGTAGTCGTGGAGAAGTGTCTGCTTAGAGCATCTGCAGTGGTGTTCTAGAAGGCAAGAAGGTAATCCGTTGAAACCTGGATATGATGGGTTATATACCAGATCCAAAGCTTTATGGCTTCAGCACACAAGGGGGATCTTGCTCCTCCCTGTTTGCTGATATAGGATGTGATGGACATATTGTCCATTTTGACCCTGTCTGATTTGCCCTGGATGAGGAGCAGGAAATGAAGGCAAGAGTTTCTGACTGCCATGACTCCAACAGGTTGATGCAGAGATTCGTTTCATGGGCCATCCATCTGCCCTGAAACGTGAGGGTGCTGAGGCAGATTCCCCACTCTCATAGGGATGCGTCAGTTGTTAGAGTCACTAATGGGGTTGGGCAACAGAAAGGGATGCCTACATAAATCTTGAGTTTCACCATTCTAGGGAGTTCTTTACGTACAAGGGGACCATCACCTGACCCTCTAAGGTGTCTACGTCGGAGAGTAGGTAGTTCTTAGCTAACCCTGGAAGCAGCAGAGGCACAGACTTATGTGATTGGTCAAAAAGGCACAAGCTGACATATGGACCAAGAGTTGAAGACAGTTCTTTATCATGGTCCGGTGGCTTCCTTGAACTGTCCCTACCAGAACTGATAAGGTCACAAATTGTCTGCAGGAAGGTACGCTCTGGCTGGCACTGAGTCCAAGGACACCCCTAAAAACAGTATCCTTTATACAGGTACCAGCATTTTTTTTTTTTTTTTTGAGTTCAGCTGAAACTCCTGAAACAGAGCAAAGGCCTTCTAAATGGACGATAACACTGCCTCAAAAGAGTGGCTTTGGAGTAGCCTGTCATTGAGGTATGGGAAGACCAATATTGTTTCCTGCCAAAGGGAAGCCACCATTACAACCAGAATCTTTGAAAACACCCTTGGGGCAAAGGATAAGCTAGCACTTAGTACTGGAAATGATCTTGGCCTCCAGGGAATTATAGGTATTGTCTTTGTGATTGATTTATAGTTCTATGGAAGCAGGTGTCTTGTATGTTGAAGAACAAAAACCAATCCCCTTCCTATAGTAAAGGAATTATAGTTGCCAGTCACCATCCTGAACTTTTGAGGCTTCATTAATTTGTTTAACTATCTTAAATCCAAGATAAGCCTCCAACTCTGTCATTCTTTGACGCTAGGAAATATTTTGAGTAGAACACCCTGCCTCTGTAATGGGAAGGGACCAGTTCTATTGCTCCTAATTGGAGGAGTGAGCTTACTGATGTAGAAGTTCATGAGAAGGACCCTTGAAGAGGGATGGGGGGAGGGGGAGGAGAAGGGAGGGAGTGCCATAAAGTGGATGCTATAGCTTGATGTTTTAAATTCTGAGACCCTTTGATATGTGGTGATCTGCTCCTAAGCCTGTTGAAAATGGACAACATGGTCTACAATGGGAGGGATGTGGGCTAAAGCGCGCAACTGTAAGTGCAGAGGCATGGGAGGATTTGAGCTCTTGACCAATGCATCAAAACTGCTGTTTAGATGATGTCTGAGTGCTCGGGGAGGATGGTTGGGTTGGTCTCTTCCTCTGAAACCTATTTCTCTTTCTGGGGGGGTTCTGGAGGTCTATGATACCCATGAACTGAGCAGGGCATGACTTCTGGGCAGCCTGACCTACTAAAACACTTTTTGCTTGCAGGTGTATAAATGCTCAAGAACATAGGCTAGTCCTGAGTCCTTCAGCATGTGCAGGGAATCATTCATGGTCTCCAAGAAAAGCTTAGAACATCAAAGATGCTCTACTGTTCTATGAACCTCTTTCAGAAACCCCAGAAGTTGAAGCCATGATGTCCTGCATATAACTACTGGTGTGGAGATGGATCTGGCAGCAATGTCTTCAGCATCTAGAGTCACCTGGGGAGCCATTCTGCCCAGTAGCTGACCTTCCACAACTATAGACTTGAATTGCTCCATGCAGTCATGTGGCAGCCACTCAAGAAAGGCTGTGAACTTGCTATAATTAGTAAAGTTATATCTGGCCATGACTGCTTGGTAGTTTGAGATCTAGAACCGCAGGATGAGTAAGACTTTCATCCAAAGAGATCCAACTACTTTTGGTCGTCGGCAGAGGCAGATCATGAAAAATGCTACCCTGTTCATTCACCACACCCACCAATAGGGAGTTAGGTGGGGGATGGAGGAAAAACAAAAGGTCGGAATCCTTAAGGGACATACAGTACTTCTTATCTTCTTTTCTCCATGTCGGTGGAATAGTGGCAGGCATTTGTCGCATCACCTTAGCCAAGTCCAGGAGAGCCTCATTAACAGTTAGAGCCATTCTAGAGGGTGTTGCCAGCTTCAAAATATTCAGCAGCTTGCGTTGAGGATCCTTGACCCCCTCCAGAGGGATCTGCAGGGTGTCTATAACCCATTTAATGAGTTCCTGAAACTGCCTGAAGTCATCAGCCATGGAAGGTGGTGTAGGCATAACTGCTTCATCTGGCGATGACAATGAAATGGAGGTCTCAGGGTGACTTCTTCATCTGCCCTAGCCTCCTGCTCTTCCAACATCTCCTCCTGTCTTAGATGGGTAGAGGGAGAATGAGAAACTCTGGACTCTCTGAGGGACAGTACCAGCAGCCTATGAAATTGCTGCCGACAGGCAGCCCGCAGGTCCCAATATGGCCATTGCGGGGTCCATAAGGAAGCAGGCATGACACACGAGGCTAGTTCCATCATCCTGGGTGACCTGCAAAGTCCTCCCTGCATGAAGGTGAGTTCCCAAAGGGTATGGAGGAGAACTTCTCACTGAAATAGAGGAGACCAATTGGGAGAATTCTTGATCCTCATCCACACGCTGCCATGGGGAGGCAGCCATTCAGGATGGAGGAGAGTCCTGTGCCACAGAGCAGCCATTCAGAGACGGAGGTCTCGGTTCCAAGAGCTGCTTGGTACCCGTCAGTAACAGGGACTCTGGTTCATCTGACACCAAGAGGTTCTCGAGTATCAGAACTCCTACAATATCAAAAAGTACCCCGGAACTGACATCACAGCCAATGTCATCGAAGCTGAAGCTAACAGTACTGATGACAACTTTGTAGATGTCAGGCACCGATGCTGGCTTGGTACCGAGAATACCACTTGTACGCAGCTTACATCAGTACCAATGGCTGGGTTAAGGCACGTGATGGCATCAAGGGCTGAGTGGGACACTTTGATGCCAATGGCACAGTCAAACTCAATGGTACCCTGTGATCACCCTCCTTACAGCTGGAGGGCACAGGTGCCCTATCAGAGCCATGCATCCTGTCCTTGGAGCTCTGGGGTACCAGAGGAAGCATCCTTGGCCTGAATGGTACCATCAGAGATGGAGGATCTCGATGGAAACCTGGCTTTTTTTTAAGCTGGCTCCTTAGAGTGAGAATCCATGCTCCTCTTTCTGAGAGTCTTCCCAGTGGGCTCCAAGGACTCCCCTCTTAGGCAAAGCATGCCCTGAGGTTAAGGGGGCACTGGATCTGTGAGGGAGGGGGTCTCCTGACCTGGCTAAGAGGTTGGTTGCAGAGAACATTCCCTGGCTTAACTGTCTCGGCTTTATCTCCCTGCTCTTCCTTACTCTGGACCTAAGTGCGAAATAGAAGGAACACTTCTGAGAGATGTGGGACTCCCCCAGGTAACTGACACGCTTGGAGCCCCCATCACTCACTGGTATCATCTCCCAGCAAGAGAGGCAGTGTTTGAAGACTGGCGAACAAGGCATGCCATACTAGAAAAAAGACAAGTCTCCCAGAGGGAAGAGAGAGGGGAAAAAAACCAAAATTATCTCACCTAAAACTAACTATACTAAACACTATCACCAAGTGCACAGCTATAAACTCAGTCTATCTGCTCAGTCACAGATGTCATGGCCATGTTCCACAGATGGCCAGGCCCACTCTTAAAATCCCTCACAATAAGGACATATTCATCCTTCAGAGAACATAATTCCAAGGCATACAAGGACCTTCTGCACATGTTCTCTGCATTTTCCTCCTTCCTCAAGCAGCAGATCTGCCACAGTTCTTCTGCATTCAAGGCCTCCCAGAGCCTTTCCTTGGAAGAGAGGATTTGGCTTAAAATTCACAGGCATTGATGTGACTGAGCAGACAGTCCTAGGAAATGGTGTGGATCTTTACGCTCACGCCATTACTGAGGGTCTCCAACTGCAGCAGCTGAAGATGTTAAAAGGCAGTGGGGTGAAAATGGCAAACAGCAGCGAAGGTTTGTTCCACCCAGCCCAGTGATCTCTATTTAGACAAGTTGGGTTTCAGTTTGCACAAACCTCCCTATGTTTGAATTGTATCATTTAAAAACAAGAATTAAGCCACTTTCTCTTCCTTTAAGAACTCATAATTTGACTTGTCCAAAAATTGTTACAAACTGGTGGGGAAGTCCTAGATTCTAATGATTTCTATTATCATATTAACCATTTTCAACAGTGATATTTTACACGTATGCAGCCTTGTAAATCCAAATCAATGCTTTACAAAGATTTTGTTTAACAGATGAGGAAACTGAGGCACAAACAGAGCAAATGATTTAGCCAAAGTTACACAGGAAGTCTGAGGCAGACCAAGGAACCGAACCCAAATCTCCTGACTTCCAATCACGTGCTTTAGCCACAAGACTAACCTTCCCTCTATGCCTACTCTGTTGCAGAGAATTATTTAACCATCAAACAAGGCAAGGCTCGGGATTTACAGCCAGGTATGAAATCATCAGCTCTGGCATATAAATTCAGATTCAATCACTCCCAAGCAAGACTGGAAGCGCTGATTGCCTGGTGTACAAAACAAATGGAGGATTTCAGTCCAGTTCAAGTGGACAAATATTCACACCACAAAAATCACCACACAGGCCAATGACTAAATAGGATTTGGGGACTAATCTCTCCTGAATTCAGAGGCACCTAGGTTGGATGGGGTCAATGTGGGGGAAGCTTGCATGCTGTACCACTTGCATACATCTGCAAACCCTGGTGGGCCAGTCTATGCTCGACTCTGATCCTCAGTGGGCCGTGGGGTACTAGATGGTGGCTCTTCCATAGAGCCATGAGCACGGGCATGTACCTGGTGCAATACACAAACTCCTCCGACACCTGTCCTTTCTGTGGAGAGAGGGAGACCCTGAGGCACATCTAAAAGAGGGTGTGTCAGGTTGCAGCCCCTCTTCTGGCTCCTCCAGAACCTCCTACTGAGGTTCTGGCTGACCTTCACCTCCTGATTTATGCTCAACCTGTCCATGGTCCCACCAAGTTGCAAGACCTCCTCATCATCCTCCTCCTGGAACTGGCCAAGATGGCCGACCGTTATACCAGGAGGATGAAGTGGACGGCAGAGGTGCTCTTGACTCTGGGGCCTATTACCATTCCCTTATCCGATCAAGGCTCAAAGCAGAGTTCCTCTGGGCAGTATTCACTGACTCCTCAGATGCCTTTGAGGGGCAGTGGCTGCTGTCTAGGGTTCTCTGCTCAGTGTCCCCCTCTGGGTCCCTGATTCTTTAAATCTGTCCTCACTCCCGATCCTGTTTCATCATTTGTTGTCCCAAGGAGTCAGCTGAAGCCTGGACAAAGTGGCTCCTCCCCCCAGCTGAGGGGGAAGGCCTTTAGTTTTGGGCAGGCCCACACCCACCCAACCCCTGTGCTTTCAAATTGCATACATCTGCACAAACAGAGGACTCAGATCTTCAAAACTGAATTGGCATGTACCACCTGTCAATATGTCTCTTTAAAAACAATTAAACAGATCATAATCTTCGCCATCTCTACCACAGCGAGCATTTATATGGAATTGACAGAGTCTCGGGCTATGCTGCTTCAGATCCCTAAAGAAAGGGGACGAGTTGTATGGTCACAACAAGGAGACACTAACCAGCATTTAATAACCAATTACAATTTAGTCCTGCAACAGAGAGGATCATTTAGCCATTTATAGAAATTTTATAACATACATGTATGTATGCTTTTAAGGACAGAAGCTCTGAAATGCATTACAATACTAAACTATTATAAACCCACCAAATTTGTCACCTTAATTCCAAAGACAGATGCTTAAAATTGAGGTTTTGCAATTTTTCAAATGAAGAATTTAAGTCTCAAGAGGTTATTTATTTTATGTTTAGAAATACAGCAATGAGTCTGTTATTTGGTAACAAAGAACACTAAATTTATTTAAACTAATTGATATTTAAATATGCCTCTGCCAATATCTGGAAGACCTGTTCAGTATATTAACAAAAGAGATCACCATAGCAAAAAAACCAAAACAACATAATTCATCATATCTCGCCTATAATCAGCATCCAATCACAATAACCCTTTGACTTCATGTGTGGATTTCTTTTCAGCTAAAATTTTAATCCTATTGTCCCCCTTCAGCAAGAAAAGCAAAAATCTAATCAGAATCTGTCCTGCTGACTCGTTTTAGAGACTGCACTCACCCAAACACAATTTTAAAAATATTTTCATATACCTAAATTCTCTCTTTTAGGCGACTAACTCTCTTTCATGTTTCCCTGTAATTAACTAGACAGGCTAAGAGCCATGTAATCGAGAAATGAATCGAGGGATTTTTGAGCCCTTCTAATCTCTACCCAAATGAAACAGTGCCATCTTTGTAGCAGTTCAGTGAGAGACGAAGAAACAAATAACCTTTTTAGGCAGCCAGGTTAGTCTTCATTTGCAAACTCATTTATTAGCCTGTGACAGCTTAGACCCTAGACGGAAAGCGGTAGGGCACCAAATTATTTATCAGTGCTCCAAAGCCACTGATAGTAGGTGAGAATTCCAAAGGAAAGATGTTTGCTTTTAATCAAGTGCCAAAAGAAACAACTTTCAGTATAGCACACTAATCCCTCCAATTCAGAATTAAGAGGGTTAATGTCTGTTAAATTAATACTTTCAATTTATTTATTATCTAATTCCATAATTTAGAGATCCAAATATACAAAAGGTTGGAGGCAAACTCCTCTTTGATTATTAGGACATTAAAGTCATCTCAAGAGTTCCTTCTTAAGAATTTTCTTGTGCTGTTAAATTTTCCGCTATTGTGCCAAAAACCACATACACTGGTGTCTGACAGAGAACAGGACACTCCCCCCACCTCCCCTCCATTTTCACCAGATTGGTTTTCTATGGCATCCTCAAAATATAACCTCTGACAGCCCAACACTTTCTAATGCCCACCAAGCTGTGGCACTGGTTCAATAAATAAAAGGAAAAGCACTACCCACTGAGTCAAACCCTCACTTCCTGAAGCATCCCCCATTCTTGGAAATCTTTCAAACACTGTCCTTACTTATTTTGCCATCTCACAGCCCCAGGGAGTATAGCCTGTTGTATATCCTCCTTCCCATTCCCCCCCCCCCAAGAAATCAAATCTGTTAAAAATCTTCAGATAGATTCATCCTCCTAGGATTGCTCAAGGCAATAAAGTTAAAGCTACAGTAATGAACAGAACTGCCCACCATGAAAAAATGCAGGCCCTTGGGCAGGTTTATCAGAGTATTAAAGATCCAGAATAAAACAAAATACTCCAGGAATTAAACACAGCAGCCACAGATCCTATAATAGCCTTGCAACAGTGCCAAGGTGCTCAGACTTCTATGTTCCTACCAAGATTCATAAACTTAAACAGATCTACAAGTTGAACTGTTAGCTTTGTCAATATGCAGCTACTGCATATGAGTTTTCATCACTGGTTAAATATCTCAAACTCATTGTACAATATTTATAGTTGTGAATAATAGTTTTCCTACAGCATTACAGTGTACACTGAGCTCTTTTATATACTTGTCCTTATCAAAGAGTTTATGACATTTATTCTTAAGAAGGTAAAACAAAAATTGTATATGGCAAAGTATATTGTGCCACTAAAAGAACAGCAATGTTACTGGGATTCATACAGATATGCATTATAAATGAGCAATTAAGGACCTAGTCTTCACAAATTCCTCTGCCTTCTCATCATCTTATTTTCAAAACACAGTTGAGACCCACCCAGACTGTGTTGTTCCAAAGCACCTCAAGCAAGAAACCAGTGTCTCCAGCCCTCTACTCTCCCAGTTCAAATCTTACAGTACCTCTGTAATTGCTCCTTTTCTATTCCCTTTGTCACTTTTCCTATGCATTACAATGAATTCCTCAAGCATCTGTCTTAAGCCCTCTTCTTTACAGTTGGTCTAGGTCATTCACAAGCTTTCAGGCTGGGAACTACTATATCACTTCTAGACAGATGGCACCCAGCCCCAAATCAACTTATTCTCAGGTATTTATCTACTTCTTGACTGCCATGTTGGTTTTATTTATTTAAAATCAACCTTGTGCCATATTCCTGACTATTATTTCTTCTCCTAAAACAGGCAGTAATGTCCTTCCAAAACCCAAGCTTCTTCTGTTCCCTTGCATCTCCAGCCTAGAAGTCACCATTTCAGAACTGCCAGAATTAACTTCTGTTGAGACCTTGTCACTGTGGGAACAAAAGAATAGCCATGATGGATCAAACCTGGTTCAGCACCTTGATTTTGGCAACAGCCAGAACCAACTGCTTCAGACAGCGGGGTAAGAATTGCAATTAAGAGAATAATTATGGAATAAACTGTTCAGAAGAAAGGTTCTTCCTAACCCTGGTCAGTAGTTGGCCTCTGCTTTAGATAAAACATGAGGGTTTATATACTTTTCAAAATCTTTTGTATCTTATCTAAGTTAACTGTGCCTGATTTAATCATCCATATACATTTAATTGTTTTTAACGCAACTGAGCTGTTAATTTCAATATCTTATGGCATTGAGTTCCACATGATAATAATTGGTCATAATAAAAAGTATTTCCTCTCTTATTCATGTTAAATTTGTTGCTTTCCATTTCTTTGATCATCATAGGACTCATAGGAGATTAGGGTTGGAACGGACCTCAGGAACTCATCTAGTCCAAACCCTTTGCTCAAAGCAGGACCAACCCCAACTAAATCATCCCAGCCACGGCTTCATCAAGCCAGGCCTTGAAAACCAGTAAGGAAGGAGATTTCACCACCCCCTAGGTAGCCCATTCCAGTGCTTCATCCACCTTCCTAGTGAAAAAGTTGTTCCTAATATCCAATCTAGACCACCCCCACTGCAATTTGAGACCATCGCTCCTTGTTCTGTCACCTGCCATCAGTGAAAATAGCCTAGTTCCATCTTCTTTGGAACCCCCCTTCAGGTAGTTAAAGACTGCTATTAAATCTCCTTTCACTCTTCCCTTCTGCAGACTAAACAAGCCCAGTTCCCTCAATCTCTCCTCATAAGTCATGTGCCTCAGCTCCCTAATCATTTCATTGCCTAATTTTCATCGCCCTCCACTAGACTCTCTCCAATTTGTCAAAGAATCATAAAAGATTAGGGTTGGAAAGGACCTCTTGTCCCCTTGTTCTTACATTATGAGAAAGGATAAACAGGAACTTCCAATTTATTCTCTCTCTGGCATTCATTATTTTGTACCCGATCATGTACTCTTTCACTTATCTTTTCTCTCACCTCAACATCCCCAGGTTCTGCTGTATCCTGCTTGAATAGTGTGACCACAACTGAATGCTGTATTTTGGGTGAGGATTTATCATTGGTTTACATAATGACAAAGGCAGTATTATTTTTATCCCATTCTTTATAGATTCTAACAATGTTTGATATTTGAGCACCAAGTTTTAATCACTTGAAATATTTTGTCCTTTATGCTCTTCTAATAGCAAAATGATGTGGCCAAGCCACCTCCTGGTTTCAGAAACTGGAGTCGTACCTCCACCATCTTCCATCACCTCCACTGGCTCTTTATCCTTCTCCAAATCCAACTCAATATAGCTCTCCTGATTTTCAAACACATTGCTCCAATCCATTTTGTTCATCTAAATTTTGGCTCACTCTCCATTCTCTAACGCAAATGTCCCACCATCTGGGGCTGGGGCAAAAAGAAATTATCTTTCACTATCTAGAACTTTTTCCTCCCAATTCAGATCCAGACTCATATTCTCCTACTAAATTTCACTTGCTTTGCCTTTGGCTTACAATGATCAAGCCCTTCCAATGATTTCAACTAGCTGTTGGAGAAGCTCTCTGAGACTGTATGAATGATGCTATGTAACAAATGTACATCTCATCTAACCAACACTATTGCAGAGAACACAGTGCCTCAACTAAAGGATCTACTTTATCCAAAAGACTGGTCAGCTAGAAACGAATACTGAGCATGCAACTTCTGCAGGTAATATATGCAATATGTGGCTGAACCTGACCATGTAGTTCTCTTAGTAAAAGTAGTAGAAGTGCTATCCGTAAAAATATTCATTTCACTCATAAAAATCAAGAATGAATTCCTGAATCCCAATTTTGTAGTCATTCTCTTTAAGAACGCACATTTAACTACTTCCACTGCCAGACACCCAAAGGGTACTGCCAGAATCACTATAAGTAGATAATACAGGTTTCAGATAGTATGCAAGAACACACACCCACTCCATGTACATGGATATGATTGCAGGACACAAAGGTACATCTACACTGATGGTGACAAAATCACCGCCATCAGATCCACCTATCTGGGTTAACTGAGTGGTCAATGTAGACTTGCTCAATCGATCAGGAAGTCGACACAGTAAATCCCCCCCTCAAGCGGCATAGTGTTGCGTCGACGGGAACACAGTTCCCATCAATGCAGTGCCGTGAACACAGCGCACAGAAGGGAAGCACAGCAGTCAATGGGAGTTACGCAAGCTATGCAGAGTAGCTTGCGTAATTTCCATTGACTGCTGCCAAATCTCCCGGTAAATGTAGACCAGGACAAAGAGATTTGTAAGTAGTCTTCACACACGTAGTTCCTACCATGACATTAGCAAACCAACACATCTAAAAACTTTCTACCTGGTTTATTTCTACAACTCACAGCCAATAAACTTCAGCTCTGCAAGCCAAGAATGGGCTTATTAGGACAATCAGTCTTTTAATCATTAATTATATAAAGAATTTGCTGCTAGTTAGATGTTATGAACACTCAAAAATTAATTCCATGTCACTTCCTGCCAAAACTGAGTCATTTTGTCCCTCCCACAAAATGGTAAGTGGCCTGTCAGACTGCCACAAATGCAATAATCATAAATAGTGATGCCACAAATAATGAAAATATGCCTCTCTCATATCTATCTCATAATCTAAAAAACTTGGTGATGCAGCTACAAGAGAGACATCCCAGTGAGTACAAATAATGGCCAACATCTTTCTTTACAACTCCCTTGAAATATTCCTGTGCCACCAATTTTACTTGGTGATCCATTAAAATTCCTGAACTAGGATGGGCTTGCTGGCTGGGCAACCCTGGCACTTATTGTGAAAGTGGCATAAAAAGCTTTCTCCATAAAAAGGTCACCAAGTATTCAACCTCTGGCCACTGGAAGATAATGATATGGGTAAGCTTGGAAGAACTGGGTTGTTTTCAGTAAATGTCAATTTTACTGTACGGAAATAGACTTCAGTGTCTGCCGTGCACAAGCCATTGATGGAGAGGTATGGAGCCTGCTCAGCTCTGCACTATCATTGTGAGCATCACACACACGTCATGTCTTATCCTGCAGTATTTTTAAGGGCAAAGACAGGGGCTGCAGCGCTGAAAATTGGGATGTTATTCAAGATGCCCTACTACAAGCCATAGAACAAAACAATTCCCTTTTGCTGCTGATTGTCACGCACTATCTGCAGTCAGTGGAGCACAACGTCTGGTCCCAGAAACAAGCACTGACTGGTGGGATCGCATTGTTATAAAGATGTGGGATGATAAGCAGTGGCTGCAGAACTTTTGTATGTGAAAGGACACTTTCTTGGAACTGTGCAGACCTGTCCTAGCCCTGAAACGCACGAACACTCACTTCAGACCGGCTCACACAGTGGAGAAGTGGGTGGCCATCGCTCTGTGGAAGCTAGCAATGTCAGAGTGTTATCAGTTAGTTGGGAATCAGTTTGGAGTTGGTAAATCCACCATGGGAGCTTCTGTAATACAAGTTTGCCAGGCCATTAACAGACTTCTGCTAAGAAGGGTAGCAACTCTGGGAGACGTGCAGGACGTAGTGGATGGGCTTTCTGCAATGAGAGTCCCAAACTGTCGGGGGGGCGAAAGATGGCACACTTATCAATATCTTCACACCGGACCAGCTAGCCACAGTGTACATTAATTGAAAAGGATACTTCTCAATGGTGTCGCAGGCCCTTGTGGATCACAAGGGATGCTTCACCTACATCAATGTGGGCTGGGCTGGAAAGGTGCATGTGGCACACATCTTTAGGAACTCCGGTCTGTTCAAAAAGATGCAAGCAGGGACTTTCTTCCCTGACCAAAAATAAATATTGGCAATGTTGAAATGCCAACAGTGATCCTTGGAGACCTTGCGAACCCATTGCTCTCCTGGCTGATGAAGCCGTACACCAGCCACCTGGATAGCAAGAAAGAGAGGTTCAATAAGAGGCTCATCAAGTGCAGAATGGTCGTGGAATGTGCATTTGGACATTTAAAGGCTTGCTGATGCAGTTTACTCACTAGGCTAGACCTCAGTGAAAAGAACATCCCAGCAATTATCTCTGCATGCTGTGTGCTCCATAATGTTTGTGAGACAAAGGGAGAGACATTTCCTTTGGATTGGGTTGTGGAGGCAGATAGGCTGGCTGCCAATATTGAGCAGCCAGACAGCAGTGCAACACTGAGAGCCAACCGTGGAGCGCTGCGCCTCAGGGAAGCCTTGAAAAATTGGTTTTGCAATAAGACCTAATGTTTCTGAAAAAATCTATGTTCTGTGTTCCCTTCCCATCCCCCACCCATTCCCCAGTGCTAGCCAGTGCATTCTCCCACCCATTCACCGTGCTAGCCCCGGAGCTGCAATCCCCACAGTCTCAATAAAGAAAGTGTAATTATCTTTAAAGCAGTAAATGTTTATTGTTGATCGTTAACAGTGGAGGGAAGAAGTTATTTCAACACTTTGCATGCATTGTAATGGGGCTGTGAGGGGACACAGAGCAAAGTTTACTGTGCAAACAGCAAAAAACACATTCCCATTTCTTAAAGAGGCCAGCACCTCTTTCTGCTCCTTTCGTCTAGCATGGAGTGCAGCACCTGCTACGCCCTGCTCAACCTCCTCCTAGATTGTCTGGGGGCCAGGGCTAGGAAAGAGTGTGTGAGTTGAGACTTTTCCAAGGACTGCAGAGGGAGTCTATCTTGCTGTTGCTCTTCTTGAAGTTCAACCAAACACCTCAACAGATCTGACTGATCCCTCATTGAGTGCAGCATCTCATCCTGCGCTGCACGCTCATGTTCTTGGGCTGCCTTCCTGTTCTCCATGTCCATGTTCATTTTCTCTGATAAGGAAATCGTTCAGGCTCTTAGCTCTGTATCAGCAGCCACAGAGACATTCATTATCTCAGTGAACATGGCATCCTGATTTTTTTCGCCTTGTAATCTGCAACAGGTGGTCAGTGGGAGCTGTAGATGTTGAGCTGAAGGCCGTGCTGTCCACTGAAAGGCAAGCAAAGCACAAGGTATCCATTGCTAGCTGGCCCCACAGACAAAAAGCAATGTTACAATGTAAAAATAACTCCCCTTTACATTCTCAAGGGAACGGCAGACCCACATGCTAATCTCTACCTATTGCAGGGTTGTAGTGCTGTTCCAGGCATGGTTAAGTAAGGGGCTGGTGCATCCATT
This sequence comes from Mesoclemmys tuberculata, assembly GCA_007922155.1. Taxonomy (NCBI): domain Eukaryota; kingdom Metazoa; phylum Chordata; order Testudines; family Chelidae; genus Mesoclemmys; species Mesoclemmys tuberculata. Next base: position 19,308,807 of record ML675655.1, read on the forward strand.
CAGGGAAATCCTCGTAGTGCATGCTGCATAAATCCATAGTTCCCCAACCAGCAGGACTCTTGTGCCCCCTGGCCCTCCCAAAAGCAGGTTTTTGAAAAGGCGGTACAGAAGAAGTGTGTGTGCGGAGGGGGGAGGGAGGGGGGTGAAACTCCCCCCGACGAAACCAGACGTGGGTACCCATCTCGCGACTCCTAATTCCTATCACAGTCACATGCTCTCTTGTAATTTGCAATTTATGTACCCCAAAAAGCCTCCCATGGAAGAGGGGGGCAAAAGTATTGTATGGAGCAGGTACTGCAAATTTGCTCCATCTTCCGTAGCTGACCATGACTGATATCAGTCTCCTGATAGCAACAGAGGTGGAAAGGGAGGATTTACTGCAAGCATTTGGGTACAGGCCTGGCCCTTACACTGCTATGCTGTGTTCCACAAGGATGGCTGCACAATTAATAAGAGAGTGGCGGGGGGAAATACCCTATCGCAGTGGAAGAAATAAGGCTGCTCTCCCCAGAAATCTTCTGCAAAGGATCACAGAGTACCTAAATGCAAGTTTCCTGGAGATATCCATGGAGCATTCTTGGAGCATCCCTGTGCACATAAACATTCTTTTCTGGGTGGAACCCCTTGCTTCGGTGAACTAACAACAAGGAAGCCAACCCCCACCACCACACTCAGTTTTTTTTCCCATTATGACAAGAAGCTGGAGTGGGGAGATAACCATAGAAATGAGATTTGCAGTACATACTCACCAGATGTGCCTTCCCCAGCATCTTCCAGCGGGGCTGTTCCAGGGTTAAAAATAGCTCCTGGCTTTCAGGGAGACTGGATTCCCCTGTCGCCTGCCCCTGTTCTCCTCCTCCTCATCCACAGAGTCCTCCATGTTCATCCTGGATTCCCCTGACATATCTATGCTGCGTGGCGGTACAGTGGTGGGGTCACTGCTGAGAATCTCATGCAGCTCCTCATAAAAGCAACATGTCTTTGGTGACGAGCCAGAACGACTGTTCGCCTCTCGAGTTTTCTGATATACCTGCCTCAGCTCTTTGATCTTAACCCGGCACTGTTGCGTGTCCCTCCTGTGCCCCTTTTCCAACATGCCACACAATATTTTTCCATAAATATCTAAATTCCTTTGGCTGGCTAAGCGCCGAGCCAGCACAGATTCTTTGCCCCATGGACCAATGAGATCCAAGACCTCCAGGCTGGCGCGCATTTGGGGTGTGCAGTTGCTATGATCATGTCTGCTGGCAAACTCGCTCCACTCTGACAAAACAGGAAATGGGAATTCAAAATTTTCCATGGCTTGAGAGGAGGGGCTGTTTTCTGTGTACGTAGCTTCGGTGCAGCGGAGTGTGAACATGCAGGGCGGATATAGCAGAGCATTGTGGGATAACTCACGGAGGCCAATTACATCGAATTACACTGTGCTCCACCTACACTGCTGCTCATTCAACCCAAACAATTCAATTTCAGCACTACGCCACTTGCGGAGGTGGTTTTATTAAGTCAAATTTTCCTGTGATTTAAGTTGATGGAATTGACCAACTCGTGAAGACACATACATTATGTGATCAATAGATGCCGACCTACCTTCACAGTGTAGACCAGGCCTGTCTGATATGCCATAATTTCCTACAACTGTGAAAATTTAGATTGATAACAAATAAAAACAAATGCTTAAAAACCTATACTTTTGTGCAACTGTGAAAATTTAAATTGATCAAAATTGAAAAAAATGCTTAAAAATATAACCATTGATATTATTGGTCAAAATTATAAAAAAAAATAAAAATCAAATTCTGCCAAGCCTAAATATGCATGTTCCACATGCTAGAAGTAATTTACTATCGCCACTTAGCTTCAAAACATGTTACGTTCCAACCTATTTCCGACTTTCCTAACTAACCTGGGCATCATGACATACTGACTTCTCCAAAAAAACCGTAAGAGGAAATGGAAATCACTAGTTAGTCTCATGGCGTTAGGCTGAGTAAACATCTGAAGTATTGGCATACACTTTGCTTCTCAGCTGACAAGTAGCAGTTAAAATGAATATATATCCCACAAACAGCAGAATGAAAAAAAATTCCAAAGAATTTTTTCTACAGGTAAGAGTGCCCAACGCCAACCCATCAGACTGAAAGTGTCTTAAGAGCACTTCAGACAGGAAGGAAGGTTAATAGCAATCAACATACCAGTTAATACCAGTTCTGGTGTCCTCCCTTGAAAAAGGAGGCTGACAAATTGAAAAGGGCTTTAAAAAAAAATAAAAAAAAAAGCCTAATCTGTGATCTAAAAACCTGCCCTACAACAAGAACCTAAAGAAGGCTCCATCTATTTATCTTACCCAAGGAAAGGTTTAGAGATGACTTGATCACTGTTTACAACTACATACATGGGGAAAAATTTCTGATAGCAGGGGTCTCATTAATCTAGTCCAGGGGTCTCAAACTCAATTTACCCGGGAGCCGCTGGAGGTAGAGTCTGGGTGAGGCTGGGCCGCATCAGGTTTTCCACAAGAAAAGCTCTTACAAAAACATTCCAATGTTATCAAATGTCTTTATTTTTTCATCTTATTTTGTGTTAAAAAATAAAAATAAATTAACAAATCCATAAGAAAAAAAATAAATCAATCAGTAATAAATAAATAAAATGAAAATGAAAATGTTAATAATAATAATACAGCAGATATAGAAGACTGAAGAAACCACATATAGTTGCTGACTAGAGAAATGTAATTATTATTATTCAGATTCAAATGTCTGTATTAACAGTTCTTTAACATTTAACTCTCTGAACATGAATGGAACATTGAACATAAACTGTTTTGAACATGGCTTCTTCAGCCTACTTCTTGCTGCTAGAGATCTGGTAGCGCTTACTCTTGCATAGCCGAGCCACATTTGGCTTAAGGGAGGAAACAGTTGAGACCCTCAGTAGGGCTTGAAGATGCTCATCAGTAAGTCTGGACCTGTACTTGGACTTATTGAAGTTCAAGGTAGAGAAGAGCTTTTCGCACAAGTATGTGCTCCCCAAAAGACACATGGTCCGCTTGAACATTCGGGAAAGCTCAGGGAAGCTGGGGGTCAATTCTCTCAAAAATTGCCTGAGCTTGTCTGCTTTTCCACTCACCTCCCTGAACTTGGCTTTGAGTTCAGAGTTGCACTGCAGGTCAATGAGCTCCATTTGAAGCACAGGAGGGCCATCTTGCACATCAAAGGAGAAGGGGTCCGCAAAAATTTGAAATGTGGCTCTGTGCGTCTTGAAGTCTGCAAATCTGTGATCAAATTCCTCCTGTAGCTTCAAAATGACATCCACATACTCCTCACCACTGAATGGTGTGCCTGCATCCATGAGTGCCTTGCATGCTGGGAAATGGCAAAGGTTTGTCTGAGAAGTAGAGCACATCCCCATATTCTGACTCCATTTCCTCTAAAAAAGCACGAAACCTTCTATGCTTTAAGCCCCTGGATCTGATTTGGTTGATGCATTTCACAACGAAAGACATCACATTGTCAAACTTCAGGCATTTGCTGCAAAGGGCCTGCTGATGGATAATGCAGTGCAGAGCAATGGCCTCCTCCACACCTTCCTCTTCCAGTTTTTTTTGAACAAGTGCCACCAGTCCATTTTTCCTCCCTGTCATTGATGGCGCTCCATCTGTTGTTATTCCAACAAACCTCCTCCAAGGCAAACCGGCATTCTCAATGGCATCACACAGCTGGTGAAATATCTCCTGAGCGGTGGTCTGGCCATGCATTGCAATCACTGTGAGCAACTCCTCTATGACTTCAAAATTGTCATCAACACCACGAACATAGATTGCGAGCTGGGCAGTGTCGGTGATGTCTGTGGTCTCATCAAGAGCGACTGAGTATACACTGAAACATTTTGCTTTCTCACACAGTTGATCATAAATGTCACTTGACAGGTCAGAAATGCGCTCTGCTACGGTGTTGGCAGAAAGGCTGATGTTGCTAAACTGACCTTTCTTTTCTGGACAGACAATACTTGCAGCCTGTAATATGCACTTTTTTACAAATTCACCTTCTTTGAATGGCTTTCCTGCTTTAGCAATCATCTCACTAACCACGTAGCTAGCTTCGACTGCTGCATCATTCTCTTTGGTTGCTTTCTTAAAGAAATCTTGTTGCCTCAGTAGATATGTTTTAAGATTAGCAACCCGGTTTGCTCTCTCATCTCCCTGGTATTTTGCATACTCCTCAGCATGTCTAGTTGTGTAATGACGTTTCAAATTGTATTCTTTGTGCACCGCAACTTTCTCTGTGCAAATAAGACACGTCGGGATGCCCCTGTGCTCAACGAAGAAATATTGCACTTCTCACTTTTCCTGAAATTGTCTGTGCTCATCACCAACCTCTCTCTTCACTGCAGGCTTTGAAAAAGACATGTTTGGGGCTGTGTAATATATAATTCCACTTGGTGTCACTGTTTCAGTGTTTAGCCGATGCGTCTTTTCCGCTTTTTTTTCTGTCCCGCTGAGCAGCAATTTCCGCAGCCGCCTCCGCTTCTGAGCCCGGGGTAATGGCGCAAGTTCGCAATAAGCCCGGCTGATGTCCCGCCTCCGAGAGCAATATACCCCACCGTGATTGGTAGGTTCATTCAGCTCCGCACACAACACTGAAAAGTGCCATTCGTATCAAACTCGGGCCGCACTAACATTAAACTTTGATATTGAGGTGGGGGCCGCAAACTATTGTCCCGAGGGCCGCAGTTGGCCCGCGGGCCGCGAGTTTGAGACCCCTGATCTAGTCCAACAAGGTCCAATGGCTGAGGTATAGTTAGACAAGCTCAGACTGTGGTGCACATTTTTAATTTTAATTCTTACCAAGAGAAGAAGTGGGTTCTCCAGCACTTGGGAACCTATACATCAAGACTGAACATCTCTTTCCAAAAGATACACTCTGTGAGCCAAGAATTATGGGCTTGGTGCAGGAATCGAGAGTGAAATTCTCTGGCCTGTGTTATGAAGGAGGTCAGCTGGGAGGATCATTATGGTAATTTCTGACTTTAAAAACCTATACATCTGTGAAAGATGGGCATATAGCATCACCAGGATCTGCATTAATGTCACTCAAGCAGAGACCCATCCTGCTTAGCCCTCCTCTTTCCTTTCCTGACTGATGACAGAGGTCAAGAAGCATGTTTCCATTTTCATGAGACAGTGGGCTGAAATCCTGAAGTGAAAAGGCTAATTCTCCCACAAGCTTGACTTCATCTAAAGAAGATCTTCACAGCTAGGAACCTTGGATCCTAATTGTGGGCTTGCAGAGAGCCCAGTAGAAGAGAAGGAACTGGTTAGAGTTAATCTACTTCCCACCCATAACTTCGCAAACCCCCTTCCTTCCTTTGCTGCTCAGCTTCCTTATTTTATATCCCTGCCCCTACCTCTCTTTTGGCAGCTCCAGTTGAAGCTCCCTGAAATGAAACACTTAACCTTTGCAAGTTGCTTTCTCTTAATGAATCTGCAGCTGTTTGCTATTCATTACATCTAACAGGAAAGCCAAATCTGTTTCTGCTGCATTAGCCAGAGAGGCTGATAAATACTGCACAGAGAGTAGTCATGGCGACCTTCTCTGAAAAAGAAAACTGGACATTTACAAAGCCCTTAAAAACACAAAACAGCCGCAACTTTTTTAAAATTGCCATTTTTAAGTGTGTTTAGTGCCGGCAAATGGAGACTGAATTCCTCAGTTTGCCCACGGACTTAATAAAGCATGGGTAGGGGCAGTGTTTCCCACACAGCCCTCTGTCAGAGTGCCTCAGACCTGACCTGGAGCCACCATCGCTACTGTGATGAAAAGGCAATGGTGCTCCATGCCCATTAAATCCTTGGCCTCTCAGATGAGACTGCCAATTAGTGCTCACAGCCGTCAGACAGCATCTCTTCTGGTACACAGAGAAAATTACACCTTGTGAACAAAGAAGATGGACTTTCTTAATTACATGAATAAAGGAAGGTAGCTGGCTGCAAGGGCAGACCAAGAGTTGGAATAAACATAATTCCACCAGGAATTTTTTTCGTGGCCTTTAGATGCTTTATTTATTTTTAGGAATTTCAGTGGTGCTCATCACCTAATAAGCAATCACCTCAGAAACATTATTTTAGCCTCAAAATTCCCCTGTGAGAGGAGGGAGTAGTTTATCTAGGTTTTACAGCTGGGGAACCTGAGGCAAAACGACATTTGGTGACTTGTCCACAGTCACACAGGAAACCTGTTGGAGTGCTAGGTAGATAATCCAAATCTCTCCTGACTCTCATTACTGCACCTTAATCTAAAGATATCCTTCCTCCCATACTGAGAGAGTTAACAACCCTTCAAAGACCTAACAGAGCATCATCAGCTGCCACCTCCACCTCTCACAGCAGATAAAACACAAACATGGCAACACACACAACCTGGCTAAAAACATGAGTAATAATCCAGATGATTTACTGCTGCAAACAGCACATGCAAACATCAGAAGAAGTATTATTACATGAGAACAGGGCCATTTGGTTCCACTCCAAAGCTAATAAGGATATTCCAGGGCAGGAGGCAGCCAGGTTAGAAATTCTATAATGGAGACTGCTGTCCAATCATGTATATGTAGATTCATATGCAAGCAACTGTGATGTGTCAGGAGTGGAAAATAACAGACAGCCAATTACTTTATGGCATGCATTGATTAACCTCTCCTGGGTAAGAAAGTATAGTAGAACCTCAGAGTTATGAACACCTCAGGAATGGAGGTTGTCCATAACTCTGAACAAATGTTACGGATGTTCTTTCAAAAGTTTACCACTAAACATAGTCTTAATACAGCTTTGAAACTTTACTATACAGAACAAAAATGCTACTTTTAACCATTTTAATTTAAATGAAACAAGCACAGGAACAGTTTCCTTGCCTTATCACAGGGCTTGACAAATTTGCTTCAGAGTTAGGAGCCAGCCCAAAAATTAAGGAGCCAGACAAGGTGGGCCCAGTGGCGGGGTGCCCTGTCCGGAGTGCAGCAGCTGCGCTCCCCTCCCAGCCCCACCCCGCCCCTTTCCCACAACGTGGGCGCAGCGGTGAGGCACCATGTCCGGAGCATGGTGGCTACTGCCCCCGGGAAAAATACCAGGCGTCAGACTTAAATTTCTAGGCGCCAAGGCGACCTGGCGCCTGGGATTTGTCAAGCCCTGCCTTATCAAGTCTTTCTTAAAAAAAAAAAAAAAAAAAAAAAAAAAAAAAAATTGCCTTTTTTTTAGTCGTTTACATTTAACGCAGTACTGTTCTGTAGTTGCTTTTGTGTGTGTGCGTGCATGCACATCTCTGCTGCTGCCTGACTGCGTCCTTCTGGTTCCAAATGAGGTGTGTGGTTGACCAGTCAGTTCGTGACTCTGAAGATTTACTGCATAGCTTTTCTGTAGTGTCCCAGCAAGGCACAGGGAGCCTGCTCCTTCCGACAGGGCAACAAATACTGTCAAATCACATCCAAGAAATGAAGCACAGAAACAATCTAGCTGGCAAAAGTAACTCAGGTCAGTGGAATGGCAGCTGAAAAGTTAGGGTCTGTTGTTTTGCATCAGGTTTGTTAATTGAGCTAAATATTTTCTTGACAAAAAATAGAAAGAACCCACCACAAGCAGGACCGTGAGCATGTACAGTCTTCTTGTGTTAGCACCAACAACTGAACTTTGATCCTAATTGGAAAACCAGATCCCAGACGGGTTTCTCTACTACCCCATTTATTGCCACTTGTCTTTCTCTCTCTTGCCAGCGTCACGTGCAGAAATGGTCTGGCAGGAGGAGCAGTCAAAGTCTTCCCACCAGCACATGCTCTTAGGTGTGCAAAGGGCCAGAATATCGACTTCCACCTTATGACATAAAGCTCTAGGTCAAGCTCTTCGAGAGGGTAGCCCAGCTGCTGTTTCTGGAACACAAAACTTCAAAACCAAACCCCAATTCCCCAACTAATAATCCCAACGCAGTTTAATTTGGTAACTGCAAAATTAAATTCTTTGTGAATTCTTTCCGTAGATTTACAGTGTGAGGCCAGTACTGAAGAAAGACAAACTCCACACCAAGGTGTCTCTCACTCACTACCATTGGCCTGGATAAGCACCATTCCATCCTTCAGTGGGTGTTAGCACCACAATGTTAACAATACTGCCAAGAAAGAAGTGTCTGGATTCACGTCTCACACTGCTGCATTTCTTCCTCTTCTGCCCCATATGTTCTCCGCCGTGGAGTCTTACTACCAACAGCACATGCTTTCAGACCAGTGCCAAATTCTCAGTTTTCACTTTACTTTTATACGAATATTTAACAATCTTATTCACCCGGAACCTATCCTAAATAATCTGTTCCCTGGACACGAAAGCCCAAAGGTAAAGGATGTATTGACCATCCAGATGGAAAAAACCCATCTGGGCCAGTGGTCCCTGAAAATAAAACACATTATCCCTGCACCTACTGCAGAAATGTATCCAGGGTCACGAAGTGGGACTTGTTGGACTGGTGCTACTTGTTATCCTGTCAATTAAGCCTGCAAGAGTTATATAATCTACTGATTTACTCTCACAGGGCACAGATACAGGCCAGAGAGTCACTAGGAAAGATTCTTAAATAGATGGCTGGGAGAAAGTTTTACTCACTTACTACAGTCTGATGAATGGGAAGGAGGCAAGCGGCCTGGGACCGTAGATGGAGTCCTGCCTGTGTTTTGTGTTCTGTTAAAGACCTAATGAATACAGCATAATAGGAAGCAAACAGCCTTTTCTGATCATGAGAACATACAGTATCTAGCCTCTGCTTGTATGGCAAGGGAAACCAAGGGCTGATACAGTGCAAAACATTAAAAGAATGGTCAAACACGAGCCAAAGAACTAACCAGCCCACACACAAAGGTTATGTTTTGTGCATGGTCACGCTCAGCTCAGAGGTTCTCTCAGATTTCTGCAAGAATTTTTTAATTAACCTAATGGTAACTTTTTCCAGTAAACAAAGACCCATGTGTAAAAGTGCAGAGAAATCTCCTCCCCTGTCCCGTTTCCCCACAATTACCAGTTCTGCAGTGCTCGTTCGCCCCTTGTACCTCTAAAGGGGCATCAACATTTGAGGTAGGAGGTGCGATTCCCAGCTGACACAGACAACCCCAAACTAGTTGAGCTGAAGATCGCGCCTAAAAACAGCACGGTGTCAGCAGCAGCACAGGGTGGTGGCTCGATCCAGCCAACTGAGTCCATACCCAGGAGGTCAGGCAGGATTGTACTCATGGCAGCTAGCCCAACATCCTCCTCCACTGAGGACACAGAGCAAATTATAGACACTAGCTCAAGCACAGAAAGTGTGGGTACGTCCACACGAACTGGGAATTGCACCTCCTGGCTCAAATGTAGACCTACCCTAAGATCAATATTTACCTATACACACAATTTCTGGTTTGCATGGAGTGCTGAAAAATTGAAAAAAAGCTGGGAAATGCTGGACTTTTCCTAGACCTGTGACAGAGTGAAGGACTCCTCCCACCCTCCCCCAATACACCCAAAATGATTTTTCCAGGACGATCTATTGATACTCTTTATTGAAAGAACCACAGACAGCTACTTAGGACAAATAAACATAGGCCAATACAATGCTACGACAACAAGATTGTCATGACACAGTATCATGTCTTCCTGATGCTATCATGCTAACAGACATCCCAGCAGGGAGATTAAGGACAGGATATTGTGTTATGCCCGATTACAAAGCCATTTATGGCTTAGGGGGCACCAGCTCAAACTTTCAGCAGCTCACTTCCCGATGGGGTATGGCCAAAGAAGAGTTTATTTTCCTGGGTGAAATGACATTTATTTTCTAGTTCAAAGCTAACATTACACATAGTGAGAACTGCTGGATCATGGTGCTTCCAGCCCACATTCACTGGTGGTTGTATGGCAGCAGAGTTTTGTGACTGGAGAGAGATTAGGAGAAATGCCAAGGAGAGTGCAGGGGCAAGAAAGGAGAAATCTGAATACATTCACATTTATTTTTAAAATCTCATGATTTTAAGTCACTCTCTAGATTTGGGGGCGGGAGGGGGCTAACATGATTTTAAAATCACTTAAGCTTGGCAATATGATTAATAGAAGAACCAGTTTGGGCTATATTTGCTTTTCAATTTGTCCCATCTCAAACATACTTCTGACTACTGTTATGGTTTTGAGTGAAGTTCCCACTCACTATGGAGCAAATATTGCTCCTGGTGACCCAAAAATTAGGCCCAACAAGTTACAGTCACTGCAGAGATGATGGCATTTGCAGTAATAAAGGAAATGATGATGGCTGTTCTCCACAACCAAGAAAAAGTTCATGGACTAATTAGGAAAATAAATCCCATGATCTGGTTTTCAGTAAGCTGGTGCTTAGGATAACCCAGGCATCAGCTGGCAGGAGACGGTGGTTGGAAGCAATAAAAAAGATTCTGAATTTGCTGCTTCTAGTAATTCTGCAAGGTCAGTTCAATACATCTGGGGACAAAGAATGCAGCTTCCAGACTGGGGACAGTCTCTGGGAAAGCAGTGACTCTGGGAAAGATTTAGAGGTCATAGTGGACAAACGCCAGAACATGAGCACCCAATGTGATGCTGTGGCAAAAAGAGCTAATGTGATCCTGAGATGTATAAACAAGGGAAAGCAAGTTGAGGTAGGCAGATGATTTTACTTCTGCACATGCCATTGGAAAGACTGATACTGAAATACTCTGTCCAGCTATGGTGTCCATGTTAGAATCATAGAACCTTAGGGTTAGACGGGACTGCATGGGTCATCTAGTCTAACCCTTGCCAAGATGCAGGATTTATTGGGTCTAAGCCATCTGAGCCAGATAGCTATTCAGCCTCCTTTTACAAACCTCCCGTGAAGGAGCTTCCAGGACTTCCCTCGGCAGTTTGTTCCAATGTCCTACTGTTCTTACAATTAGGACATGTTTTCTGAGATTTAATCTAAACTGTAGTGTGAACCCTTCTTGTACTACTCTGTTTAAAAAGGATATTGAAAAATTGGAGAGGGTGCAGAGAAGAGCCACAAAAATGATTCAGGGGCTGGAGAAAATGCCTATAGCGAGAGACTTAAGGAACTCAGTTGGTTTAGCTTATCAAAAAGAAGATCCAGAGGTGACTTACTTAAGATGTATCATTGCCTTCAGAGGACGTAAATACCAAGTATTAAAGGCCTTTTTAATCTAGTGAAGACAGGATAAGTAAGAACCAATGGCTGGAAGCTCACACCAGATAAATTCATAAGAAATAAGGCACCAATATTTAAAAGTGAGGGGAAGTAACCACTGGAAGTGCTGGGTTCTCCATCTCTTCATGTCTTCACATCAAGACTGGATGCTTTCTGGAACATACGCTTTCGCCAAATGCAAATTATTGGGCTCATACAGGAGCAGCTGGATGAAGTTTTATGGCCTGTTATACAAGAGGTCAGATGATCTAATGGTCCCTTTAGGCCTTAAAATGTCTGAATCTAAGAAATGAAAAAAGAATGTAAAGTCCTCAGTGGTAAGAAAGAAAAAAATGCAATTTTAATCCCAGTACCCTCTAAACACGCACAATCTTCCCAAACATCCTCAACACCTCACACAACATTCGTAAAACTCTAAACACACAGGGTTGTCTGAGAGACAAAACAATGAAACCACTGCATCTTATGGAAAGATGCCTGTTTCTAGCATGAGTGAGAGGAAGATTGTTCTCCAGTCCACCCCTCACTGTCTCCACGATACATCCAAGTTGTAATCTCCATTGTTTCTGGGCTGCTGGTTGTCCCATCACCCTCACTACTGGCAGAGAAACTACTGATTAGCCAGTGCTCTATGGGGCACATTAATGTGCAAACTGGGTAGTTCAGTCAATAGCAATTTAGTGCCACAGTGTTTACAGCTGTTCCAGTCGTTCAGGGACGGGAGGGAGGGCCACCATGACTCTTTCCCAGGTCCTGGCTTCTTGCTTCCTGATCTCTCGTAATTATCTCCCCCACACTTTTTAACTTTTTAGAAGAAAATTTTCAAGCTTTGATGCCTAAAATAAAATAAAATAAAAAGAATGGCCTCACTGGACTGGAACTGCAGGTGCTCAGCCCTTCTGAAAATCATGCCCCGTATTTAGGTGCCAAGATATGGGTGGAACTGCCTGATTTGAGGCATGTGAAGTTGGAGAATATTGGATAACTGGGCACATTACAAAATGATGCCCACAGCAATAGAGCATCTTCTTGGCACTCTGTGGGGAGCTCAGTCTTCACGGTCTATTCAATCTTGGGTTCTGTTGAGAATGAATTCCCCAGTCCTAGGCAGGATTAGGGCCCAGAAGCAGGGTGACATGGGGAAAAGCTTACACTGTTGTTGCCCATACTGTGCTTGTTCTGGGATAAATGAAGAGCTTCCATCTCCAAGGTTCAAATAAATTACTTAATGTTTTGACAGATCAATTCTGGTAACTTTGTACTGCGGCAGGCAGCTCTTTCTCTCCAGTTCACACATTGCAACATGCTGTCTGCTTATGTATTGGTCTTCTGGGGTTTACAGCCCAGGAGTCTATCTAGGCCAGTCTTCAATGCTTCACATGCCCATTTTTGCTATGTATTGAGGATCCACTGTTTACACTGAGAATCACAGACCTGGAAGATGGACAAATGATATCTGCTGAGTTGAATGCATGTGACGGTTGGAGTAGAAGTTTAGCTGTTTACAGCACTCCTACACTGTTTGGATGCCATAAGTATCGGAGAATTTTACCCAAAGTCTCTATTCTTTCAGCATTACAGTGAATGACAGACATTTTGCACAATGCCAGAGTACCTTTAATTCCACTATTCTTGGAGGGGACAATTGTATTCGCACAGTGAGGCTAATTTTCTTCTCTGATCCCTTGAGGCAGTTGTTGGTTTTGAAACATTTTCTCTCTCTTTTGCTAAAGTTAAAGGAAAGCTTTGGAGCGAAATACAATAATACCTAAACCAAGCATTTGTGCGGGGAAAGAGTAATGGCTGACACCACTGGGCTCTCTCCAACACTGAAAGCAAATCTGGTGAATTGGTCACTTACTTGCATCACTTTGGTGTCTCTTCTAGGCCTGGCACACAAGCACATTAAGAATAATGCCACTGCTGGCTTTTTGCCCTTAATTCAGCATTAGTGGCTTGGAAACAATATCCTGGGCTCATTCTACCTTTATATAGTCACTGCAATGGGCCGTAGATGCTTTTAGCTCACCATGAAACCTGAGAATGACATCCCTACAGGGCTGTGCTGAAAGTAACTTTCCGTGTGATGTTATATCCGAATTCTGGGGGGAAAACAGAAGAATATTCCTTTGCATAACTACACTGCCTATCAACGTAATTGTTATCAACAACTTTTACTGGCTGCTACGTGCTTCTCAATATTCTGTTAAGCAGCAGGAAAACATGAATTCTGAATGCATCCGTGCAAGCCACATGACATTTTATGCTAAAATTAAAGAAAGTGAATCTTAAATCCAGAGTTTGAAAAATTCCATGGCAAGCAGGAAGCTTTCTGTGACAAGCAAAGGAGCCTGAGCAATCAGCTTCTACAGAACTTAAACTTACATTATTTTAAAAAAGAATTTTAATTATTTATTAAATTAAATTATTTTTAAATTAAATTATAAATTAAAGAAAGAAAGAAAAATAAATAAATAAATAAATAAATTAAATTAAATTATTTATTAAATTACATTATTTTTAAAAAGTCTTACACGTATGGTTCTCAATGGGAATTGAGTGTAGCTGATGAAGGGCTGTCTGCCTGAGTCTGTGGTCAGGAAGTCCCAGTGCCGCTACTGATGCTCAGGACTCTGTCAATCAGCAGCTTTTTCCTTTACTCTCATAGCAGACACTTACCAACACCAGCTCTCCCCCACCCTCCAAAAAATCTCACACACACATCAGTCAGAAGCCTCTGATATGGGGTAGAGAATGGAGATATTTTCCTTGTCAACAATCAGAAAGCTCAAAATTGGGGAGGAGAGACCGAACAATTTTTCTCCCTCCTAGCAGCTAAAGGAAGGTAAAGCTGCAAATTTATCAGACAATTATGAGCCAGAGACTTATATGAAAGATGGAGCCCTCAAACCAGATACAGGGATAACCCTCTGGTAGAAATCCCAGCAGCTGGAACTGATAGCACCCAAACAGTCACATCCCACTGCCTGTCAGCTTAAAGCATCTCAGATTATCGCAACTTTCACACTATCACATAAGGAAAGAGCTAAGTTAAAGAGGAGAGCTATACGGGACTCAAATCACAAAGGGTTTTATAAGTAAAACAGGCCTGGCTCCAGGGGTTAGAGCCCCGGTCTTGGCAATCAGATGATCACAAGCCCAAATCTCTTTGGGGCCTCAGCAAAAGCAGCAGTTTGGATGTTAAATTACAGTGTTGGCTAGTAGATTTAACCCTCCAGCTAGTTGGTATCTGGTACATTTTGCATATCCATAAATGACTCTACTGCCATGCAGTGGCGTAGCTATGGGTGGGCCTGGCCCTCCCACTTTGAAAGCAGGCCCACCCAAGAAATTCTGCTGCCAATGCTCTGCTTAAGCTACTTTGGCAACTGGACTGTCGGGCAGCTTAGTTTCTCAGCCAGTTGCTTCCCGAACTTCCGGCTTCCAGCCACGTGACCGGAAACTGGAAGTTCAGGCCAGTCGAACTTATGCCCTCCCCGGTCAACCACAGGCCCTGCCAAAAAAATCACTTCTGGCTACACCCCTGCTGCCATGCTTGTAATTAATGAATAAATAACTCCTTAAATGGAATAGGAGTGGTGTTAGGACTAAGTGACATCTGATGACATGACAGCTACCAATGCTGTAGAAAAGATTTACTTTATATTAATGAAGAGAATGCACTGGTGTACCCTATTATTGTTTTATCAGTTCTGTGTCTTCTGAACAGAGCCAATCAATACCCACAGATGCTTAAGGACTCTCTCTTTACTATTTAGCATTTCTTTCATTTTTCTGTTTTCATAAAAAAGCTCCCCAAAAAGACAAGTAATGGAACCATCCATGGAATGCAGTGTAATTACTTTCCACAGACTAGCGTGGATATCTCTGTAAGGGCTTCATCAATCAAGGTGCTAAGCGCTGAGGCTCTGATCAACAAAGCACTTAAACACGTGCTCAGCTTTGCCCATGTAAGCAGTGAAGTGATTGGAACAATGCACAATGTTAAAGATAAGCACATACTTGATTGCCTGGATCAGGACCGGAGCACTGGTCAAGCCTTTAAAACAGGTTTTGTAAGGCTGAGCCCATGAAGCAGTTAGGTTGTGTCCCTGGTTAGTCTCCTGCCAAATCTCCCAAAACAGCTGTATGTGATATATGGAAGAGACTCTCATTCCCAAGAGAAGCCATTTAAAATGCCTTGTTCAGTAAAGCACTAACACATTATGCCTAATAGAAAGGGGAAGAGCAGAAGCTACTGCACAGATCCTCGGAGAAAACCAGGCCCTCTGAATCTGCCTGTGCGTTCAGCTTAGCAAATGCCTTTACAGTTGCCCATCTCCGTCATGTGAGTACAACTGGAGGCATTAACTAGTTTTTAAACAGTGACCCAGTGACACCCTATTCTCTGGTTTTAGGGTGTAAAGCCAGGCAACTGAGCGCACAGCCTTCCCACAACAATTCTGTTCACGCATACAACTCACAGTCCTGGTGATTCTGTGCACAAGTGGCACGTCTGCCCTGATTCCTTGGGTGCAACATTGCTCTGGTTATTTGCAGATGGTGCTAGTTAAATTCACACTCAGCAGCAGAAACAGTCTGAAACAGCATCTGTGCTTTGTACAAGTTTTCTCACTCCAGGCGCCTACTGTATTGCCAGAGCACAACATGGTATTTTTTTCAGCAGCACCTGGATGATAACACATAAAATGAGGAACAAATTTAAACAAAATTGTCTGTGGGAACACTTTAGTGTTAGCAAACATTGTTTTTGTAGGGTGTGGGATGGCAGACTGAGCAAAGGAGAGGTGGGAAGAAGAGGATTTCTGAGACCATGTACAGATTCAGAACAAGAGACTCCTTCAGGTTCTCTAGAGGTGCCAGGGGTATTAACCAACCTCAGCTCAAATCGTGCAAAAAAAATTTCAGACAAATGTATATTTTGTTTAAGTTGAGGTTGCTCTTTTGGATGGTGACTTAATAAAGCTACACAAGAGCACTGCACTGACAGGTGGATAGGTTTCAAAAAATTTCAAATACTTGGGCACTTTAAAGAAATACTGCCAAAAAGTTCAACACAGCAGCAGCTATTGTTTTTAAAGATGTTCAGAGGTGCATGTTACAAAGACTATTAGTGGAAATGTTTTGTGACTTTTAAAAAATTAAAAATAGTTTATAAAATGTAAATATTCCTTTGAAATGTTTGCAATCCAAACTGTAAAGTATTGGGCCAGCACATGAGAACCAGAATATGTAACTGAGAAAATGAAAAGTAAAAGTGATTACAGCCAGCTCTTACAGCCAAATCGAGATGCAACAATATAGACAACAAAAAATAAAATCCCGTCACTGTATTATGTTCAATTTTAATAATCTGTGGTGGTATTGGTAACGTAAGCAAGGAATTTTTAAATAAGTTTTATGTTGACTCTTCCTTTTTCTAATAAATCTGGATACCTTAGAGAATCAACATACTATAATTAAGAATACTTTAAAACAGTGCACCACACTACCATCACCAGCACAATGACTTCAGCACTGCAAATCTTGCCTTTCATTAGCCTCTGGAGGAAGAGCAGTGAGTGGGATTTCAGAAGTGCTCAGTACTGGTCTAACTACTCTCACTGAAATCAATGGTAAAACTTAGGCCAACTTGCTGTTTTTGAAAATTCCACCCTAGAGTTCCAGGTATATTTGGGCTTATTCCCCTGGACTTTTCAAGCCTTCTTGTGGCATGAAGCATAATTCTCCTGATGCAGCCTGGACATCATGGTTGCTTGACCTTGTAATGTGGGGAATCATGAATGACATTACGCAAACTCAGTGGTTCAAACTTCTGTGAATTTCACAAAAAATATAATTGAAAACAAAACTGATTTCACAAAATGACTGAGTTTTGTGAAACATTTTCCCCATAAATTAAACACAGTTATTGTCAAAGAAATTCTATTATAAAACGTGTTTTGTACCTAGAGGGACGTCTGTGCTACACAAATAATGAAGAAGGCCAGGAAACAGAACTTCATGTGCTTCTTGCTCTAAACAGCAAAATAAATAAAATCTGAATAACCACTGGTACCTTAGAGGTGGGGCACCTACGAGAATGCAGAGCACATTTGTATGTCACACATGGAATATACAGAAGAAAGATACACAAAATTAATTATTCACCACCATGGAAGCCTCCCACCCATTGCTTAAAACAAACAAAGATCCCTCTGGCAACAGGCATTTAATGCGTTGTTGCCAGACATGGTCCTGATGGTACATGATATTACCTTTTGTTAAATGTATTTTTCAGATCCAGAGTTCTCCCCAATTGTATTTAGGCAGAAAAGGTCATTGGTATTTGTTAGCAGATTCTTGTGAGCATAAGATTATTACTTGTAACCTACACTTTGTGAACATATTAACATAAAAGCAGAAGAACCCAGGCATACTCCAGAAGGCCCCTTATAGGTGAATCCAGCCTTGTGGAAGTACGCTGTGGGAGAGAGAAACCCACCCTATGTATCAGAAGCACTGACTGGCAGGAACAAGTATTTGAGCAACAAAATACTTTAGGGAGGAAGGAGAAGATTTCCCCCTCTCCCCAGTTTGGATTTGTACCTAAAGGGAAGTCATAAAACAGAACATAATGTGCTTTTTTAAATACTTCATATAAAGGAAGTGTGGTGAGTTTATAAACTTTAATCAGACATAGACATATAACAGTGAGAATGACAATTTCTAAGTTCCCATTAAGCACCTGTAAAATCTTGCTCATTTCATTATAGGCTAAGTACAGGAGAAATCTCAAATTTTCATCAGAGACAGCCCAAAGGTCACCAGTCTTTTTATGGGATTTCAACTATCTGAGCACTGTTCTGAGCTACAATTTTGAAATTAGGTACAATCCATTCATTACAAACTGCTGATTGCAGGGAAAAAACAGAAATTTGACATTTCTTTCGAAGTTCACCAAAAGGTCAGTCTAGTGATTTACAAAATTTATATTAATTTAATCTCTGAGGCTCTTACTTTGGACATGAGTTCAGAGAAATTAAGGCAATCTAAGATCCCAGTTCCATTTATCATATTTTAATAAAGACAATTGTTAAAGGCAAGTAAATACGCAGAAGGCAGCATGCCGATAGCTAAGTCCATTCAAATTGTTAATTGTTGCCAGTTTACAAAAAAAACAACCTCATGTCCCTCACTGACAGAGCTCAAACACCATTTCTGTATGAAACAAATTAAAATTTTGCATTATCCTTTCAAAAAAACTGGACTGAACCAATTCCTTTCACATGTAGACCAAACAGTTCTAAGATTGTACTGAATTTCTATTGCTACTCATCTGGGCTAGATTCAAACCAGCACCAAGCAGTGAAAAGCTTCAGGGGTGGAGATGGAGGTCTCCTACATACACCTACAAAAGCAGTTCGGTAGGAACTGAGGGCTGGATCCTATGCTCGATAAGTAAATGACAAACCCCATGACAAAATGGTGCAGGATCAAGACTTAAAGCCATGGCTACACTAGAAACTTTGGTCAATGCAATGTACGCCAACGAAGTTTGTATACTGCTCAGGTGCATGCATGCACGGCTGCTTGGTGTTGGTGCTGAACATATTCTACACCGTGGGTAGTATCCCAGTGTACCACATGCTTGCATCCAACTCAAGAGCTTCTAGGACATTTTTCAAAGTTTTATGGAATGGTAATGACTTATACAGTGATCACTGGGCCAAGTTCCCAGCATTCAGCTTTCTCCCACCAATAATGCCATCCATAGTGCACAATTTTTTGCCTCTTATTTAAATCCCACAAACCCATGCAGCACTTTTCGACATCTGCCCTCTCCGATGGAAGCATGGAGCCTGCAGAGCTCAGCACTATTCTCATAAATGTTGCAAATACAGGACACATGATTCTCCTATATTTGCAGATCCTCAGGAAGTACCACAACAAATGAAAACATGACGATTTATTTGAGGACAGTTTGCTGAGGGACAAGGCAAAAAAAACGTAGTTACTTACCAGTAACTGTTGTTCTTCGAGATGTGTTGCTCAGATCCATTCCACTTAGGTGTGTGCGCGCCCTCGTGCACAGCCTTCCGGAGAACTTTTCCTAGCAGCCCCTGCAGGGGCCGGTCTCAGCGCCCCCTGGAGTCCCGCCCTTATGTGGCGGTACATATAGCGGGACCGGCCCCTCCCCTCCTCAGTCCCTTCTTTCTGCCGACTCCGACAGCGGGGACGGAGGGTGGGTGTGGAATGGATCTGAGCAACACATCTCGAAGAACAACAGTTACTGGTAAGTAACTACGTTTTCTCCTTCGAGTGGTTGCTCAGATGCATTCCACTTAGGTGATTCCCGAGCCTTACCTTGGAGGTGGGTAGGAGTCAGCGGCGAGCTGCCCTCAGCACGGCCCTGCCGACTCGCGCGTCGTCCCTTGACTGCTGGACGACAGCGTAGTGCGCAGCAAAGGTGTGCACCGAAGACCAGGTGGCAGCCCTGCAGATGTCATCCAGGGGGACCCTTTCCAGGAAGGCCGCCGACGCGGCCTGGGCCCTCGTCGAGTGGGCCGTCACCACTCCTGGGAGCTGGACGCCTGCACGCTCGTAGCAGAGCCGGATGCAGGCGGTGATCCACCTGGCGATGCACTGGGAGGTGACCGGGGAGCCTCTCATCCTCTCTGCCACCGCGACGAAGAGCTGCGTGGTCTTTCGGAGCGGCCTCGTCCTGTCCAGGTAGAACGCCAGCGCCCTCCTCACATCGAGGGTGTGCAGTCTCCTCTCGTCCTCGGACCCGTGCGGTTTAGGAAAAAACACGGGGAGGAAAATATCTTGGTTACAATGGAACCGGGAGACTACCTTAGGCAGGAACGCCGGGTGAGGCCTAAGCTGAACCTTGTCCTTATAGAACACGGTATAGGGGGGCTCCGAGGTTAAGGCCCTTAGCTCAGAGACCCTCCTGGCCGAGGTAATGGCCACGAGAAAAGCCACCTTCCAGGAAAGGATCATCATTGGACAGGTGGCTAAGGGCTCAAAGGGGGGACCCGTTAGCCTATCTAAGACCAGGTTCAAATCCCAGGGAGGCACCGGGTCACGGACCTGCGGGTAAAGCCTCTCTACACCCCTGAGGAACCTCACCGACATGGGGTGGGAGAACAGGGAACGTCCCCCCACCGGCTGGTGGAACGCCGATATGGCCGCCAGGTGTACCCTGAGGGAGGCCAACGCTAACCCCTGTAGCCTAAGCTGCAGCAGGTAGTCCAGGACCGCCTGCACGGGGGACGTACCGGGGTTTTCGCCCCGCGACTCCGACCAGCAGGTGAACCTCCTCCACTTGGCCCTGTAGGCGAGCTGCGTGGAGGGCCTCCTGCTTCCCAACAGCACGCGTTGGACCTGCTCCGAGCAGGTTCTCTCCTCCTCCGTCAGCCAGAGAGCCTCCAGGCCATCAGGTGCAGGGAGTCCAGGTTGGGATGCAGTAGCCGGCCGTGGTCCTGGGAGAGCAGGTCCGGTCTCCTCGGGAGCTCGATCGGGGGAGCGACAGACAGGTCCAGGAGCAGGCAAAACCAGTACTGCCTCGGCCACGCCGGGGCGATCAGAATCACATCCGCTCTGTCCCTCTTGATTTTCAAGAGGACCCTGGGCAAGAGCGGGAAGGGGGGAAACGCATACAGGAGGGCCCCCGTCCATTCGAGGAGGAATGCGTCCGAAAGAGAGCCCGGCTCGCGACCCCTGAGCGAGCAGAACCTCGGGCACTTCGCGTTCTGCGCTGACGCAAAGAGGTCCAGATGGGGAACACCCCACACGCGGAAAATCCTGTCCACCACCTCTGGGTGGAGAGACCATTCGTATTGAGGTAGGAATGACCTGCTGAGGCGGTCCGCCTCGTCGTTCCTGACCCCAGGCAGGTGAGAGGCGGTTAAACAGAAATTGCATCTCACCGCCAAGTCCCAGAGTCGGAGCGCCTCCTGACACAACACCGAGGAGCGCGCCCCCCCTTGCTTGTTGATGTAATACATTGCAGTGGTATTGTCTGTTAACACCTGCACCATTCTCCCCAATAAAGAGTGGCGAAACACCTCGCATGCCAGTCTGACAGCCCTCAGTTCTTTCACATTGATATGGAGGGCCAATTCCCCCCGGGACCAGCGACCCTGCGTGGTCAGACCACCGGTGATATGGGCTCCCCACCCCCGGTCCGATGCGTCCGTGATCAGGGTGACCGAGGGGGTGGAGGCCCTGAAGGGAATCCCTTCCAACACAGTCCTGGGGTCCAGCCACCAAGTCAGTGACCCCAACACCCAAGGGGGCACCGTTACCACCTTGCTCAAAGCATGCCTGCTGGGCATGTAAACCCTGGACAGCCAACCTTGGAGGGGCCTGAGCCTGAGGCGGGCCAACCTCACCACATAGGTGCACGAGGCCATGTGGCCTAACAGCTGCAGGCAGTGCCTGGCTGTAGTCGTGGGGCACCTCTGAAGCTGCGATATTATCGCTGTCATGGCTTCGAACCTCGAACGTGGGAGGGAGGCTTTTGCCTGCACCGAGTCCAGGTGGGCCCCTATGAAGTCTATGCGTTGCACCGGACGCAGCGTCGACTTCTGCTCGTTTATGAGCAGCCCCAGAGCATGGCAGGTGGACTGGACGAGAGAGACCGCCTCGCACACTTGCGACTTGGTCTTGCCCCTGATTAACCAGTCGTCCAGGTAGGGGAATATCTGGACCCCCCTGCGCCGCAGGAAGGCCGCCACCACCGCCATACACTTGGTGAACACTCTGGGGGAGGAAGACAGGCCAAAGGGCAAGGCCGTAAACTGGTAGTGGCCACCAGCTACCACAAACCTTAGGTACCGCCTGTGGGCGGGAAGGATGGAGACGTGAAAGTACGCATCCTTCAGGTCGAGGGCGGCAAACCAGTCCCCTGGGTTTAGAACGGGAATGATGGACGCTAGGGATACCATGCGGAACTTCAGCTTTCTTATGAACCTGTTGAGCCTGCGTAGGTCCAATATAGGCCTGAGGCCTCCGTTGGCCTTGGGAACGAGGAAGTACCTCGAATAGAATCCCCTCCCCACCTCGAGTGGTGGAACCACTTCTATGGCTCCTTTGACTAGGAGGGATTGAACCTCCTGAAGGAGTAATTGCTCGTGAGATGGGTCCCTGAAGAGGGACGGGGGGGGTGGGGAGTGGGGAGGGGAGGCCAGGAGCTGAAGGGCATATCCCCAGCGCACGATGTCTAGGACCCACTGGTCCGATGTTACTTCCCGCCACAGGCCGAGATACGGCTTGAGCCTGTCCAGGAAAGGCGGGGAACCCAGGGAACATGAGACGGTGCCACCCTCGGAGACACCGTCAAAATTGTCTCTTCCCCTTAGGGCCCTGAGAGGGTCCTTTAAAGGAAGAGGAGGACGGCGGCGGGCGATCGCGCCGTCCAGAGCCCTTGGTCCTATCCCTGCCCCTTGCGGTGGGGAAGGGCCTAGGCTGCGGCCTAGACTGCTGCCGCTGACGTTGCGGCGGTTGCTGCGGCTGCTGGCGACTCTGCAGTCTAGCCGCCTGGGGCGTGTACAGGCCCAAGGAGCGCAACGTTGCCCTCGAGTCCTTGAGAGCGTGCAGCTTCTCGTCCGTCCTCTCCGAAAAGAGGGCGGCTCCATCGAAGGGTAGGTCCTGGATGGACTGCTGCACCTCCAACGACAAGTCTGTGGACTGCAGCCACGCTGCCCGCCTCATTGCAACGGCGGAGGCCATAGCCCTGCTGGCTGTGTCTGCGGCGTCCGATGCAGACTGCAGGGCCGCACTTGCCACAGACAACCCTTCCTCCAGCACCAAACCAAAGTCCACTGCCTGGTCTGGAGGGAGAGACTCCGAAAACCTCCTTAAGGAGTCCCATAGGTTCAAATTGTACCTGCCGAGGAGGGCCTGATGATTGGCCACCCTCAGCTGAAGCGCCCCAGTAGAATAGACCTTCCTACCGTAAAGGTCCAGCCTCCTGCCTTCCTTATTTTTAGGGGAGGCAGTCTGAGCACCCTGCCTGTCTTTTTGGTTGGCGGCATCCACCACCAAAGTACCCGCGGCAGGGTGCGCATACAAGTACTCGTGCCCCTCGGCTGGCACGTAGTACTTCTTCTCGGCGCCCTTAGAGGTCGGGGCAACCGAGGCAGGGGTCTGCCAGACTGACTTAGCCAGGCGCAGGACCCTCTCATGTACGGGAAGGGCCACCCTCGTTGGTCCCTGGGCCCCCACACGGCCGAAGAGGGGGTCCACCTCTTCCTCTAAGACCTTGACCTCAAGGCCAAGGTTCAAAGCCACCCGCTTTAGAAGCTCTTGGTGGGCTTTAAAATCAATGAGCGGGGCTCCTTGGTCTCTTACCGCCGCCTCATCAGGCGATGAGGAGTAAGAAGGGCGGCGGGGCCCAGTGGAGGGTCCCTCCCCAGGGTCCTCCTCCACCTCCTCTTCCCCAGAGGAGCGGTCACCCTCCTGCACCGAAGGTGCTTGCTGAGTTTGGGTGACAGAGGCAGGGGCCGACATAGTTCCCTGCCCCATCTGGGCCGCCCACTGGGCCCATAACGGCCACTGCCAGGGTCCCTGTGGCCAGCTCAAAGGCGGCACCGGTGCCGAGGGCAAAGCCGGTGCCGCAACAGTCGGTGCCGGTGCCGGTAGCAGTATTGGGTCCGGTGCCGGCTGCGGTGCCGGCTGCGGTGCCGGTTGCGGTGCCGGTTGCGGTGCCGGCTGCGGTGCCGACGACCATACACGTTCCTGACGTCGAGTCCGGGACCCCGAGTCAGGAGAACGCAGGCGGTGATGACGCCGGGAAGGAGCGCTCCGAGATCCGCCACGCGACGACCTCGAGGAGCGACTCTGACTTCGGTGCCGACGAGGCGACGCCGAAGAAGAAGGCGACCGGTACCGGGAAGTCTTTCGCCGCTTTGATGCTGGGGAGCGGTGCCGAGAACGCCGTCTCGGTGCCGAGTCAGAACTCGACGACGAGGAGAGGTGCCGCGACGAAGAGCGATGTCCGGAGCGGTGCCGGGACCTGGAACGGTGCCGGGAGCGGTGCCGGGACCTGGAGCGGTGCCGGGAACGGTGCCGCGACGCGTCGTCCGAGGACGAAGATGGAGAGGAGCTTCCGAGCTCGACTCTCCTGCGTCGGGTGGTGGGCGGCCTGTCCACCGGTGCCGGGGCCGCCCACCCTTCGGGGCCCCCCATCGCGGGTTTGCCCCGGGAAACGGGCCCTGGCTCTCTCCGGTGAGAGAGTGCCGGAGGCGTAGGCAGCTCCAACAAAGCCTGAGCCGCCTCGATAGCCTCCGGCGTCGAAGGGTCCCGTATAGGGGGTCCCCCACTTCCAGGAGTCGGGGGAGCCTCCCTAGTAAGTGTCGGTGCCGGGGCCGGTGCCGGAGCAGGGGCCGGTGCCGGAGCAGATGCCGGCGGCACGTCCATGAGGAGGAGCACCTCCGAACTCGACCCCGGCCGCTCCTGCGGTGCGGGGGAGCGCTGCAAGCGTGGATGGCGCTTCTTCCTCTTCGGCACCGAGACCCCCGGTGCCGGAGGCGCACTCCGCACCGAAGACACACTCGGTGCCGGAGTAGTCCGCGATGGCTCGGACGCCGGACTTAACGCGGACTCCATCAGAAAAGCCCTAAGCCTCACTTCACGCTCCCTCTGAGTCCGAGGCTTAAAGGACTTACAGATACTGCACCGGTCTCTCCGGTGCAGTTCCCCCAAACACCGCAAACAACGGTCATGGGGGTCGCTAGCTGGGAAGGCCTTGCCGCAGCTAGCACATGGCTTGAAGCCCGGCGAACCCGGCATAGCCGGGACGCCTTGAGCCCGAAGGCTCCCTAACTAACTAAAAACCCTCACTAACTAAAAACTAACTTAGTTCAGGGTGAACTGATAAACTAACTACTCACTTTTAAAGGAGAAACACAAACTGTTGAAGAGCAGGGGTAGTTCTCAACTGGCCGTCACGGGCGGAAAGAAGGAACTGAGGAGGGGAGGGGCCGGTCCCGCTATATGTACCGCCACATAAGGGCGGGACTCCAGGGGGCGCTGAGACCGGCCCCTGCAGGGGCTGCTAGGAAAAGTTCTCCGGAAGGCTGTGCACGAGGGCGCGCACACACCTAAGTGGAATGCATCTGAGCAACCACTCGAAGGAGAACTGAAGGTTCTTGGTGATGTTCACTAAGCATCTGCAGACTTTGGAGCACTGATTCTGGGCCCAAGAAACAAGCACAGATTTGCTTCATAATGCAGATTTGGAATGATAAGCAGCTGCTGAAGAACTTTCAGATGCAAAAGGCCATATTTCTGGATCTGCATTCCAACTTTCCCCAGCTCAGACACACCAGAATGAGACAGTGAAGAAGCAAGTGGCGATCACACTACAGAAGCTTGCAATGCTGGACTGCTACCAGTCAGTGGGAAATCATTTTAGAGTTGGAAAATCTACAACAGAGGCCACTGTCATACACGTGTACAGCCATTAATCATATCTTGCTACGCAGGACTAGGATTCTTGACAATGTGCAGAACATAGTGGATGGATTTGTAGCTCCTGATCTGCAGTGGAGCGATAGACAGCATGCACATCCCTATTTTGGAACCAGCCCATCTTTTCCCTCCATAAAGGGCTACTTTTTATGCAAATGTTGGTAGATCACGGGAACACTTCACTGGTATCAGTGTGGGCTAGTCACGGAAGGTGCATGACCCTCAAATGTTTAAAAGCATAGGGCAGTTCAGAAGGCTGCAAGCAGGAACATTCTTTCCCAACTGGTGGATTACCACTGGTGGTACTGAAATGCCAATAGTGATTTGGGCTTTGGCTTCTTTAACAATGAGCTGATGTTCCTGGAAAGAGGATTACTGTGCTTGGATGGGCTCCATCTATCAAATACTGGGAATAGCATCTCTGGACATTGTCTGGCTAACTTGAAACAGACAGTTTTAAATTAGGTCCTGTGGAGAATGGTGACAAAAATCTGGCCAATGCACATCCAGGCTCAAGTAATGATGACAAGGGGAAGGAGCTTCTGGAGAAGGGACTAGAAATCACAACTACATTAAAAAGGCAAGAAGAAATGCAACAGGGCAGTCTGCAAAGTATCTTCAATGCTTGTATACAAATACAAGGAGTATAGGGAACAAGCATGATGAACTGGAAGTCATGGTATATGAAGAAAATTATGACTTAATTGGCATTACTGAGACTTGGTGGGACAATTTCCATGATTGAAGCACCAACACTGAGGAATATAGCTTGTTCTGAAAGGATAGGTATGGGAAAAAGAAGGTGTGCTGTACATCAAGAATATATATACTTGCTCTGAGGTCCAAAAGGAAGTGAGCAACAGACCTACTGACAATCTCTGGGTAAGGATAAAAAGGAAAAAACAGTAGCGATCTTATGGTGGGGGTCTATTATAGACCAGCAAATCAGAAAAAGGAAGCGGATGAGTCATTCTACAAGCCGGTAACAAGATTAACTAACACACACGAGCTAGTTTTAATGGGAAATTTTAAACTTCTCTGGTACCTGTTGGAAGACTATTACAGAAACACATAATACATCCTGCAAATTCTTTGAGCATGTCAGGGACAATTTTCTGATTCAGAAAGTTGAGGAAACAACTAAGGGATCATCCAATTTGGATCTGGTTTTGACCAACAGGGATGAATTAGTTGCAAACAGGAAGGTGATCACGAACTTGGGAGGAAGTGATCATGATCTGACAGAATTCAAGATCCTATGGAAAGGAGGTGTGAGAATAGGAAAACAAGGACACATGACCTCAGAAAGGTGGATTTCAACTGAATCAGAGAAATAGTAGACAAGATCTCATGAAAAGACCAATTAGGAAGACAAGCAGTTGAAGAGGACTGGCAGTTCCTAAAATATGTAATACTGGAGGCTCAGCATCAAGCTATTCCGATGCAGAGGAAAGATAAGAAGAGCCACAGGAGGCCAAAATGGCTGCACAAGGAGTTTTTTAGCTACCTAAAAAACAAAAGGGAAACATACAGGGAACGGAAGGAGAGGCATGTCACCAGGTATACATGGGAATAGTGCAAGCCTGTAGGAAAGCCAAGGCAAAGATGAGTTCCAGCTGGCAAGGAACGTTAGAGACAACAAGAAGGGGTTCTTCAAATATGTGAGACTAAAAAGAAAGATCAAGGATGGCGTGGGCCCACTGCTCAATGATGATGGGAAGGCAGAGCTGCTCAAGGCCTACTTTGCTCCAGTCTCCTCACAAAAAACAACACATGACCAGATGACTAACAAAGTTACCACAGACAATAATGAGGAAGAGATGAAAATCAGGATAAGTAAAGAATATATCAGAGATCTTCTGACCAATTTGAATGAATTCAAATCAGCAGGGCCAGATGCTATTCGCTGAAGGGCACTGAACGAATTAGCTGAAGAAATCTCGACGCCACGGGCAATATTTACAAACGCATGGATAAGAGAGGTCCCGGAAGACTGGAGAAGGGCTAACATGGTGCCCATCTTTAAAATGGGGGGAAAGAAGGAGCCAGGGAACAACAGACCAGTCAGCTTGACTTCAATACCTGAGAAGCTACTAGAGCATGTACAAAATATTACATCTGGAAATACCTGGAGAATGAAAGGGTGATCACTAACAGCCAGCATGCATTTACTAAGAACAAATCATGCCAAACCAGCTTGATTTCCCTCCTTGACAGGGTAACTGTTTTGGTGGATGGGGGAATGCAGTGGACATAATATATCTGGACTTCAGCAAAGCTTTTAATGTCATGTCCCACATGACATTCTGATTTGTAAACTGGAGAAATGTGGGCTTGGCGGAACTACCATTAAGTGAATACATAATTGGTTAAACAACCACAAACAAAGAGTAACTACTAATGGAATAATGTTGGATAGGAGGGAGGTCTCAAATGGGGTCCCACAGGATCTGTTCTGGGTCTGGTGTTATTTAACATCTTTATTAATGACCTGGATGTAGCCAAAGAGAGCGTACTGATAAAATTTGCAGATGGCACAAAGCTAGGGGGTGTTACAAATCTACACTTAGGGAAGAAAAACCAAATGCACAAATACAAAATGAGGGATAACTGGCCTTGCAGCAGCACCGCTGAGAAGAATCCAGGAGTTATGGTGGATCACAGCCTCAACATGAGTCAACAATACTTACCCTTGCTCCCACAGCTCATGAAGCAATACACTAGCCACCTCGAAAGCACAAGGAGATTCAACTACCAGCTCAACGGGTACAGAATGACTGGTGAATGTGCTTTCAGTACATTGAAGGGACAACAGATTGGATTGGATCTCAGTGAGAAAAATATCCCAGTGATGATGGCTGCCTGTTGTGTCCTGCATAATATCTGTGAGGCAAAGGGGGATAAGCTCCCACCAGAGTAGAGGGCAGCAGTCTGCTGACTTTGAACAGCCAGATACAAGGGCCATTACAAGAGCCCAAGATGAAACTATGCAGTTGAGGAAAGAGCACTTTATTGGTCAATTACAGTAGTGTTCTCTACTGGCATGCTCTCTGGACCTTGAGCTTTGGGTGCTGCTAAGAACCGTGTAGTGCTTTCTGTACATGCATAAGTATGAATATGACATAAATTATGTGGTGACTGATATTAGAGAGACAAAGTGAGTGACGTAATATCCTTTATTGGACCAACTTCTGTTGGTGAGAGACACAAGATTTCAAGTTTGCACAGAGCTGTTCTTCAAATCTGTGAAATGTAGCTTAAATGATCTTGATGTACATTTACATTTGCTTTGACAGCCATTATGCATTCTGCAATATTTGTTGTGAACTAATAAAGATAACCTGATTCCCCCAAAACAAAACTTTTATTGAGTGGGAAAAATGGTGCAGAAAAACAATGCGCAAAAAAAACCAACCCAGAGACAATGTTATATACATTTTAACATAGCTTAAACAAGGTGAAAATTTAAAATTATAAAGGAAGTAAACATTTATGTCCATTTCAGCAAACAAATTTAGTGTGTTGTGGCTATACAACCACCAGTCATTTGTCTCACTGGTCAGCGTATGTGAAGCATGTCCTGTGAGGACACATAGTATGTTAGGAGGTGTAGGAAGCAGTGCTCATGGAGTTCTCTGAAGACTGCAAATGGTGGAGAGTCCAGGATTTTGGACCAGTAGGTCAACCAGGGTCTGCAACATTTTGGTTTGCTGCTTTAGAAGAGCCATTATGTCCTGGTGCATTTCTCATTCTTTGTTCTGCTGGGATTCCTAAGCCTTTTTCTTATCCTATCATTCTCTCTTCATGCTCTTGGTCATGTAGACCCTCCAAGCCCCTTTTCATGTTCTGATGCTGCACTGGTTTGCAGGATCTCACAGAACAGGTCCTCCCTAGTCCTCTTCTGTCTCCTCCTCATCAGGGTCAAGCATTCTGCAGGCATGGAGAACCAGAAGCTGCTGCTAAGCACAGGCATCTGTGCTGTTCAACTTACACTCCCAATTGAAAGGGAAAGTTCAGTTTTGAATTTCCCTTTCCCTTAGTCCCATAAACCCTTTTAATAAAGAAATGCCTTGACCCTTCAACTTTGGAGTGTCTCAGCACAGCACCACTCTCCTGATCCAGCCTGGTGATACGGCCCATTAGGGAGAAGGATTTTGTGTTGCATGAAGCTATAACATTTCAGCCTCTATTCCACGGGTACAACTATAGGACAATGGCTCTGAATATTGGCCCTATGTTCCACAAGTGGTGGTGGTTTTAGCCGATAACTCACTCCTGAGGGTAACAAAGGTACAGAGAACACAGCTGCCACTGGTGTCCTGAAGCCTCCTGGGCCCGTATGCTGCTAGCTTGATTACTGTAATGGCGCCAGCTGAATTCACTGCAGAGTAGCATGGGAAAGCGTCCTACCACGGAGGAAGAAATTAGGCTGCCATCTCTAGAAACCTTTGGGAGGGGAGTGCAGAATATCTCCATGAAAGTTTCCTTAAGATCTCTCAGGAGGATAAAAGGGACATCCTTATGTACATCAACAAACTGTTCTATATGGGCCCACCACCACCTAATCCTACAAGAAAATGAAAAACAGGTAACAATTCTACCTCTGTTTATTGCACTGCTGCCTCTTCTTGTATGAATAAAACAATGGAAAGTCAATACTTTTTGTCTTCTTGGGCTAGAACCATCTTTAAATGTAACACTGTAATGAAAATACCATGTACATACTTACCTGGGTTCCTCAGGCTCACCTCCACTCACCTGGCAGCACTGCCTAGACTCTGGCTGAGCCTCAAACATGTGCCGGCTCACAGCATGACTGGAATCCCTTGCAGAGTTGTGTGTCTCAGGCCCCTTGGAGCTATCCGTGGTGGTCTGCAGGGTGCTGGGGTCTCTGCAGTTCATCGTAGAAGCAGCAGTCTATGGCACAGCACCAGAACTACTGGTGTGTTCCCTGGCCTTGTGGTATTCTTGGAGAAGTTCCTTCACTTCCAAGCAGCCCTGCTGCCAAGCCCTGTCGTACCTCTTTGCCTGCGTTCCCATGCAGGCTGCTCATAGATGTCCACATTCCTATGGGCTGGTCCACAGCTGGGCTTGGACAGCCTGTTCTTCCCAGAGGCCCAGGAGAGCCAATACTTCCTCTCTGATCCAGGCATGAGTGTGTTTAGTGTGTAGAGCCAACAGAATCACCCAAGAAGGATGAGCTGGCAAGTGTTCTTGTCAAGGTGGGCAATCAGGAAAAGGCATTTAAAAACATGCAGAAGGGTTGAAGGGTGGGGGTGGCTTTCCGTCTCTGTGACCCCTGAGCAGTGGAGTTTATATCCGTGACCAGAGCAGTCACTGTTGCAGGGAACGAGGTATTATGGGAAAGGTGGTGGTGGTGGAAGACTGTTTGGGTCGACACCGGCCATGCAGTGTCTACACTCACAGTGCCACAACCTCTGTAAGTCAACCATGGCTCATTGCCATTTGGAGAAGTGATTTTACCACATCACTGTTTTGGGGTGCTTACATCAGCCAGCGACAAATTTGAGTGTAAACACATGCACCAATAGTTTGACGAAAGGGGACTTACATCAGCCTAACTTTGTAGTGTAGACCAAGCCTCAGTGAGTGGCAGAGTGGTGGCTGACACCATTGTTGGGACTTAACAAAGAGCAATAATAATGGCCCAAATTCTAAGCAAATAGCTCAAATGCTGAGCCATTCAAGTTTTGACATATCACAATAAGAAAGTAACACAAACATGCATATCCACTCTTTTAGAGAGATCTATTCCCTACCAAAATTCCAAAACTGTTTGGTCCAAGTTAAGGATTTGTGATTGGTAAAAATTTGAGGATTTAATTATTTTTAAACAAGTCAATTTTAAAGCACGTAGGACAGTATCAAGTCCATTTTGTTCAACTGTAAAACTACTGGCCAAGTTTCAAGCTCTCTGTGTCTTTAGAAGTCAGAAACATTAGACGAAGACTTTGCACATCTAACCTTTCATCAGAAGGTCTTGAAAAACATCACAGACATTGAATTAGCTTCACAACTCACCCCTTCCCCAGCAAGGCAAGTCAGCCACATTTCACAAACAGGCACATCTATGCACAGACAGATTAAGTGACATGTCCAAATTTACAGGAAGCATCATCAGCAGAGACAGAAACAGAACTCCAATTCTGACACCCATTTTCCTTATGTAGCCAACTAGACCAGTCATCTTTGTTAACTACATCCTCGTAAGCATCTTTAGGTAGGGCTGTAATTCTTCCTAATTAGGAATAAAAATACAATCACGGCCAGACCTTCAGCCAGTGTAAATTGGCTGGTTTACACCAGCTGGAATTCTGCCCCTCAATTCTTTTTCTGCTGGCAACACTGTTGTCTTTTTTAAAAAGCGCATAAACACAACCTCATAGAAAATGTAATGGAAGCCTGTTATTCATTTCAGTCTGAAGGCTGTTTCTGGTCCATGAAAAGAGGTTTTATAAGAATTAGATGCCCTTTTACTAAGGCCCTCCTTACTTGCAATTATATTGCGGAATCCACAATCTTAGGCTTCCACCACAGTTTTGACAGCAGGAGCCCCACCGTGCATCGGCCGACACCAGAAAAATCACGGAAAAGTAATACAGGATTTTATTACCACAAATAATAAGGTCCATTATTACTTTCCCACAATTTTCCATGGCTTGTCTTC
The DNA here is from genome assembly GCA_007922155.1 of Mesoclemmys tuberculata. Taxonomy (NCBI): domain Eukaryota; kingdom Metazoa; phylum Chordata; order Testudines; family Chelidae; genus Mesoclemmys; species Mesoclemmys tuberculata. The sequence goes on from ML675655.1 coordinate 19,341,195, forward strand.
AGCTCAGGCCCAATTTTTTGACAAAATTCACAGAGGCTTAAATAGTATTTACTATGTCTTTTAACACTGTAAACTTGAAATATTTTTGAAAAAACAGAAAACGCTGAGGAAACCATCTTTCTGCTGTGATCGATTCAAGCTCCAGTTATAATCGCCACCATCAAATGCAACTTCTTTCCATCTCACTTCCCTGTGGCTGTCTGTAAGTAATTTTGATTTTTTTCTTAACTTCGGTAGTGGAAAGTAGTTTTTTCACTTCAGTTCAAATAGTAAAATGTTTAGCTCAGCACAGTGCAACAACAGGAATTTTTAAAATAAATGACTGAATATTAGGACCACCTTTGTATTTCAATTTTTTTCCTCAAGAAAACAAATAAAACCCACAACCAGGAGTTTGAATGCATTCTTCTTATTGATTTCATAAACTTGTACCTTCAAGCATTGGCCTCACTAAGCAGAAAGCAAACACTTCTAAGTTCCACAGCCAGTTAGATATTTCATAACAGTCATTCAAGGTTTTTCTTTCCAAGGAGTAAAAAAGAAGGATTTAGTTGCAAACGGAAGCAGATTTTTTAATTGATATTTTTAATATTATTAAAATAACTGGGCAGAGAGCATGCTGATCTGCTCCTCACTGTGCTGTTATGACACGGTGAAAGTGTGGGCTGGAACTTATTAGTCCAATTATATAATATATTACAACAGTACGCCCAAGTTCAAAGCCAATAAAATTCTACGGCACCACTTGCTTGGGGGCAAGCTTTTTATTTTTTTTGGATAAACAAGTAAAATATGAATAGGTTTTTTCCATAAATCATCAGGAATCCTAGGGTAAAGAGTGGGTGTGTCTGGATGGCTAAATTTTCATAACAATTTTGCAAGCCTGGGTCAATGACTGGGAAGTAAAGCTGTCAAAAAGTTACAACTAAATCCAAGAAGATGCAGGTATATCAGTTAAAAAAAAAACAACAACAAATGGAATTTTCCGTGCCTTCCTCCATCTGGAAATCATGTTTAATTGATTTTTAAAATATTTTGAAGTTATATTGGTTTAGGCAAGGTTGAACAGGTGTTTAATTGAATTAATTACAGAATAGTAACTCACACTGGAGTTCTCTGATCCCTGCTCTGAGGAGGGCAGTGAAATCAGCCAACTGGATTCAAAATGATCTCTTAAACGTTTGCAACTTAAGTAAAAACATCAAAAACTGTTTAAAAGCATTTAAAACACAGTAGAAAATTTCCAAACTTTTTAAACCACTGTCTTTTCTTTGTAAGACATGCTATACTGTCACATACCGTAATGTATACCTGATGCATGCAGTCCATCCAGCATCTCTGCAACCTGTCTTTCTCCCTTCCTAAATAAATGGTAACCACCTAAACCAGTGAAACTTCTTAATGATCTTAAGCAGCCGGTCTGCATTTTATTTATTCTGTACATTTGGTTTAAATGCACCCTTTTCTGTAACCTGACATGAAGTAATCAAAAGATTCACACAAACCTATGTTGTGTGATAATGTAATGACAGACCCAATGAATAAGAGCATTTGCTTCCTATTTACTGATGATTCTGCAATTAAGATCTTAACGTTGGACTGCTGTATTGTTTTACTTTACTTGCTACACATTTATTTTTGGGGGAAGAAGGAATGTTTAATCAAAAAGTGCATTACATTTATCTGAATGATAAATCCTCAAATTTGGCTGAATGGATGCTCGTCAAATTTTCAACGATAATCACTTTTGAGTGAAGACATCATGAAAATTCAGTCTAAAGAGTAATTGTTTCAGAAAAGTATGTAAACCTTTGAAAATAGCATTATTTCAACCATAACTATAATTACACATGTAAAAAATTAAAAGAACATTAAGATTTCAAAGGTCAGGTACTGAAAAGTTAGGAAATGATAGAATCATGGTCGCCTGTGTAACTTCAGTTTGGCCTCCTGTATCCATTATGATAGTCTTTAATTACACAGTCACATGCTATTTTTTCCACAGGACCCCTGCCTCATTCAGTGCCCAGAATGGATTGTGCTCATTTAATGAGCAGCTATTCAGTATTTTGTTTTCTCCTCAGTGTTCAATGGATGGCCTCAGGTCTTATTTACTACATACTATTTAAACACTGCTTGAAAACATAGTGATTAATTTCCTCATGGGTTTTTCTATGGCATTTATCACAACAAGATATGAATACTTCACAAACATCAGTTAATTTTCACAACACCCCTGTGAGATGAGGAATTGTTATTCCCATTTTACAGGTGGGTAAATGAGGCAGAGAAATAAATTAAGGTCAAAAGTTTCCACCATTTTCCACCAACCACACCTAGGATGTGATTTTTCATAGTCCTTAGCACTTTGTACGTTCAAAGCCTATTCATTGTTACTTTAGTTCCAGATCTGAGAGCTTAGCACCTCTGCATATCAGATCCCAGGGTCTTGAGCTGGGAACCCTAAAAATGAGGGAATTAGTATTAGAGACCATCTTTGAAAAGTCTGGTTTAAGTGATGTGATGAGCATCTCAAAGGAATTCTGAGGCAGAGGTAGGGATATAATCCAGTTCCCTAGAGCAGCATTCCACAGCCCTAACTATGGGACCATCCTTTCTCTTCCTTAAATCTCTGGCCTCATTTACTATACACTTCCAACTACTATAACAAATGAGGCAAGGATCCTACAGATAAGTCTCCTTCACTACATAACCCTATTTCATCCCTAAAGCAGGTCCATCCTCTGCAATGAAGGAGACGGGGGTCTTGTGGAAAAAATAGTACATGATCACGTAATTAAACACTTTATTATAATGCATATGCACAGGGGGACAGAAATAAGGCTTCATGGACAACTCTAATTCCAGCATTTTGTAACTTTTGAGGATTTGCCTTTGTAACCTTAATTATGTTCTTTTAACAAGGCTTTCTGTGTGTGATTGCCTAGATTTTTTTTTAAAAACAACCTGAAAAAACAAAAATACTGTCATGTGGCATCATATTGACACAGACACGGGTCATCAGCAAGATTGGAATCTTTAAATCCAATGCACAGCACTCTGACACTTGAGCTAAGGGAATAACTGATAGGTGCAGTAGGTTGTCATCCTTTGTATGGACCAGCAAGCCAGAGGGTTTCACAGATATTTGCAGACAGCAGAGGAAGAATGAGATTCAGGAATCTTGGGTTCCATTCCAGGCTTTGGAGGGGAATGTGCTCTAGTGGGCACAGACACTTGTGCCTGTTCCTTCCCCAAACTGGACTTATTTTAACCTGTCCCTGTCAGATTCCTGTTTCTTCCCTATCCTTGGCACCTCATCCCAGTCCCATTCTCCCTCCTTTCAGACAGCTCCTTGTCCAGTCTCTCTGTCCCTTACCTCAGCCTCCAGTTGCACATCCTTCGCCCACACTCCCCAGTCCCAGTCTCCCTCCCCCGGCTCCTAGCCCAACCTCAGTGTCCCGTCTCCCCCCTCCCCCAAGGCCTTGTCTCAATCTCCTGTCCCTAACTCCACAGTTCCATCTCTCATCCCTCTGCATTTGATTCAGTCAGCTCCCTCCCCACACGCCCTGAGTGCCAGCAGGAGGGGGAGCCAGAGCACAGGAGGGATTGCTCCCGGTTCTCAGCTCCAGTGCCGGGACCCAGAGGTGGCACAACCAGAACAGCAACTGTAAGAAGAGTCCTGCGTGGCCTAGGGTTGGAGCAAGCCAGTCCGTGAAAGTGAGGTTGCAATGCCCCACCCCCCTCCTCTCTCAGCCCAGGGACCACCACCAGCAACCATGCTGCCAGAAGGGCTCCTCTCTCTTGCAAGGAAGGAGCCCTGAGCCCCAATCCTGCTCCTCCTGCCTTCCCTGGCACTGCTTTTCGCAAGGTCGCTTTTCAGTTCCCACCCAGAAACGACTGCACAGTGAGCGCTACCGCTATCTTCCACACCTTCCTCCCAAAGCAAGTAAGAACAATAGGGACATCCTGGCAGCTCAGGCAGCTTATTTCAAGGAGATGGACGTGTGATGCCACTGACACTGCCTCGTGCTGGGGTCAGCCCTACCTATTATTATTGCTCTTATGCCAGCATGCTTCCAGCGCACCCACCACTGCTCCAGGAACACACTGATCCAGTTTCACCCATTTCCAGGACTCAGCCAGGTTTCAGCTCCAACAGACCTGCCTTTCCCATGGCACCTGGTACAAAGACAACCATTCCTCCACTTGGACCATCCTACGGCACCATATACATCCCCAGCTATCACCGGTCAAAGTGGGAGAAACAGAAACACAAAAAGAAGAAACCAGATTCCAGACATTTAGCACCTGTACTCTGCACTGTAGCACAACCTAGGCAAGGCCCGGAAGCAGACAGCACAGAGCATCACAAACTAAAGTTTATGCTGATCAACGCAAGATCTGTCACTAACAAACAACAAACAATACACAACTCATCAGTGATGAAGCACTCAATATAGCCTGCATTGCTGAGACCTGGCTGGATGACACTGGAAATTCTATGCTCACACACCTTGCCCCCCCAGGATAGTTGGTACTCCACAGACCAAGACAGAAGAAAAAGGCAGGAGGGACTGCATTCATCTTGTCTTCAAACTGAAGGGAGGTGCCTAGGGTAAGACAACTTCATCTGAATGTAAAAGTCAGAGCCAAAAGGTAACAGATTTTATGCTGATTTACAGAGCAACAAAGACAAAAGAATTCACATAGGAGCTGTGAAAAACCAGGAATATTTTGTAATATTTTTGGCACTTGTTTGTGCCGCATTTTCCCCTCTGTGTTGCACAATAACCCAGTGAGTGGAAAGGGACCATTTGCTCTCCAAGCAGGCTGAGACACATAGGTGTGGGTGTCACCTAGTTGCCTGGGCCATAGTACCCATAACTGTGGAGCAGCTGAGACGACAATGGTGAATCCAATCACCAGGACATTGGCACCTAGCAACCAACAACCCAGAGGGAAATGGATTTCCCTGCTTCTCCTGAGGGAAGATGAACATCAGTCCCCCAGCTTGAGATCCAAGGTCTGGGTAGGAGCAAGGTGCAGGATAGGAGTTGGCTGCTGGAAGGAGTCGGAGCTCTCACTTGGAGGTCAGATGGACAGCCAGACAGAGACAGCTTGAACCAAGGGGTTCACTATAGCTTTGCTGAGCTCTGGGCGAACCAGAAATGGACTATATTTTAACTTTGTTTCTTTAGACTACCCTAAGGGCTTCCTACTATTTTGACAATGCTGAGTGAGTATTACTGAAAATGCTGTGTGAGGTGCATTAATCCCTGAAGAGTGTACAAGTCTCCACCAGAGTCTGTCTCAGTTGGATTTGCTGAATGGCGCTCACGGTATGAAGCAGAAGTGGTGCAGGCCCAGAGGTCCAGTCTAAGGAAGCAGTGAAGCCGGTGGCTTAACCTGGAGGCAGAGCAAGACCTCCCCAGGGGGCCTGGCACATTGAAGCCAGGGCTATAGCACTGATTCCATGGATCCATGACATGAGCTAAATGACACCTTTTCAACGATCATGGTGAAATATCCAAGATGTCTTGCCCTAGGTGATTTCAACACACATATCAACAAGGCTGAAAATGTACAAGCTCAAAAATTAATCTCAGCATTTGCCTCCCGAGGACTGTCACAGGCCTTCTCTGGTCCAACCCACACAGCCAGTCAAATCCTGGATCTGATTTTAAGCCTAGATGTCAAGATAGAGGACATCACAACACAGCCACTGTCTTGGACAGACCATCATCTCATTAAAAGGCAGTAGTCAGTGCCCATCCAGTGTCCAGGCGACAAGGAAGACCAATGAACCTGCTTCAGCCACAAAGACTCAGACTCCACCATCATCCTACCCACAGGACGAGGAGCCGATGACCTGCTGAATCATTCTACCCTGGCCTTGGCCACTGACATGCTGGCCCCCAGACAGCCTGTTCCTCCCCATCACCCATACAGATCTCCCTGGTTTTCTAACACCTTGCAACAGATGAAGAAAGCTGAGGTTAGTCTTTCTTTGAGCAGGGGGTTGGACTGGATGACCTCTTCAGGTCCCTTTCAGCTCTAATATTCTATGATTCTATGAAAGACAGAAACTCAAGCACCAACGGTAGAAACAAAAGTCTGATTTAGATAGGATTCCTCAACAAATTCCAAACAAATTCCTCAAAGCCTACGCTGAGGCTGTATTACAGGCCAAGAGAACCTTCCTCTCAACCTCCACTAAGGCTGCCAAATCCTCCCTCAAGGAGTCATCCAGAGTAGTAAACCATTTAATGAATCCTGAATGCCTACAGCCTGCATCTGAGTCCGGCACCAAGATCACCCTACTTCACTGGGAAGATCATGGACAATTGGGAAAGCTTCTCAAACAGCATGGATCTGCTCTGCCTATACCCACCAATCAACAGCCCACCTGCAATCCCAGAATTCAGTGCAATCACACATCAAGAAGTTCTATTAACAGGTTATATCAGAAAAAAAAAACAGTACCAAAACAAGACACCCCACTGCACACACTTCTTCATCTGGGAAGAGAATAAGAGAACAAACATGGGACAGATGTGTAGTCATGGTGCATAATGTGCTGCTGGAAGGCATATAATATAGATACTATGATGATGAACACGCTA
>ML675655.1:19362820-19398444 GCA_007922155.1 Mesoclemmys tuberculata
CAGTATTGTTACATCAGAGAAAATAGCTCAGAAGATAGAATAGAAGAAGAACAACTCGAATCACTCCAATTACATAGGGTCAAATTCATCTCTGGTATAACATCAGTGAACACAGGAGTTTGATAAGTCTGGTTCTTAGTGAGATTAGGTGTCACCCTGCATTGAAATGGTCAAGGTAAAGAGACCTAAGGTAAGGAAACTTGGCAGCTTAGGAGTCCTTTGTATCTCTAAAATTCAAAGATTTCAATGACTTTTGGAAGTTTAACTTTCCAGTGCAATGAAAGGGCACATTGCAGAAGAGCTTCCTCAAACCAGCCCAACATTCAGGAACTGAGAAGTTGGATGGTCACACAAATCAGTTGGTTGCCAGTTGGTTTGGGAAGAGAAAGAGAAATACTTTAATCCAACTCTAGGGTGAGAGCTGCCCAAAGGGTGTGTCATCTTCCTGTTCCCCTACAGCTTGGCCTAACGAAAGGATGGCTGTACTGCTGACAAAGATCTGCGAGTCCTCCATATCTGTTTCCAGTGTTTACAGTCAGGAGTGATCACCCTTCCATCCCCATTTGAGACAGGAAGACAAATATTACGGACCAGTTCTCCAGGTCCAGGAGGAGTGACTGGGACCCTTGGGCTGAGTGCATGTGCTGCTTGATTGAAATGTATAGTGCGGTCTGTTTGGGGGGGCTGAGTGCTGAGACTAGAGGCCTGCTAGGCAAGGCTGAGAGCTTCCTAAAGAGGCTCTACCCTGCCACCCTTTGATCCCTTATCCCCTTTGGCTCCCTTGACAATGGGACGGGGCTAACACAGGGAAAACAGGGGGCTTAAAAAGCTAGCTCATATGTGATCAGAGGAGCTAGCTAATAGGAGCAGCAAACTGGGAAGTTTTGCAAGGGATTTTAGAGAGGGCGCATGAGAGTTGGATGGATACACATAATAAACAGTCTCTCAACTCAGGCCAATAACCCCTGCCAAAAGGAAAAAAAAATCACACACAGAGAACAAACTAAAAAAACCCTACAAGAATAAAAATAATGCAGGCAGAAGTCCAGCAGTAGAGTAGAGGCTATCCTGTTTATTGCACTGAATGCAGCATGTGAGATTACGTAGCTTGTGGGCAAGTGGCATATGTTTGCATTCAATAAAAGCAAATCATGGCCATCATAGTTAGGACACTCCATCCAAGTGATGCCATGGTATCACTTGCACTGAGGACACCTCTCCAAGGGAGAGAACCCCTGTTATTAAGAGCAACCAGCAATAGGAATGGAATCAGAAAGGCAATAAAAAGCATTAGGGTATGAAACAATTTCCACATGAGGAAAGAGTAAAAAGACTGGGATTGTCCAGCTTGGAAAAGAGATGACTGAGGGTAGAAATGATAGAGGACTAAAAATCGTGACTAGTTGGAGAAAGTGAATGAGAAAGTATTATCGACCCCTTCACATAACCCAAGAACCAAGGGTCACTCAATAACAGTCATAGGCAACAGTTTAAAAAGGAACATAAGGAAGTACTTCTTCACACAATACAGTGTCAACTTGTGGAACTCCTTGCCAGGGGACATTGTGAAGGCCAAAACTATAATTGGGTTAAAAAAACAAACAATAAGATAAGTTCATAGAGTATAGGTCCATTAATAGCTATTAGCCAAGAGAGTCAGAGACACACCTCATGCTCTGGGTGTCCCTACACCTCTGGAGGGTAGAAGCTGGGACTAGACAACTGGGGATGGATCACTCGATAAAATGCCCTATTCTTTTTACTCCCTCTAAAGCACCTGGCCCCAGCCACTGTCAGAAGACAGGATACTGGGCTAGATAGACCATTGGTCTGAACTAGTATGGCCGTTCTTATAGGATTCGATTATTATAAATACAGATAGTGGAGTTTGTGATGACCAAAAGAACCACCTGGTGAATTGCCTACTGGGTAGAAAGATTGTGGACCTCTTGAGACTTCTAGACAGGCTTATGTGCAGTGCTGGGGAGGAATCAGTGATCATGGTACATGTAGGTACCAATGACATAAGGAATGGTAGGAGAGAGGTCCTGGAGACCCAAATTTAGGAACCAGATTGCTGGAATGTAAAAATTAAAAAGGTTGTAGATTAGTTTTAAAACTAAGAGCTGCGGGAAAGCCAACAGGTGTGGAGAAGCATAATTTGAACAGACACATCCCTTATGGGAGGATTTATTAAAGGGATATTCTCTATACAAGTAAACAGGAGAGGACAGAAGTTGATAAATTACAGATAGGAACTGAAGAGAAAACAGTGAGAAAAAAAAAACCCATTCTATTACATCACATGAAGGCAGACAACTAAATACTGACAAATTTTACAAGTGCTTGCATACAAATGCAAGAAGTTTAAATACTAAGATGGATGATGTCATGCTGCCTGCAGTGGTTCATGACCATAAGTGCAGAATGTCAAAAAGCCGGGCAGACACGCCAAACTGGTTATATGTTCTATAATTAGATTTCATCAACCCAGTAACAAACGTGAAATCCTGAAGCACTATCGCAGTCTTACTACAGTCACAGACAGCTCCCGTGGACACTGCAGTGTACCTTGCCACCCAGGCAAGCTGGAGTAAGTGATAAATGCTCCCTTACACCAAAGGTCACAAAAGATTCAGGTTCCTCTCAATCCCAAAAGGCCAATTTGTACCTCAGATCTCACAACAAAGACAACACTTACAGCCAGTCATATAGTAAACTAACTAAGGATTTATTAATTAGGAAAAAGAAACAAGAATGTTATTTACAGGTTAAAGTAGGCAACCTATACACAAACTAGTCATAGTCTGTGGTTCCAAAAGGTGACAGAGATGCAGTAATCTGTCAGCACTGAATGTCTTTTAGAGCTTACCCAGGTTGATCCTGGGGATCTCTGCTTTTGCTCCTAGCTCCAGCCCTGTGAATCCAAACAGCAAAGAGTTGAAGAATTTTCATGTCAACTATCTTCATTTCCTTCTTCCAGAATTCAAGCTGATAGGACAAGCTTCCTTGCACATAGCATCTTCACAGGTATGAGAAGGCCCTTAACCCAGTCTTTGTATCATGATGTTTAACAATGGCCCACTTTAGTTTTGATAGTGCCTATTGATGGATGGGGGGATCACACCTCCTGTCTGGGGTTCACAAGTTCAGAGCAGGCATTTTTACAGTCATAAAGCAAAACTAACATATTACCTTATAGCATGGGATACAGACACGTAAGATTAAGGCATACAATACAAGCATTGCAGAGAGTCTAAACATTAAACACATCTTTACAAGTCTACACCTATCTTGAACAATACTAACATACAGATGAGCTGGTCTGATTTCCACCTATGAGTTTGTCAGTGTTCAGCTGACTCCTACAGCCTTGGCAAGAACTGATATCTGGTCTACCAGAGTCACATGTGAACTCAGGTGCCCGGTATTAAATGAGGATATTGATATAATTGGCATCACAGAAACTTGAAGGAACAATGATCATTGATGGGACATGATACTACCGGGTACAAAAATATAGGAATGACAGGGTAGGAATATATATATAAATGTATAATATAGGAATGACACTGGTGAGGGAATAGCACTACAAGTGAAAGAACGCATAAAGTCAAATATAATAAAAATCTTAAATGAATCAAACTGTATAGAATCTCTACAGCTCAAAATTCTATGCTTGAATAATAAGAGTGTAGCGGTAGCAATATGCTGCTGACTACCCACTCAGGATGGTGATTGTGACTGTGAAATGCTCAGGTGGCAAAAAGAGGAAACCCAATAATAACGGGGGATTCCAACTATCCCCATGTTGACTGGGAACATTTCACGTCAGGATGCAATGCAGAGATAAAATGTCTAGACAAGATTAATGACTGCTTTTTGGAGCAGCTAGTCCTGAAACCCTCAAGAGAAGAGACAATTCTTGATTTAGTTCTAAGTGGCACACAGGATCTGGTCCAAGAGGTGACCACTCAGTAAGAGTGATCATGAAGTAATTAAATGTAACCCACCACAACAACATTTAACGTCAAACAGGGGAACCACACAAAAATGAGGATGTTAGTTAAATGGAAATGAGAAGGAACAGTCAGTCACAAGAGTGAAATGCCTGCAAGCTGCATGGAAACTTTTTAAAAATACTGTAACAGAGGCTCAAACTAAACATATATCCCAAATTTTTAAAAAAACGGTAAGAGGACCCAAAAAATGCCACCATAGCTAAGCAACAGAATAAAGGAACCAGTCAGAGGTAAAAAGAGATCTTTTAAAAATTGGAAGTCAAATCCATGAGAAAAACAGAAAGGAGCATAAACTTTGGCAAGTATAAAAGTATAATTAGACAGGACAAAAATAAATGTGAAGAGCAACTTGCAAAACACAAAAAAGGTACAGCAATTAAGTACATCAGAAGCAAAATGCCTGCCAAACAGTCAGTAGGGCCACTGAACAATTGAGCTGCTAAATGAGTACTCAGAGACAACATGGCTATTGAAGAGAAGCTAAATGAATTCTTTGCATCACTCTTCACTGCAGAGGGAGTGAGGGAGATTCCCACACCTGAGCCATTCCTTTTAGGTGACAAATCTAAGGAACAGATTGAGCTGTAAACAGAGGATGTTTTGGGATAAATTAAACAGTAATAAGTCACCAGGACCAGATGGGATTCACACAAGAGTTCTGAAGCAACTCATATATGAAAATGCAGAACTACTAACTGTGGTATGTAACCTACCACTTAAAACAGCCTCTTTACCAGATGACTGATGGATAGCTAATGTAATACCTATTTTTTAAAACGCTCCAGAGGCCACCCAGGCAATTAAAGGCCAGCAAGCCTATCTTCAGTACCAAGCAAATTAGTTGAAACTACAGTAAAGAACAAAATTGTCAGACACACAGATGAACAGGTTATGAGGGGAAGAGTCAACATGACTTTTGTAAAGGGAAATCATGCCTCACCATCCATTAGAATTCTTTGAGGGGTTCAAAAACATATTGAGAAAGGTGATCCAGTGGATATAGTGTACTTTCAGAAAGCCTTTGACAAGGTCTCTCACCAAAGGCTCTTAAGCAAAGTAAGCTGTCTTGGGAGAAGAGGGAAGGTCCTCTCAAGGAGCAACAACAGATTAAAAGACAGGGGGAAAAAAAGGGAAGGAATAGATAAATCAGTTTTCACAGTGGAGAGCAGTAAACAGATCTTTACTGGGACCAGTAATGTTCAACATATTCATAAATGATCAGGAAAAAAGGGTAAACAATGAGGTGACAAAGTTTGCAAGCGATACACAATTACTCCAGATAGTTAAGTCCAAATCAGATTGTGAAGGGATCTCGCTAAACTGAATAACTGGGCAACAAAATGGCAGATTAAATTCAATGTTGATAAATATGAAGTAATGCACATTGGGAAATGTATTCCCAACTATACATACCAAATGATGGGGTCTAAATTAGCTGTTACCACTCAGGAAAGAGATCTTGGAGTCCCTCTGAATAGTTCTCTGAAAACAACTCCTTAATGTACAGTGGTAGTCAAAAAAACTAACAGAATGCAGGGAGCTATTAGGAAAGGGATAGATAATAAGACAGTAAATATCATAATGCCATTATATAAATATGTGATATGCCCACACCTTGAATACTGCAAGCAATTCTGGTTGCCCATCTCAAAAAAAGATCTTACAGAATTGGAAAATGTACAGAGAAGTGCTACAAAAATGATTAGGGTATGTAATAGCTCCCATAGGAAGAGAGATTATAAAGACTGGAACTGTTCATCTTAGACATGAAATGCCTTGGGGGGATATGATAGAGGTCTATAAAATCATGATGTCTGTGAAGGAAGTGTCTGGACCCCTTCACATAACACAGGAACCAGGGGTTACCCAATGAAATTCAGAGGCAGTAGGTTTAAAACACAAGAAAGTACTTCTTCACACAGCACAGAGTCACCTTGCAGAACCATTGCCAGGGGATGTTGTGAAGGCCAAAAGCATAACTAGGTGAAAAAACACCTAATTATATAAGTTCATGGAGGTTAGGTCCATCAATGGCTATTAGCCAAGATAGTCAAGGACGCAACTCCATGCTCCAAGTGTCCCTAAGTCTCTGACTGCCAGAAGGTGGGAGTGGACAGGGATGGATCACTCGATAAATTGCCCTGTTCTGTTCATTCCCTCTGAAGCATCTGGCACCTGCCACTGTCAGAAGGAAGGATACTAGGCAAGATGGACCACTGGTCTGACCCAGTATGGCTGTTCTCATGACCAAGGTACTCATTCCTAGGCCACTGCACGCAGGAAGAGTTCATGTAGAGAATCCCAGCAGTGTCTCTCATTCTTTCCGAATTATTTCCCAGTTTTTGATGTCCATGCAACCTGATTGAGAGTAACAACAATAGTGAGTTGAAGCAAACTGGATGAGTTAACTTTAAGCAGGCCACTATGAAAACATTCTCAAGAAAGATAAATTTGACAAAAAGCTAGACTGGCAGGGAAGGTGGCTGGTACACCATCACTGCAAAATTTTAGAATGGTTAGAGAGAATGTTTGTGGTGATAATGGAGATCAGGCTGGATGACACAAGTCCTGCTTTCCAGGACTGCTAAGATGGCTCCTCAGAAAGTGTGTGTGAAGCATTATGGGAGTAAGCAGGTACAGAAGAGGGAATGTAGAGGATTTAATGAAGTTAAGATCCAAGTATTTTTGTGTATTCAGATACACGCTGGTATGTAGCACATTCTAAAATAAAATACTTCATCTGAATTTTGATCTAAGCAATTAAGATACTAGACTAAGAATCAGAAGGCCTGGGTTCTGTTCACAGCTCTGTCTCTAACCCATTATGTGACCTTGTACCTTCACCTGTTTGTGACTTTCCTTCCCCTCCCATCCTTTGTCACTGGATGTTAAGTTCTTTGGGTCAGGGAAAGTCACTTCTTGTTTGCACATTGACTAATACAACTGGGCCCTGACCTCAGCTGAAACTTCTATGTACTATTTAATAGAAAGACCACCACCAGCACCTCCTGGCATGTAGGGATCGACGCAGCCTGGGACGTATGTACTTTGGGGTCATTTCTGTAGTGGGAACCAGGAACTCTGTACTTTGTCCTGAGTCACAAAGATGATTTGTACCAGAGCAATAGCTAGGAAGTGAGTTACTGTTGGTTCAGCACGGTCAGGATCCTGGATGAAGGGAGGCAGGACTACTGGCGGGAGCTTGGAATCCAGGAACTGAAGCCAGGGGTCGGAACAATTATCAGGGTCAAGAGTCAAGTTGAGAGTCAAGCCGAAATCAGAGTCAGGAGTTCAGCCAAGGGTCAGAGCTAGAGACAAAGTCAGGAAACAGACCAAAGGTTCCACAGCAGGTATCAGGGTTTGTGATTGGAGTTCCAGGGGTTGATTGGGAGTCAGAATCCATGTCAGAGCTGAGGTCAATACCATGAGTTCAGAAACGGAGAAGCAAGGTGGTCATAGCAGCTTTGTTCTCTGAACACTTCCAGGAACACCTCAAGGGCCTATAGGGTCAAGGAGTCCACAAAAGACCACTAAAGCCAATCTCAGTCAGATCACTCAAGGGGAAACTTCTTGTGCTGTTCAACTTCTGTGGGTTGCAGGGAGTGACCAGTTTAGAGCTGCCACTGGGTGGCAGTAGGGCATGTTGGTTGCCTGATAATCCTGCAAGCCCGGGTTCAGGTCCCACCAATCTTTATAAGCATCTTATTATCATATCCAACAACATTCTGCAGGAGAACATGCTTCCCTTCAGGACCCCAACTATTTCTGCCCTTTGTTTCTCTCTTTTCACCATCTTTGTTTCTTCCTCTGCTTTTCCTTTCTTGCAGTAATCCTCAATTCCCCCCTCCACTTTTCCATCCCACTGAAATCATCAGCAATGAAATATTTAACTTCCAACATTTAAAGAGCGATCACTGGACTGTAGAGTTAACACCCCAATGAGATTAATGAGAACTAGGGAAGAATCATTCATTCAAGCTGCCTGCAGACTCAGGGAGACAACATTGCATCAGTTTGCACTCAGGTCATGTTTGAAAGTATTCTTTGCAACCAAGAGAGCTAAAAACTTCCTTTTTATTTTTAAATTAAATCTCTACATACCATGAGGCCACAAACATATATCAAGCCAGTGGTCAATGGGCTGGATCTGGGAGTTTGACACCACTTCTTTACACTGTTCAAACTACAGTAGTCAAGTCCAAAAACTCAGCCTGGCACTCTGTGCAAAGCCGCAGTCCTCCTGAACAGCGCCAAGAGACACACGGGTGCAGCCAATACAAGAGAATCTCCTGAGGCCATGTCAGCTGTTCACAGGAAGTTAACATTAACGAATGTAACTTTTTAGTAATAAATAATTTAGTTCATAAGTATGCTACGATTTAATGCACATCACATTAACTACAGAGGATCACATAAGATACTGTGTATAGGTTAGTTTTGAACCTGCTTTGATCAGAGTTGATCAAACTCTGAGTAGATGCAGCTAGCTCATTCAATTACTGAAAATTCACTGGAGTTAAGAGAATTTTTGAAAACAATATTATTCTGGTTTTAAAGAGTCCAACAATCCTGTAGGGGAGCCCTAAAGGGAGAGAGGCTGTTTAAAAAAGAAATGTATTCATCTCTGGAAGTGCTAAGAAGCAGGGTTATTTATTTATTTTTTTATAATTAAGATTAGCATTTCACTTTGAAGCCATCAACATCCTATCAAGTCTTCCAGAAAAGGAATGAAACTCTCAAGATGTCAAAATAAGTCTTTGAAATACAGGCTCGTGCTTAATTTTCACATGAATACACTGCGAGTGAGTCAGACTAGATAGATAAAACAAATATAAGGTACTTAGATGGTCCCCATTACTGAAGTATCTCAGCACCATCTTTATTTATTTTCACTCCACCAGTAAGGCAGTGCTATTACATCCACTTTACAGATGGGGAATGGAGGTACAGAGAGACTTGGCCAGGGTTATCCAGGAAGTCAGTTGCAGAGCAGGAAATTGAACTCAGATCTCTGGAGTTGTAGATGATGTTCTACTAAGTCGCCTCTATTACTGGATCACAGAATCATGTGGGTTGGAAGAGAAGTAGTGGGTCATCTCATTCACTCCTCTTGCAGCAGGGCTTAATTTCATTTTTGTCTGATGTGGGAAGAAAAACAAAATTCCAGTCTTTATGTTGGGGGAGGTAAGATATTTCTAAATTCCTCGTGACTGCCAATCAAAATAACTAGCCCCATTAAAAGGACGGATACCTGAATGTCCTAACTATGCTTCCCCCATTAAGTGCTCATCTACACAGGGAAATAGCCCAGAATAGCCACTGAGGAATAGCTCCCAGTGTGAACAGTTTTATTCCACACTAAAGCGATGTCTACACTAGCAAGCTTACAGCGGCACCACTGTACCGATACATCGGTGCCACTGTAAGATGGCGCATGTGCCAAGCTATGCCAGCGGGAGAGAGCTCGTGTCAACATAATAAAACCACCTAGAGTGGCAGTAGCTATGTCGGCAGGAGACAGTCTCCCCCCAACACAGCACTATGCACACGAGCATTTATGCTGGCACAATTTATGTCACTCGGCGGCAGGGGCAGGGGCAGGGAGGGAAGTGGAGTTCACACCCCAGAGCAACTTAAATTTTGCTGACATAAGTGCAAGGGTAGACATGGCCACAGGATTAAGCTAAGCCACACAAAGGCACTGTTAGTGCAGAATAAGAGAGTTCACCTGGGTAGCTCATGTGGAATAGCTATTGTGCTTTAAATTCACATCCTAGCTTATTTCATAATAGCTTCTGTGTAGACAAGCCTTAAGTTAAACAACTCACTTCTCTGTTTCTCTTCCCAATTATCCTCATTTCTAGGTCTCTCTTTCCCGACTCTTAACCCAGTCATCCCCTGCTACTGCTCCCAAACAAACAGCATATGATCCATCCTAAGATTTTCTTCCAGCATGATTGCTGCCTCTGTTCTGCAACTACTGCAAAATATGCACTACAGTCTAGTTCTGCCTCCTTATTTTAATTTCACTGGCATTGTTTTCAAGACTGAAACATTGCTCACACTCCATAGCAAGCCTCAGTCCACATGTACTGTCACAAGTGGCAACCACACAGATTTAAACTGTAAAAATGGCAGTGTTTCTTCCATGTGAAAGAATTGCCTGAGCTCAGCCCATATAGAGGAAGACTAGTGCAGTGTTTTTAATTTGTTTCTGTGCTAGCCTGGAATCTGACAGACCTGACTTCAATCTCCTTCTCTGCAACGACCCCCCAGTAACCTTGGGCAAGTCAGTTCGCTCCTAAGCATCAGCTCCCCATCTGCACAATGGGGAAAATAGCCCAGCCTGGCCTCACAGAGATGCAGTAAGGACACGCACATTAAAAGACTGTGAGGTCCTCAGATACTATAGTAATGGGAGCTACCTAAGAACCATAGACAGAAAGCCCTGACAAAAAAAGGCCTTGTCCCGATATGACTATATTCTCTAGCGTGTGAAAAGGTGTCATGCGGACTGGATTGGGAGGGGGGGGCATTTGTGTTATTTGACATTAATATGTCAAAATCATGATTCATGTAAGACATGCCATGTCAGGTACTGTTAAAAAGGTTATGATATGCTGAATAGGATGATAATATTTGTGTTCATGTGTAATATGTGTAAGGAAAGTTATGGAGATCTTTGATATACCTGTATTTTAAAATTTGCTGTAGGAGACACACCCCAGACAGAAAGGCCACAGGACAATAGCCTGCTTAATGGCCCATCAAGACCTTTACAGAAGCTAAAGACCCAGGAAGAAACTAAAGGCATACCTAAAGAGTTACCAGGATTGGCCCATGTGACTCTGGACTCCATTTGAGTTCCTGTAAAGTTCCACAAGCCACATGGCCAGTGACAGAGGGTATATAAGATCAACCCACAGAAACCATTTTGTCTTTGTTCCTGTCCAGCTGCAGACACACTGGATCAACACACTTTGCAACTGAACTGAAGTACTTAGACCCATCCAGGTACTGGATGTATACCAGAGGGACTATACAAGCCTGCAACTCCACAATTGTTCTAGAAATCTGATGTATATGGACTTTTAAATCATTTGTATGATCTGATTGCTTTAAGCCTTTAACATTTCTCTTATTGTTTGTTTTTCTTTTATTAATAAACCTTTAGTTTTAGTTACTAAAGGATTGGCTGGCAGCGTGGTATTTTGGGTAAGATCCAAACTTATAGTGAACTGGTACTGTGGCTGATCCTTTGGGATAAGAGGGAATCTTTTAGTAAAGAGCATAGAGTTTAAATAACTGGTCTCTTTACTGGACCTGGTGTCAGTCTGGGAGCCAGAGACTGAAATGCAGTAAAGGGGGCTGTGTGTATTTGCACAGGCTTCTTGATAACCAGTGTGGGGAATCAGAAGCACTGTTTGTGGCTGGTTGGGAAGTCTGACTGCAGTGTCACCCACCAGTGCTGGGAGAATTCGCTCTCCTTTTACAGCCTGCCCTGACCCTGGCATTATCAGTGGGCTACCCTGGGCATGGACGGGTTACAGAAGGCACTCATTCATTCATCGCCCATCCCTGGCTTTATGTTCACAGAGTAAATGCATATGTACGTTCCTCAGGAGTCTGTAGAACTAGGAAAAGGAGCACTTAGAGTTCATATACAGCCAAGACCACAGACTTAACCTTCTAATTTTCAATTATCTTCCATCAATAGTGATGATGACCTCACAGATCAATATATCTGAAACATTTTCCAGGATTTGTTGTTAGTTTATTGTTTCAATGCAATGAGCAGCACAAGTGGGTAAGAATGAAAAGCTAAGCCCTGCATAGCTAGCATGCAAACTCTGCCACTTCTTCCCAGCAATCTCAATTTCGCTTTGGAACTCACATACATCTGCAGTCACATCTTCTGACTTGTCGTTGTCTGAGCCTGGACTGCACCAACAGCACGCTATGAAAAGAGGTCAGGTGAAAAACCCCATTTCCTGGCCACTACTTCTGCTCTCAGTAGGAAGGGCTGTATATGAGCTCTCGCAGGGCACAGAATGCTGTCATGTTTTTGCATGTACCAGTAGCTCCCCGCTGTGTAAAGTGTTTTGGAATAACTGAAGACTGCCATCTATCCAGGCTGAGCCTTACCAAAAACCTTTAGAAGTGATGCTAGAATTAGCAATATTCGCCTTCCAAATACCAGCATGCATTTGGATTTCATATCTGCACGGAGAAGGGAAAAGAACGTTTCTCATTTCACATTTCAGTACTAATCCCTCCCCATATCCACCCCATTCACAGCAATGTGAGATTAATTTCTTACTGACTGATCCATTTAGCAAAAGTATCAAGCTGATATGCTGATGGCTATGGAGACCAACACTGGGGTGGGAGACAATGGAGCTGGTAGCTTCAGTCAAAGGTTGCTGGGGTAGAAAACAAGGAATTCAAAACCACCTCTCCCCCCTAATTTAAAGTCAGCAGTACCCAAAAAATGGGGAGAAAGAAGATGCCCTCCATGATATCAAAATAAACAATACAAGGAGTGCTATGCTAATTGGAATGGGGTGAAAGCATCAAGGGAAGCAGGCTTGGCATGGCCATCCCGTATGATTCTAGAGTCTGCCATGTAATTTAGGCCTAATGTATCACATAGAACATGGGGGCCTTGATCTCAAGTATTTCTAAGGCCTCTAGAATTATGGTATCTAAACATCAACTACAAGGCCGTCTTTTCTTCTGCCCCAGCAAGCTAACAAAATCCAGTCTTACTTCATACAAACCTATTCTGAGAAGCTGAAACCATCATGATTACCTTGCTGTGGGCACCTTTTCAAACAATATGTTCTCTTTCTTCTCAGAATAATATTCTGATAGGAACACAGGATTTATCTGAGCTCTGGCATAACCTATGCCTGGGGCAGAAACCATATCACTGCTTCTCATTAGGGTCCCATCCCTCTGCCGATTCATTCTGGTTATCTCACTTTGTTTTCCGTAGCCATACACTAGGCTGATGGCTTCAAGAGGTTTTCTACAACCACCTCTAAATCCTTTTCCTGGTCAGTGCATTACATAACTGTCCCATTTAATACTCTGTATTTCAGTTCTTTGCCCTCAGACCTGCTTTACCCTTGCACAAATGTACTTAATTTACTGCCCCTTTAAAGAAACACAGAACTCTGAAATGGGTTGCCTTGGGCCATCTTATTTTGTTACAGCTATTGGCATTTGTGTAGGAAAGGTCTCTACAAGTAATACACTTCCCACTGTTGAGTGGGAAAAAAGTGAGGGGAAAATACTCCTAATCTTATGTTGCTGACTATAGGCGGTGTAGGGATATTTGTCTGTCTCTGGGAGTTTTAAAAGATTAAAAAGCAGCACTTCAGAGAAAACAGAGGCACTTAGAAAAGCTACAGTGAAACCAGACAAATTTATCAAATAATCCAGTTATCAAAGCCGTTTATAAGCATGGTCCTCAAGAGAAATGGGAACACAAGGGAGCAAACTCACAAATCACGACTGATGGGGCAAAGGGACAGAAGCAGGTACCCATGAGAGACACTACCCATTACAGCATCTATGGGAAAAGGAACTCAGACACCTCAGTGACGGATATGGTAAAAGAACATAAACAGGAAAAAAAGCCTCAACCTTTTCTTCAACTACCACCATTCCTTCTTGAACTGTAGCAGCTTGCTACTAATTTCCCTTGACCATGAAAACTGTGATACAAAGTAATGCAAGAACTGAAGGAAATCAAATTTGAGAAAAAAGAAAAGAGCAGACACATCAAGGTCTCATATTCACCTCATCCCACTTGCAACCCAAACTGTGCCCTGGCCGCACCCTCCTTAGCACTGAATGAAAGGGAGTGGGGAATTAAAACAATGGGCAAAAAAATGATTTTTTGTTAAAACAGCATAGGCACATAATACAACATACAGTGCAAACCTGTTGACACTTACCAAACCTCAAAGATTCTTCTCTATATAAGGAGCTTTGTTAGCCATAGCATCTCATCCTGGCTAATAACCTTCAATGTGAAACTGATCAGATCCTGTTTGGAAATTTAAGTATGCAATATTTTGGACAATTCCCTGCTCTGTTTCAGAATACGAACTTGAAATATTTAATCTATTTTTAATCAAAATATTTAACCTACCAGTTGCATTTCATGTCATAAATTGTGTCCTGTAGTAACACTTTATTCTGTATTTCCTACCCCACCATCTCTTTTACTCAGTGTAAGAGTCTAGTAACTTTACTGCCTACCTACAAAGAATGAAGCGGTCAAATCTTGGGAGAGTGACATGTAGATGTAGGGGCCCTGACATAAAGGATATATGAAGTAATGGATATACAAAACCAAAACCAAAACCAGTGCACAGTTGGATTCATCATTCAAAACAGACTGATTTGTCAGCCCTTATTTTAAAAAACTGGGACTACACTGAAAATTATTTGAAACATTCTGAAGAAACATTGTAATATTTAGAGACGCAAACCACAGAATCTACAAATGGTAGATCCAGTCATCTCCCTGATAAGGCAAAGTTCATCCCTGAAGTCAAGATTTGAAACAGTCATCCAACATCTACTAGCCTGAGAACTACACCTACTAGCCAGGTGAAACACAACTGTGCAACCACAATACCCCAGCAATTTAGAGGAACAGTTGCATACCATATTTAACTGTAACTCTGTTCAACTGCCCATTTAAATTTGCTGCAATACACCACTTGGACTGGGTGAACAGCAGAAATTGAGAAAAATTATCTTCTGCAGGTAGAAATGTCTAAAGTTTCATTACACCAAAATGGGTCTTCAACCTTCATGCTACTTTGCAGACAGTAGGTTGGATATTAAGAAAAATCTTTTCACTAGGAGGGTGGTGAAACACTGGAATGGGTTACCTATGGAGGTGGTGGAATCTCCATCCCTAGAGAAATTTAAAGCTTGGCTTGCCAAAGCTCTGGCTGGGATGATTTAGTCTGGGTTGGTCCTGCTTTGAGCAGGGTCTGGACTAGATACCTCCTGGGATCCCTTCCAACCGTAATCTTCTATGATTCTATGACAGAAGGAGTCTGGTCATTCACTGGCAATAGAATTCTACTCCCCTAAAGAGCTTGCCAGTTGAGACAACTTCCACACCCAAGTGAAATGCGATGCTGACATTGATAACTTAACTAATGAAACGATACACTGGAAAATATACCTACAGCAGAGGGTAAATTCTTATAATTGATGGGCCAGTCTTATTCCCAAAACCAAATTAAAACACTAAAATTTCTCACCCAAAGTGAACTGATAGGGATCCCTGGATCCTTGCACCATCCAGTTGGAACATTTGTTTATTCTTCCAATGTATTAAGACCCACAGATTTGTAACAATGGATTTTAATCACCAATGTGACATGCTGGTGGATATAGCCCTTAACTACATACAGAGAGGAATTTATAACACTTGTTGCTTACATTCTGAGGAACTACCGCATAGAGAATCTTTCTGGAGATGGCAGCACTGACCAAAGCTTCTAAGTCCATTCTATAGACTCCAGGAAATGTATGGATTGATTATGTAGTGGTTTTGCAGACTTCTTCACCCGGGTTGCTGATATTGTTCTGATGAGCCAGCCCTGAGTTTAGATTGTGGCATTACGTTTTTTGCTTTGTGTCCCTCCAAGATACATCCCTGACCCACTTGGAATTGGAAGATTTTGAAGCATTTGCCTTCTACCACTGGATGGTACAACACAAAAAAGGAAATGGATTTTTTAGATGTCTGTCTGCTTACAATAGAACCTGAGAGCTCTACACTGATCTAATGGTGCCAAAAAATTATTCAATAGGCGCAGGAGCTTGGATCAGAAAGAAGGTAGCATGGTAAGAACTTCATCCTGAAATATTAGTCTGTCTCAACAGTCTCAACTCCATATTCAAGATGAGGGGGCTGCAATTTGGTCTGTTTATGCATGAGGTCTGAGATTTACGTTTCTTGGCAAGTTGCCAACATGGTGTAGTTGAAAAATTTGCCATGTGTGCTTGTGTGTCCAATTTTTTTTCAAACACACCCACTGCAGCACGGAACCACTCCCCACTCCACACCAGGACGCTGGACTCCTCTTTTAGGTATCCAACACTTTTCTATCAACAGACACAAAATAACTTTTAACAAATGCACTATTTCCAAATCTTCTGCTTTCAACCCCCATGACCATCATCATCGGTGGGCACATTTTCTCTGCTACTTTCTGTCTGCCATGAATATATCTGAAGTACCCTTTTGAAGTCAAAATATTCCTAGCAATTAGATTTTCCCTATTTCTTTTTGCTTGTCTGATTATCCTTTTAACTGCCTTCTGCTTATTTTAACGGATCGTCCTAGCCTCCTCTTTACCAAACTGTTTACACTTTTAAAAAGCCTGCTGCTTACCACTTCTAATGCTGTTTACATCACCACTTAACCACCTCAGCTTAGTTGTTGCCTTTTTCCTAGTTTCAGTCTTAATCAAGGAACTTTATTCAGAATTTATTCTGAATCTCTTCAACGGTTGGTAAATACCTCCCAGATTTCTGCAAGCACATTTCCCAAGCACCTGGGAATTTTAATGGAACTTTTTCCAAAACAGTAGATATTCCAAGAAAGTCCATTTTCTTACATTAGGCACACTTCCGTCCAGGACTTAGTACCATCATTGTTGCATGAGGAATACTAAGATGATTATCAGTAACTGAATCCTGTGTGTTCCCTACCTTCTACTTTAATCATGATCATTTTCCACAATAAAAAGGTAGTTAAACAAATGTTCTGTTGTGCCTAACTGTTAGGAGGCGGCAAACCTTGAATTCATTAGTTACACCTACAATTAGGGGCATGCACAAGGGGGGGGGGGGTTAATCATGACACAGGCCCCTCCAATAATCTTCAGGGGCACAGAACTCCTCTGGACCCAGGACCGTGATGGCAGGGGGGAAAGTGAGCTCATGCTGGGGCCAGAGCCTAAGAAGGGAAGAGTGAGCACTGCCAGGGCAGGGGTGAGGGGGCAGAGAGCAAGCTCCTGCCATGGGCAGGGTGGGTGGGAGAAGGGAAGAGCGAGCTCCACCCGGGGAAGGGTGGTGGCACAGAACATGCCCCTCCAAAAGGAGTCAAATTTAAATTCCTGCACACGCCCATCTACAGTAAGGGAAGAAGCTGTTGCTGGGACTCTGGTTTAATGAAATGCTTGCACTGCTATATGCACAATGGTTTAACACGTTCATACAGCAACACTGATTGTTAGAGGAATTTTGGTGCAGCCACAGAGACCCTGTGTAACAGTCAGGCTATTCCAGTATGTTCTAGCACTCTGGGGCACCTATCACAAAGATTCATAGAGTTAGAGGCCACAAAAAAGGATCATTACATACCTAGTCTGACCTTCTATACAACGCAGACCACAGACAAAATGTCACCAGTTATTCTTGTATTAAAGTCAAATAACTTGGGTTTGACTAAAGAATACATTGTTTAACTAAAGCACATCTTGCAATAAGGCATCCAGTCTTGATCTGAAGATATCAAGAGATGGTTGTTTGTTCCAACCGTTAGCCCCCTCACTGTTAAACGCTGGTGCCTCAGTTCTCATTTGAACATATCTAGCTTTAACTTCCAGCCATTGATTCTTGTTTTGCCTTTCTCATCTAGATTAAAGAGCCCTTTATATCATATATAAAATATACAGTATTTTCTCCCTGTGAAGGTTCTGATATATTGTAATCAAGGCACCTCCATCTACTTTTTGATTGAGCTCTTTAAGTCTCTCATAGGAAGGCATTTTCTTCAGCCCTTGAATCGTTTTTGTGGCTCTTTTCTGAACCCTCTCCAATTTTTCAACACCCTTTTAACAGGTGGATGCAGTAGTCCAGTATCAGCCACTGACAGAGGCTGATACTGCTACATGCTACTCTCCAGTTTACATCCAAAAATTACATCAGACGTTTTCGACAGATTGCAGTGGGAGCTCATTTTGAGTCACTCATCCACCATGACTCCTATCAACCCTTCCCAAAGTCACTGCTTTTCAGGATACAACCATCATTCGGTAGATATGGCCTGCATTTCATGTTCCTAGATGTATCACTTTGCATTTGGCTGTATTTAAAACAGGCTTGGTTTGAATGAGTCTAGCTTACCAAATGATGCAGATCGTTTTGTATGATTACCTTGTTCTCCTCATTATTTACTGTTCCACCAATCTCTGTGTCATCTGCAAATTTTTATCAGTAGTGATTTTATATTTACTTCCAGATCACTGATGAAAACATTGACAGGGCAGAACCTCCTTGATTACACCTCAGGCTGTCTCAGCTGTAGACTCCAGCCTGTCCCGTCAAGAGGTAGAACTCTCCCTCTACTCCAGTTGTTATATATATTGCTTTTTTATTTCTAACTGCTGCCTACACTGTGCCACTGAATCTGTGTGCCAACCTTTCAGCCAAACTTGTCTTCTTTCCTGATTGTGGTACTGCAGCTCTTCGGACTTCTAATAAACTCTTTTTAAGAAACTCCCAATTTGTATTCACATTTTTCTGTCTATATTTTTCCTCCCAGTCAATTTCACTCATCATTTTCCTCACTTTGGGAAATTAGCCTTTTTGAATAAACAAAAATATATATTACTGGTTGGGACTGTCCTCTTTGCCCATACTGAATGTAATCAGGTCATGATCACTGGTCCCTAAGCAACCACCAACTTCCAATCCAGAGATTAATTAACATTAATCTGTCATAATGAGCTCCAAAATATAGTTACTTCCATGTTGCTCCAATACCTTTTCTATTAGAAAACCACCATCTATAATTTTTTAAAACTCTCATGAGTTTTACAACACTACTGGTTGCATAAGACCTCAGGCACATGTAACCCAAATTAAAGCCCCCCAGAACATAACCCCTTACACATGAGATAGCTGCATTATGAGTAAATTCATCCTGTTCTCTAGTTTGATTCTGTGGTCTGTTACAGACACCCCCACACACACACACACACCTTCCCCTCCTGGATCAAGCCAGGTGCGTTAGCACGCTGACCTACATGCATTCAAGATCCTATGGGCCTGAGTTATCAATCACTGTGCAACCCGCAATGATGTATTCAATGAAGAGTACCAGACCCCTCACACATATACTTTGTACATACTCCATCCTTCCTAAAGAGGTTATAACCAGTGATTTTAACACTCCAATCACGCAAATCATCTCACCAGGTTTCAGTAGTGCCAATTATATTACATTTCTTCTCATCTGTGAGAATTTCCCATCTGCCTTACTTGTTAACCAGACCCTAGCACTGGTCTAACATGGGACTCAACAGGCACAAAGGCATCTGGGTAGTTCACAAACAAGGGGCGCTGCACTCTGGAATAGAGATGGGAGACCCTATCTGAATCAGTGCCCCTGCAATGCTTCCTCCTATACACACTGGGAGACACTACAGACTGCACTTCCAGAAGCAGAAGATAGTTAACAAATAATAGCTCTATCCTGTGCTTGGCGTTGTGCAGGATACAAGTATGGAGACAGACTCTGTCCTGCAGAGATGAGAAAGACTCAGATTAGACAGGGCACCCAGGGAAGTATTTTTTTTCCTAATGTACTTATTAGTAACTCATAACTCAATGACCTCATAGAAAAAATGAATCTTCACCAGGAATTTGATCACGAAAGGAGTGCTGGCTTGGCAAACTGGTATTAGGAGGTCATTACATGTAAGAGGACAGTATGTAAAAACACCACAGAGACAAGGTGAGAGAAAGAAACAAAACTGACCATGAAGCTGGCAGAGTCAAGGGGATAGGAGGGACAGAGCAAGAGACAAGGTCTGGCCATCAGTAAGTTTTGACTTGAAATCAGAAGAAGGTTTCTAACTATCAGAAGAGTAAAGTTCTGGAACAGCCTCCTAAGGGAGCAGTGGGGGTAAAAGAACTAATCTGTTTCAAGATTGAGCTTGATAGATTTATGGAGGGGATGGTATGATGAAATTGTTCACAATGGCACAAGGGCCATCCACAACTGCTATTAGCAAATATCTTCAACAGCCAAACATGGGGCACTAGATGGGGAGGGTTTTGAGGTCCTACAGAAAATTCTTTCCCAGGTGTCTGGCTGGTGGATCTCACCCATGTGCTCAACGTCTAACTGATCCCCATATTTGGGGTCGAGAAGGAATTTTCACCCAGATCAGATTGGCAGACACCCTTGAGGAGGATTTTGCCTTCCCCTGTGGCATTGAACATGGGTCTCCTGCTGATTTGAACCAATAAAATGGTGGATTCTCTGTAACTTGAAGTCTTCAAATCATGATTTGAGGACTTCAGTAACTCAGCCAAATGTCACGGGTCTATTACAAAAGTGGTTGGATGAGGTTCTGTGGCCTGCAACGTGCAGGTCAGACTAGATGATCATGACAGCCCCTTCCAGTCTTAAAGTCTATGAGTCTGAGATAAAGCCTGGAGTGGAGTTTGTGCACGGCATTGAAATAGAAGACAGTAAGTTATAATATGATGCAGTGTGTAAGGAAAGTCAATGAAGGGTAAATGAATGCAGATTCCCAAAAGGTAGAAAATTACATGATGCAATACTTCTCCTGCTTTATGCGCAGTTTGCACTAGTGTTTTATTTATTATGTAGGGGCAGACACTGCTCCATGGATAAGGGGGTTCAAGGTATCTTTTCACTGTAAAACCAATTTTCAGATTCCTAACTTCTCAAAATGGGAAACAATCTTCCTAAAATCTTGCATTTCAACCTCATTCTAAGATGCCTTTATTCTGGAAAGTTTGGTAAAAATCAGAGAGAGTTTAAAATTTTAGGTTTCCTGAAAAACTGGCTACTTTGTTTTTTGAAAAAAAAAATTCTATTGCAATTTTGGTTCATGATCTCTCTAAAATGGCTTGCTCTAGGAACTTCATATTTGATTTTCTCTGTTGTACTTGCTAAGAACATGTATCTTGCAGTATTTTTGGTACTTTAGTGGGTGTTCTGGAAAGGTAAACATTTATTATTATGTAAATAAAATGGATTGACTGTATTACAAGCAAAGCAGACTAAATGATTATTCGTATTATAAATAAACTACCATAATCTGACTGGAGTTGGTCAGAAAATTTTGGCAGAACAGAAAGTAAAACGTATTATTTTGGAAATTATAATAGTTAACGATGAAAGCATCTATCAGTAGAGTTGATCTACAATTTTTGTTTAATTTCCTTGTTTTTTTTTTAAATACTAATGCACCTCTTGCAATATGTATAGTTAAGGTGCAAAGTTTGTGTGTCTTGAAAAGAACTGTAGCCTAACACTTGACAGTCAGTCAAATACAGGGTATACAGAAGGAATCTATATTTTTGCTTGGAAAAAGTAAATATATTATATTGGCATTACAATTCTAAATTATATTGTACTCAAATTAATATTTTCTTCACTAAGACTCTATTCCTGCAAAGAATAATGTATATGCTTAAATGCATGCCTTGTGAGCAATTCCAGGGACTTCAAATGCCCTACTCATGTGTGAAGTTAAGCACTTGTGTAAATCTCTGCAGGATTGGGACCTAAGTGAATATCCAAGGAAGACACCAAATGATTTAAAGTATCAAAAGACAAAAAGATACCTATAAGGGAAAGTCAGATACAAATCAAAAATTCCTTCCTGGCTTCATGGACAGTAATCACATTTTGTATGACAGGAGCTGAAATTCCTAAAGTTCTACATATATATTTAATTAGGTTAGTTTCTTAAATTTAAATATATATCTGCTTACTGTAGTCAGGAACATTGCACATTATACAATTTGAATATTACATAATGAATTACAATCAAATATTTTATTGTTTATGCTGGACTGAGAAAGCCACAGAATTTTCTGTAAAATGAGAGAAACACAAATATTATGAATATAGCTTCATGCAAACAGATATTCACAAAATATAACTGTTGTATACAAAACACTATCGGTAACCAAAAGTCAATAAGATAACCAACATATACCTCCTCAGTAAATTTATTTTTCTCCAAAAATAGACATAATCAATTAACAATAGGATATAATTCATAGTAAAATTTAATTATTTTTTAAAAGAATTTAAGCACGAGTAAGAGTTTATAGGATATGGGCCTTATTTTTTCTTGTAATTCCCCCCCCAGATTTTTATGAAAGACAACATTTTTATTTCCACTAAATATATTCTGGTAGACTTATGTAAAACCTTCTTTCAGGCTTTCTGGAAGTCTACCTTTAGTAGTACAAATTGCATCACTACACTCATACTATCCATTGATTGGTTTTGACCCGGTAACAAGGTCCTTTCGCTATATTTTGAGCATATGAACACAATTTCTTTGGTTGTGAATGTGGCAACCTATAGAAACTGTGTGTGATTTGAAATAATTACTAGGACATGAATCTTTTGTAACTGATAATTGAAAAATAAGGACACATTGTTTGCAATGAGAGTGTGTGAGAGAATTACAGTTATTAATATCACTAAAAAGCTGAACTTAGTAGATCTTGCAAACTAATGGAACATACATCAGGAAAGCATAAAAACACACGCCAAAGTTAAAATTTTCTTATTTAACTTCACAAAATGGAAGCCGGTGCTTATCTTAACCAGCTCTAAAACGCATCCAAACATTAAGTCAAAACACAAACCCAGTTGTTCAACTTTTTAACAAAGAAATTAACAACAACAGATCAAAGTTCATCTCAAGCTTTCATCCCAGGATTCCTAATGCAGGACTGTTCAGTTCAAATTCATTCTCTAGAGCCACTCCCACCACCTCTCAAATCTGGGTGAGATAATTAGCTGCCTACCCCAGTGAATCTCCCAGCAGCCTCAACGACACCTGTTAACAGAATGGGCTCACAGGCTAACAGCACCAGCCTGTTACTGTAAGAGATCTAGCCAGTTTCCCACTGCCATATTAAACATTCATCACTCACTGTCAACCCACCTGACCTACATTGGCTAAGCAAATTCAACATTGCCTCCCAATAAAATTTTCAAAAAATATATGCAAAGGTAAAAATAATAATAATAATAATAATCCATCATGTAACACACCTCATTCCCAACACACTCCCAAAACTGTGAAAGTCACAAACACAGGAAAAAAATGGATGATTTGCAAGCTACAGACTAAAAAGCATCAGACTTCGGTTTGCAGATTTATATTCAGATATAAGCAACTTTTTTAGTTTCTGAGCTATAAACTACCAAGACAGATTCACACACGAGCTATACTGTTTTTTTTAAATATGCCATTTCATCCACACACATGCACTATACAATATATGATATTTAGATGAGAAATCATGGTCGTGTGTCTTTTGGATGACAGGAATTGTTGCTATAGGGTTTCATTCCCGTCTCAAAAAAGCCTAATAACTAATGAAGCCTAACGAAGAGGAATAAAGATGATAAACACTAAAAGTAACTTCACTGTTATCACACCTTAGATCAGTGTATCCCAAACTGTGGGTTGCAACCCAAAGGAGATCATGAGATGTTGAAAAAAAGAAAGGAAGAAAGAAAATGCAAGAAAGTCAGGGTACGTCCCTGCTGAAGCAGCTTCTGTCCTGCAGGGCTAGCTGAGCTCAGCTCCCCGCCCCAGGCATTGTGCATGGGTAACAGCACTACTCACTAAACTTGGCTCGACCTCCCCGCAACTCAGGGGTGCCAGGCAAAACCTGAACAGCAATGCAGCACAACCCTGTGTGCCACAGTCCTGGTCGCAATGCCAGGAGTGAGAAGTTGAGCTCAGCCAGCCCCGCAGGACAGGGGCCAACACCACAGGGAGAGTGCTGGGTGCGCTCACTTTGCAACTCCCTGCCCCACCCCAGGAGTTGCGTTAACAGAGGTGACCCCAAAGGGGGACACATCAGAAAATCATTTGGAACCACTGCCTTAGATTATTAAATCTAATTAAAGGGACAAAATCCTGTAAGCCTGGAGGCATGTGCTTAACTTTAAGATCTGACTTCAAAAGGAGATTTCATGTTTACTATCTGGGGGTTCAGGCCCTAGTTTACTTTTCACAGTTTATTATTGTTAGATATTGAAACTAGGCTCATCAATTTCATTTCTATTTTTACCTCAGTTTCCCTTATTAGTTCTCATGCACTAATACAGTGCTGTTGATTCTGGTTTCAAAGCTTTGAAAGAGGGGGTTTAATAATTTAAGAAACTTGAGATTCAAAAAAATAATTCAAGTATTTCCACTGATTTTTTTATAAACAACACTTCACATATTAGACACAAATAGTTTAAAAATATCTCTTTGAAGGAATTTTAAAACATTGATTTTTTTAAACAAATTCGTTTTTTAAGAAACAGGAGTGTGCATACACAGAACCACCAAGTAAAAAATAAACCAACAAAGATTCTTTTTTAATTTCCTCCTAGGCTGAATCTAAATTTGAGCCAACAAATTTTTTTAAAGCAAACTTTACAAACCATGCCTGAAAATATGGTTTTACAATCCCAGCTATCAGGACAATAACACTTATGCTATTAGCACATATTGTAGTATTTTGTCAAGAACAGTTTTTGACTATAAAAGGTGCTCAGCAGCAAACTGCTTAAGGAAAAACTTGCTGTAGCTCAAATAATCTTCTTCCCTCTTAGTCTTTGAACAATTCTCAGTCAATAGCAAAGATATTAAAATCACACACATGCACACACACCCCTTGTTTGTCTGAAAAGAGACTTCCTGATCTACTTTGTAAATTGCCCTAAAGGTCTACAGCAAGAACCCAGAATCCTCTGACTACCTTTATTATTGTTTTTTGCTTATATGTCCAGACTCTCCGCTATGCCATCCCAAATATTTATATCATATCTCTGCAAATTCAATAGAATCCATTACCTATTCACACTGCTTTATATCCTCCATCCTTTGTAAACCTGGTATGAGGGTATTTAAAACAGCCAGCCATTTTTCTGACTCAACTATAAGCTCTTATTTTCACATTATATTGTGCCAAATTCTAATGTGATACAGAAATTTGCAGTGGTGTAAATCAGTGGTTCTCAACCAGGGTATACAGAGGTCTTCCAGGAGGTACATCAACTCATCTAGATATTTGCCTAGTTTTACAATAGGCTACATAAAAAGCACTAGCGAAGTCAGTACAAACTAAAATTTCATACAATTACTTGTTTATAATGCTCTATATACTGTACACTGAAATGTAAGTACAATATTTATATTCCAATTGATTTATTTTATAGTTATATGATAAAAATGAGAAAGTAAGCAATTTTTCAGTAATAGTGTGCTGTGACACTTCTGTTTTTTATGTCTGATTTTGTAAGCAAGTAGTTTTAAATGAGGTGAAACTTGGGGGTATGCAAGACGAATCAGACTCCTGAAAGGGTACAGTAGTCTGGAAGGATAAAACAACAAAAAAACCAATAAACACTACTATACCAGCTGACATTTCTAGTGTAGACCTGGCCTGGCCAGAGACTCCTTTGACCTACTTACATCCACTTCACCAATGTGCAATGGTTTGTCTGCACTAGAGTTTTTACCTCATTAATTGGCTGCCAATTAACTCAAGATCATTAAGAACATAACAACAGCCATACTGGGTCAGACCAACAGTCCATGTAGCCCAGCGTTCAGTCTTCTGACAGTGGCCAATGCAAGACAATTTAGAGGGAATGACCAGAACAAGCAATCATCGAGTGATCCATCCCATCATCCACTCCTAGTTTCTGGCAATCAGACGTTGTAAAAGAAGTCTAAATCAGTGTAATACAGGGCTTTTCTAAATGAAGAGTGAATATGCAGCCAGCTGAGGTGTAAATCTACAGCATTCTAGTGTGCTGCACACCAGCTGACCATGTGGACCTTGCTATATTGTACACTAGAAGTTCTCAACCTCCATTTGGTGAAAGCGCACAGAACGCACACCAAGGGATTTAGTGCTTAGTGCTTACGAGCAGGGTCCATGCAGACAGTTAGTGCACAGCACACTATCGTGCTGAAGATTTATACCTTCTCTAGATGCACACTATTTGTCTAGACAAGCCTTTACACCCAGAGGAGACAGAAGGTGAAGTATTTTCAGAGGGCAAGTTAGACCAACATAGGGTATTGTCTTCGCCACAAAAAAAGTGTCGGGGGGGAAGCCTGGTCTCAATTCAGGTGAGCTAACCCATGTTAGCTGTCTTTGATTAAAAAAAGAAAATAGGAGAAAAGACACAGCAAGTTGAACTGGAGCTAGTAACCCAATCTGAGATGGCAGGTCTTCACTGCTCTGTATGTTTTGACCTGAGTTAAGAACACACCTTATTCTTTTTTTGCAGTGAAGACATACCCTGGTTCTAACGAACATTCTAACTTAGGGGTTGTCTGCCCAGGGACTCATTCCTGATTAGCTCCTTCTATGGATGCTCTTATTCAAGAATAAGAGTGCCTTATTCTGAATCAGTTCAATCCTTTTCCAAATTGGATTAAGATGAATCAAAATAAGGGAGTTTTATTCCAGAATAAGAGCAAACCACAGAGAGAGTTAATTAGGAATGGCTATTCCACTTCAAATTCATCCCCTATGTTAAACCAAATTAACTTTCCTGGCCTTTACAGTTCACATTTTTATTTGGCCCATCATAGGCTTCCTTGTCATACAATGAGCAATTGCATTCCATACACTCCCTAAACATGTATGGGGAGAGAGATATTTTTCTCCCTAAGCCTTCTTTTTCCTTCATGTCTTACAACATTAACTTTGGAAGTCATGAGGAGAGAGCAAATTAATTAAAAACCAAATAACCTGCTAGGTCATCATAAGCCTACCTGGGTATTTCCAAATATATTTAGACATACCTATGCATATTTCATATGCACTTAGATACACAATAGCAAAAGTGTATTATTTTTTATATTACAAGAAGTTATATGGAGTCATAATTATAATATTTGGGCATAGTGCACCCAATTCAGATTCTAACAAAACAATTCCAGTGCATGAAGACCCAATAGCTGTAGCCACCCCTCCAAACTGAGGACTTACATAAATTCTCTGGACTACTCAGATTGTGATTTTAAGACCCAATGATAGAAGGGGAAAGTGATCTAACACTTATGAAAAGCCTGGTCAATAGGTGATTCTCATGCTAACGCTGAAAGTTAAGAGATGAATGTATACCTAATTAGCTGCATACATAATTACAGTGCACCAACCAGCATCATATACAAGAATTAAAGAAACAGGATCAGCTTGGAAGGACCTTGTTCTCTGCTTCATCCCTTATGGCTTATGTTCCAAAGGTCGACAGCACGTGCCCAAGGCCACCATACCCCTCTCCCCCTCCAACACACACACTTCAGAAATAGTTCTTTTTTTCCAACACTCCAAACCCTGTAAAACGCACTGACTGGTTGCCTTTCCTTCATCCTCCCTCAAGAGCTTGCCAGGCAAAGGCGCCAGAAAGTCATTACACATTGTGCATGTGTCCAGCGAAGATAATATCTCATCTGATTCACCTAAATGCAGAAATACTACAGGATCACTCCAGACTTCCTTAAATCACAGACTAGAAGAGGGATGGAAGGTGGGGTCTCCTTCTCTTTCCCTCTCCAGAAAAACAGATATTTTCCTGGATACTCAGTCTTTGAATAAAATGAGCTGCCCACAGAAGTGCCCCATCAAGTCATGTAACCCCAGTTACTTATATTGTCTTATTTTCTCCCACAGCTTCTCAATTATTTTCCAGTGTTGAACAACTCTATTATCTGAACATAAAATCTTAAATCCTTTTTTACTCCCTTACTTCCTACTGTAACTTTACTCCACTCTTGCTCATATCAACACCTCGACTAGATAAGTGTAAGTCATATATGCCTCTCCTAAGCAGGATACAGAGTCAAAACCTTTACCATGCAACTTGTGGAAACTGGTTGCTTCTGTTGCCTTTGTCTCCCTGATACTTGTACTATGGCTGAAGAATCCAGCTCCTATCTGATTGGCTAAAGGAGCAGGGAGACGAATACTCCAAGTCAGTTTCCCCATCAATGGAAGGAACAAGGATAGCTTATTCCAAAAGAGTTATCGCTCATATACTGTACATGATAAACAGCCTCATTCATTTCTGTTCCCTTACCCCAGACAAATCAATGATTGTTAATATAAAGTGAACACATCCAGATGTACTTTGCATACTAGTTAACCATTGAATTGGCATCACACAGTACAAAATAATCAAGAGACATTCACGAAACAAAACTAAAACAAAAAGGAGGCCGATGACTAGCAATTAATCCATAAAAGATATTTAATATCACAAACTTCTTCCCAAAAATGCAGTATAATTGAACCAATTCACTATGGACATACTTAACACAAAATTTTACATTATTATAACATTAAGATTAATTTTAGTTTCTCAGAATTTCAAGAAATGTAAAAGATATCTCATACTAACCAGAACTTCCTCACATTATAAAAAAACCCACCCCAAACTCATCAAGTGACATTCAGACCAAGCATTATCCATTCTCTCCTCCTCCTCCATCTCCCAAATGCCCACCTTTTTATGATTTTTCATTTTTATGCCTACAATAAAGGCCTGACCTGCAAACAGACACTCTCACAGAGTCTCATTGATTTAAACATGACTTTATGCATGAGTAACTACACATGCATAAATAACTAATTATAGTTAGATTTTAAGATCTTTGGTACAAGTATCATGTTTTATTCTTTACAGGTTCCAATACACTTTGTATGATAGAATCATTGATTCATAGAAATGAGTGCTAATACACTCCAGAATGATATTCGCCTTTTTCACAACTGCATCACATTGTTGGCTCACACTCAATTTGTGATCCACTATAATCCCCAGATCCTTTTTCACAGTATTACGCCTAGTCTGTTATTCCTCATTTTGTATATGTACATTTAATTTTTCCTTCCCAAGCACAGTACTTTGCACTTGGATTTATTGAATTTCATCTTGCTGATTTCAGACCAATTCTCCAATTCGTCAAGGTCATTTTGAATTCTACACTGTACTCCAAAGTGCTCACAACCCTTTCCAGCTTGATGTCATCCACAAATTTTATAAGCATACTCTCCATTCCTTACCCAAGTCATTAATGAAAATACTGAACAGTACCAGACTCAGGACTGATACTGCAGGATCCCATTAGATATACCCTCTTAGCTTGACAGCAAGCCATTGATATCTACTCTGAATACAGTCTTTCAACCAGTTATGCACCAACCTTATAGTAATTTCATCTAAATCACTTTGCCTATTTACTTATGAGAAAGTCACGTGGGACTGTGTAAAAAGCCTTATTAAGATCAAAATAAATAACATCTACAGTTTCCAGTAGGTCAGTAACCCTGACAAAGACGGAAATCAGGTTAGTTTGGCAGGATTTGTTCCTGACAAAATCCATGTTGTCTACTCCTTACTAGCTGCTTACAAACTGATTAATAATTTGCTCAAGTACCTTTCCAAGTATCAAAATTAGGCTGACTGATCTGGAATTCCCTGGGTCCTCTTTCTTCCCCTTTTTAAAGAAAGGTACATTTGCCCTTCTTAAGGTCTTCTGTTATTAGCTTGCCTTCCCCACTAAGTCGTGAACCTACACCATCCTTCATTTTTCTCTTCCTCCTAATATATATGATATGATTAAATAATAAGTGCACACGTGATTTTTAATATTAGTTATAATGTTGTTAAATGTAACCTTACTACACTATACTGATCATAGAATATCAGAGCTGGAAGGGACCTCGGGAGGTCATCTAGTCCAACCCCCAACAAATACTTATGCAGATGTTTTTTGCATCTTGACAGATAAATAGGAACTGATCACAAAATTAAAAATTAATGTTAACTTAGGTTCATGACTTAATCACATTTATAATATGCAAACAGAATAAAGTCCAGACCAGTTTGATATATCTACTTGGTGCTTTAAAAGGGTCCATTTCAACAAGGCTGAAAACAATTATGGGCCAAACCAGCTGAGAAGAAAAATTTAATTAGAAAAATAATAATAATAATAATAGGGAATTATTTAAGAACACTTTTTTAGATGCCAAAAAAGCCACAATCCCACAACTGAGGAAGAAGGCTGCATTGGTTAAAAAAATCCAACCTCCTCTAGAAGAAAAGTGAAGACAACTATAAGAATAAAATATAACTAATGAAAGAAAGGGGAAGTGAATAGTAATGAATATAAATCACAAGCCAATAATTGTAGAAAATTGATAAGAGAAGCAAAGGGACACCAGCAGAAATATATGGCCAGCAAAGTAAAAGACAACAAGGAGGTTTATTTTAAACACATTAGGACATATTTTAAACATATTGGCCATTATTAGATGGAAGTGGTAGATTTATCAATAATAATACAAACAAACCAGACATGTTCAATAAATATTTATGTTCTATATATTGGAAAAAACCAAATGAGAGAGAGATATAATATGAGAACACATTTTTTATTCCACTAGTATCTCTGAAGGATGTTAAACAGCAACTATTAAAGTCAAACATTTTAAAATCAGGTCTGGATAACTTACATCCAAGAGTTTTATAAGAGTTGGCTGAGAAGCTCACTTAACCATTAATGTTGATTTTCAATAAGCCTTGGCACACAAGGGAAGTTGTAAAAGACTGGAAGAAAATTAATGTTTTGCCATTATTTAAGAAGAGTAAGCAGTATGACTGCTGTAATTATAGGTCTGTCAGTCTGACATCGATCCCAGGCAAAATAATAGAGTGGCTTACATGGGACTCACTTAATAAAGAATTAAGCAAGGGAAATATAATTAATGCCAATCATTATGGGCATATGGAAAATAGATCCTCTCGGTCTAACTGGATATATTTTTTTAAATGAGATTTATAAGTTTGGTTGATAAAGATAATAGTGTTGAGGTAATACACCTAGGCGTCTATAAGGCATTTGAATTGGTACTACATGACATTTTGATTTAAAAAAACAGAAAGATATCAAATTAGCATGGCATTAAATCAGGCTAACTTATAGGTCTCAAAATATAACTATAAATGGGCAACTGCCATCAAACGGATGTGTTTCTGGAGGAGTGCCTCAGAGATTGGTTCTTGGCCTTAAACTATTTAACATATTTATCAATTATTTGGAAGAAAACATAATATCAACACTGATAAAGTTTGCAGATGACAAAGATTGGGGGAATAGTAATTAATGAAGAGGACAGGTCACTGACACAGACAGACCTGCATTGCTTGATAAGCTGGCCGCAAGCAAACGACGTGTGTTTTAATATAGCTAAATGTAAATGTGTACATCTAGGAACAAAGAATGTAGGCCATACCGGCAACATGGAGAACTCACGGGAAGCAGTGGCTATGTAAAAGATGTTTAGGGATTGGGGAGGTTTGGGTGGGGGGAAGAGGGAAAGGTGCCGGAACATGAGCTCCCAGTGCAACATTGTGGCCAATAGGGCTAATGCAATCCTTGGATGCATCAACAGGGGAATTTCAAGCAGGAGCAGAGAGGCTATTTTAACCTATGTTTGACACTGGTGCAACCACTGCTGGAATATTGCATCCAGTTCTAGTGCTCACAATTCAAGAAAGACATTGATAAATTGGAGAAGATTCAGAGAAGATCAACAAGAATGATTAAACATGCCTCATAGTGACGGAGCTCCTTGAGTCTATCTTGTTAGCTTAACAACAAGGAGAAGAAGGGTGACTTACAGTCTATAAGTACCTATATGAGGAACAAATATTTTAATAACGGGCTCTTGAACCTGGCAGAGAAAGGTTTAACACAATTCAGTGGCTGAAAATGGAAGCTGGACAAATCCAGACTGAAAATGACGCATATATTTTTAACAGTGAGAGTAATCAGTCATTGGAACAACCTACCATGGTTAGTGATGGATTCTCCATCACTGACAATTTTTTAAATCAAGTTTAGGTGTTTTTCTAAAAGATCCGCTCCATGAATTATTTTGAGGAAATTCTGGGGTCTGTAATATACAGGAGGTCAGACTAGATGATCACAATGGTCTTTTCTGGTCACAGAATCTATGAATCTGAGTATTATCAAGGAAGCCAATCGGAATATTTGCATGCATAAAGTTAAGCACATGAATCAATATCTGTAGGATTGGGGTCTACGTAACCACCTTATCCTTAAAATATGCACACACTATTCCCGTGAATCCAAGAGGATCTACATTGATTAGTATAACAGCAGTATGGAGTCCTAAGTACTCGGTATGAGAGAAGTATGATTACTGTGAGAACCCTTACTTTGGCATTTCTTGACATTGGAGGATTGAAAGGCCCAATCCTGCAAACCCCTCTATGTGCACAACTTCCACTGACTTCAGTGAGCATTCCATATGAGGGCTTCAAGAACTATGTCCAATAATACAAAAACTTACATTAATTTAAAAAAAAAATCTTTTTAGAACACTAGTTTCCATTAATTTTACTGCCACACTTGCATAATCAAAAATTTAATTACATATCACCATAGCCGTGTAACTATAACTACGTAACTAAATATATTATAAAAATATTATGTATTTAACTTTATAATTCTTCAAGTAATGTAATAATTAAATTTGTGCTTATACAAAAATTATTTATCCTTTAACATGCTATTTTGTTTGTCCCCCCTCACTGATGACTAGGTTCCTGGAAAATTTCCACTTCCAAACTACAGTCTTTCTATAATTTATGCTACAAAAATTAAGTCCTGAAATCTGTTTACAGACTTTTTTTTCCATTTCCACTCTCTCACAACCCAAAAATCGGCAAACAAATTTTGCTCAACTTTCCAGAAAAAAAGTTTCCTTTGAAATGGGTCTAAGACAAAATATTTCAGCCAAGATTTTCTCCAGAATGTCCAAGTATGTGAAAAAAGGTTAGCGTTAAGAATTTTATTATAACCTAAACAATAGCTTTCACCACCACTAAAAGGTATAACGGAAGCCGTTGTTTAACTGAAACCGATGCGCACACAGTTAAAGGTTGTAAAGGTTGCAGTACACACACCATGACAGCATCTCCACAAGTTGCAATCTATTTTCAATCTCTGCAGAGGAAATGTGCTACACATTTTAAATAACTAAATGTTTATATATAATAAGGAAATTCATTTATTTGGATTAGCAATTTAGTACATGTAGAGATATAAAATAGGCCCTCGAAGTTTCAAATCCTGTATTTTAGATTATAAACTTCTAAATCATAAATGTAAAATACAGGGCAACAGAACCTCTCTTATGTACTGTAACTGAATATATGCCACTGTTGATAATCAAAATAACGCAGCCATCAATTTATTATATCCCCAGCCCCCAAATATACCAATCATCAGTGCTTCTCCCAAGATTTTAGGGTGAGGATATTGGGGTGGGCAGAGCAGGGAGGAAAGAAGAGACGCATCAAAAGACCTCCGCTTGGAAAAAAGAATTAAAATTCATGAATCTTCAAAAACATCACAGCTAAATGGTTTATTTTGGTATACTCAGACTAAGTTGAAGTTATAGGGTGCAGTTCAAATAAAGAAATTCTTGCAGGATCTAAGTTTTGAAAAGCCACCACCTTTGAAGCTTTTGAATGAAACCATGAATAAAATATTGACTAGGATTGTTTAATCCAATTTAATGCACTGCGTATAATTCCTACACACGTGACACTCCAGTGTGTTTGTGCCATTATTTGTTAATGACTATGGTACTTTGTTCTATATTTGCTGAAAAAAATTCAGGAAGAGGGTGGGTCTTTTTTCTGGAGATAAATGCAAAAGTAAAAATGTAAAGTTGCATTTTGAGTATTTTCTCCTACACACAACACTTTTCCTGCTTTGCAAGTCTTTCACTCCACAAACCCAAATATGAAATGAATAAATGAGAACAGGGTGAAAAAACAGATCCTTCTCCCTGGATTTATCAGGAAGTCCAGACTTCAATTTCAAGTGACTATCAAGTTACAGTGAAACAAGGAAAACACCAAACACTTTTCAGGGGGTTAGAATTCAGATTCGAAAATTCATTTTAGAAAAATTCATTCCAGATTGAAATTCAATTAAAAAAAGGGAGGGGGGAGCTAAATTTAAGTTACTGGAGTATGGAAACACATAAGTTGCAGAAACTTGTGTTCAAAATTCAAAAATGTTCTTTTCAAATTACATGCTGCAGCTGTGGAGCCAGCCATCTTGCTATTTTGTCCCCATTTTAGAGAGAAGGCTGTGTCAAGGTTGGTAAGACTCAAATGTTGACCTAATCTTCCACACACTCTTTTGTGTGCAAAGGCCATGTATATCATTTATATGTGCTTTTATTGAAACAATGAAAGCCTCGGTGCTCTTTTGTTATTTATTTTAAAAAGATCAATAGGAACAACCTAGTATTCAAGGGCAACCCTACAATAACAAACCAGTGTGCGTAGTCCACTACTTGCAGGCTTTTTTATAACAACAAAATGTGTGCATAATGTTACGAGAAACATTAATTATGGAAAGGTTTCAATCTCAAATTCCAGAAGGATTATAAAGAATGAAAGGTTAAATGGATTTTTAAAATTATGAAAAAAATCATGGCAGCGCCCTTTTAAGCTACTTTATTTTTATTCAAAATCAAAATATTCAAAATCTGCAGTTAATTTGGTTCACAATATTGTTAATTATGCACATCTGTATTATCAAAGCAAATCTTACAATAAATCTATGTAATACTGCATTTATATGATCCACAGTATCTGAAATAGTTTCAGTGTATGTGCAAAACAAATCTACTATGGAAATTTTTCTCTTTACAAATGAAGAAGTAGGAAATTAAATGACTGGAAACTATGGTTTAATTATACTAGGATGAACCATCAGAAAAGCCAAGAAATTCAAAAACAAAACTGATGTTCTACTCTTAATTTTGCTTTCCCTCATGTTTTTCTGGTCTGTATGTAGAACCTTATTGTTTAAAAGCAGTTTTGCATGAAATCCAAAATCACCCAAAAAAAAATTTGGGGTGTGTCCACAGAAAATTTTCTGTATTTTTCCTTTATTTCGTCCTTCTTTAATACAACTCACTTTAAATATTGCAAAATACCAAAATCACCCCTGCCATACCATGCTAAGTTCAAAATTACAAAGAAGCACAATTCATAATTGCTTCATCACAGCAATTCTGCTACTTTCCCAAAGTAATATTTTATTGCAGACAATTCCCCTGGGCTGGGCTCAAACTTAAATTCGATTCATTTGCAAGCAGGCGCTGCTTTACCACAATATTTTCCCCCAAAACAGGAAAAAAAGAAAAAAAACCGAATTCGTCCAAATTCCAGCTTAATTTTCATTTACATATGAGCAGGGCTTCGCTTCCCACCCAGAACATTTCTTCGCACCAGCCCCAGCCCGTCGAACCAGCCGCTCCCGGGCGCTCCCAACCCCGGCCCTCCGACCCCCAGCCCAGTCTTGCCAGTCAAACTTTCTAAAAATAAGAAATAGCAAATATTTCCTCTTTTTTCAATTTTAATTTTTTTTTTTTTATTTACGAAATCGTCTCCTCTAGGTGGCGTCGTTT
>ML675655.1:19398844-19419936 GCA_007922155.1 Mesoclemmys tuberculata
ACCTGCTCCCCCGGCGCCGCCGCCGGCTCCGCGGCGCTGCCATCCGGGTGGCTCATGGGGCTCGCGCGGGAGGGAGCGAGCCCGGCTGCTCCCGGGCCTGCGAGCCGCTGCGCGCTTCACAATGCCGCCGCCGCCGCCGCCTTTCCGCCCTGCGGCCGGGGACTGGCGGGACGCGAGCGGGGGCGATGCCCGCGGCGCGGCGCGGGTGGGCGGCTCGCCGGGCTGCCGCAGCCCCCCTTCCCCCGGGCCGCCGCCGCCGCCTTCAGCGAGGGCGCTGCTGCGGGCAGGGCGAGTCCCGGTGCGGAGCCCGCGCCGCCGCCATCACCACAGCCGCTCTGGGGGCCGCTCCAGCCGCGGCGCGCTCAGATCAAGCGGCGGCGGGAGCAGGGGGCCGAGCCTGGCCGAGCCGAGCCGAGCCGCGCGCGGCAGGACCCGCGGCGCTGCCCTCTCCGCCCCTCCATGCCCAGCCCAGGGCGCGGAGCGCCGCCGCCTGCCCCGCCGGGCCCCCTCAGCGCCCGGCCCCGGCCTTGGCCCCCTCAGCGCGCGGCGGCCCCTGCCTCCCGCTCCCGCCAACTTGGCGCGGTGCTGGACGCCGAGCCCAGCCCGGCAGCCGGCGGCGGGGGGCCCCCGCGCAGCAGGCTCCGGGGCCCGGCGCTTTCCGCCCTCAGGGGGTTATTTGGGGGGTTGCCCCGAGCGGCAGGGAGCAGACAAGCAAAGGAATGTGTGAAAGGCAGGGACTACTTTTTTGAAGACGACACCACCACCACGGAAAGCAGCAATTTCCTCAGGAGCCTCCCGGCATTGGTGCCGGGGGGGATTCGTGGTGCCCTTGGACAACCTCCTCCCAGCCGGATGGAGAGAGGACCTGCCACTGGCATGTGCCAGCAGAAAGATGGGGCCGCTTATCCTCTGTGGACTCCCCACCTTAAGGCCCCAAAATGTGGGTGTGCCTCAGAAGAAGTGTCACCTCAGGGCTCTGCTCTTCCCTGGTAGCCACAGCCCTCCTTCAAATTCATTTCCAGGTTGCGTGGACAACATCTCCGGGGTGGGGAGCCTGTTCTTCTCTCCCCTGCCCAGGTTGGAATGTAAGGCTGTTGGGGTCCGAATGCCAGGGGCCCCAATTTGCAGGACTTCGGAGTTCTACCTGAACATTTACTGAAACAAATGACAAGGTTGTTTCATAATCACCCCAACTCCAGATTCTAAAGGTGGCATTTGAAAAGCAGCGTTAAAACTAGCTGTTGTGTGAGGAGTCTGATGGGTTGCCAGGGCATTTTAAAAGCAAGTTTGAACAACTTTTTACATCTTCATGAAGCAGAGTTCCACTACCCCAAGAAGCTTGTGTGTGGAGTCTGCAAGCCCTTCACCGTTCCCTTCTGTCTTGGGGGACTTCTCAAATGAGAACTCTTGAGGAAGAATATAAGTAGCCCATCACATCTCTTCGAGAGTGGCCCACCTGAGATTACTGATGAATAATACAGCTTCCCTTCCATCCCCATCCCCACCCCCATGAGTTTCATCACTATCTCTTGAATTATGAAAACATTTAAAGTTGCACCTGCATTTTTGTTTAGTCACATTTTTTATCTTCTCACAATCTACGCAAAAAGCTCCCAGACAATAGCAAAATATGAAAAATTACTGATTTTGAAACTGAAGAGTAAAATAATGCTGTTGACCCACTTACAGATCACCAACCTAGTGAGCTCTGGGTACAGACTCTTTGGCTGTGATCTTGAATGAACTTCAGGCTAGTTCCTCTGCAAAATTCTTACGGACCAGACCCGCAAAGCAGCACTTATTTACATCTTAGGGCATGTCTACACTTCAAATACTGCAGCGGTACAGCTGCACGGATGCATTGCTTTAATGAAGATGCTCTAAGCCAGCAGGCAAGAGCATTCCCATTGGCATAGTTAATCCACCTCCCCAAAAGGCAGTAGCAACTCTCATAGCACTATCTACACAGGCGGCTAGCTCAGTATAACTGCATCACTCAGGTGCATCTAATGTAGACTAGACCTTAGCAGTGGGTTTGAATGCAAGACCTCTAACATCACACTGCTGACTGCTACCAATTAAGCTAAAGGACCAACTTAGTAGGTGTGCTAGGCTCCTATTAAAGAGACAAGGTGGGTAAGGTAGTATCTTTTGTTGGACCAACTTCTGTTGGTGAAAGAGACAAGCCTTCAAGGTGCTCTTCTAAAGGCTGTGAAAGGTATTCAGAGAATCGCAGCTCAGTAAAATGTGGAACAGGCTGTTTGGTATAAGTAAAAACGAGAGTCCTGTAGCACCTTAAAGACTAACAAATTTCTGCGGGCATAAGCTTTTGTGGGCTGCAACCCACTTCGTCTTGCATCTGACAAAGTGGGTTGCAGCCCACGAAAGCTTATGCCCACAAAAATTTGTTAGTCTTTAAGGTACTACAGGGCTCTCATTGTTTTTGCTGCATACAGACTAACATGGCTACCCCTCTGGAACTTTAGTATAAGTAGTTAACATATGTTGTAAGAGATCATTGAAGGGGAAGTGACCAGTTAACAGATCTGTAGTCACAGGACAAAAAGGGGGGGTTAGAGGAGACTGAGAGGTG
This sequence comes from Mesoclemmys tuberculata, assembly GCA_007922155.1. NCBI lineage: Eukaryota > Metazoa > Chordata > Testudines > Chelidae > Mesoclemmys > Mesoclemmys tuberculata. The sequence goes on from ML675655.1 coordinate 19,401,438, forward strand.
TCAGGTGGAGTATAAAGGGGTGGCTTCAGGAAGGAGGTGGGTCTCTCACCTGGAAACTGACCAAGGAGGTCAGACTGAAGGGGACACAGAGCCTGAATATGGGGTTCACTGTAGCTATGCTGGTGCTCTGGGCTAACCAGAATGGACTATACATTATCCTTTATTTCGCTGTGCTAACCTAAGGACTTTCAGGTGCTGTGTACCAGATGACTAATAAATGGTTACCTTGTTTTAAAAAAATGTTGCTGTAAATATTCACTGAGAGTATTGCACCCTGGAGGGCTATGGCACAAACCTCCCGCAGGAGTCTAGCTGGCTTGGGAGGATTTACTTTTGGGAGCCACAGAGAAAGACAGAGAATGGGGGGCCGAAGGCCCAGTCTTGGAGGCCGCAGGCATGGAACTGGGGGTCCTTGGGGCCCAGCCTATAGGAAATTGATTACAGGTAGGGATCTATTCCATGATAGCTACTTAGCCACACTGCCTTTCAAAAAGGCTAGGCCAAATCTATGCGTTGTACAACAGGACTTCTACATACCCACCTCTGCAAACTACTGTCAGATGCACAGATACCTGACGGAATTTCTGTGTAATAAACTTGTGTAGTGAATGAGGCAGAGAGCTGTCGTGAGAAGAAGCATCATTCTGCAACCTAGAAGAATTGGGCTGTGTCTTCTCTCTGCAATACATTTCATCTGTGATGATGAACAAGTCCTCTTTCTTCTAATGTGTATTTTGTTATCTTTTCCTCAGTCTTGTTTTCTATGTTGTGTGAAAGTTATTTCCTTTCTTTTCTTCTCTGTCTGCCTCTTTCTTTACTATGTTGTGTTTTCTCCTTTTTTCCTCTATATTTTCCGTCCCTGCGCTCTGCCATTCCATTCTTTCTTATTGACAGACTCTCTGTCCTCTCAGCACCTCCATCTCCTCATGTACATCGTGCCTTCCCTCCCAGAGTCTGGCCTTCCACCCCAAATTTCTCACTCGCATGCTCTGCTGTCCCCCCTGGAAAGAATCACTATGTACAGAAGCTACCCCAAACTCCACTCCTCAGTTCTCTCCCCACTGTTCAGCTCCACTTAGAGGTCTTCTAGCTCTTCATCCCCCTCCCCCACAACATACCGTTCAAATGCCCCTCATTTTGAGCGGTCACTCATTTTACTCCCAGTTCCGCATATTTGGTGTCCCCTCACTTTTATTGTTGAAAACTTTTTACATCCGAAATAATCACAAACCTGAAGTTACTGAGGCATTTACCTGATGGGAAAGATCTCGAGGCATTTAAAGTCTCCTGCGTGAATGATTTTGAGTCTTTGTCACACCCTGTGTCCCACATTTGGGCCTTCGCAGGGGATGCTGGCAGCAGCTGGTAGGCATGTTTTGGAGGAAGGAGTGTGCGTTTGCGCTGCCTTTTTTGGTCTAGAACCACAGAACGGGGAAAAGGAGGGAAGTAGATGGGGACAAAGCCCCCACATTGCTCACAGTGGTGATGCCTTGCAAGGAAGGAAGCAGATGTGGACCTGGCTCCCACCATTGCTCATAGTGGTCATATATTGCAGGGAAGGGATGCTGAGCTCTCGGGGCAGAGCCGTGGGCTCGGGAAGTAGCATTTCCAAATGCCTTCCATAAATTACAGCCCTAGTCAAGCTCCCTCTGCTGGACACTCACCAACTTGCTGTGTTTGGGTCCCACCTTGCTGAGACTGCGTGCTCTTTCCTTGGTCTAGATAGGCTCTAGCCCTGTCTTTTTTTTTTTCTTGGCCTGGCACACTTTTTGGGCCCAGATCCTTGGTCTGTTACCACTTACAGAAATGGGACCTCGTGCACCAGCTGCCCCGGGCTCCCAGGGCTGCTCGTGATTTGCCCTCCCCCCACGCTTGATACCCCAGCTGCTTATTAAGCGCACCCTTTCCCAGATCCTGTCTGAAATCTACTCTTCTTAGGCAGAAGTACTGGGCTCTTTAGGCCGGTTTTATTGCAGTATGTTTTGGTTTTGAACGGGTATTTGTTACACACATCTTCTTTGTGTAAAAATAGTACCATCTTCCTCAACAGATAAATTCCCTGTCTGTATTCAGAAATCACATCTGCTTACTTTACTGACTAAACCAGGTCTGCTTATCTGAAAATTACCTTCCAGGTAAAAAATCCAGTCCACAAATCCTAGATTATGGGCGTCAGATCCTCAAGTAGTGTAAATCGGTGTAATTGATTTTGACTTTGATGGAACTACACTGATTCACATCAGCTGAGGGTCTTGCCTTGTGTTTCGAAGGTCTCCTTGGAATTCTGAAGGCCAGCCAACCTTTGTCCACTGAATAATTTGCCAGTGCAATAACCTCCAAAACTGAAAACCACTTACAAAACTTTACTGAATCACTTAGTATCTCCTCACCGAAGAGCATATCAATTAAATCTCCCGAATTGTGAGGACATTCCCCTTCTTTCGTAAACCTAAGCATGGTGGGAACAGGCAGGTAAACTACCTGTTCCAAGAAAGGAAATGTTCAGGTAAGAAAATAAATTTTTCTATTCTACACAACAAACCGGCCTATCACTCCTAGTTAGTGCCCTGAAATAAGGAGAGAAGAGCTAGTATTTACAAAAGTATTTACAACATTTTATTTAGGATTCCCTAAGTTACTAAGAATACAACGCCTTCTATTGACAGCTGTATTGACTAGGATTCCACATCCAATTTATAGAATTCTGTAAACAAAGACCAAATTACTGCTTTACAAATCTTTGTAGCGAACGTAGGATCTCCTGAGTATGATGGTGTAGGACATTTTGCTACACAGCAACTTTTAATAAGGCTGCCTGTGTGCAACCTTAATTCTGCTTCTTTGAGCATATGCATTATGTATGCATTTGAAGCATTATGGTTATACAATCTTTAATTAAAAGATCACATGCTAGTTTTTCCACAAGACCCCAACTGTCAGCATAGGGAGCTAGACTAGATGACCTCTCAAAGTATTTTCGAGCCCTACATTTCTATGATTCTTTGATAAACTCATTCAATACAGGTTGGACGATGCTCAGGAAATTAATCAGGGTTGTTTTGTGAATGAGGCTGTTGTTTGTAAGAACCTAACTCATTCATTCTAGAAGTCAGAAAATGTATAGACAATAAGGGAATGTAGGAAGAGAAAAGATAATAGATTATGTGGCCAGTAGGGACCATTGTGATAATTTAATATGATCTCCTGCATAACCCTGGCCATAAGATTTCCTAAATGAATTCCAGTTTGAATTAGAGAATTTTTTTTTTTTAAATATCCACTATAGATTTTAAAATTTTCAGTGATAGAGAATCTAGCATAGCTTTTGGTAAACTGTTCCAATGGATAATTATCCTCCCTGTTAAAGATTTATGCCTTATTTCTAGTGTAAATACATCTAGCTTCAACTTTCAGCCACTGGATCTTGTTATACCTTTATCTGCTAGACTGACAAACCCTTTATTATCAAATCTCTGTTTCTCATGGAAGTACTTATGGCCTGTGATCAAATAACCCCTTCAACTTCTTTTTGAGAAAATGAATATATGGAACTCCCTGAGTCTTTCACTATAAGGCATGTTTGCCAGTCCTTTATTCGTTCTTGTGGCTCATCTCTGAACCCTTTTGAATTTTTCAATATCATTTTGGATTATGGACACCAAAACTGGACAAAGTATACCAGCAGTGTCAAATACAGAGGTAATTTACTCTCTCTACTCCTACTTTGTAATCCCCAGCATATACATAAAATAGTCACACTATCCTATTTGTCCACAGCATCACACTTGGAACTCCTGTTCAGCTGATTATCCACATGACTCTGGCATGTGAAATGTAAAAATGTAATGAAGAAGACCAAAAAATAATTTGAAGAACAGCTAGCCAAAGATTCAAAAAGTAACGACAAATCCTCTTTAAAGTACCTCAGAAATAGGAAGCCTGATAAACAACCAGTAGGTCTACCAGATGATCAAGATGCTAGCAGCACACTCAAGGAAGATAAGGCTATTGCAGAGAAACTAAATGAATTCTTTGCATCAGTCTTCACAGCTGAAGATATGAGTTAGATTCCCAAACCTGAGCCATTGTTATTAGGTGACAAATCTGAGGAACTGTCTCAGATTGAGGTGTCATTAGAAGATGTATTGGAACAAATTGATAAATTAAACAGTAGTAAGACACCAGGACCAAATAGTATCCACCTAAGAGTTCTGAAGGAACACAAATGTGAAATTGCAGAACTACTAACTGTGGTATGTAACCTATCATTTAAATCAGCTTCTGTATCAAATGACTGGAGGATAGCTAAAGTGACACCAATTTAAAAAAAAAGCTCCAGATGTGTTCCTGGCTATTACAGGTCTGTACGTATAATTTCAGTACCAGGCAAATTGGTTGAAACTATAGTAAAGAACAGAACTATCCAATACAGAGATGAACATGATTTGTTGGAGAAGAGTCAACATGGTTTTTGTAAAAGGAAATTCCTCACCAATCTACTAGAAATCCTTGAGGAGGTCAACAAACATGTAGATAAGGGTGATTCATTGGATACAGTGTACTGAGACTTTAAGAAAGCCTTTGACAAGGTTCCTCACCAAAGGCTCTTAAGCAAATTAAGCTGTCATGGGAGAAATAGGAAGGTCCTCTCCTGGATCAGTAACTGGTTAAAAGATAGGAAACAAAGGGTGGGAATAAATGGTCAGTTTTTATAATGGAGAGAGGTAAATAGTGGTGTCCCCCAAGGTCTGTACTGGGACCGGTACTGTTCAACATATTCATAAATTATCTAGAAAAAAGGGGTAAACTGTGAGGTGGCAAATTTTGCAGATGATACAAAGCTACTCAAGATAGTTAAGTCCAAAGCAGACTGCAAACAGTAACAAAGGGATCTTACAAAACTGGCTGACTGGGAAACAAAATGGCAGATGAAATTCAATGTTGATAAATGCAAAGTAATGCACATTGGCAAACGTAATCCCAACTCTACATATACAATGATGGGGTCTAAATTAGCTGTTACCACTCAAGAAAGAGATCGTAGAGTCATTGTGGATAGTTCTTTGAAAACATCCACTTAATGCATAGTCAGAAAAGCTAACAGAATGTTGGGAATCATTAGGAAAGGGATTGATAATAAGACAGAACATATCATATTGCCTCTTCATAAATCCATGGTACGCCCACATCTTGAATACTGCGTGAAGATCTGTTTGCCCCATCTCAAACAAGATATATCAGAATTGGGAAAGGTACAGAAAAGGGAAACAAAAACGATTAGGGGTATGGAAAAGGTTCCATATGACGAGAGATTAATAAGATTGGGAAAGAGACGACGAAGGGGGGGATCTGACAGAGGTCTATAAAATCATGAGTGGTGGAAAAAGTAAATAAGGAAGTGTTATTTACTCCTCACAACACAAGAACTAGGGGTCACCAAATGAAATTATTAGGCAGCAGGTTTAAAACAAACAAAAGGAAATATTTCTTCACACAAGGCACAGTCAACCTGTGGAACTTGCCAAAGCATGTTGTGAAGGCCAAGACTATAACAGGGTTCAAAAAAGAACTAGATAAGTTCTTGGAGGATAGATCCATCAATGGCTATAAGCTAGACAGGCAAGGATTGCTGTTTGCCAGAAGCTGAAAATGGGTGATGGAATGGATCGTTTGATAATTCCCTGTTCTGTTCATTTCCTCTGAAGCACCTGGCATTGGCCACTGTCAGAAAACAAGGTACTGGGCTAGATGAAGCATTGGTCTCTGACCCAGTATGGCCATTCTTATGTCTTTTTCAGGGTCATTGCTTCCCAGGATGGAGTTTCCTATCCTGTGTGGCCTGCATTCTTGATTTAAAGATCTGTAACCCGGGTAAATGGGTCTGATGAAAAGCAGACCCACGCTTGTCGCCGAGTAGATGAGAGACAGGGAAGACTGCAGTGTGCCCTGTTGTTGAGCCTTCTGACTGGGTGGACCCTGAGGGATGGAAGGCTGACTACACCAAGCAGAGGTGGATGAGAAGAGGACTGCTCTGCCTGTGGGAGGGCAGGTGATCCTTTGTCTCCCTGCATGAGGGAATGTGGGTGGTCTGCTTCCCTGTGTGAGGGTTGCTCAGATGATTTCCTGACTCTCTTTCCCTGCCTGAGGGAGCATGGGAGATCCCCTGTCTCCCCATGCCTGAAGGGAGTGCAGAGGATCTCCTCACTGTCTCTTCCTGACTGAGAGAGCACGAATGATGCAGGTGATGCTATGATTGTCTCGCTCTGCCTGAGGGAGCACTGGCAATCCCTTGATTGCCTGAGTGGAGTGTGAGTGATCCCTTGACTGTCTTTTCCTGCTTGAGGCAGAGCGGGCAATCCCCTGACTGTCTCTCTCTGCCTCAGGGAGGGTGGGAGATCTCCTGACTGTCTCCCTCTGTGAGGGAGCACAAGTGATGCCCTTGGGATGCTATCTGGATTAGGGGGCTCATTTATGATACTATTTAACATCCATATTTCAAAATTACAGTAATTCATATGAGATATGGCATGTCAGATAACATTAGCAGGGTTATAATCTGTTAAATATGATGATAATGTTTATGTGTATGTGTCAGATTTGTATTGTGAGTTATGGATATGCTTGATGTATCTGTATTTCAATTTGTGCTATGTTTCTGGGTGAACCCCAGACAGGATGTCAGCATCAATAAGCCTGCTTAATGGGCCATTAAGGGAACTCACAAGTACAATGAGCCCAGGGAAAGAAGCCAAGGCTACCCCTTTATTAGTCACCAGAATTTGCCCAGGTAACCCTGGACTCCATCATGTTTCCAAAAATTTCCACATGGCAAAGGGACATAAAAGGCAGCTGCACCACATCCATATAGTCTTCAGTCCTGCTTCCTACTTCTGGACCAACTCATCTGCAACAGACGCTGTGAAACAAAGGACTGGGAAGCCCACGCAGGTATTGGATGTACACCAGAAGGACTGTACAACCCTGTAAACTCCACAATTCTACTGCAAACCTGATATATATGGACTTTCAAATCATTGTATGTATTGCATTGCTTTAATCATATAACACCTCTCACCTTGTTTGTTTCTTTCCTTTTGTAATAAACCTTTAGTTTTAGTTACTAAAGGATTGGCAGGCAGAATGGTATTCTGGGTAAGATCCAAACTCATATTGATCTGGTACTGTGGCTGACCCTTTGGGGTCAGGACAACTTTTTGGTAAAGAGCAGAGAGTTTAAATAACTTATCTCTTTACTGGGCCTAGTGGCTGATTGGTAACCTGAGACTGAAATGCAATAAGGGGGCTGTGTAGGTTCTTGTTATTAGCTGCTTGACAACCGGTGTGGGGGATCAGAAGCACTGTTTGTGTCTGGTTGGTGAAATTACTGCAGTGTTAGCCACCAGTCTGGGAGAATCTGCTCTCCTTTTGCAGTCTGCCCTGACCTTAGCATTTTCAGGTGGCTACCCTAGGCATGGACGGGTCACACCCCTGACTGTCTCTCCCTGCATGAGGAAGTGTGGGAGATCCCCTGTCTCCCCCTGCTTGACCAAGAGTGGATGATTCCTGACTGTCTCTCCCTGGCTGAGGGAGCATGGACAATCTGACTGTCTTCTGCTTCTTGGGGTATTGCTTATTTTGCCCTGAAAGGGGTTTGCCAGACTACTCTTGGAGAGAGTAACTGGGCTTGGAAACACTGAGGAGGGCCCCTATGCCGTGGGAACTTTTCCCACTGTGAGTATTGCCTGTTGCTACCACAGAGAGTTTACCCCCTAAGAGAAATGGCACCCTCATCCCCTCACTGCACTCAAGCAGCTTCAGGGCCACAATGCCACATGAAGGTATGTAGGTTCCTTCACATTGCAGAGCCCATTAGTGTAGAATAAACTGGACTCGCGAATACCAGGAAATCTACCCTGGGCATTGTGTTAGTAACTTGAGGGTCAGATGATGTTACTGATGTACCCACTACAAATCCTTTCCCCTTCCCATTGTAGTCTTCTTTATATTTCATCTTCTAAATAAACTGTACAGTGATTGTTGGTCCATCTGTTACATAGGTGTCAGAAGAGTATATGTATGAGGTATCAGGCCAGTCACAGGGGCCAGTATCGGGTCAGAGATAATTGAAACCACATAGGGGAGGTATGGTAGGGTTCCTGACTCCCTTAAACAGTCAGGTGGGGGCACTGCTAGTTAGTAGATAAGAACCCAGGCCATTGAATTCCACTGCACCCAAAGCAGAGGGATACCAGATAAGGGCTCCTGAAAAAGATTCTCTGCCCCTAGGGGCATGGTGACTTGTAAAACAGCCTTGTAGATGTATGATTTTATATTTGCCCATATTGAAACACATGCTGTTTTCTTTATTAAGCAGTCCAGATATCTCTGTATCAATGATCTGTCTTCTTCAATATTTCCCACTCCTCCAAGCTTTGTGTCACTTGAAAACTTGATCAGGGATGATTTTATGTTTCCTTCCAGGTCACTGATGACAATTTTGAATAGCTTAGGGCCTAGACCAATTCCTGCAGGACCCCACTAGAAAAAAACCTGCTCAATGATGACTCCCTGTTAATCGTTACATTTTAAGGCTTATTTATTGCTAGTTTTTAGTCCATTTAACATGTACCATGTTGATTTTATATTATTCTAATTTCTGAATCAAATTGTTGTATGGTACCGAAACAAATCCTCTATAGAATTCAAAGTATGTTACATCAATAGTATTACCTTTATGAAACATACTTTTAATTTAATGGAAAAACAGATATCAAGTTAAGATCCATTTCCCATAAATTCATGTTAATTTGGCATTAATTCTATTGTCCTCCTTTAATTCTTTACCAATCAAGTTCCATATTAGCTTTTCCATTATTTTGCCCAGATCGATTCCAGGCTGACAGGTACGTATTTATCTGAGTTGTCCCATTTACCCTTTTAAATACTGGCACAACAGTAGATTTCTTCCATTCTTCTGGAATTTTCCCAATGTTCTACAAATTAGTGAAAATCAATATTAACAGTCCAGAGAGCTCCTTGGCCAGCTCTTATAAAACTCCTGCTTGCAAGTTATCTGGCCTATTGATTTCAAAATATTTAATTTTAGTAGGTACTATTCAATATCTTTCCAAGTTACACTTGGAATAGAAAGTATTTCATTGTCATCTTATGATATGAGTACATAAACTGGCTTTCTTCCAAAATATGGAACAGAAATATTTATTGAACACTCCTACCTTTTCTACATTATTATTGATGTATTTACTGACAATTCTACCATTACCATTTAATAATGGATCATTGTAAGGATTCTTTTTGTACTTTATTTTGTCCTTAACTAGGCTGGCCTTAAATATCTCTCTATATCTTTTTCCTTCCCTTGTCAATTTTCTACAATTCCTAGCTTCTAGTTCATTGCTGTGAGCTACCTAGCTATCAGCTATCTAGTTCATTGCTATCAGTTTCTCCTTTTTTCCATTTCTCATATATTTTAAAAAAACATATAGCTGCTTTTATTCCCCTCCAAGCCAAGCTGTTTCTTTTAGCCAATGTAGCCTTCTTCCTGATTGTGGGATTCTAGTTTTTGGAGATCTAGCAAAATGTTCTTAAACAATTTCCAATTATCATTTTGCCCACGCAATCCTTCCTAAATAAATTATAACCATTGATTTTAACATTCCAGTCATATTAATCTTCCCACCTAGTTTCAGTAATACCAACCAGGTCAAATTTATGCTAATAAATGAGCATTTCCAATCCTTGTTGTTCCTAGCAGTAGTGCGTAGACAATTAAAGAATTATCCCTCTTCACATCCCATGGTGCCTTGATAAATTTTGTTCTGAACATTTTGATTTTGTGCTAAATGAGTGCATGTTTGTTTCACCTTTTCGTCCTCCCCTTTTGTTATCAGTTGTATGTCCTACTGACTACAGTAGCCAGCCTGTCTCCTAGAATATTGATTCCCCTTCTACTGAAATGGAGGTCATCCAAACTCTATAGCCCCTTCTTCCCACAGAAGGGGGACCGATGTTGCATGAAACCAAACCCTCTACCTCACACCACTTACCTAGCCAGTGGTTCACTTCCAAAATCTTCTGTCTTCCTTCACTCGCGGGACAGATTGGCTCTCCAGTAAGATCACGAGAGCATTTTTTTCCTTTAGCACCTTTCTGAGTTCCACAAAGTCTTTTGTAATCTGTGAGGTATCACATGAAGCAGTGTCCTTAGTGCTGATAGGCACCATTACCAATGGAGCCTTGCCTGTCACCTCAGAAGCACATCAAGTCTTAGAGTGATATCTCATGTCTTGGCTCTACACAGGTCGTACCCTCTCCTCTTTTCCATCTTCCTCTTGCAGAATGTTCTTTCTGTTCTTCTTAGTATAGAATCCCAAACAAGGATCGTCTGTCTTCCTTAGCCAGTTGGAAATCTCTTTGTGGGCAAACTTGGTGGTATTTGCAATCATCAGCATGTTCTCAGCATGAAAACTGCAGAAATTGTCTCTGAAGCTTTAGTTGGCCAAATGGAATGGGTACAGAGGTTCAAGTCAGGAAGTCCTGCATTCAAATTCTGGCTCTACCATTACATCAGTGGAGCAATGGGGGCAATGTATCAGTGTTCTCATTGTGCACCCCATGCATGCCCAGTTCGTAACAGGGAAACCGATGCTCCAATCTGTGGACTGCATTCAAAGTCCTTTCTAAAGGTGCGTCTCTGTCACGTGCCAGCTGATATTCCTGGTGCAATTCTCCCGCCTCCCCCCCTCATGTTTGAGCCATTGGGTTAGCCCTGAGAATACTACAGTTCAACTTTGAGGAAGTGTTGGCAGCTGATCACAGCATTATCAGCAATTATCCTGTCCTCATGACACTGACATCGTCAGCTTGCAGGAGATGGTGGTCAAAGACAGACAATGTCACACATCACTGATGACACTCTCTGGCCAGATTTGTTGGTGGTCTCAGGCACTAGACTTTACTGATGAGGCTGCTGCAAACTGGGTTTGCAAGCTCCCCATCCGATAAGAAGATTAATTCAATGTGTGGCCTTATGCAAGCGGCTTTGTTTTTCTGCCTCCGTTTCCCCATCTGTAAAAACGGAGGTGACAATATTACTTTCCTGTTTCAAAGTAGAGTTCTTATTCATTGCAAGGTCTGGATGCTATGTAATAAATAAGGCCTGGGCTATACATTGGCCATGAGGCTAGGAACAAATATTGAACAAGATGCCTTATTCACTGAGTGCCAAATGAGGTAGCGGTGCCTCCTGTGGGAAACAAGTCAGTAGGTAACCACAGACTGCCATAAGAGATATGCAGATGGGGGCTGAATTAAGGTTTCATTCACATCTTGCGTTCTGAAACTTCCTCCCATTTAAGTATGTGACTTCACAACCTCAGAAATATTCTTTCAGCATATATTATTTGTGTGTAATATCCCAGGGTTTTTTAAAAGGCAAATGGCATAAACAAATTCTATTTTGTGTGACTCTAGCAACCCCCACATCCTGCATCATCAACAAGGAAGGTAGCCAGGGACTTTCAGCATTGCAGCACAGATCACTACCACCCCTGAACTAACTGCATTGGTTAGTGAGAAAAGGTGGGTGACGGAATATCTTTTATTGGACCAACTTCTGTTGGTGAGAGAGACAAGTTTTGAGCCACCCAAAGCTCTTCTTCAGGTCTGGGAAGGGTACTCCCAGTATCACAGCAAAACTGAAGATGGAACAGATTGTTTAGCATAAGTAGATAGCACATATGTAAGGGACCATTCAAGGGAGAGTGACCCATTAACACCTCCGCAGTCCTAGGACAAAAAGAGGGAGTTAGTGGGTCACAGATTGTTGTAATAAACCATAAATCCAGTGTCCCTGTTCAGTCCATGATTTTTATTGTCTAGTAGAGTAATGAATTTAAGCTCTTGTCTGTTGTGCAGGCTTCCTTTGAGGATGAGGAATGATAGGTCTGATATAAAGTGACTTTGTGAAGTGTTTACCCACAGGTGATAGGGTGTTTTTGTCTTTTATCATTCCTGTGTGAGTTCATTTGAGAGTGTAGTGATTGTCTGGTTTCACCAGTTGTTAGTGGGCCATTTAGTGCACTGTATGAGATATACCATGTGTTGTGTTAGGCATGTGTAGGAGCCGTTGATCTTGAAAGTTGTATTGTGTAGTATCAACTAAAGCACTGCACAAAAAGCTGCAAGAAGTTTTATAATGGAAAGTTTTAGGAGTCACTGTAGCCCCTCCTATAATAATCCTTCTTCCTCGACCCATGATCCTCTATGCACCCTCTTCTGTTGGAATTTTATGCACCTATCATGTGTAATCTGTGTGGGCAATCCCATTTTACAGTAAAAAGGACCTTGATTTGGTTCTTATTGCTTAGGCAGACAGATAGACCATGTAGTGAGCCTATCAGACTAGAATTTGTTTGTGTACTGACACTAATGAACTATGCAGAAAAGTATATAAGTCCCCATAAAACAAAAATTTAAGTCCAGCATCCTTCACTGTTCACTTCATAGATTTGATACTTACTGTAAAATAAAACATACAGAAAAATTTAATGAACAGATTCTAATTAAGATGAAACGCAAATAACTCACTTAAAGATTCCTTCAGAAATCATTAGCGGATCCTTTAAAGTCAACTCCTTCTGGTCCCTCACTCTCTCTCCACATATTCCTTCAGTGAGCTTGCAGACAGTGCCTGAGTTGTGTTTTCTTAAGTATGCTGTTCCATCAGTACATCTGGAAACCACGCTCCCTCAGGCTGCAGCCATGCTCAGATTCTCAAAGCGTGAGCTCTGGCTGGCTCGGATTTCCAGTTGAACAGCTCTCCCAGAGCTAGAGTGACACTGACCAGGTTGAGCTTGCTTAAGTACATGTATGTAGATATAAACAGGAGCAGCCCAGACAAATCTAGACAGGATATGTTATAACCCCTGACACAGAGATACTCCAAAATTTTACTTTAAACTCTTTGGGTCAAATTATGTTTATATTGACTGCTTTGTAATCTGGAGTAACTTCACTTTCCAAACTATGAACTCATCTTGCATCAGGGGAAGCAGTTTTGGGCCTGGTCAGTATTCATTTGTGAGATCTCCAAAAGCAATGTAAAGTGCTGCAAAAATTAGTGTTTGTGAGTCAATAGGTGGTGCTCTCTCTCCTGTGGTTCAGTGCTAACCCATTGTCTAACGTGATGTGTGGATGCACGATGTTGCTGCTGGTGCTGTCTTTGTGTAACACATCAAACTAATGCACTCTAGGGTAGATCCCATAGCAATTTCTGCACAAGTACAGGTGTTAGACCCATATCATTGGAAAATTCCAATTTAAGTAATAGGGGTCCAACTACTAAAGTTATCCTACGGTTTCAGATATGTACAGTATTTTTCTCCCCCTGTTCTAAACTATTATTTACTGTTACTGGCCACTGTTAAGCTGCTGATGTTGTATTCCCACCCAGGAGGTGGCTGAATTTCAGTGCTGTGTGAAGTGATTTGTGTGTGTGTGTGCGTATTTAAGCATGCAAGTCTATGCGCTATACTTTAAAAATCTGGATGCATTTTTCACAGCCATGACTTCAGTTTTTAAAAGATATTATATTTTATGAAGCATGGAAATACCCAGCGGGTTAATTGCTAACAAAACAAAGTCATTTTAAATGACAAAATAGGGTTTTACAAACCAAGATTGTTGGCTTAGGTCCTTATACCCTTACAGATTTAGACAATATATTTATTTTACTGAATGTTATTAAACTAAGAACTTTTTTTTATAACACTGTTACTTTTTGCACGTTTACATTTTTTAATTGTTTAATTTTTAAAAAATTTTGTAGTATTAATTTCTACAGAAGCTTTTAAAAACTTTTTTTATAAGCTTTATTATATTATTTTTGGCTGCTATAATTTTTAACATTTTACTGGCAACATGGTTTTGTAATTATAAAACTTTTAATTTTTTTATTTGGAGTGCTGTGTTTTTTAGCTACTGTTTTTACTGAGCTGATTTATTATGCATTTTATTTATTTTTTGAGATGGCCTATTGTGTTTATGAAATCTGAGCCACCAAGTATAATATTTGCAACACAGCTGCCTTCATTTGTGCTCTGTTAAAACCTTTTTACATTTAAAGTGTATTCAAAGTTCCTCTTATTAAAATTTCAGAAAAGCAGAAGTGCAAGTGTGTGTGGAGGGGGGAAAGAGAATCAACTACTTGATTTTTTTTTTTTTAGGCATTTCTTGGAAGGAGTTCAATTGGTTCTGTACCCCCGTGGAAGATGCCATTTAATGTTCTATTTTTTTATTGTCCTGATTTAATTTTTTATTTAGGGAGGTTATTAACTCCTGATCTGCTGCAGATTAGAGGTAACCACTGTTACATGCTTCTTATAAAAGCCAAATTGTAGCTGCATTCTTTTTAGTTGGGCTACAAGGATTATACATGATCAGGTACTGAGCCAATTTATCTGTGAAAGGGGTAGCTTCCTTAACGAAAGGGAAGGAGAACCATATATTAAGGTCCTCCTCCAAGGGGTAAGGATCTTTGGGCTGTTTCCTTTTAAACATTTTGTGTTTGCCGAAACTCTGGTACAGTACGAGCTCCTATACCAGGGAGGCAGCAAAGGAGAGGGTTTAACACAGTGAAGCCCCCTCTGTGCATTCAATTTTGTCAAGAAAATTTCCCTGCACAGATTCTCCTGGTTCCAATGTGTAAACAGCGTGCAGTGCACACTCCTAACGTGCTGGCAGTGATGGTTCACACACTCCGCACACAGTGCAAGCTCCTAATGGGCAAGTGGGGATGTGCTTAATTCAAAACTCAACACGCAGTGTGAACTCCTAATGTGTGAATCACAGTGACCATCATGTAGTAGGAGCCCCTTTGTGCAGTGACTGTAGTTACAATTTTGGCCTAGCTACAATGCCCTGCCCGTGGCAATGTCCAAAAAGAGGTACTTTTCTTAATGGTGTGCACACCAGATTCACAATAACCGAGATGTTTGCCAATATTTCCCCTTTCGCAATTCTCCACCAGAATGTTGTACTTATAAAATAAACAGCAGCATCTTATTAAGGGGAACAAGGCAATACACCACATTTATTGTGAACACAAAAACTTTAAAAAGCAATTGCCTACACACACACGTGCACAGTTCTACAAAGATGAAGTATAGTTACCAGCCGTAGTTGCTCGTGTTAGTCCACTGGCAAAGTGACTAAGACACAAGGGAGGGAGCAGGGGTCTGCTGCTGCGCATCAATGCTCCTGGAGGATGATTGTAGAACCAAACTCAAAGTCCTCATCTTTTTGTCCCCTTTTATAGGGATAAGCTGTTATGCCATTCCATGGGTTTTGCTTTGTCATGTTGCATCTGCATCTTGGCGTGATTATCAATCACCCATATTTTGCAAGCATGACCATTGTTATTTATTACAGTTTATTTAGTGTTATTTTTTGAGGTGCATTCCAGGGTTATTAGGCCATCTGAGTCATAAAAGTTGTTTTTTACTTTTTTGAAACATTTGAGGCTGTCACCTTTTCACATAGAATCCATATAACAGAATCAAACTTTGGGCCTACAAGGTAAGGGTTGAGGAGCAGCTCCAGGCCCAGAAAGCCATGCCCAGATGCCCCTGCTAGAGATGCTCACAGTGGAGGCCAAGCTCAAAAGGGAGCAGCTTAGCTCAGTCTGGGCAGACAGATCAGGAGAGCAATTGTGTGTTGCAGGCTCCAGCCAAGAAGCAGCAGAGGCCCTATGTGGCCAGGATCTGCCCCTACTATGGGGTCACCACAGGCCCTTCAAGTATAGGGGTCAACAACAACGAGCCACGACTGAGAAAGGAGGACCCTATGGAGCATGACCAGAGAGGACTACAGCAATGTCTCCAAAGTGAACCAGTGGCACCAAGACAGGAAGAGAAGCTGGGGTAGGAAGTGGCCCAGGGAGCAGATATAGTTACACCCATGCCCTAGGCTGCACCTTTTGAGCTACTATTTACTGGGCCCTGGGTTGGAACCTGGTGGAGCAGGAAGGGCCTGGGTGACCCTATCCCTGGCCACAGACTCTTACCAGTTGCTGACACAGCCCAGAGTATTTCCACTAGGTGGTACTGCCAGGCTTGACCACCAAACATCTCCCCTCCCCCCAACATGTGGTGGAGAATGCGGGCAATGGCTTGATCCTGTCAGGAGGACCACCAGAATACCAACTGAACTGACTCAAAAGAGGCGATGGAACCTGAAAAGCTACCGAAATGGATTCTGGAGAACCAGCAACAACAGGCAGCCTGACACAGCAACAGGGCCAGATACCAAAACTCAGCAGTGACAGCAAGCTGTCTAGCGGCTGCAGCAGCAGATGCAGCTGCCTAACATCAGGCACAGAAGCAACGCTTGATCCAGCAGCTACAGTGCTATTGCAGCCCTTGGGAGCATCCGACAGCATGGCTCTCCGGCCCTCAGAGGATGTCCCCCACCAAGTTACCCAGCAGGCTTATGAAAATGGGCCCAGAAAATGACCAAAAAACCTTTGAGCAGTGGCCACTGCTCCTTGATGGCCACCGGCACACTAGGCCATCTGATAGCATTGTATTTGACAGGTCCCGCATAAGCTGCCTATCAGAGCCGAGACCCCACAGAAGTATTAGAAGATGCCAAGGTAAAGGCAGCCATCCATGACTACCTGGCTATCAATCCCAAAACATTCTGCCAAAGGTTCCACAAAGAGAGGTACCTGCCAGGATCCCGGCCCTGGGTGGTGGCCCAATGCCTGAAGGAACAATGCTGGCACTGGTTGGACTCAGAGAAGCAGACCATAGTACAGGTGGCAGAAGCTATTGTGTTAAAGCAGTTTGCCCAAATTCTCCCAGCCAGAAGGAAGGAGTGGGTGCAGCACCACTGACCATCGACCCTGTAGGAGGCCATAACTCTCCTGGAAAACTACATGGTAGCCGAGGGTCTACTCTCGCTGACTCCATGGCCAGGAGCCTCAGGCTTCAAGACAGCAACCCAGAGTAAGGGCTGTTCTAGGAGGGGATGCCAAGGGCAGCTAAACATCTTGAGGAGTCGGTCCTGCCCATAAGTGGAGACCTAAGTACCAAGGCAGAAAGGAAATGGGGACCAAGGTCTCCAAAGAGGGGTGTTTGCCCCACCAGGGGAACCCATAGCCCCAGGAGTGATCCAGCTATTTGTAATACTGAAGCGTAATTGCTTTGTGTGTGGACAGAAAGGGCATTTTAGGTAGGTGTGCCCCTTTGTGGATGGTAGCTACAGGCAGGCATGCTTGGCAGGTACCAGAGCCCATTAACGGAGTCCGGTCAAGATGCTGCTGTCAATATGGGTCTCCAGTACCAAAGTGACAGGCTTGGTGGACTCCAGGTGTAGCCAGACAATCGTACAGGCAAGCTTGGCAGAGTCCTCTAACAGAGCAGAGGTCCCGATCTACCTCCAGCACATCCATGAGAACCTGTGACCCTACCCTGCCATAAAAGTGCATCTGGAAGTAGGAGGCCACAACTGAGGGCTTATGTACATACACTACAAGTTATGTCGGTATAACTTATGTCGCTCAACGGTGTGAATAAACCAGTCCCTTGGGGGACATAAGTTACATCAATCTAAGCACTGGTGTGGAGAGCGCCATGTCAGCAGGAGAGCTTCTCCCACCGAAATAGCTACCACCTCTCATGGAGCTGGTTTTATTATGCACCGATGCACAGACACAGCTGCACCACTCTAGTGCTTCTAATGTAGACTAGCCCTGAGACTTGCTGGGTCAGCTTAGCGGCCACTCTGGCCTACCCAGTAATATTGGGACAGGGCTGGAGATGGTGTGAGGAGTTCTGCAGCAGTGGAACAAAGGACCCCTGATCAAGACCAACCCAGACCCAATGGACCAGGATAAGGAGGAAAGCCCTGGGGAGGACCCCTCAGGCCAGCCAGGAACGTCAAATAAACAACACGCTAGCCTGGGGATGTGTGAGGAACTGAGCCTCGCCTGGCTACCTGAAGATGTGGACTTCGTAAGGGAATGGCGAATGGATCAGACTTTGAACTGAGCCTGGGAGCAGGTAACCATCTGTGGCAGGGAGGAGGACAAAGCCCAACAGTAGAAGCAGTGGCTTCACTTCTAGCTCCAAAATGAGCAGCTCTGCTTGGTGACGAGAGCCCCAAACCCAAGAGGTATGGTGACAGCCACTGGGGTCCAGAAAGTTCCGACAGAGGTGTCTACTTGTGACCTACTTGGTGCTGTGCGCAGGGCACTTCGGGAGGGAAAAGATGCTGGAGAGAGTGGCTTCTAGGTTTTTTGGCCAGAGATCCACAAAGGGGTCCACAACTTC
The DNA here is from genome assembly GCA_007922155.1 of Mesoclemmys tuberculata. Taxonomy (NCBI): domain Eukaryota; kingdom Metazoa; phylum Chordata; order Testudines; family Chelidae; genus Mesoclemmys; species Mesoclemmys tuberculata. Next base: position 19,419,791 of record ML675655.1, read on the forward strand.
TATGCCTCATACCCCAAATGCCAGCTGGTGGGACCCAAAGGGATGCCAAAAGCCCCCCTCATTCCATTCCCAGTGGCTGGCATATCCTTTGAATGAATAGGAGAAGGACCGGGATACTATTCAGGAAGATCTGGACTACCTTGTAC
>ML675655.1:19424936-19730703 GCA_007922155.1 Mesoclemmys tuberculata
ATGATCATATTGGTCCCTTCTGACCTATGAGTTTATGAGTCTATGAGTCTAGTGGGTCCATTTGAGAAGAGTGCATTGGGGTACCATCACATATTAGTGCTAGTCGACTACACCACGTAGTACCCCGAATCCATACCGCTATGCTTAAAAAACTCACTTGCCATAGCGAACGAACTCATGAGGGTCTTCTCAAAGGTCAGAATACTAAAAGAAATATTGACAGACCACTTCTTGTCTAAACTGATGCAAGAGCTGTGGGAACTGCTAAGAATTAAAACCTTCAAGACCTCCATTTACCATCCACAGACAAATGGGCTGGAGGAATGATTCAGTGGGACCCTGAAGGCCATGCTGAGAAAGCTCATTGACTCAAACCCCAAGCACCAGGACTGACTACTACCATCCTTACTGTTTGCCATATGGGAGGTCCCACAAACCACAACTGGGTTCTTGCCTTTTGAGCTTTTATATGGGAGACAACCCAGTGGGATTTTGACCTCTTCTGGGGAGCCTGGGAAGATTTAGGAGCTACAGGTCATGAGCTCAGTGCTGTACATGTTTCAGTTACACAAGAGACTGAAAACTCTAAGGGGCTTTGGTAAGGAAAACCTGCTGAAAGCCCAGCAAAGACAGGAATGTCTCTATAACTAGAAGGTCCAGTGGCGAACTTTTGAGCCAGGTGACAGGATGTTGTTGCTACATCTGACATTCAAGTCTAAACAATTGGCCCAGTGGCAGGGCCTGTTCGAAGTGGTGAGGAACGTAGGTCTGGATGACTATGAAAGGCGTCAGCCTGGGAGACGGAAGGAAATGCAGATTTACCATGTCAATTTCCTGAAGCCCTGGAAGGCTCAGGAAGGCCATAGAATCATAGGTTTAGAAGGGACCACAAGGATTGTATAATCTAATCCCATGCCAAGATGTTGTGTCTAAACCATCCAAGATAGATGGCTATCCAGCTTTTTTTGCCTTCTTATAGTCCCAGAACCTGAGATGGGGCCTCAAGCCATGCCCTTGCTGACACAAACACCCGTGCTAATGGAGATGGAGCTGAACGCTTCCATGGAATGCAAACCATGGACAGAAAGTACATGAGAATCATCCTCCCCTGCTGAAGATGTGGGGAACTCCAAGCTGTGCTGACTCTAGAGGTCCCACAGTGAATGGAGGAATCCTGTTGTACTACTGCCAAGAGCCAACAGCGCAATCCAGTTCTGTATAGACTTTGGAAAGGTCAATGCGACATCATGCTTTGATGCCTACCCAATGCCCCGGGTGGATGAACTATTAGAGGGACTGTGTAGCACTGAATATAGCTCCATGCCAGACTTAACAAAAGGATACTGGCAAGTCCCCCTGACAAAGGCATCCCAGGAGAAGATTGCCTTCCTGATGTTGTTCGGCCTCTAATTTGGGATGATGCCATTTGGCATCTGTGCAGCGACCACAATTTTTCAACAACTAACGGACCAAGCGCTGTGACCTCATGACCGGTATGTGGCTGCCTATATTGATGGCATAATCATCTACAGTAACAGCTGGGAGGACTTTGTGCAGCAAGTCACGTGGTTATTCAGTGCCTTGAGAAGACAGGGTTTGCCACAAACCAGGACAAGTCCCACCCGCGTCGGAGAAATGACATACCTTGGGTATCCAGTGGGGAGGGGCCAACTACAACCCCTGGTGTATAAAGTCCAGGCACTGACCAATTGCTCAGCCTCTTCAACCAAGAAGAAGGTGCAGCGTTTCCTTAGTTTGGCTGGCTATTAAAAGCATTTTGTGCCTGGCTTCACCACAGAAGCCGCCTCCCCTTGTGGGCCTTGTAAAAAGCACCCAGTCCAGGAAGGTGCTGTGGACGGAGGCATGTGACAGAGCATTCCAGACTTTGAAGGACCGGCTAACTCAGGGCCAGTTCACACCAATTTTCACACCGATTTTTCAAAACCTTCAGACGGACGCCTCAGAGGTGAGTCTCTGGAATGTGTTGTCCGAAGAGGTGGAAGGAGAGAAACACCAGATATTGTATTTGAGGAGGAAGCTGTTCCTCTGAGAGACAAACTACTCAGTGATCCAGAAGGAGGCACTGGTGATAAAATGGGCCATAGAGGCCCTACATTATTATCTGTTAGGAAACTCCTTCCTACTCATTACAGACCATGCCCCTCTCTGCTGGCTAAGCTCTATGAAAGACACTAAAGTCTGAATCATGAGGTGGTACAACTTCCTGCATCCTATGACTTCCAGGTGCTCCACGGCCCAGGAAAGGTGCTTGCAGCAAGTGATGACTTTTTTTCTCAGGATGAAGGAGGAAAGCAGGAGCCAGACCCACTGCTGCGTTCTAGCCTGCGGGGAAGGACGTGTGATGGGGTGTGCAAGCCCCACGCTTGTGAGGTAAGGGTTAAGGCTCAGCTCTGGACTCAGAAAGCTACATCCAGCCACCCCTGCTGGGGCAGCTCACAGCAAAGGACGAGCTCAAAAGGGAGCAGTTTAGCTCAGCCTGAGCAGACATAGTGGGAGGGCAGCTATGTGGTGCAGGCTTTTGCAGAGAAATGCTGAGGCCCCACGTGGCCAGGACTAGGCTCCACTGCTGGGCCAACAAAGGCCCTTGAACTGCAGAGGATGACAACAACGAGCCGCACCTGAGAGAGGAAGACCGTGCAAGGAGTTTCCCACCACAGCCCCTCTTCTTTGGTTCCCCTCTGGCAAAAAAAGGACTTGAGGACCCTCCGGCTTGCAGTCATCAGTGCTTTTATTTACAAGGTGCATATGAATTCCCCACCAGCTTAAGTGCCTTGCAGGGGGAGTCCTCACTCCATTCCCCTCTCTGCTCTTCTTTTGCTCCCTTTGGGGCAAGCATATAAACTCTCCTGGTGCGGCCCATTGCCTAATCAAGCCTGGGCAACTGCTTAGCCTGTGTAAGCTGACAGCTGCCTCCCCTCAGGTAATCAGGAAATAGCCCAGCTAACCAGCTCTGCTGCCTCTCAGCTATTTAGGCCACAGTGATGGGGGCTGGCCAGGGCGTCAGCCCCCTGTTACAAAGATGCTAGGGAGGACTCTAGCAAGGACTCCAAAGTGAACCGGTGGCACCAACAGCAGAACAGAAGCTGGGGTAAGAAGTAGCCCTGAGAGCAGGCGTAGGGGTGCCTACTCCCTCCTCCCTAGGCTGCACATTTCGCACATACTGGGCCCTGAACCCGGCGCAGCAGAGTGCTCAGGTTCCCCTTCCCCGGTCATGGACTCTTGCCTGTGGGTGACACTAGGTAACACTGCCAGGCATGAACACCAACCTGCCCAGCGCTCGGGTGATGTGATCAGTCTGCATCTCAGACATTGTGCTGGAGATAATTTTCCTCGAGAGAGACGCTAACGAAAAGAGAAGGTGAAACTGAAACGTCCGAGAAGGGCAATTTTAAAGAACGAGTTGCTAGGTCTTACTGACCAAACAGTGGTTAATTCTTTTACAAACGCAGCTCAGTACAACACAGGGGCATTTTCAAGGGGGGTGTGGGGGGGCAGGGGCAGGGGCAGGGGCAGTGGTCCCCCAATCGATGGGGGCACAGAACTCCAGGGCTGGGGAGCACAAGTTCCTCCTTCTCCAGGCTAGGGTGGATGATGACTGTTCCTCCAGTCGCAGGAGGAGAGTGAGCTCCCCTGGCCCTGGGGCTTTGGAGGGAGGGAGAGCCAGCTCCTCTGGCTGTGGGGGGCAGAGAAAATGCCCCTCCAAAAGTGGGCAAATTTGTATGCCTGTGCATGCCCCTGGTACAGCAAATATCTTCCTTTATTGAGCACATGTAATTCATACCGATGGAACTGAGCATTTTACAGCAGATGCGTACACCCTGGTATTGGGTGTGCACCTCCACACCAGCCTGGAAAGGGTTAATGTGGCTCTGAAGAGGTTAATTAACCTGACAAGCCGCACCTGAGAGAAACTGAGGCTGGCTAAGCAAGTCCTGATTGAGGATGGAGCCCCGCTGAGCAGGAGCCGGCAGGGCTGGTGTAAGGCCAGCCAGTGAGGGCAGAAGGAGGCTGCAGTGTAGAAGCTTTCAGTCACTCACTGTCTGGGAAGAGAGAGGGAAATGAAGAGCCCTAGAGGGAGGGAAGAAATACTAGGATTGTGGCCTTGAGGGAATGGTGTACCTAAAAGGGTGGTGGAGCAGAAGCCTGATTTGGGGGGCGGGGAATTAGGAAAGGACTCAGGGAAATGGGGGCAATGTTTGGGCTGATGCAAACCTTGGCTGCGGATTTGAGGGACCTAGAGTTGGACCCTGGAGTAGTGGAGGGGACTGAGATCCCCTACCAGCCACTGGGAAAGTGGCCTTGCCTTGGATTTGAGGACTGCTGGGAACAATACCTGGTCAGTCCGTCCGTCCAGTAACTCTTTGATACCCCTGGAAGGGGAAACCTGTAATGACCTGGCTAGAGGGCCAAGCCATGGAGAGGGAGCTTCCTGAGTCCCAAGGAGAAAGTACTGCAACTCCTGGAGCATGAGAGGGGCTGCAGCACCTGTGAGAGACAGAAGACGGTGTCAGACCAGACAGACCCACAAGGAGACGTCTCCGCGGTCAGAAGAGAACACTTTCACACGCTATATAAGCCTGCTCGCATCTGCTTTATTCCAGGCATAAATTCAACATCCCAATCATCACACAAGAGTGAATGGACACACTGTCTGTATGTTTACTGTACTAGAGAATAACGATGCTTAACAATAAATAAAGTGATTTCCTTCACTAGAGCCCTCCAAGTAACTGAGGAATCCTCAGCCCTCCTGTAAGGTAGGCAAACATGCTGTACATTAAGGCAGGGAAATTACTTGACTTAGTGCAGATCACAGCTAAGATTAGAACCCAAGAATTCCTTACTGCTACTCCCATCCTCCTACCGTCTTCCAAGGAACAGTTATCTCCAAGGTGGCATGCTTCCAGCTGTGACTTTGTGTCTATACTTTTCGTTAACTTTGCAGATAGAGCATTAAATAACTGTCAATACGTATTAACAAGCAAGTAAATATTTGTGGTGTTCTATTAGTAAAATTTGTACAGCTCCATTAAGTTAGTGAAATTTCAAAGTACGTAATGAAATGATGCTTCAGTCCTTGGTTTGTAATATAAATTCTAATGACAAGTACAACGCCGTCACCAGCAAATTGGGATGCTCTGCTCAGAAGGCACTATTTTGCTGCCAAGCTTTTATTTCTCTTACATTATGAGCTTAACAATTTTGTTTTAACAGTCAGAATAGTAATGCCTAATGTTTAACAAACAGAATAAAAGATTTCTCTGGAAGGGCAAAAATATATGTTTAGGAGGTGGAAGAGACTTCAGAACAGATTATGGGTTGTTTTATATTCTAAATATGACACATTAATATCTACTTATTTAATACTATAATTTTTTAAAATTCCTTTCACTAGAAACTGATCTTTATTTCTCTGTAAATTGCCTAGAGGAATCCCCACTTGTGCAAATGATAAGTGACTTGCTGCTTGCCCTGAGCTAAATGCTGTTGAGCTCAATGTGGCTGCCTTTAAACGAACAATGTAAATGGAAAAATTTAAGTAGAATTAATATTATTAAAGATAATAATATAAATTATTAGTAGCATTCTATTAAAGGCAAATTAATCCCACTACAATTAGATTGGAATAATACATGCAATTTTTGCAATCACAAATGTTCTACCATTTAAATTGCCTTTTTGGCATCCTGAAACTTGAATTTCACATTTACAGAGCAAGTCTGACACGTCCCAGCTACCAACAGCAGTGACTTAACTGTATATGTGGTCCGTCCACATGAGTGATATGATGTAGAATAGACACCACAAAAATGTAGTTTAGAGGGAGAAGACTGTGACAAAGCCTTAGGTATATAGATGTAATTATGGATATAGGGGGATGACTAAATTCCTCCCCACCCCACACACACCCTTTCAGCCTGCAGGGTGACAGCAATGTTTTTCTACACACACAGAGGTAACATGCTGCTGGCTAAAAATGTGGGCATGTGTGCGGGGACAAAGGATAGCTATTCACCTCTCCTTCTGGTTCTTGGCCACTTTTGGAAGACAGGATACTGGATTAGATGGACCATTGGTGATCAAGTAATGACTGCATTCCAACTCTTGGATCTTAGCGCCTTAATATGAGACAGGGAGGTCCAATCCAGGTCTTATTGGGGCTGAACTAATCAGTGCCCCATTCTAAGACCCAGGCTATGTCTACACTATAGCTTATTTCGGCATAACTTATGTCGCTCAGGGGTCAACCCCCCTGAGCGACATAAGTTATGCCGACATAAGTGCCGGCCGGTGTGGACAGTGCTGTGTCAGTGGGAAACTTCTCCCACCAACATAGCTACTGCCACTTTGCGGGAGCTAGAGTAGTTAAGCTGATGGGAGAGCTCTCTCCCATTGGCTTACAGCGGCTACATTAACGAGCTTACAATGATATCAGTGCAGCTGTGCCACTGTAAACTCTATAGTGTTGCTGGGCCCCCAGTGTTCCCCACCCTCAAACATTTTATGTGAGATCCTTGATGTGTGGGAAGTGGAGAGCTCCCCAAATTCTAACAGACTCTCAAAGACTCAGAAGACTAAGAACATCAGAATTTTTTTTGAAAACATCAGCCTTGTCCTGCTCTTCCTAACTGAGGGGAAGTGGGGGAGAGGGAGTAGGAAATAGCAACGTTATCTCTTCAGAGAATCAGAATTACAAATGAGTGACTGTCCCTTCAATACAGATACTATACTGACTGGTCTTCTACTCTTGGAGACTAAAAAAGTCAGTGGTGGTTTCCACAAGCTATCAGATTTCCCAATCATGGAGGAACCAGAAAACTGTATGAGGCAGTTTTATAGAACTACAAGAATCAAGGATGATTCCTGAATGAATCCACAACAGGGGCAGCAGAGATGGGGAAACATTGAACAGGTGTCGAACAGCCTGAGTTAGGGCCATATGGTAGTCAGGCTGAGACAATATACGTAAGGCTGATACACAGGAGGAATGAATATCTCACATACGCAGACTGGAAAGTACCTCTAGGTGCCTGACGGATAGGATGGAGATGCCGCCTTCCATTTGGGATTCACAACTGTACAGCCTCTCCTGGCAGTAGGCCTGATCTGGCTTAAGCACCTTTCTCAAAAAAAGGAAAAAAAAAAAAAGTAAGAAAGAAAAGAAATCAAGCTCTACCCATTGTTGCCAGAAGACCCTGTGGCTGGGCATGCACCTGAAATGTAGAAGTCCTGTTTTAAATCCCTGCTTTGTCTGATTGGGAGCAGGAAGCTGAGGCTCTTATCTTTCTTAAGTGATCTTTTAGCACCTCCACCATCCGGTGGCCCCATTGACTTCTTGGCAGGCTTCCTGCTTCTGATATACTTGAAACAAATTTTACTGTTTCTTTTGGTGTCTCTAGGTCGTTGCTCTTCAAATTCTTTCCTGGCTTGTCTTATGCTCCTTTTACACTTGACTTTCCAGAGTTTGTGCTCTTTTTTTATTTTCCTCATTTGGATTTCACTTCCAGTTTTCCCGGGCTGGCTTATTGCCTCTGACAGCCTCTTTTACTCTAGAGCTTTGCCATGATGGTAGTTTCTTGAGTCCTCTTACTGTTTGTTGTTGTTTTCCAAAATTTGGACATACATTTAGTTTGAGTTTCTATCTATTATGGTCTTTTTCAACAGCATCCCTGCAGCTTGCAGACATTTCATCCTTGTGAGTGTTGCTTTCAGTTTCCTTTTCACTAACTTCCTCATTTTCATCTAGTTGATATTTTTGAAGTTAAATGGTACTGTGGTGAGTTTCTAGGCCTTCCCCTCTTCCCCCCCACAGGATATTCAATGTAATTCGTTTGCACTGTCTCTTCCTCAGCTGTTCAGCTCCATTCACCTCTTGGAGCAACTCCTGTGCTCCAAAATCAAGAACAGCGCCCCCCCCTGGTGCATTGCAGGACAAACGTGTCTCTCCCATGGTTTGAGAGGGGGGACAGAGAGAGAGAGCTTCCCTCATCAGGAATTGAACCCAGGCCATGGCAGTGACAGCACCCAATCCTGACCTCTCAAGGGGCTGTCTGGGTACCTAGGCCTGGCACTAGCCAGGGAGCAGTGTGAGAAGGCTGGCAGAGCGAGGCGTGGCCAAAGAACAGGTCAAAATCCCTTTGAGATAAGGCCCTGGAGGATGGAGTTTGAAAGGAAGGGCGTGGGAAGCTGAATGAACGAGAAAAGAAAGACATGCTTGAGAAGGAGAAACAAGAAATTAGAATACACTGAATTTAAAACACCGGGCCCAGAATAGAAGCAGGATCTAGTGAAGAGCCTTCCAAAGAAGCAAGGTTTCCCTGACTGGGAACAGAAGCTGGGCTGCAGCAGTGAAAGTGGCAAATCCTGACCATGAGGCCATCGGGTAAAAGCTCAGCCAAGCTCTTTGGCAGCTGCTCACACGTGTGTGCCCTCCCCTCTGTGAACTAAAAGTCAGCAGAGGAACCTCTGCACTCCAGGGAACTGGAGGGGATGGCCGGCCCACCAGAAGGGGAAGGGTCATGGCAAAGGTCAGGTAGCCTTCTCTGAGAATTGCAGTAAGTTGACCTACAGATTAGGAGACTGACGCAATGCCCACTACACTAAGAAGGCACCCAGGAAAGCTCTGACCATTGCCAGCTCCTGAGATTTGTCATCTGAAAGGAATGGCTCGGGCATGCAGTCTCCCCCACAACTTCTGCAGTGAAGATGTTCCTGCTGGTTACCTCTTTTGATCCTTGCAAATTGGCCTTAACTCTGCTCTGTCCTTCATTACTATCCTGGCAGAGCATCACTATACTATGCCCTAGTCCCTGGGAAGGGTCTGTGGAGCGACAGCTCTATGGAAGCTCAACACTTCAGACTATGACTCTGACCATGTCTGCACCTGGTGTGATTCACACCTGTGATATGAATGAATTCACCTTTCATGTCGCGCTCTGTTTCAGATGCTTCTCCTTTTGAGCTCTGACTCTTTCCGTGGCAGGTGAAGCCATCTTTGTCTATAGTCTGTACTAAGTTTATAAAGTGTTTCAGATTCCTTTGGAATGACTGGTGTTGAATATTCAAAACAGAGATGGAGAGCTGAGCAGATAGCTCCCAAACGACAGCTGCCGAGCCACCCAATCAGCCTTTTCTTTAAAGGAAGGTGGAGATACCACTCCCCATTCTAGTTTAAGTTAGGCCCTGTGCTTTTACCTAACTCTTCTGTAGAAAAAACATGGGTATAGACAGAAAAAATATTACAAAGAGCATATTTCTTCTTCTGCATTCAACACCATGCCCTTCCTCAAAGGAACAGGTTTAATGTATTTTTCTCCCACTTATTGGCTAGACCCTTATTGTTTTCTCAGGGCTTGAATTATGGTGCAATAATTTACACCTAGTTACATAGATGGCACTCTGCTTTCAGCCTTGTGTCTGACAGTGCTCAAGGCATGAATTATTGCACTATAATTCACACCCTGTCATATCTTATTTCCTGCACATCCCCTAAATGACGAAGCTGGATTAATTAAGCAGAAATGCAGTCAAAACTTGGGAAAAGCAGTTGCAAGAAGGAAGGATTCTGTGCTCTTTGCCAATGTCTTGCTTTAGTTTGCAGGGGAAGAACTGGGGCAATCCTTTTGTCACAACAAAACAATTAACAAAGAAGAGGCTTAAGTACAAACATGTCAGTGTATGCACACTATCCATACTTACCCACACAGATATCCAGCATCCATACTAGCACCATCTAAACCATTTCACTTGAAATGCCCTTGAATATCTAACCAACAGCAGTTGACTAAATTCACAGAATTGGTGTATTCTAGGAGATTACAAAAGGCCACCAGAGCACCGTGGAGCAGTTGTGGAAAGACTATCAGAACCATTTGAGTTTGAACCATATTGGTGCCATCCTTAGTGGCGCTAAACCAGTACAGATTGCAATGGTTCAGACTAAAACAACATTTCTCCCTGTTGTTGAAGGCAAGTCTAATCCAAGCAGAACTTGGTTGGTCTGTAAACTTGGTTGGATTCAAGGTGTGTTACGTGCACGGTAGGAACCACATGATTCTTACTAGGGTCAAGTTCACTAAGTAAACGAAGTCTAAGTGTTCAATGTAACAAATTGAATTTTCATGGCACTTCTTTCCGGGAAGCTGAACACACTAGTCTGGGAGCAGATTGAGTAGCAGGTGTTGTGTCTTTGAGTAGCAGCAGGGGCAGCAAGAAAAAGGAAATTTGCACCAGCATAGCAAATACACACTATACTGCATTGCCACTCTTGACCTGCTCATTTAACCAATATTTGGATCCTTGCAGGAATGTTTCTGTTAGAAGAAATTGATGATATGAGTCAGGTATTCTTTTGATGCAGTCCTGTTTATTTACAAAGAATACAATAGGAACAAACAGCAGCAGCCAGTTTGCCTGCTCAGAAATCCCCAAGTCTACCTCTACAGCAAGTTCTGTGCCCAAGAAGCTGTCTGTCTGTCTGCTTTCTCTCAGGGTGACCCTTCCTCCCAGGGTTACAACTATGTTGGGGCCCTGGCAGGCTGGTAAAGGTCTCTGCTGAGGTCCACACTATCCAATGCTGGTCATGAAGAATTTTTCACTACCCCAAGTGTAGTGCTTCTGCCTCGGAGGTAACTCTGTCCATACAGGGACTTATGGAACAGACACAGAATTTATGCAAAATAATTCTGTAAGTCCTAGTTTCTTATTCTATAAAACCCAACTGTAGGTTAAAACAGGAAGATCTAGCAAGAAAAAGTATTTCTTGCCAAGTGAGAACTGCTTTAGCGAGACAGCCCAGGGACTAATCTAGTCCTAAGCTAATTGAGAGCTTTCCCCCCTATAACTGCAGCACTACCATGAGCAAGGACTGGAACAAGTTTAGGAATATTGCAGCTAAGGACTCAGAGGCCAGTTTTCAAGGGTGATCGTGCATGCAGGTATCGAGTCCCAGGCTCACCTCTCTTCAGTAGTGGCTCCTTGCTCCATCAACACAGCTCCTCTGAGGCTGACCTAGTGTGAGAACCTTCCTCATTGGTTAAGCTAACTCATTTCCTTAGGCTTAATCATCAGTCATCTTCACTTTAATCCTCTCTCTTTGCTTCCTCCTTTGAGCAGGCGTTCTGGTGGTCATTGAAGCACATGCTCCAGTAACTCCCCTGAGCTGTCAGAGACCTCGACCGCTCAAACTAGCATCTCCCCTTTCTCCCTCTCAATTGCCTGTTGTCTGGGACTCTCTCTGCGCTCTTGGCCTCCCTGCTACCCAGGGACAACATTCCTTTCCCTGGGTTACTAGCAGAGAGACACCCAAGAACCAAGGTGAGCTCCACACTAGACATGAATGCTTCAGGATGATTTACCACCATCAGCAAAAAAGGAATTCAATGGTATTGATGATAAGCTATGTTTATTAAGACAAAACAATTGTAATGAGGCACTGATTAAGAAATCAGCATCCAGCCAGGAATTACTGGAATTAATTACAACCCCAAAGTAATTTATTACTAAATCCTTGTTTTTACTTTGGTAGTCATCATTTTTCGGGATCAATAGGCAGATGAAGAGTACCGACTAGTACCTGAATCTTTGGCAAATTACCACCTTGGACAACCTGACTGAGCACACTTGGTGGCACCTTACATGCTCTAAGAAGTGCACCCACAAACTGAATTTCGTAAGATTGCAGAAGTACATTGAGCATCAGGAAAACGTTAAAGGCGCAAGACAAGTGCGAGCTGTGGGTGAGACTCGCTTTATACGATGTTCCATGGCATGCGTTTTGAGAAAGAACACTTGCTTCTTCTGCGGCAAGCTGGAAGTCCAAAGACAACTGTTGTTGCCAGTGTTTGTCAGTTGTAGGCTTCATGTGTGTGCCCACCGCGTAGGTGCTGTCCCAGCTCTGAGCAGGAAACTGAGACGACATGCATGATCGAATGAATAGACACGACCACGGATCTGCTGAGCAACAAAAGCACTCAGCCAGGTTTATTGCAGTTGAAACACAATGAGAAGCAACCTATAGCTTACAAGTACACTTCAAATAGGAGTGCTACGTTACAATGGACTGGCACAATTAGCAGTGGGGCTCTCCGTTATCCCATAGGCCAGAGAAGTCATTCCCTCTGACACCCTCTTTTATACATCGTTACAGACAACTTTTGTTCTGCCTAATACCCCCCCCTTATCTTACATTGGGTGGGGCGGGCAAAACATCTCTATTACAAGACATTTCCATCCATCAACGTGTCATTTCAGGGGGTCAGGTGTCCCTTGTTATCTCTTTGGTGTTAGGATGTCCTGCTAACGTCTGCCTCTGATATGTATTTTTAGACTTTAGTAATGTTTTGGCAATATATGTGTTTGCAATATCAGCCGCCTTCTTGCCAATTTCTGTGAGGTCGTAAGTTCACAGCCTGTCTTCTGCTAACTTGGCTTTATAACAGACTTTGTCATTCTTTTAGCTTAAGCCTTACACCTTGTCCTGTTATGCTAGGCTTCAGGCCTCATGCTCTCACGTCTACTACAACTATTATGCACAGTTCCAACATGAGACAAGCAAGAAACTGCATGAACCGGTTACTTGTAGTGAGAATGTAGCACGGACAGTAAAGTTGAGGGGGTGCATTGACTCAAAAGACACTGTGAAGTGCAACTTGGCTGATGAAACTGCTGAGTCCTCCATACCAACCAACCTGGGCTGCCTCCCACACTGTGATACTGATGTCAAACTACAAGCCTCAAACAGGCACTGCACTTACACAGCCATCCACAGGCAGGGACACACCCAACTGAATTACAGGAATGATCTTCTCGGCCAGTCATGAACCATCAATAGAGAGGCTTCAGCCAGCTCCTCCCAGCTCCAACCCTACCTCCCAGGATTGTACCATTTTACATTGCTCAAGGCCCCCTGGTGCAATGGAAGTTCATTAAGTAGTTCTCCATCTTCATAGTCTGAGCTGAGTTTTCCCAAGTACTTCAACCAAAACACACGTTTTAGGTAAAATATAAAACAGATTTATTAACTACAGAAAGATAGATTATTAAGTGATTAGAAGTGATAGGCATAAAGATCAGAGTTGGTTACTTAAATACCAAAAATAACTTTGCAGTCTAAATTTTATAGACTAAGTGGGATTTGAATCAAACAGTGTCTCACCCTGACAGATGGTACAAGCAAGTTTACAGCTCCTCAACACAGACTGGACCACCTTCCAAGCTGGGACCAAATGTCCCCAATCAAAGTCTTTGTCTTCCAGATGTGCTTCCAGGTGTTGAGATGGGGAGGGGAATAGAGACCAAATTATGATGTCACTGTCTCTCTTTTTACACTTTCTCCCAGCTGCTAGAATGATCTTTGCGGTGACATGTGCTGGTCTATCCCCATGGCCTATGTGACTTCCCCAAGAAGTCTCTCTGAGAGTGGATTGGTAGTTAATGAGCCATTAATTGCCTGTCTGGCTATTGATAGTTACTCCATTGTTGTAACTGAAAGGCTGCTCATTACTGTTCCCAACCTCACAACGTGTTTCAGAAACATATATAGCAACATGTCATCACTTCACATAGCACGATAGCACATACAGTCCAAAAGGATATTAATGTTCAACAGATTATGGCTTTTAAAATGATGCCTCACAAGGCATATTTTGTACAAAACATATCATAATTATATGACAGTGGTGAATATGGGGATTCCAGGGTGCTACTTTGAGGTACAGAGTTTCACTGACACCCACTCTTGTTGCATATTACAGGGGTGGCCAAACTGTGGCTCTTTTACAGTTAAAGTGTAGCTTACAGAGCTCCCTATGTTCCTCCCCATTCTCCGCCTACCAGAGTCGAGTGGAGAGCTCAGAGTTTCTGCCCGATGATAGTGGTGGAACTAGTGGATTCTGCCCAGTGGGAAGGGAAGTCTCGGGAGATCAGTAAATTTGGCCACCCCTGGCATATTACATCAAATGTTACACCAAGAAGGTATGTAATGTGTTGCATTGAAAGGTAAAAGCAACAGAAGCAAATACTGATGTTATTACTGCAAACTGCGCAACTCAGCTGGAGTTCATAAATTGCTTCGCAGAGGTTTTAACGGATGGGAAAAGTGGTGGCGATGGCTGATGCAGAAGCTAAGAACATAAAAATATGTGCTTTGAATGGGATGGAAGAGGAACAAATGCTTAGCAGAAAGGCTCTTTAAGCACTTATTGAAAATAAACTGTTAGCGCTGGACATAGGATCTCTAAAAACGATCTGCCGAAATAAAGCATAGTGCATATCCTTAAAAGCTACAAAAGGTGTGGCGCTATGAAAAGAAGAGCAAAGTGCTGAAGTCAACAGTAATATGAAAGCTATTTGCAGCTGCTAAATTTGTATGGACAAGCATTTTGTCCTGCAGTATGTGGGAGTTTCAAGGAATTCACAGCTGATGCCAGTTTTGAAAAAGTAGCATCACATGCCTGGTACTTTTTCTTTAAGCGCTGCATCAGTGACTCCAGCACCAGCAAGTATGAGAGGAAACAAGTGGGGCACAAGGCTCATATACAAATGCTTGAATGAAAGGCAGGTTTCTAGCATACACACTACAGCTGTGTGGCAGATGAATTATCTACCACTACAAGTGGCTATTGGTTAAAATATTCATTCCAAAACCCATAACAAATTCCTCATGTAGCTTCTATACAGCATTGGCTCCTCCACCGACTACAACAAAGCACACTGCATGGAGAGTGCAATGGAAACCAAGGTTCTTCGCCACATGGAACTGAATGAAGGGCTGTACATTCTGCCAGACCTCATCTGGGTATGTTTCTATTTTGTGCTGCTGATAACTTAGACTTCCTTGGAGATACAGCTTATGGCCATGATTATAGTTTGCTGTCAGGAGTGTATCAATGGAGACAGGTGCTGTTGGGATCAGCCCAGAACTGTTCTTTGAAGGAGCTTCCTGACTCACTCACTTTCCTACCAAAGTCCAAACATTCGGAAGTTGTTTTCACTGAAGCAGCAGTTAAGGCGACTGTGGTAGAGCTTGCCACATTCACTGACCTTGACCTCGTTTGGTTATTGTGCAAAATTGAGATGCATTCCAGGGGCAAAAAGATCAATGAGTGCAGCTTCAGCTGAAGAGAAAGAAAACATTCCCTCAGATGACCGAGCTGCCCAAGACATACCATATCGTACCATTTCAGGAGAAAGATACCCTCGGACTTGATTAGCCTTTAACTCAGCCCTACACAGGATGCCAGAGCAAATGACCCACGTGTGCCTGCTGCCAGTCTTAGTGGCTAGCCCCACTGATTGCTCATTTCACTCAGAAAAATTGCTACCAACAAGGGATGCATTAATACCAGCTGTCAAGAAGGCAAATCATCCAGCAATGGAATGGCTCTGGGATGATAGAATGCATCAAAACTACCCTCCTTTATCGGGCATAGATGGGTCTTAGAGGGGGAACTGATCACACCAGTTATGTATGAAATACTATGTGCTCCCAAAACAATTCTTCAGCTAATCGAATGCTCATGTCCAAAAACCAATACTCGCCAGCCTACAAATGTTTGGCCAGCAGCCTGCATTGTACGGAGATGCGCAAATGTGGCACAGATGAGGATCGGTGTGACAATGTGTCTAACAGTGGTGCCCTAAATGGAGATGACACGGATGATGAATTTGACGAATGAATGTTTTCAGTCCTACATGTCAAAGCTAACTTCCCTAGGTTTGCCAAAGATCGGTGTCTTTTTTTTTATGTAAGCGATGCTCCCCCAAGTAAAATTTTAAACAGTTTATGTTTAAACACTTCCTTGAATATATAGCTACATAACGGTCCTAGGTTTATCATGTTGTGTTCATGGGAGAAAGCGCTTTTGAATGATACCCAATTTGACCCATTTCTGACACCATTGATTTATCAAAATGTCCACCAACTGGAGAGCTGGGAGCTTGGAGCAGGGAGGGGAGCACATTCCCCCTGCCAGGCTGCAGAAAGTGACTCCATTGAAATTAGGGTAGATTGATGCCACCCTTCCCTTCCTATCACTAACTTGCCCACAGAATGAAATTTTACTGTATGATGCTTCCAGACTATTAACCTAATGACCTCAGAGTAAGAAAGGCAGACAGACACCGAGGTGTTGGGCTAACCTGGGTTGTAAATATTCCCTCTCCTAAACACCAACACTTTTGCATATGACAGCTGAAGGGTCCTGCCCTGAGTTCTGGTCAGCTGTACCCTTACCTGTCACTGGCTCCTTGCACTGGAGAGCTGCACCACTCCTACTCCAGTCACTGGATCCGTTCAGATGGGCTCACACTTTCTAGCTGAATCTCAGAGGCAGAATGTGATGGGAGGAGGCAGCAGGAAGCCCTTGACCTGGAGGGGAATGTGGGGTAGAGGCAGAGGGCAGATGGTATGAATGAGTGGCATGGGTAAGGAAGAGCCCACTCCAGGGAACTAGTGGCAGATGGGAGTGAGGCAAGGAAGAGCATCTGCTGATAACACCATTTGCAGAGTGACCTTAGACCAGTCAATTCTAACTAGTGCATGCTATGATGCAGGCCTTCTGCCCACAGTTAAGCAGGGGAGAGGGCTAATGCACCCACGGACTGGGCAGGGACAGATAGCTCTGTGAGCCAACTGGAACACACCCTGAGCAAGCCCTGCCTGGATGTGTGAGTGCTACAGAATCCAGTGGGATGGACCAGCAATGGAGGTCACTGTGTTTTCAGTGATGAAAGGTATGGAAACCGGCAGTAGTAGGCAGTTTCTAGATATTCCCATTAGCAAGTGAATGTGACAATTAATAGTAGGCTTTCTATATTTGCAGAAAACAGATTTAAAGTGTTAGTGGCATAA
Source organism: Mesoclemmys tuberculata (assembly GCA_007922155.1). Lineage (NCBI taxonomy): Eukaryota > Metazoa > Chordata > Testudines > Chelidae > Mesoclemmys > Mesoclemmys tuberculata. The sequence continues at coordinate 19,441,810 of ML675655.1, forward strand.
ATGTAAATATTGTCCGCTAAGTGAAACTAAAAGACACGTACAGTTCAAGCTAATGGATTGTTTAACGGTCCATGCATTACTATTGTGACTTAGTATTTCTATTCCTGCAGCTTCTGCTGTGTGTTTCCACGGTACCGCACAGGTCAGTATATGTGCTAGATGTCCCCTCTGTGCCTGATCCAGGGAGGATGTGAGTCCGGTACTGCCTATAGCTGCACAGCTTGCCTCTATAACTCAAGCTGCAGACTCAAGGGTGGAGCCTTGGTGCCACTGAAGAGAAAGGCAAAGTTCCCATTGACGTCAATGAGGCCAGATTTCATCTTCTGTGTTTAGTTCTGGAAGTCCCTGGTGTGTTGGCCAGGACCAGTGGCCCTCACACCACTACATCAGAACAGTGGCCTTGGCACTGGAGTAAACATCTAGCTGAGGTGTAAGGCAGAGGAGAATCAGGTCCATGGTCTTGACTCAAAGCATTGCTGTCCGATGCAGGAAAACCCAACTGAATAACCACTCTTGAAGCCCTGCATGCAGCCGTTTTTTTATCTTCCTGACCAAAAGGAGAAGCTTAGTCTGCTGAAAACCCTGTCAAGATATGTTGAAGTCTTGTCACTGCACAAGAACAGCCTCCTTCCTCCATGATCATTGATGCAACATATTACTGAATACTTGTCTGTTTGCAGATGTTCTTTATTTTTCTGACATGAAGTTTCTTAACATCTCTTTTAAATTGTCTTTATGCTCACAATGTTCATGCATAATCTTTTTTTCCTAGTGAAGTTACTGTAAGTACCTGTGCAATGATGAGATGAAAGCCTTCTTTGTTTTCCTGCCAATCCAGTTTGCATGGCTCTGTTTGTCACCTGCAGATAAAAGCTCAAGGATGTTGCTCAGAGCTAGTCTATGAAGTAAAAACTCAACTGGAGGTAAGGGCAAGAAGAAAATATTAGCAGAGCAACTATCTAATTTGGGGACATCCAGCATCAGGTACTGTAAGGCCTTCCCTACACACAAACTTGCACTTGTTTACTTAAAGCAAGTTAGTTAAATCAGTGACAAGCCTTTACCCCGGTGATTGGTTGATATCTGTTTCTCTCCATTTGTATTTTCAAAATAGATGAGTTAGTGAAAAGGTTAGAAACTTATTTTTATGTCCTGTCTGACTTCTGATGCAATGCTGTGCATTGCAGCCTTCTCTAGGGTGCAAATGTTTCTCTTGTGCTGTCGGTCTGTCTTCTGGGATCCAGGTTACCAAGAGTCGTAACTGAGAAGCCACAAAACAATAGTTAAAAGTAGGCCCTGCTGCCCTGCCTTTTTCAGGGGTAGAATGATCATTTTCAAACTGTTGGCGCTTTCTTATTTAAACAAACAAATGAACAATGGTATCTATCCTGCAAACAATTTCAGTAATGAACAGGGAAGCTCTGAAACATACAGTAAAATGTAGGTAGAACATTCACTAATGACATCAGTGCAGCCAAGGGCTGAGAGTGGTAAATAGTAGTAAAATGATTTACGTCTATTGATTTTGACCTAATATACAATGGAAAGGGTATTTAGAGGGGATAAGTCAGGTTTTTTTTCTGTGAAAATCAAATTCCCAAGTGTCAAAATGTAATAATGGTCCAGCCAAGAGGCAAACCAATCAACACTGTGGCTCCTTGGTCTCTCCTGTTCTCTGCCTGTGGCACACAACAGTTTAGTCTACTGAAGACAGAAAGGTTTTAGTTCAACCCCCGTTATTGGGTTCAATATAGGGATAACTGGGTGAAATGGCTTTTGTTATATAAAAGATCAGACTAGATCAGGGATGTCAAACTCAAATACACAGTCGGCCAAAATTAAAAACTTGGACAAAGTCGCAGGCCAACCTTGATATTTATTGAAAAAATGTCTACAATTGAGGAAGTTTTTCCTTCTCATCAAATATAATGATGAACCTTTTCATATGGAAACAAACTTAAGTTTTGCTTAAACATTGAATCTGGAACAAGCAAAGCTTAATGCTATAAACACATGTGAAATCGGTGCATGCGCTGTCTACCGGCGGGCCCGCTCTAGTAGACATTTGGTATTTTCTCGCGGTCCAAATATAATTACACTGCAGGCCAGATTTGGCCCACGGGCCTGAGTTTGACATCTATGGACTAGATGATCTAGACTTTCTAGCCTGTGAAGCATAGCCTAGTGACTGAATGTCAAGAGACCTTCAATCTAATCCTAGCTCTGTTGTTGACTCATTATATGACCTTGGGTGAATCAAGGATTTTAAGGCCATTATGATCATCTAGTCTTATCTCCAGCATAACACACAGAATCACAGAAACAGAAATGTAGGGCTGGAAGGGACCATGAGAGGTTGTGTAATCCATTCCCCCATGCTGAGGCAGGACTAAGTAAACCTAGACCATCTCTGACATGTGTTTGTCTAACCCATTCTTAGAAACTTCCAGTGATGGGAATTCTACAACCTCCCTTCAGAAACTGTTCCAGTACTTAACTATCCTTAGAGTTAGAAAATGTTTCTTAATATCTTCCTTGCTTCTGACTAAGCCAATGACTTCTTGCTTTACCTTCAGTGGACATGGAGCTAGTCTATTGATCACTGTCCTCTTTATAACAGCCCTTAGTATATTTGAAGACTGTTAACAGTTCCTGTCTCATTTTTCTTTTCTCAAGAAAAAGCATGCCCAGGTTTGTTTGTTTTTTTAAACCTTTCCTCTTTTCCTGATAGGTCAGGTATTCCAAATGTTTTATTGGTTTTGTCACCCTCCTTTGGACTCTCCAATTTGACCACATCCTTCTTAAAGTGTAGCTCCCAAAACCAGACACAATACTCCAGCTGAGGCCTCACTCATGCCAAGACTCTTGCATATGACTCTTTTATTAATACATCCCCGAATTATTTGTCTTTTTGCAACTGCATAACATTGTTGACTCCTAATCAGTTTGTGATCCACTATAAACCCCAGATCCTTTTCAGCAGTTATTCCCCATTTTGTGTTTGTACATTTGATTTTTTTCCTTCCTACGTGCAGTACTTTGCATCTGTCTTTCTTTAATTTCATCTTGTTGATTTCAGACCAACTCTCCAGTTTATCAAGATATTTTGAATTCTAATCCTGCCCTCCAAAGAATTTGCAAACTCTCCCATCTTGGTATTGTAATTTCTGGGTGAGGTAGATCATATGCTTTGTGAAAAAAATCCAATCTTGATGTAAAGAAGTCATGTGACAAAGAATTAATCATGTCCATCAGCATGTTGTTCTAATGAGTAATTATCCTACCTATTAATAAAAGGTTTTACTTTATTTCTACTCTTAATTGTGTCGCTTCAGCTTTCAATCATTGGGCCTATTCTGCCTTTGTCTGTTAGGCTAAAAAGTTCTCCACTAGCAGAAATCTTGGTCCCACGAGACCTTGTTCAAGTCACCTCTTAACATGCTCTTTGATAAGATGAATAGAGTTAGCTTCTTAACTCTCTGACTGTAAACTTCAAATCATTCCTATGGTTCTGATCTGAACCTTCCCCAATTTTTCAAAATTCTTTTTGAAAATGTGAACACTTACCAGTCCCGTGACTGAGTTTCCCTATCTGTAAAGTGTCAATAATGCTTCCCTGCCTTTGCAAAATGGTTTGAAATCTATGATAAAAAAATACTATATAAGTGCTTAATAATATTAATCAAGTTACTCAGAGAACTATGTCTAATTTTTCCCAAATGATCCCCAGCACTGAACACTGGTGAGAAGTATTTATAAGGAGGAAGTCCTGTTAGAATGAGTCTATTTGATTAAGGGTCTGTGGCAAAACCTTGTTTGGTGAGAGACCTGAAGAAGAGCTCTATGTAGCTCAAAAGCTTGTCTCTCCCTCTAACAGAAGTTGGTCCGATAAAATATATCACCTCACTCACCTTGTCTCTGTAAGAGAGATGTCATTTGTTCTCAGTTTTAATTACTCCAGTTAAAGAGTCTTGCCTAATTAAACAGGCTGATGGCTCTACAGATATGAGACTAATCTGAGTATTGGTGGATACCAGACAAAGGGGCGTTTACCTGGACAGAGGGAGTGACTAAGATACCAGTGAGTTAGTGCTAACTTTAACCTTTGTGTCTTTGTATAATGGAGATACCCAACCCGGAAAATTTCCCAAACACCAGCTGATCCATTTTTCTGAAAGTAGCACCACTCAACACTGTCAGATGCACTCTCTACATCAAGTGATGTCATACCATAGGAATCCTTGATTGATTGTGTAGGATGAAATGATTCATAATAACTGTTTATTTCTTGTACTGATTGCTGTACAGTAGCCTAGGAAGAAGCTTTTTACTTTTCTGGCTAATTTTTGGCAGTCATCTTAAAGGCAGTGTTCAGCAGGGATTCTGGAATGTACTATAAAATGGAGAAGACGATCTTTTCTCAGATTCAGGAGCACCAAGATTGTGGTTTTCCTAATGGACTCTAGAAATGATACCTTTTCCAGCGTTCCTTGATTCATACCAAAGAGCATCAGTGTTGTCTGCATCGAGCCTAGGGCATGATTTTCTTCTAAAGGGAATATGGTATCTTTGATTTCATTTTGCACTCCATCTTTGCAGGCTCTCTTGACGTGAAAGTGAGCAAAGTCAATGAAGAGAGAGAGCATTCAGAGTCCGCTCAATTCTGCAGTGCTTCTCAGGGGCAGCATCTAGTGTCATTTTTGGAAGATGATGTTGCTCTCTACAGGTTGAGAACAAATTTAACCCTTTCTGTGTTTAATCTGTGGAATTATCCCAGTGGGATCTATTAGGGTTGACTATGGTTCTGTGGATTGCACATGGGGAGACATTAAAGGGACCAGAGTTCCTCCTGACTCTGCCAGTGACTCACTCTGTGAGCTTGAGCAAGGCACTTAACATTTGTGTATCTCTCTTTATCTGTAAAATGGGGATAATGGTACATATGCACCTATGTATCACACTTTGAGATCAGTAGATGGAAACTGCGATAGAGACTTAGAGTGTTGTTCTTTATTTGATTTACTTGCCAGGTCAGTAGAAATCCAGTTTTATGCCCCTCGTAATACATTTTTGTCTTAAATAAAGGAGATCACAAGTGCTCTCTGCATCATTTCACTTTCTGCTTCACATCCTTTCTCTGTGCCTCCTACTTTCCCTATCTGTAAAATGGGGGCAGTTTTAAACCCTTCCCCCCCCAGATTGTTTTAAGATACAGCGATAAAAAGCACAATACAAAATCTAATTATTCTTATTTTTTTGAGTTAGAAGGCTGCCAGATTGCTGAAATAGATTTTTTTTCTGTAAACTTTTTATTAAGAATTTCCAGGAAGGGGAAGAACACATATAAGGAAAGATACAAAAATTATGGAATATTTGAAAAAGAACCACGTACAAGTAGCTACCTGTGTACATCCACAGTTATAGGTATGCAAGCATTTCTAGCTACCTTTCTTTCAACACAGCTCAAATATATATAGAGAAGCAAGCAAAGCTAAAAAAACCCCGTAAGTTGCAGATTCTTTCTGAAGAAAATAATTGTCTTCCAACAATTGTTTTACCGAAGGCTCCAGGTTGAAGGAAAATGCTTTCACAACCAATGTCCAATGGACATTAAATCCTTCCAGGTCCCTGGAATATAAAGCTATTTAAAAAATGTTAGAGTTCATAGTAGGAATTCATACCAAGCATTAAGAATACAACAAGCATGCAGGTTTTGCTCTGATAAATGTATGGTGATGAGCAATTTCTATGACCTAATTCAAAGTGAGGTTTTATTTTATCTGTAAACTCAGATGGATTCACTTCTCTTACTCCCACCTCAAGTATCTCTCATATTTCCCGCTTCACATGGCCAATATTCAGTCAAATTCATAATGGTTTCTAATAAAGAGTTCAATTCACTGTCAAAATATTTTTCTAACACAGAGAAATATAGATTGGCTCAGACTGGAACCCTTAATCCAAACTGCATTTGAATTCTAGGACTGTGACCCATCTCTAAGAGAAACATGATCATCAGTGTATTATGTTCCTTTTTAGTGTAAAATTGCATCATGCTTCTTCAGACTCTCATCACAGCCATTTTCACCCTCTCTGCTTGTGAAAATGAAGGCCATGCAGTGTGCTTCCCTTCTCCTTGCCGAGGTGGAGCTGCTTTGAAGCTGTCTCAGGTCAGTATTTTTCCCACGCTAATTACCCCCAGCGGCTTGGTGAAATTTTGGGTTCTGAAGGCTCTGCATTTAGTAATTTCCAGTTGTTTCAGAGATTATGTCAGGAAAAAGACAGCCACGTTGTCAGTGATGATGTGATGGCACGCGCAGAAAGGAACAAAAACATAGTAGTCTGTACCTGGGTATATGACAAAACACCACTAGATGGCAGTATAACAAATCATCCCACTACGGCAAGTACTAGGGATAATCAGATTAAACGAAGAAGGGGAGAATTTAGAGAGAAATTCTGAACAGTGAGATGCATTAAACTGTAAAAACGTTTACCAAGGGAAGTGACGGAATGTTTATTGCTTAAAAATAAGGGTTGGAAAAGCACTGGAAGCTTGCGACAGAGAACAATTCTGCATGGACAGGGCGGCCTTTTAATATGTAACTACTGATTCTCTGTTTGCATGATTTCCTCATTTCAGAGCACATATGACTTACCCAAGTGAAACTGCCATCGACTTGGGGCTTTGTCCCAGTCTAGACACCAGGATCAGTGACAGTGAGGCTGTTATTGTAATAGTCCATCCAGATTCTTTGCTCTTGTCTCACTAGGTGTTATGTCTCTGGATTCACAGCTATGATGGTTGTAGCATTATTTTTTCATCTTTTAAATTCAGTAAACAATGCACTGCAAAGAGAAAGACCCCAGCTCTGACTCCCAACAGAGGCAAGCACATGGGCAGAGTGGTGGAAGCTGATGGCAAGTATAAATACCCCTCTGTACATACAGAATTGCTGGGAGCTAAGCAGTTCTAGCTGCATGAATATACATAGGATTCCCCAGGTTCTGTGCAAGCCTGGTGAGGGACTGGGGGATTTAAGCCATCTTTATGCTCCCCTCATCCTAGGGCCCCAAGTTGATGGCCTGATCTCTGGAAAAGTTAAATCAGTTAAATCGGTCTTAAATCAAAGGGACTGTTAGGGCAGCTGGAGATCATCTGGATGCAGGGACACCCTGGCCACAATCCCTCTCCCTCAAGCACAGCCCTAAACCAGTAATCAGAAGGAATGGCAGTGTAAGACTGCCATAGTGGTTCCTTCTCCACCAGACAATACCATGCTGGAGATGTTCTCCAGTGGTCAGATCCACCAGTTTTCAAGTGCCTTGTGTTGCAAGGCTGCCTTGGTGTGCCAAGGAATCTGGTCCAGACAGAGAGGAACAAATTTAAACATTAAAGCAATCTTGAATATTGTTGTTGGGGCAGGATGCCAGTAGTCCATTATCAAGGTCAGATGGCAAGTGGGACTGTCTTACAGACCAATTTTACAAAGGCTTAAGCATGAGTTAAAAGTCGTTAAGTACTGGAATAGGTTCCCAAGGAAGGTGGTGGAATCCCCATCATTGGAGGTTTTTAAAACAGGTTGCAGAAACACCTGTCAGGGATTGTCTAGGTTATTGGTCCTGACTCAGCAGAGGGGTATGGACCAGATGGCCACTCAAGGTCCCTTCCGGCCCAACATTTCTAGGAGTATCTATGAGTAATTTCACCCAGATAAGTAATTCAATTGACTTCAGTGGGAGTGTTCGCATGAGTAAAGTTTAAAGCATTTGAGTCTTTGCAGGATCCCTTTTTAAGCTGTTCAGGGCTGGCACCAGGCCTTGTGTTAGTAAACAACCAACCACACTGTTGGGGCAACTGGAAATAAACAATAACAAATAAAAACTGCCGGGTGCCAAAGAAGAAGCAGCAGGAGATTGTACTAAAAGCCATGAGAAGAAAAGAATGAACCATGACTTTTCAGCAGAAACAAAACCTTCACGTTTTATGTTAGCCCACTTCCTTAACCTAGAAGAAAACTAACTACTTAGAAAAAATGTCTGATTGCAGAGGAATTGCACTTGCCCTGACATTTCCCATTTCAGTAAGATACAGGAATAACGTTTTGTTCTTATGGGACATTGGGTGGGTGACACTACTTCCACCGAGAGATTTCTGAACACCACCGACAGTTCTGAAAAACAAATATAGGACTCAAAAGTGAGGCATGCCCAGTAGAGACCTTAGTATTCTGTAGGACCCTGATCAGGAGCTAAAACCATTCCTGTTTGACAAGATATTGTTGGGGGATTCTGATAGGGTACAAGCTAAGGTGGTGGTGGGGAAGGTGGGGCAGGCTATCAAGGGAGAGTTAGGCTGTTTGAGGTTTTTAGTTGTGTAACCCTGCATGTTTCTCTCCTAACACAGATGTGGCCAAAGGGATTTCCCTCCAACTTTCCATAGAGTTTCATTCCAAAAAGAGGATTTTTGGAAGTTACCAGCCTGTGAAAATAAGAAGTCCTAACGGAAGCTTTAAGTAGAGCATTTGTGACACTTTGTCTAAAACCGACTTGTAGGGAACTATTGGGATTTAGATGAGGACTTTCTTTAAATTGGGTCACAGAAGAGGAAACACAGTGACCAAGTTAACGGGGCTATAATAACTGGCATGAATGAGATAATAGTGTAACCGGTAAATGTAAATACAGGCCATGATTAGCTACGCATGATGTGCTGGCTCATGCTAGCAGTTTGGCTGGTGCTCATACTGGATCTTCAAATGAGGCTCTAGCACATTTTATTTTCCTTGAGCTATTTTATGCAGCAAGGTCAATAAAGAATCACTGAAAATCAATTTAAACAAAGCGCAGGAGCAGATAACCTTGAACTCCTATTACTTAGAATAGCGGCTTTATCTCTAGTAAAGAAACACCTTCCATATGGAAATGTGCCTTTTGCATACGTTTTGGTGTAAGCCAGCTGAGATTAATACAGCCTCATCTCTCTGTTTTCAGTGTTACTGACGTTGTCAGGGGCTTGTGCATTCTCAGCTCTCTGGATATTTGAATGCATTCAATCGCATAATTCTCTACAATCTAGTTAGAGTTGGGCATTCTCTGGCCACAGCCATCTGAAAGGAATGAACAGTGTTATGAGCACAATGGGCTGGGAGCATTCTTTACAGATTTGTCTAAATCTTTTGGTCAGGTAAATAAGCTTCTTCTTCGAGTAGCCTCCCTATGGGTGCTGCACTCTAGGTACGCTTGCGCCCCCTTGCCTTTGATTGGAGATTTCTCACAGCAGCGTTCGTTCAGCCCATGCATACATGTTACTCGGGCCCGGTCTACACTTACCTTGGCGATTCAGCCACAGTCGATGGGAGATACGCAAGTGACATAAATTACTTGTGTATCTCCCATCGACATTGCAGCATCTGCTCTGCGCGGCGTCCACGCTGCACTGTGTCTAGGGGAACAACGTTCCCTTCGACGCAGCGCTACGCCACTTATTGGGGTGGTTTTCCTGCATCACTTCCTGGATTGACTGAGCGCGTCTATACGGACCGCTCCGTCGATCCAGAGCAATCGATGTGACGGCGGCGAATTTGCCACCGTCAGTGTAGACCCAGCCTCAGACTTGTGCCCCATGCTGTTATTTAGCATTGTGCAGGTGAAGCACCCTCAGTTCCTTCTCAGTCGCCTCCGCTTGGGACGGAGCTCTTGCAATTGTCCATATTCAGGTTTACCTCAACTGTGTCCTACTCTTTTTTTCTAGTAGCTAGTTATTATAGCTGGCTGTCACAGTACTTCGTAATTAGTTAGTAAGTCATAGTAATCTTTAGCTATACTAGCTTAAATGTGTTTTGAAAAAATCTATATAGATAGGTAGCTTTCAGTTCACTGGGAAGTCATGCCCAGCTCTCCCAGTTTCAAACATTGTCTGTCATGCTGGGAGGCAATCCTGGCAACTGACAGATGCTCCCAGTGCATCTGTCATCGCAGGGAATCTCACATTGTCCAGATGTATAACTTCTGTTTGACGTTGAAATCTAGAGTCAGAAAGAACAGGGAGATCAAACTTTGTCTGCTCATAATGGAGCATTTGCTGTGCCCAGCTTCTGATCCAGGCCAGGGGACCCCCTATACACTGGTCTTCAGATAAGTTTGCTGCCACCACTGTCTCCAAGCTGCAGTCCTCGGGGGCATGTAAGAGGAAGATGGTTCCTCTCATAAAACTTCCAATGATTTCTCCTTGAGTTCTTTAGGTAGTGAATCTAATTCAAAGAAATTATGGTCTCCGATGACTCCACTGACTTCAGCACCATCCTCTCTCCAATCTGGTACCAAGCACATTGCTAAACCAAAGGACTGCAAAGTCTTGGGCCCGAAAAGATTATTGGTACCATCAATGGACTGAGCTGGCAAGAAGAGCTATTCCTCTGCTTACTCAGCACCAGAGAAACTTGTTTGGGCTCTGACTGGACTTCCTTGGAGCAGAAAGCGTAGAGTTGAGCTGGCACAATCTTTCCTCAGCCTCCCAAATATCTATACAAAGCTCTCCTCTCCATCCCTATAGAGTCCCCTTCCAGAAGTACCTGAAGAAACTGGTACCACTTTCGAGACAAGGTCTCAGTCACCATTTTGCTAGTATGAGCACCCATGGATGTCACCCTATGCCATATGCACACTTCCTTGGCCATACTGAGAACCTTCAGTGGTCTATCGCTAGCAATTCTACAGGTCCTTGTGCAACACCCATCAAAGAGATAGACAGTCTTCATCACCCTCTCTCTCTAGGAGACATGATCCTCAGAAAGAAACCTTTGAGGAGTAAGAAAGATGATGAAGTTTCTCGTTCGGCCAACATCTTCTCTTCATCTCCAGATAAAGCAGTTATGCCCCCTCCTCCATCCTTAGTGGAAGATTTTAAACAGTTTCAGCATCTATTCAAGACAACTGCGGATCTCTCTTGAAGACATTAAAGAACCACATTACAAGCTGCTTGACATTCTCCATATAGCTTCATTTGCCCACATTGCCTTACTGGTCACTGAGGCCCTTCTGGACTCTGGAAAGGTTATCTGGCACACCCTGGCTACAATTCCACCTACATGCAAGAACATAGATAAGAAATACTATGTCCCAGCTAGTCTGAGAAAGACTCAGAAGTTTTATTTTCTCATCACTCTCCTAATTCTTTGGTGGTCGATGCAGTTCAAGAACGTGGAAGGCAGCACCACACTAAGTCTGTGCCCTGTGACTAAAGTCATAAGCATCTAGACTTATTTTGTAGAAAATCTTTTCATCAGTCTCTTTACAAGTCAGGATCACCAGTTCCTAATGGTGAAATACAACCATACAAATTATGCCAAGCTGAACTCTTTTGTGGAGTACCTTCTTACTGAGCATAACTCCAGGCAGTTATGTGGAAAGGTAGTGTGATGTGCTGGGTCTTGAACCCCGGTCAAGCAGTGCCCAGATAGGCAACACACCCTGGCCTCCACCCACTATCTACAGAAAGCTGTTGAGTTGAGAAGCTACTAGGACTATAGCCCCAGCCAAGCCACCACCCATGGGAGTTTTGATTGGAGGATCACTCAGCTCCACTGGTTGGTGCAACTGTGCTATTTAAGCCAGGAGGAGGCAGAGGAAGTTTGTCTGAGAAATGAGGTGGTTTCCTGTGGTGGCTGCACTAGTTCCTGCCTGTGCGTGTTTCCTGCACCCATCCCTATTCTTGATTCTTGCTTAGCTCCAGCCTCACCCCTGCCTTCATTCCTGTTCCTACCATGCTCCTGGCTTTTGCTAAATCCTTGTCTCTCCTCCTGCCCTTACGCCTCACCTCCAATCTGCAGTGACCAGTCCTGGCTCTGACTCCAGCCTCTGACCCCAACTGTGGCTTGACCCTGGGCTCTGGCACTTGGCATCTGACCTTGGCTTTGACCCTCAGATTCAGTCCTAGATTTAAAGCTACTCAACACTTATATGAAGGCACAAAAATTCGAAATGGTGACACTTGCAGCAATAATTCCGTCACTGGATCATGGACATTGGTACTCAACCTTCAGGATGCATATTTCCCCATTGAGATGGGTGGGTTGCACAAATGATTCCTACATTTTACTTTCCATGCAGAGTGCTCCTTTTCAATAGAGGTGGCACAACTCCGCAGAAAAGGAATTCTGCTGTTCCATTACCTGGACAATCGGCTTCTTAAAGGTCATTCCTTGGACCTACCTTCACAGGCAACTTCCAAAGCCACAGATCTCTTCCTCAAATTGGGCCTACAGTTGAACATCCAAAAATCACTTTGACCCCTGGACAGAAGTTAGAATTCATAGGAGCTCATCTTGACTCAGTAGCAGCAAGAGCCGTCCTTCCACTGCATAGGTTCATGGCCCTTTCCAAGGTAGTCAACACGATCCAGCTCAGTGCTCAAACTACAGTCAAGAACTGTCTTTAGCTGTTGTGAAGCTTGTACCTTCGTTATAGACCACACTAGACTCCAAATGCATTGCCTTCAAGGTGGCTCAGGACTGTCTATTCACCGAACAGACAGCTTAACCACACTACCTTCCATACCTACCTTCTTAAAGGAATCCCTCAGCTGGTGGAAAGACCATCACATCTTCTGTGCAGGAGTCCCCTTTGTATGCCGTTCTGCAACCATTGTTATAATGATGGATGCATGCCTGCTGGGGTGGGGAGCACATCTGGACATTTACATGGCCCAGGGCAAGTGGATGTCTCAAAAGAGCACGCTGCACATCAACCTCCTGGAACTCAGAGCGGTCGGATACACCTGTCTCCAGTTTCTAACACTAATCAGGGGCAAACACATAAAGATCATGATAGCCAACATGTGCACGTTCTATATCCATTGACAAGGAAGGACAAGGTCCCCCTCTTTCTTTGCTGAGGCTGTCAGCTTTGGAATTGGTGCATACACAACCAGATCATTATCACAGCAGCTCCACCTTCCAGGAGTTCAGAATCTGACCAGGGCCACGCTCCTGACTACATGACATATTCCAGCAATGGGGTACCTCCCAAAGAGACCTGTTCACCACGGTGATAAAAAAGAAATGTGCCTAGTTCTGCTTTAGGTGCAAGCTGGGTCACCGATCCTTGGGGGATGCCTTTCATCTTCAAAAGTTGTCGGGTCTACAGTACACATTTTCCCCCAACTTCTCTGATAGCCAAAGTTCTACTCAAAATAAGAAAAGACAAAGCCAGAGTCATTCTAATCATTCCAGCCTGAGCCAGGTAAACATGGTTTCCTTACCTGATATGGCTAGCTGTTTATTCACCAATCTCTCCTCATCTACGCTCCCAGGAAGGCAGGAAGATCCTTCACCCCATTCTTGGAATTCTTCATCTCAAAACGTATTTGGTGCATGGTTCACAGGATGAGAAACAACCTGCTCAGAGAAAGTAAAAAGAGTAGTGTTACACAGCAGAAATGAGTCCACACACTACGCGTACTCTCAGAAATGGGCAAGATTTGTCTGCTGGTGTGGCCTCAAACACATTCCCCTGGCAACCTCATTGCTCCCTGATATAACAGACTATACCCTCACACTTGGGGCTGTTGCTGAGCTCCATTAGTGTCCACCGAGCAGCCTTTGTGGCTTTCCATTCTCCAATAGAAGGTAATTCCATTTTCGCTCACCCAATGACAATAAGGTTCCTCACAGGGCTCGGAAATCTCTTTCTGCCAGTCAAGCATCCTACTCTGGTTTGGACCTCAGTCTTGTTCTTAAATGCCTCACAAGATCACCATGCGAACCGATGGCTACCTGTTCACGCCTCCATTTATTGATGAAAACAGCATATCTGATAGCGATCACATTGGCACAATGAGTTGAGAAGTTAGGGGCCCTTAGGGCATACCTCCCTTTCACAATATTTTTTAAGGAAAAGGTTACGGTATGAGCACACCCCAAATTTTTACCAAAAATTTCCTCTGAGTTCCCTATTAACCCACCTAGTCATCTGCCTATTTTCCACCTTTAACACCAGCTAGGCAAAGAAGAGGCTCTGTTACATGCCCTTGAGTTTAGCTTGAAGAGCTGCAGCAAATCTCTTTTTGGGGAAAATAATCTCAGGTAAATATAGTCAATGGGAGGGAGAAATCAGTATGCAGGTTGTTGATAGGGACCAGTGGAGGAGCGTGGAAAGCAGATTAGAGTTGAGATTGTAATGTGGTATGATGCAAGAAAGGCCAATGCAATTTTGGACTGTGTACACAATGGCATTATCTCAGGGAAATGGGCAGTAATTGTTCCTCTCTGTACAACTCTGGTGTAATTACATGTGGACTATTGTATTTGTTTGTACTCATCACTTTCCCAGCGTATTGTTGCCCAACTAGAGAGAGTTCAGAAAAAAGCTACAAAAATAGGCAAGGATTGGAAAGAAGGATCTAAGAGGAAAGAGAACATTGGATCAGACCTTGGACCGAGATGGGCTGGTGAAAAGACATTTCTATCCTCTGTGATTCAAGCATCTGCCCTTACACTAATATGCTTGGGTGGTTAGAGTCACTCCGCCTTTGGCTTCTTGTCTCAGGGCACAATCCTTAGGTCTCCAGAAACTCCCAAGAAGGGTTATAGCTTCTTGAGTACACACTATGGATAACGGATGATATGGACATGATATATTTTACTTGTTTGCATGAAACTCCCTGTCCCTTGGTACCTTTCCATAAATGAGATGCCGTGTCTCACTGTGCTGAGTGAATTTTAAAATAAATACTTTAGATTTACAGTTGGATTAGCTCAGAATTAGTTTCTTTGCCACCCTTGTGGTTTGGTTGTCTTCGGCTCTATGATATAAGAGGATCCAAAATACCTTCTTCAGAATTAGGGTTCTGTAAATTAACTGATTACTAATAAACCCTAATTATAAATTATTTCTTATTATCAGCATCTTCTGAACTACACTGGATGAATTATAACTATAGGAGTGGAAATATTTCAATTCACCATGTGAGCTCTGATAATTGTCTGCTGAGGGGATGGGTTTATGCAATGCTCCGTGGCATAGCACAGCACAGCTTGTTCACACACACAGGGCTTAGCACTGTGGCAGTGCCCGCACACCATGAGTCTTGCCAGTCCCATTGCAAACCCTTAGTTTGTCCCTTGCTCCCTCGACCAACCAGGATAGCTTTCGGAGTGGCATATGCTGGCTAATGCTCAGAATAAAGCACTGGGTTCCAAAGGAAGCTGTCTGCAGCCTTTAGCTGCAAAGTCATCATATTGCAAGGTGAGACTGGAAGGGAAGAGTATGGGGTATCTCAGGGGACATCCTCCCCACTGGAAAAATCCTAGTGATCAAGGGTTATTGGGGCTGATCCCCTAGACCCTTACTGTTACCCTGTTGGATTCACTGGAACTTCTCACATATAGTAAGTTTGGTAATCAAAACCTTCTTCAATCTGTGACTAGTTTCAGCCTGAGAATTTTTTTCAAACTGCTGGAGAACTAAAATCCCCTTCTGCATTTTCTAGATGATCTCTATCGGTACAGCATTCTGTTCAATTTGGAGGGAATGTTGAAGAATGAGTAAACTCAAAAATAGCCTACATTTAACATAACAAAACTGGTAAATCGGGCTATCCTTTCGAGCTTTGGCGCATGCCTTCTCTGCAGGGCTATTATCTTTCCAAGAATATTTCCTTTGTGCCTAAATATGTATTTACAGGATGCAGAGAGAAAATGCCAACGAATAGGGATGTTTTCTTAATTGTCTGTAGCCATAATTCCTGTAGTTTGGCTACCTCCAGTCCTACTGATTATAATGGCACCTCAGTATAATGCTCCAGAGGCTTGGCTTCTACAGGACGTATTGTTTTAAAGGGTACTGCTCTTTTTCCATCAGAGGGTCTGAATAAGCCTCTAAGGACATATATTCTTAGATTTTAAAGACAGAAGACCCCTTTAAGATCATCTGACCGGCAGAACAGAGGCCAAAGAACCTCACCAATAATTTCTGTTTCAAGACCATAATTTCTGCATAAACTATAGTGTATCTTCTGTAAAGATGTCCAGTCTTGGTTTTAAGGCATAGTGACAGAGAATCCACCATGCTTCAAATTAAGTTGTTCCAATGGTTAAATATCTCATTGTTAATAATGGTCACTGTATTCCTAGTCTAAGTTTTGCTAGCTTCAGCTTCCAGCAAGTGGATTTCGTTCTGCCTCTTTCTGCTAGCTTAAAGAGCCATCAACTACCACTCTCCTAGCTCTTATATGTACTATCAGATTTCTGATAGTAATCTCTTCCCCATATAGTTACTTGTAGATTGTGATCAAGTCACCTCTTAACTGCTCTTGGAGAAACTCAATTGATGGAGCTTCTTAAGTCTCTCAATACCAGGCATGTTTTCTAGATTTCAAATCAGTCCTGTAACTCTTTTCTAAACCCCTTCCAATTTGCCAACAACCATTTTGAAGTGCAGATCCCAGAACTGGAAACAGTATCCAGGAGTGGCCTCGCTAATGCCATCTGAGGGACACCTTCCCTGCACACACGTTCCACAAGCAATGGCACTGAAGAGAGTCATCCTCGAGTGATGCTTTCACAAAGGAAGAGAAGGTCAATATTTGAATGAAGACAGCTAATGACACTCGTCGATTCTCAGCCAGCTGCCATGCTTGGCTGCTCCTAATCTGTTTCCTTGAATAAATAAAAGTTAGGGAAACAAAGGGCTTGATTTTGCTTTGCAGATGTGTCCTTGCATTGAGGGCGGTGAGAAGATACACTACCTCAACCAGAGCTCCAAGGAGCTTTGTACCCCAGTCACACCACTGCTCCTGGAATATAGATGAGAGCAGGTGGTCCCTGAACCAACCTCTTCCTAAGGTGAAGTGTGTACTCCTCTTGTAGCCTGCTGTGCTGCCTAGCATGGACAGGGGTGGGGCCATGTGCTGACTGTTCCCCATCCCCTTTGGGAGGACTAGAGCCACTGAGGCTCTTGCTTCACATATTATTTAGCTCTGGGGAGTAGGAGGTGTCCCTTCCCCCTTGTACACCTGTACAGAACTGGGCACAATATGACCCTTAGTGCTTTCTTTGTTTGAACTTCACTTGATGTGGTAGCAGGACTTTTTCCAGCCCCCTAGGAAAACGTATACTTATCTTTAAAAGTGCATGATTCTTAAACAGGTGGTTGTAGGCTCCAGGCTGGGGAGCAGCACCAAAGCTCCCTGAGTATGTGTAAGGAAATAGTATACATCTAGCAACATTACCATTTGCCTTTCTAAGGAGAAGTTCCCTGAAGAGTTATTTTCATTCCTCTCTGGTAGAACATGCAGATGGGGTAGGATTGTTTTCACAATGACAAGGACCTGCTTACTTTATTTGCTGGTGCAACAAAACATTTAATTATAAAAGCTTCTGAAATGCACTGGAAGTTAAAATTAAGATGAATATACTCATTTTTGCTGGTACTGTGAAAGGCTTTTACTCTGAAAGTCTCATTTCATTACTACAAACTGTAACAGAACATTAACGCTCACATAATAACCTTAAAATCTGCTGAGAATGCAAAAATAGGTAATTCCTATACACTGGAAAAAAAGGTGTAAACCCCTTAAAATTGAATTTACAATGGAAACAGTGGCAGACCTTTAATTATAGGAGCATAGCACGTGACACCATAATACTATGGCTCAATTTACAGCCACTTCTAGATTACAGACTACTTACAGGATATACATTCACCTGAAGGTCACTGAAATGTTTGCTTCCTTTGCATACAATTGCTTTATTTTCATCTGTTCCTGTAAGCTTGAGAAAATCCTATTCCCAGAAAATTCTCACTCCGTTGGAATTCGATTTCTGGTGGTTTGTTACAGTGAAACCGATTTAGTTAAGCCAATGCAAGGCTCTGCTTGGATACTTTTTATTCTGGTTTGTAGTGAAGCAGAGTGGTCATCCAGTATAGAGGGGATTAACTCTCACTGGTGGGTGCAACTAAGCCCCGTCTTGCACCCTCTGCAGGAAGTGCAAGGGTGGGGCCGGAAGTATAAGATCAAAGCCCTGCAGCTCAGTTGGAAGGAGCAGATGTGTTGGAAGGACCAGGGCAGGAGGCAGATGTGCCTCCCAGGAATCTGAGCCATCAGCTAAGCCCACAACCGACAGCGGGGACAAAAGGCAAGCCATTGTCCCAGGAGATGGAAAACCCTGAGGAGAGAGTGGAGGAAGGGCCGCCTGACAGGGAGACAGAGCATCCTCCAGCAGCGATGGAGCAGCTCCACCAGGAGCTGGTAGGAAGTAGCCCAGGGGAACAAGACTTTGGTTTTGTTGTGCTGTGGGAGGCGAGGCAGCAACCACACATTTTCCCTCTGACTCCGTGGTGGGATCAGCCGTCACCTCTAGGGCCCTGGGCTGGGGCCCAGTGGAGCAGGATGGAACTGGGTCCCCTACCCCAACCCCGCCCTCGCGGCTCGGTGCACGCTAAGCTTTAGGCCAGAAGGCCACCGATATGGACTGTTTATTTGCTTGGCTCATCCAGGAGGCCTGAATCACGGAGTTTCTATTTACCCAGCCATGAGACTGAGGTCATAGACCGCGTAACTGCTCAAGCCTCCTTCTAGAGGGCCTGAGCCATCGACTATTGATGTTCACCCTGGCCAGGAGTCCTGGGACACTGGCTGACTGGTTTGCTTAATCTTCCTCTGGATTTGTAGCCACCCAACAAAAGGTCCAGCGGGTGAATCAATTTCCTGACGCCACCCAAAGCAGTGCCCTGGTCCTGAGAGGTAGGAAGCTTACATGATTTGAGTGACCTTTTCCAGTTTTACTTAGACTTGTTCCTAGTTTACTTTGCCTCTCCTGCGGTGCCTCTGTGACTACTTCTCACTGATCATCACTGCTGCTTTCTGAGGGTCCACCACCTAACCCGGTCCTTAGCGATTCCAGGTGCGGTGATTTCACTGGGAAGCAGGGAACCTCACTACTGCTGCCTCCTCTGTGTTATTTTTTATCACAACACTGTCCTCACATCAGGTCTAAGGCTCATCCCCTAGACCAGGGGTCGGCAAACCGTGGCTCCGGAGCCGCATGCGGCTCTTCAACCGCGGTAAGGCGCGGCTCCGGAACGCGGCTCCCCTAGTGACTAGGGGACCAGATCAAAAATTCTTCCCCTAGTGTGAGCCCCCACTCTCCATCTCCGCCGCCGAAATTGACCAGGACGAGTCAATTTCATGGTGGAGAGTGGTCAGAGGTGCTGGCTGCTGGGGTGCAGTGTGTTGGGTGCTGGGTGCTCCATTCATACAATCCTAGCCCAGCCCCTCTGTCAAATTTTAGAATGCATTGTGGCGCATTGTGGCCCCGTGAGTCAAAAAGTTTGCCCACCCCTGCCCTAGACCAGCTCATCAGAGATTTCTGCTCTAGAGATCACTGAGAAAAAACGTCAACTCTCAACTGAATCTAATCAACTGTCTTTAGGGTCTGGAAGGGGCGGGTCAAATGGCTTCCAGGACCCTACATAGGGTCCCCAGCACCAGGAAAGAATTCTTGTCCCCACCCCCTATGACTTTCCCTGACTTTGGTATCATTATTCCTCCACTTAGTGAATGAGGGTACCGTAGGGTGACCCCCTCAATTAGTTATATGCAACGTCATTGTAGCCATGTCGGTCCCAGGATATTGGAGAGACAGGGTGGGTGAGGTAATATGATGATTATCAATTCTGTTTATTCCTTCCAAAACACCTGGCATTGGCCCACTGTCAGAAGACAGGATGCTGAGCTAGATGGACCATTGGTCTGACCCAGTATGGCCGTTCTTATGTCCTTTTGTTCCTATATCTTTTATTGGACCAACTTCTGTTGGTGAGAGAGACAAGTTTTTGCTCTTCCTCAAGAGGAGCTCTGTGTCAGTGCAAAAGCTTGTCTCTCTCACCAACTGAAGTTGGTCCGGTAAAAGATAACCTCTCACCCACTTTGTCCCCTTCCATTAGGGCATATTAAGTACAGTTTTACTGCCCTTTAGTCATACCATAAGGATAATAGCATTTCATTACTCCTGTATCCAAGATTTAAGTGAATTTTAACCCAAAACACACCAAATCGATTACATTGGTGAAGAGATGCATCTCTCGATCAGCTTGACAAAATAGGTGTGTCTATGGAAATACGGTCAGCTTCTGCGTTCATTTTCCCTTGTTCATCTATAGATGGCAGGGGGAGCTCATTCAGCCCTGGCTTACACTTGTTTTGGCCCGGAGGCTAATGAGAGTAATGGATCTCTGTCCTTCTCCAAACATGGCTTTATGTATATGGTTTCATGTTTCCCTCATTTGTCTTTTCTTCAGACAGCACATTCCTCATTGGGCTTATTTTCCAATCTTCTCTAGCCTTACACTTACCTTGCAAGCTTCTTGAGGCAGGGACTGCCTTTCTGTTCTGCCTTTATACAGTGCCTAGCACCATGATCCTGGTCTCTGACTGGCATCTCTGGGTGCTACTGCAATGACATTTTTTGCTTTAATCTGATCTCTTCTCCCATTTTTGCCCTTTGTAAGTGTAAACTCAGAATAGGACGTAATTCTTGGAGGCTGAATAAGCACCAAGTAGACACTATGTCTAGCTGAATATGTCTCTCTAGTTGAATATGAGCCTGAGTAACATTTTGTTGCATAAAAATGGCAGGTTTCCTTTCCCTTTTAAAGCATCCTGCTCTGCTCTGACAGCTCTCTGCTGCGGAAAGGAATTGCAGTAAAAGGCAGGGACTGCTTTTGGGAACCAGCAGGGTCCTAACACTGTTGCTTAGAAATTGTCGACATTTTAAAGAGATCATTTGTTGGCTTTTAAAAATGTGTATTGTTTATTGTAAAAATATAAACTGGTGAGGGCCATCTTCTGCAAACAGAGTTATCTCTTTTCATCTCAGCAATCTTTTCTCATGTTGTATGGGTTTTCTTTATAAACAAATATGTTATGATCACGGTAACGCACCCCTAACCCCATCAAAGGGCAACACATCCTGGTAGCTAATGTCCTTTACTCTCACACCTAACAAAGCACATTATTAGACAATTGACAAAGTTTCTCAGCCTCAGCATGGAGTCACAAACAGTCCCCTTGGGCAATCCAATCTATCTTGCCACCCAGGAAAGCTAGATCCTATGGCAGAGGGTCACTTTACAGATCAATAAATATTCAGATTACTCCCAGTTGCAAAGAACCAGTCACTTACCCAGGTTGATTTGCACCTTAGAACTCACATCAAAGTCAATGCTTGTAGCCAGTCCCGTAATAAACTAACGAATGGTTTATTAACTAGGAAGAAGAAATAAGTGTTATTTAGAAGGTTAAAACAAATAAACACATACAAATGAGTTGCAGTCTTAACTTTCTGGTGGTGACAGAGCTGAAGTATGCCAAGTCTATATGCCCATTATGGCTAACCCAGGTTAGTCCTGAGGATCTCTTGCTTATGCTTAGGAATGTTTGTCCCTCCCTAGAGGCCAAGCTGACGGGATGAGTAGTTCTGCACATAACCTCTTCATGGGTGGGTGGGGGGAGCAAGTGGCAAAGTATTCATTTCATGACGGCCCATTTGGATTCAATAGTCCTTCCTGCTGGGCAGGAGATAACACCTTCAAATGGAATCCGGCATTTTTCATTAGGTGACTTCCCCCCCCCCATTTGGTGAGTTAAATAGTTTCAGAACACACATTTTGCAGTTCTAGAGCAAACACTTGAGTATTGCCCTAAAGCATGGGATGGACATGTTGTATGTGGGATTAACACATGCATTCCATAAAGACTACACACATTCTTATAACACTGATATCTATTTTAACTCTGCTAACCCCTAGGTAAGCCACCTGATTTCCAGTTATGCATTTGTCAGTGTTCAGTGAGGCCTGGGGCTAGGGCAAGAGCTGGCACCTCATTTGCCAGCACCACACTCGTCTCCAGCCGTGGCCCTCTCTGATGCTTCAGAGGAAAGAAATCTACTCTTCAGCCTTCAGATTTGGGAGGCCTTGTGCTAACATCTTGCCATGGCCTGGGCTGATGCACTGTGGGGAAGAGTTGCAGGAAGCCTTCCTTCCTGAGCGTACAGTCAGGCTATCTCTGTTGCTCTCAAGGACACGCTAGGAGAGAGGACTGGTCAATGCACAGGCCATTGTAGCATGCCTTCAAGAGTGTGATCTGCAAATTAGCAGATGTGCCCAAGCCCCCACATCTACTGCATATGCCTAGCATATTCAAGGGGCACCCTACTCCTGCTGAGGGAAGCGACAATTGGCTCTCCACAGCATGGTGCCCAGACATGGCCATACAAGATGACGGTTTCAGATTGATTCGGAAGCAGCAGCTCGGCAGCCTCTCTCAGTATTGGCCAGGATGGGATTCAGCCCTGTAAGCTCCAGAGGGCAGCACAGGCCCCTGACATTGTTTTCTCTTCCCTTCGTCCCAGCGATCTCTGAAAGTACTCTGACCACATTCCCTTTTCTGGACAGAACAGTAGCTCCGCAGCACGCCTCCGGTGCCAAAGTGCAGCAACTGTAGGAGAAGGGTTTCACAAACCCGCTGGACGCGCCAGTGTGCTGTGGTTAAAAAAAATCTTCGAACTTGCCTTGTTAAAAAAGACACTTGTCTCCGGATGAAGGTTCCACGCCAGGCTGCCAGGCAGCGTTGAGCGGCCTGTATGATAAAGCAGCTGGAAAGTGTCAGCGGAGCTCAGCAAACTGATCACAATACCCCGTTGAACAGTTTGACCTTCACAACAACACTGCACAGCGGCCAACTCTCCTTGCTTTAACCAAACCCTAAAATGTTATTCGCATGAGTTTCTTTTGTTGAAGCAAAATCCAAGTGAAGGAGCAAACCAGAGAAGAAGGAGCAAAATGCTTCTTGCTCTCTGCGGTGCAGGCCAGGTTTGCGCAAAGGGTGTGGGAGAGGAACGTGTGGCTAGCAAATGAAAGGATGCATGCTGTTGGCAGGCAGGGAGTAAGCACGCAGACTAATCTAACAAAAAGAGCAGACTAACCGAAGAATCATTTACCTCGTCACATTCTCTGGGCAATGGAGCTGATCATCAGCTGCTCAGAATATGATACAGCGTGTTTAATGGAATTCCACAGCCAATGGAACAAGGGCCCGAAAGCGATCAATAACATTGATGTTAAGAGGTTTCTAAGAGGCATCGAAGGCTGGTCACACTGCTGGCTGGTCACACTGCTGGCACTTCATCTCCTGATTTTTGCCTTTCCTAACATCCTGCAGTTCGTAGGATTTATAGAGCAAGAAAACACTAAAATCAGATGCACAAATGTGGGGAGAAAGATAAATGATCTCCATGAATGCACTAAGGACACCTAAGCATTTCCATTCGACCCTCCGTTTCCAAACTTTGGTAGCTTGACAAAACTTTCACCTTTTGGGGTGGTGCCCCTGGACTGGGTCCCCACTCACAGCTGGGTTTCTCCTGGGAACTTTAAGTAAAAGTAGTTCAGGTGCTGTAGTGAGGTGATGTGGCCCCCCTCTGAGCCTCCCCATCCAAATGGGCAGAGCTGGACCAGTCTTGGCCCTCCCACCAGAAGTGAGTAGGTGGGGCAGGAAATATAAAAGGCAAAAAAATAACTAGCTCAGTGAGAGGTGAGACAGCTAGAGAGACGGATGCACCCAGCTTGCCCCAGACTGCTGACCTTGCGGCTGCACCCTGAAGGGGAACCGCTGGGATTGCCACTGGCTGCCTACCCCTGTGACACCAAGGATGCCCCATGGATTCGGGGGCACAGCCAGGAGCGGGTAGGAAGTAGCTCAGGGGCAGCTGACTCCAGTCAGCCTGCAGTGCTGCGGAGGCGCTGTCAGTGCGTCGCGGCTGGATTCCCCGCTGACGCAGTGGTGGGTCTCTCCCCTCCATTGCTAGGGCCCTGGGCTGGGATGTGGTGGAGTCTGGTGGGCCGGCATCCTTCTGCCATCTCTGACCCGAGTCCTAGACTGTGGAGGTGCTCAAACCCCTGCCAGGGGCTATAAACTGTTCACCCACCCCACCCTGCCTGAGGGCCAGAGCTTCCAAGACTGTGTGCTTGCCCTGCCCTGCCTGATGGCCAGGGACTATGAGCTGTTTAGCTGCTCAGCGCTGCCTGAGGACCAGGGCTCACACCTCCCGCCCTTCGCTGCCTGTTGGCTCACCTCCTGTCAATAGGCGGTGGTCAGGTGAGGCGGAGTGGCCTCCCTCCGACCCAGGGGTGGAAGAGTGACCGACCCCACTACAGTGCCAAGAAATATAAGAATAGGAAAAATGGGCATTCCTCATTCATAAAACAAATCCCAGGGACTTTGCTTCAAACAGCTCCAGGGCTGAAATGGATAGGGCTAAAAGCTGAACTTTGCCTGAAGAGAAGCATCTGTAGTAGTGTCCCTGTATGCGTGCAGCCAGGTTTTGCCAGTTTTCTCATGAAGTGTGGAATGTGGGCAGCTAGTAAAGGTGACATAGTGCATGGGAATGCAGCTAGCTTAGCTGTGTCCTGCCAAACGCAGCGCGGGTGCTGAGAGGACAGCTGGGCAATGGCTGTGGACTTGTTCAAGGGCATTTTACGTTACACGCCCGGAGGTGAGCGCTCCAGATGTGTTCTCCAGTGGATGTCAGGTTTTTTCATTTGTTGATAATGGAAGCGATGGAAGAACATAGGCAGAGGTTCCTTTGTAGGCTATTTCTTGCCTAGTATCTGCCTCATAATCTGCTGTAGCTGACCAGATGCTATGAATACTCTTCTGGCCATTTGTACAAACAGACCAGAGGTTAGTGGATGGGTGCACGGTGCTGAACTGTGTTTTTGGTCCTGTTGTTTCCAGCCGTGGTTGTTTGTTTGTCAGATATAGTCTAGCTTTGTAAGGGCCACCTCACTAATTTCCTCCTTCAGACTAAAATGGTTTTCCACATTGACTGTATTTGACTTCATGACTCCAAGGGTGCGCTAACTCAGACTAGGGGGAGCTGGCACTAGGCAGAGGCCAAGGCAGTTGCACTGTGGGGGTCTCAGCTCTCAGCAGGGGGAGCAGGACTGTGAAGCGGCACCCTGAGAGAGGGCGCCTAGAGACCCAAAGCCCAAGACAGCGCAATCTCAGGAAGCTTAGAAACACCAGGATTCAGTGGGGGGGTAGGAGGGAGCGGGACAAAGCCAGCAGCTTGGTGAATGTCCAGCAGGGGGAGTGTTACCCGTTATACAGCGATAGGTGTGCTAGCGCAACAAAAACGTTTCTTGCAGGAAGTGAAGTCTTGGTACTGCCTCCTTGGGCACAGTAGGAGCCTGGTTTGGTATCAGTTTATTGCGTTTTCACACACAATGCCCATCTGGAGCTGCATTTCCTTATTCGTACAGGCCATTTTAGTAAAACCAATAGGTAAAGGGCCAAGTTCTGCTCTCTGTCATGCTGGTGTAAATCCAGAGTAGTGCAACTCCAAGCCTACACTAGTGTTACTCAGATCAGAATTTTGCCCGGAGGTTTAGTGCCAGATTCACTAACACACTTCAGCTGCTTTATGCTACTCTGACAACGCAAAAATGTGCAAACCAGCTGGAGCGTGCTGTATCATGATCACTGGAGTCAGAGGGCCCATGTTCCCTGCAGGAACTGTTATTGAGGGGACACCAAAAAAACAGGGACTGTGAGCAGTTGGGCTGGAAGCAGCTCAGCTGCATGGACAGAGCAATGCACAGGGTTTAATAAAGTCCATTTGTTCAACTGAGGCTGCGCTCAGCTTCACTCCTTGTGAATGAAATTGTGGCAGCCTGGGAGCTGAGTTCTCTGCGGTGCAGCAGCTGGCGGCGTGAGCCATGGAACTTGGTCTGAAGCCCTGTAGAGCCCTGGATTTTGCAGACAAAAACCTAGCCCAGCGATGGACCCAGTGGAAGGTGGAGTTCGAGCCGTACACAGGCCAGTCATGCTGCAGGACAACAGCAGCAGGAAAGTAAAACTGTTCCTCCACCTTCCTGGGCAGCATGGCAGACAGCTCTACATCACTCTGAAGCTCACCATTGCCTCAAGCCTCCTAGGAGGCCTGGGAACCGTGGGACCAATTGCTCTGCAAAGCATAATGAAAATGTGGTATTACACAGGTTTTTCACTAGAGACCAATCTGAAGTGGAGGGGACAGACCCCGGTGATATTGCCCTACGCACACTGGCTGCTACGTGCAATTCTGAGAACTTGATGGACTCCCTGATTCAGGATAGGATAGTCTGTGGCACTCGGGGCATCTCCAGCAGGAACGGCTGCTCCGGAAAGGCAATCTCACATGAGGCAGATGCTTAGTAATGGGGTGTGCAGCGGAAACCTCAAGAGAAAGGATGAAAGCCCTAGGTGGCACAAAACCCTCAGAACTACATGCAGTGAGACAGCAGCAAAGCAGAGCTGGTGGCCAAGCTTCCATACTGCTAGTGAGATATATTTACTGTGGGAGACAGCATGAGAAGGTAAAGGAGAAGTGCCTCATACTAGGACAGCATTGCAAGGAATGTGGCAAGTTAAACCATTTTAGCAGCATGCGCAAAAGTGTAGGAAGGTCCCAGAAAGATTCAGTCAGACTTGTACAACAGGGCACATCAGCGTCTGGGAGTGTATCAGTTTTAGGCTGTTGGGCGAGGAAAGCAAGAAGGCATATACCAACCTCCATGCATGCAATAATGTTAAGAGTAAAATGCCCTGTGCAATTGCAGCTGGAGAGGGAGGCCTCCTGCAGTGTGATTTATTGGGATGAATTGGACTCAAAAACACACATTACAAAATGCAGGCTCAGTCTAATAATGTACAAAAGCATAATGCAGCCTGTAGGAAAATGTGACCTCAGAACAACTGGATTACATAGTGCCACTGGAATTTTCCTTTATGGTAATCATACAGATTCCACGGTGGAGTCTACTTCCACTCACAGTTTTCCTTCAAGGCACCCATCGCCTTTGAAAACAACCCCATGTTTGCAGAGCAGGAAAATCAGGGCACCAGTAAAAGCCAACACAGCCTGGGTAAGCAGCATGGTGGCATGAAGAAGACAAAAGGCAAATTACACATCTGCGTAGACCCAAAACCACTGACCCAGGAATTGAAAAGATGTCACTATCCACTACCCATAACTGATGACGTCTTACCAGAGCTTTCCACAACCAGAATCTTTATTGTCTGTGATGTGAGGAACAAATTTTGGTCCATAAGCCTGGGTAAAGAGTCCATCATGCTGACAGCTAGGGATGTCAAGCAATTAAAAAATTAATTGCAATTAATTGTGCTGTTAAACAATAATATAATACCATTTATTTAAATATTTTTGGATGTTTTCTACATTTTCAAAAATATTGATTTCAATTGCAACACAATACAAAGTGTACAGTGCTCACTTTAGCTTTACTTTGATTACAAATATTTGCACTGTAAAAAGAAACAAAAGAAATAGTATTTCAATTAGCCTCCTACAAGTACCATAGTGCAGTCTCTGTTTCATGAAAGTTTGAACTTACAAATGTAGAATTATGTAAAAAAAAACCCTACAACCTCACATTCTAAAATAAAACAATGTAAAACTTTAGAGTCTACATGTCTACTCAACCCTACTTCTTGTTCGGCCAATTGCTATGACAAACAAGTTTGGTTACATTTATGGAACATGATGCTGTCTGCTTCTTGTTTACAATATCATCTGAAAGTGAAAATAAGGAATCACATGGCACTGTGATAGCCCGTGTTGCAAGATATTTATGTGCCAGATGCTCTAAACTTTCATATGCCCCTTTACTCTTTTAAGACTTCTGACAACATGTTCCACATCTTGTCTTTCTCAGATTTTGGAAGGCAGTTCAGATTCTTAAACCTTGGGTCAAATGTTGTAACTATCTTTAGAAATCTCATATTGGGAACTTCTTTGCATTTTGTCAAATCTACAGTGAAAGTGTTCTTAAATTGAACACCATGTGCTGGGTCATCATCTGAGACTGCCATAATACAAAATAAATGGTAGAATGTGGGTAAAACCAAAAACCACAGAGCAGGAGACATACAATTCTCCCCCAAGGAGTTCAGTCACAAATTTAATTAATGCATTTTTTTAATGAGCATCATCAGCATGGAAGCGTGTCCACTGCAATGGTGGCCAAAGCTTGAAGGGACATATGAATATTTATCATATCTGGCACGTAAATACCTTGCAACACTGGTTACAACAGTGCCATGTAAATGGCTGTTCTCACTTTTAGATGACATTATTAATAAGAAGTGGGCAGCATTATCTTCCGTAAATGTAACCAAACTTGTTTGTCTTAGCAATGGACTGAACAAGAAGTAGGACTGAGTGGACTTGTAGATACTAAAGATTTACATTGTTTGTTTTTCAATGCACTAATATAACAAAAAATCTATATTTGTAAATTGCATTTTCACGATAAATAAATTACACTACAATACTTGTATGACGTGAATTGAAAATACTATTTCTTTTGTTTATCATTTTTACAATGCAAAGATGTGTAATAAAAAATAATATAAAGTGAGCACTGTACACTTGAATTGTGTTGCAATTGAAATAAATATTTTTGAATTGAAAGAATCCAAAAATATTTAAATAAATGGTATTCTATTATTGTTTAATATATTTAAAAATAGAGAAAAGCATTCAAAAATATTCAAAATTAATTTAAATTGGTAATCTGTTGTTAACAGTGCGCTTAAAACTTTGATTAATCATAATTAATTTTTAATTGAATTAACTCAAAACAAATTAATCATTTGTGTTAACTGTGATTAATTGAAAGCCCTACAGATAACCTTTGCAACGCCATTTGGTTGCTACAGATGGCTGTGCATGCAGATAGGCATAAGCTCCGCACCAGCAACATTCCAGAGAAGACTCTCACAAGTGCAGGAGGGCCTGCCTGGGATGGAAATAATTGCAGATGATAGTCTCATTGTAGGTGACGGGAACAATGGTGCAGAAACAGATTACTTAGTTTCTTCAGGTTCAAGAACATAAAACTCAGCCCAGAAAAAATGCAACGGAAAGAATGTGATGTGACATACATTGGACATCTGTTCACATTGGACTGCTGCTCACAGCAGACACGGAAAATAGATCACAACCAGATCAAGGCAGTGAGAGACAAGCCAGCTTCAGTGAATATAAAATGGATACAGTGCTTCTATCCACAGCTGGCTGCAGTAGCAGAACCCATATGTCAGTTCACAAGGCAGGATGTTGAATGGGATTGGGCAGGTCCCCAATAGCAAGCATTTGTGTGACACATCAGAAAAAGGATTGGATGTAGTTCTTCTGTAGAGCAGCCACTCACTTGTGTCGGCAGAGCCCTGTGAGAGTCTGAACAGGGCTACCCCTAAACAGAAAAAGCTTCTGGCTGTGGTCTTTGGAGTGGAGCAATTCCATCAGTACAACTTTGGCCACCCAGTAATACTGCAATCAGACCACAAACCCCTAGAGACAATCATGGCCAAGCCCTTTCTTATTGCTCCAAAGAGATTGTAGTGCATGCTCCAGCTCTACCAGGTAAAGAACAGATATTGTCCAGGACAATTACTTGTGTTAGCTCACGCTCTGAGCAGGGCATATCTACAGAGCATCAGTGAGTTGGGGAAGGGGTTCAGGACACGGAATGAATTAACATGTTGCACTGTCTCCCAGTTTGAACAGCAAAGCTGATGGAAATCAAAGGGGCTATGGAGAAGGCCATCCAACTACAGGCAGTCAACAGAACAATGCTAGCAAAGTATCCTGAAGAAAAAGGATGCAGAACAATATTTTCAAATTAAGCATGAGCTGGGTGCACATGATGAAATGTTATTTCAAGTCTAGAGAACTATTGTTCCCACCTCATTGCATTAGGATATCATGCAGAATATACCTGCCTCTCACCTGGTATTGTCAGCTGCCTTAGACAGGTTTGAGAGTGTGTTTACTGGCCAGAAATTAATGCACAACTCTGCCTATTGATAGAAAGGCACAACATCTGCTGGTTGTGTGATAATTGCCAGCAGAAAGAGACTGTTACCACATGAGCTGCCAACCAACCAAGCAAAAACATGGAAGTGGACTTATTTATCTTTAAGGAAAAGCAATACTTGATTAAAGTGAGCTACTATTTAATTTTTTGGGAGGCTGATGCCCTGCCTAATACAAGAAAAAATTCAGTGATTGGCAAACTGAAGCCTCTTTGATATGGCATTCTGGGTACTGTATTCACTTTTCACAAAGCGATCACTTTATATCTGACCTATCGGCCCTCATTCTCAAAGGAAATCTGCACAACGCTTTCAAAAGACAAGCCTGGAAGCTTAAATTCATAACTTTGCTAGACACTAAAAATCATGGACTGAAAGAGACACTGGACGCATGACTTACTACAACAATCTGTAACCCTCTAACAACATCCCCATCAGTTGCTTACCCTCACTTTCCACTTTATGACTGAAGAAGTGTTAACGGGCCATTTCACCTGGAATGGTCTATTGAAATGTGTGTGAACTATTTATGCTAAACAATGTGTTCTATCTTGTATTTAGCAGTGGCACTTCTGAGTTAAAAGTTCCAGAGGGGTAGCTGTGTTAGCCTGTATACATCAAAAACAATGAGGGTCCTGGAGCACCTTAAAGACAAACAAATTTCTGCGGGCATAAGCTTTCGTGGCCTGCAACTCACATGCATCTGATGAAGTGGGTTGCAGCCCATGAAAGCTTATGCCCACAGAAATTTGTTAGTCTTTAAGATGCTACAGGGCTCTCGTTATTTTTACTTCTGAGTTAGTTTCCCAGACCTGAAGAAGAGCTCTGCGTAAGCTCAAAAGCTTTTCTCTCTCACCAACAGAAGTTGGACCAATAAATGATATGACCTCACCTACCTTGTCCTTTTGGAAAACAATTTTTGATGTGACCTTCAAGCAATGAGCCCCTTATATATCAACCATAATCGTAGGCTGGGAAACCAAAGTTCATACTGTTGTGTTGCAATCTGAGACAGTTCATAAGCACAGAGTAGATTTTCAGATGAGCTCTGCTCCAAATTAGGAGCATGTTCTCAATGGAGCTGTGGAGTGCTTTTGGAAAATCTGGCCAATGTTGTGAGTGAGCAAGAAAAATGTGAGTAGTGAAAATATTTCTCAGGCAGCATGTTGGGATTCAGTTTTCTGCAGAAGAAAATGATGTAGCTCTTCCAGCTGCGAAATCCTCATGTTATTTCAAAAAATACCTCTCCGTATAATTTATAATTAAATCCCCCTTTAATTTTAGTAACCGATGGGAATTACTAACCAAACAATACAACAGAAAGGCTCAGTGTCTGTGTGATGCAAATAAAAACTCCCAGCTTGACTCTTTAGTGGAAGAGTTCAAAACTGCAGCCAGTCAGAGGGAGAGGGAGGTGAAATGCCCCTTCAACTCTGCCCATGGGTTATGTCTCCACTTTGAGCTGGAGATGCAATTTCCAGCTCAGAAGACATACCTGAGCTAGCTCTGATTGAGTTAGTGTGGTAAAAATAGAGCGTAGCTGAGGCTTGGTGAGCAGCAGGAGAGGCTAGCCACCACAAGTACAATCCCATCTAAGACATTAGGTGTGTACTTGGGGTGGCTAGTCACTCCCGCCACTCGTGCCACCGTGGCTATACTCTGTTTTTTGCGCACTGGTTTGATCAGAGCTAGGTGCCTCCAGCTTGACGTGGAGACATACCCACAGAGTGACAACCATGTGAAAATGTCACAGAAAGAGATGGGACATTAATAGGAAAACTTTCCATCAGGAATGTCATTCCTTTATTCTTCTTCCTTTGTGTCAAAGTTTTCCATTTCTTTCAGGTGAAGCCCAGACCTTCCCCAAACTGGCATTATCTATCCTCCCTCCACACTGCTCAAATTCTTTTATAAATTCAATATTGGTGTTACAAAACATTATTACTGCCCCCACCCTCTGAACTCTCCTTTTCACACAAAGTGCCCATGCTTGTGGACTGGGTGCCTCCAGTCATGGTACCCAAAAGGGCTCCATATTCTACTGGAGACATAAAACTGTGTACAGACTGCTTTTCTAAAGGAGAGGAACATGTCGCTGTAGCCTGTCAATTTCATTCCATAATGCGCCTCCCCCCGGCCCTGAGGAGAATTGGGTCGTGAGTTTTGTCCATTTATAAGACCTGGAGAGGGATTTTTCTATTTCCTGGTCATTTTTTGTGTTTTGCAGTAAATTATTCCCAAACCATCAATATATCAAATACATTCCTTACACTTCATCAGGTTTGGGGCTCAGCAACATTCAGGGCCAGTTGCAGTGCTGCCTCGTCTGACTCCACTTAAAACCTGTTCATTTTGCAGTGAAAGTGGCAATATTTAATCTGCTAAGCATAGAGTAGTTTGTGATGGGAGCAGGTGCAGTTTATTAGATTGTAATATGTGCAGGAACATTTCGGTGGAGGTTTTCTAAGGCACAAAGGGCAACAAAGCACACAACACCCAGCTCCCTGTTGTATCTTTGACAATCTCTGCCTCATATTTGAATTGTGAAATGTTGGCTCCATTGAAGTCAAAGGGAATTTTACCAGTGGCTTTAGTGGAATCTGGATTTCACTCCAAATCCTTGTATTCCCAGGAACAAAAAGAAAAGCTGCCTGATCTATCTCATGACCATGACTTAACAAATTTGCTTTCTGTGTATTTTTAGCAGGCAGATGTACCTGGTTACCTTTTCACAAGAAAGATGGATGGGGCTCAAAAGATGAAGCTTTTCCTATATAATTAGAATTGCTATAATTACTTGTTTTATGGAATTAAAATTACTTTTATTCCACTAACAATGTATGGGTCAAGTTTATTCTGTTCCTTTTGTCATGAAATATTTAATTCCTATGCCAGCCATATTCACAGTCCCTTGTTTTCAGTATTATGCCATATGCAGCATTCTACACATTCAATTTGTAATTTGAGAATGTGGTCAATACAGATATTGCTCTGCTGTGTTATTCTGTAATAGTTGGGATCTATAACACAAAGAATACACACCGCGCATTTGCCAAAGGCTTACTTATGACAGAAGGAAGAAGAATTGTATTGTCCTTTATTTCAACACTATACACCACACACTCCATGAATCTGCAATACATACACAGGATTTATATGAAAATATTTTTGCTCTTTACATCTAGGTTTCTAGACATTAGCATTCTTTCACCACTGTCATTACAGGAAAACACAACACAGACAATGTACTATTATCACTACAAAGTGACAGGACTATGTATCTATCAGTGCTAATGCACCGTGCTGTACGATAATTACTAATGCTTTTCTTATGTACATATTTTCCTTAAGAGTGAAGTCTGAAAAGACACTGAGCTAGTAGCATTGCATGGAAACCTATTCTCTATGGAGCTGCTTGTATGAGAATCAGTCAGTCATTTCATAGATTGTGTACCATTACCATCATACTCAACCATCACATCATCTGACACTTACATTATGTCTTCATACTGCCCTAGCACAAAGACAAGAAATGGAAAGGGAAGAAAACCCCTCCCTCTCCAAGCTAGAAGGACAATATCCTCTTAATCTTTATGATCATTCATGTTACAGATGTAAGCAACAAACAACCATTATCTGGGCATGTTCTGTACACACAAACTTCCCGGTGAATTGCCCTGAGCCTTCCCCAAAACTCAGACCAACCAACCAAAGAATGGCCAAAACTCATTCTAAATTGATGGTATTAAGACTTGAAGAAGAGCTCTGTGTAAGCTCAAAAGCTTGTCTCTCTCACTAACAGAAGTTGGTCCGATAAAAGATGTTGCCTCCCCCACCTTGTCTCGGTAGTAATAAACTCACTATCAGAGATCCAGCATTCAGTGTCCATCTTCTCAAATGACATCCGCACTTCATTACCCACAATGTCTCTGGAAGGAGGTGCACTCACTTCATTGTGTCAGGCTGCAACACTGCAAGGGTCTGTCATCTCCAACACTTCCCGTAGGCCACCTGCTTGTCACTGGGTCCTCTGTGGCTCAGTGCTCCAGCTAAGTCCCAAGAAGGTCAGCCCCCTTCCCGGGCAACGTGAAAGGACAACCAAAAGTTCAAAAAATGTCCCAGCACAGGACTGAGACTTCAGTTCTCCTTTTGGGCTATTCTTTAGCCTGTGCTTTGGCTCAGTGCGGTGCTGTGTCTGGGCTTTATGCAGGGCTTGCACATCCCTTCCTCAAGTGCTGGTAGGGGATGGAATCTCGGCCCATCCTCTACGCTGGGTTCTGGTCTCAACTCCCTGTATTAAGCAGCTAGGGCTGCTTCTTCGGTTCTGCTGCTGTTTCGCTGGTCTGTTTCCGACCTCTTGTATTGCTCTCTCAGCAGCCTTTGCATAACATAGCTGCCCTTTGGTTCTCAGGCTTCTGGCTTCTCCCTTCTCTGCTGAATCCACCTTGCTCAGGCTCCACTGAAGAATTTTACTGACCCTACCTTAGGACTGTCCCGCAGGAGCCTAACCTACTCCCTGTGCGTCTTCCTGCCTGACATTTTGCCACTTTGAGCCCTGTCTCAGCCTCCTCCCACTCCTTCTCCACCTCCCCAGCACACACAGGGAAGTCCTGCCTCTTCTTTAGTCTTTCCCCTATTAAGTCCTTATACTAAACCAGCAAATGATTTATCCCATTGTTCTAACCACTAGCTGGGTACTTGTAATGGGTTACCGGCAACAGAAACAGGACTCTGGGTAGCCCACAGCATCTCAGAAGTCTGTTCTAACCCAGACAGACAGATGGAATGAGCTCCATCAACTCAGGGCTTTGACTACTTCTGTTATTGGCACCAAGTAGTACATGTGTGTGTTGACCTTTATTCATAAATACTTAATTCCCGATTCTTTCCATTTAAACCCCAGCGCTATCACTCTTCAGTGCATTGCTCAGGTCAGGGCATAATTTCAGACTTATCCACCCTTATGGTGAATTCAACCCATCCACCAAAAGTGTCTCCATCACTCCAGTCACCAATTCTCTTGTGTACCGTAAAGTCAGAAGTAAGTCATCTGCATATAGACCAGTTTCAACCTCTCAGCCTCCAAACTTAATTTCTTCTATTCCTCAGTGATCTGCTAACAGCTAAGCCAGCATCTCGGTTCCCAGTGTCAAAAGTAGCAGTGCGAGGGGACAGCCTTCCTTGTCCCAAATGGAACTGGTCGGAGGATGTGGTGTTGGTGAAAACTGTAGAGAGGATGGTGTTTTATAGAGCAGTTAGACCCGAGCTATGACGTATTCTCCTTTGCTATGACATTTCATGGCTGTGTATAAAAAATTATAGTCAATCTTATCAAATGGTTTTTCAACAGCTATTGGGAAAGCTGCTGCTCCCCTGTGGAGGTTTAGTCTGATTTATCAGAGCCAATATTTTCCTTGCGTAGTCTGCTAATAATTAAACTTTTAACAAGCAGGACCCAATCTGGTTAAATAAATCATCCAAGTTTATACTGTCATCTAAGACTGTGGCTAATGTTTTGCCATCACAATTTGAGAGCCAGTGATCTGTCACTCCCATATTCTAGGGAATCTGCTTTGTTTTTCAATAAAATTATACAATATATGAACTAGAGGTTCTTTATGACCTAGATGAAATAATATGTTTTGAATGCTTGTTCTCTTTTTGTATATTTTTGAGGGAATGCTGAAAGTGGTGCTTTTAAACGTATAGTTGATTTTGGGTAGGAAGATTCATCTTTTGGTTTACATTGTATTTTAAAAATTTGTATCCATGTGACTGAGCTGTGCTGATTTTAAAGTCTGGGTTTATTTTAGCTGCGTTATGCCTTCAGGCAAAGATGCTATATTAATAAATATGAATTCAGAATTTTCTGAATTTCAGTAAATGGACAGAGCATCATTCATTGTATAGGACATTGTATTAGACTTTGACCACAGCAGAGAGAGTTCTTCTTTAAACTTCTTACAGAACTAAGAATATGATTTTGTTTTCAAAATTTAAATAAGCAGGCGGCTTTGTAGTGACATTTTTAGGATCACAAAGGACAAAAGTTCACATGTTTTAGCACATGTGCTGTCTCACTTCTGACTCAGCAGTGACACAGGCCTGTTTCTCAGAGTGGAGGATTTCTTCCTGTAACTTGGTGTCTCAATGAGTTTATCATGAACACGTGTCATTAACATGCACGCTGAGAAGCAGACTGGCTCTGAAAGTGTCTGCAGCCATTTGACTTTTCTCTTGACTCCAAACGCTGCTCATCACAAGGAATGCATGTTCTGCTGGACTGTTTGTTCCTGGCAAGCACGGAGTGGAGTCTGCTCCGTACAGCTGCACATCTTGAACAAACATTTCTAGTTACTAAAAATTAAGATGGTAGTGGATGAAATGAAAAAAATGGTAGATTTCAGACATTTCAGAAGGACACCAGGACGTCACCAGAAAAAGCAGACCTATCTCAGTGAAACCAGGATGCGTAATCATTTGAACTGATGAGAAAAAGTCTAGTCCGCAGGAGAATTCTTTCCTTTATACGTGCATAGAGCGGCTGCTTCCACCTCCATCGTTGCTATACATTTGCAGCTTAGGTCACGTGGGGAAATAAAGGAAGGAAAACTGGCTGTATCACAACGGACGTAACCATCTCCATGACGACACAATGGCGGGGACAGTTAGAGGAGGAGAAGTAAGAAAGAAGATAGCGGAATGGGGAAAGTAGGAGCAGGGATAGGAAGAGGCGAGGTCTCTCTCTCCCAGCCTTCCCCTCATGGGATAATTAGGATGTATTTAACTGCAGAGTCAGTCCGTTCGGTGGATTGTGTTGATTAAAATTCTGAGTTTCAATTTTATATACTGATCCTTGGCCAGAACCTGAGGTCTGTGCTAGGTGAACATGGCACATAACAGGAGAAGGGTGCCAAGATATTTTAAGACCACTTTGTATTCAGCCAGTGCTGCACAAGTTGGGCACCAAGCCAGTCCCGTGGTGTAACTTGGGGCAGCCTGAAGACTATTTTAACTCACACTGGCTGCTGGTAGCCACAAAGAGCCATTACAGAAGCCAGGAACCAGGGACCCCTGGAATTATCCCCCTCTGCTGACCATGAGGCCTGTTATTCCCTCACTATGCTCTCTGAACTGACCACCAGGTGTGGGACTGGTGTAGGATCTACAATGGTGGCTCTGTACCACACAAAATCCCTCTGCACTGTGGAAAGTCATCCTGTGGCTAGTAGAGCCAACTTTACATTGCTGGAAAGGCCTGGGCAGGGTGACCAGACATCCCGATATTATCAGAACTATCTCGCTATTAGAGGCTTTGTCTTATATAGGCGACTATACCCCCTCCTTGAAAATAAGTGTTCTGATTTTTCACACTTTCAGCTAGGCCACTGCCTTTGTAATCTGCCTAGTTACTAACGTTGCGTGCTGTTCCCCACGCGGAGGCGGTTATGTGTCAGGTTGGTTTAGGCACCAGGAAGGGCATATTTTTGTAAAACTGAAAATAAAGGCAGCTATTAGCTGAGAGTCTTTATTCCCTTCGTGAAAGAAAGTTCCAATGTGTCTGATAGTCTGTAGGATCCCCGCCATTGATGTCCATGCACTGGTCACTCATTGATGGGGTATGTAATAATTTCTATCCTATTCAAATAAATTCCTGTGCCATGACAGAAGAGTGTAGAAGAGAGCCATTTCTGATCTGCAGCTATTATATCATAAGATTAAAAAGTGCAGGTCAAAAGCCACTGTGCTACCCTGGCTAAAACAAAAGGACCTTTATTTAAGTGGTCCCAGCTTAGGAACCTGATTGTTTCCTACAGGCACTGCTCTGCAGTGCCTTGGAGCTCCAGGAATTGCATCCTTTGTGTCACTCCATAAGAGAGTGCTCTTTCCAGTCTGGGGTTTGCAGCTTTGCTGTTTGGTACAGGGAAGTTTATCCTCTGATTCTTTAACACTGTTCAATGCCAGGTCAATAGTTCCAGCTGGATCTGGATCTCTCGCCTGCTTTGACCCCTGCATGCTCTGTGCTTTAACAGAGCAGAGTGAACTGTATCTAGCTAGACTGGACCCAGTGAGAATTCCCACAACTTGGCCTGGATCCCCAGTGTATCCAGCTCCTACTTCATCTCTTCTGGGCTGGCACAGGGCTCTGCTGGGGATGTGGCTGGTGTGCTACTGTGCTCTGACTGGTCTCCACTACACACAAATCCTTGGGCTCTGTTCCTTGCTGTTGTAGCTTAAAGGAGCCCTCAGGCGGCCATAGAGCTGATCTGTGAATTAAGGCACCACAACCAGCTCTTTGCACCTCCAGCTCACTGCATCATATATAGGAGACTGGACAAAGCAGAGGGTCTGGGCCATTATATCCTCCTCTCTCACCCACGAGTTGGCAGAGCTGCTGAGGCAATTTCTGTCAAGCTGCTAGTGGGTTGCCATATAATGGAACCTGGACCAGTTTATCATCATGTAAGGACTCTAATCACGAATGAGAATTCCCAAAAGCACAGTGCAACCCATTCACACACATCAGAGTGCACTAGCTAGAGTGACTACATGGGTGCAGTCCCCAGAATGTGGGCTGTTTTAGCGAGACAAAGTGGGTGAGATGCAATAAAACAGGAGAATTCTATTTGTAAACTCTGGTACTGCCGTGATTCACAGGGAAAGAAGCAAAGATGTAGACACACCCTGGAGCTACCGGGGTATTGTGAAGACGTTAAATGCACAGCTGAGGGAACAGACAGAGTGAGTCCTATTTCCCAACTAATGATTTCTTTTATTTTATAGTTTCATCAGCTTCCTGGGAAGCAGGTAGAAGAGGAGAAATGTACTCTCCAGCTCTGGACTCCTGCCCTTAAGGGAGACAACAAATTTTCTCATCAGAAAATAGGGTTTTGTCTAAATAGGTTTCAGTTTTTCCCATGAGAAAAATGTTGATTTTGATAAGATTTTTCAGTTTTCCAATCGGAGAAATCAACACTAATATTTCATCCTGACACATAATATTGAAACAAAACATTATGAAAATGCTTGTTTTGATTTGAAAGAAATATTCTGGTAGAAAATATGAAAAATTTTGGCTGAAAACTTGGAAGAGGCGATATTTCCTGTGGGAAAAATTTCCAACCAGTTCTAATGTGTATGTGTATAAAATTAATAATAATAGTAACTTATCTTAGGTACTTATCTGGCTGGCATTATTGTAATATCTGTGTGCCTGTAGAGGAGGTGCCCTGTCCCTCCCTGGCAGTCTCAGAGGGAGGCCAAGCCCCTTGCTGCTGCACCTCTGTTGGCAAACTTTAGGTAGGGGATTAGCTTTCCTAATAGTCTATAGCCTCAGGCAGGTGGGGCACCTAAATAGGCTGTAGCCCCAGGCCCTCAAGCAGTACAGGGTGGGTCAGGCCAGGCCAAGCACTCTGTAGCCCTCGGCCCTCAGGCAGGGTGGGGCAGGCAAAAGCAGTCTATGGCTCAGTGAGGTCACAGTGAGGCTACCACACCAGGGCGGGGTGGCAAGGGGGAGGGGGACACAGACCCCCCAATTCCTTTGCGACCGAGCCCAGGGCCCTATCTGTGGCAGAGCATTATGCAATGGGGGTCAGTGGGGCCCCAGCCACAGCTCACTGACAGGCACTCGAGTGAGAGCCCAGCCGGACCCACGTTGGCTACCCCTGGGCTACTTTCTCCACCCCTGTGCCCACGTGTCTCTGGCCAAGGGTCATCATCCACCACCCCGGGGTATGTCGCCAGCGGTAATCCAAGCAAGCCCTTGCCGGCTGGGCTGTCCAATGGCTCGGGTGAGTCCTCAGGGTAGCCAGCGTCCTCACTGTCTCCTCTCTCCAGCACCAAGCAGGAGACGTCCGTCTCCTTCGGCGGCTGCCTCCTGTCTGAGCTGTAGGGCCAGCCTTTTATACTCAGCCCTCCTGCCTTGGCTCTGCCCCTCTGCTTCCAGGGTGGTGGGTGTGGCTTCCTTGGCTCCGCCCTCCAGAGGTTGAGTGGCAGTCTCTCAGTCAGTCTCGGAGAGAGGCCACATCCCCTCACCCCAGTGCCTCACAAACTTTAATATGTTCATCTATTGCTGGCGATCTGGCCCAAAGGGGCAGTGACCTGTCAGGGTGAATCTGAACCTTGCCCGGTTCTCGCCCCTTTTCTCCTAATCTCTCTCCCTGGGCTCAGCAGCTGGCAATCAGTCTCCTTTTTTCAGCTGCGTGAGGGGACCATGCCCTTGAATGCAGAGGAAGGGAAAAAGTTGGCACCTGTGACCCTCTGTCCACCATACGGGCATGCTCATTACCTTCAGTGCTGTCATCTCTGAGCCGAGGAGGGGTGTCCCCCTTCTCCTAAATTCTTGTCCCCTCGCCTCACCTTCCAGGTTCTCTCTCCAGTCTCAGCAGAAGCTTGGCTAGGTCTGCCTACTAGGCCTGCCCTGGGCCAGCCCCTTCTGCAGGGCACTATAAATAGTGGTGACAAGCTCTAGCGCTTTAACCAAAGAGGGCAGTGACTGTGTGGAGTGGCCCTGCTGCTCGAAGCTCACCAGCAGCCCCGCTCTGTGGGTCTGCTCTGCAGCGCCAGTGCGACATTGGACAGGGTTGCACTTTTCTCACTGTAGTCATTTAGATAAAAGTAACATTTTGTCTGAGAGAAGAAGCAATTATACCCTGGGATGTGGGATTAACGTGATTAAACACTCATTCAGTCTCCAAATTATTTTTCCCCTGTTCTGCTGCAATTGGAGTCTTATCTTTCAACTGCTCTGCAGCAGTAATACGTCCCCCCTTCCCCCCCAAAAGAGGCTTTGTATGTAAATCCTTATTAGTGAACACAGCACTCTTTGGGAAGGAGCATTTTAGCAAAAGAAGAAAACTATCTCAATGCATTAGTGTCTGTATCACATGAAAAGGCTGTCACTGCGCCACCCGGGGAGCTAACGAAGATCCCAATTATACAGCAATAAAATATACATATGCACACTGAGGAGTTTATACATCTTTAATTTTTTTCCAAAGAAAAATGCATAGAGCAAATTCTAATGAGTGATTTCATCGTTTTTAAATAAAGTGATACACAAGAGTAAAAAACTCTTTCCTTATTATCATTGTGCAGTTGTAAATACTCCGGACACGTTGCCCTGGGTTGCTCCAGATACTTGGTTTTGTCTTGTCCTCCATAATACACCCAAGATTTACAGTCTGTCACCCACTGGAGTCATGTCTCACTGAACCCTTTGGCAATGGCTAGTCTGCAGTCCCTGCCATTAAAGTGAATGCCTTTTATACGAACCCCATCGCACAGACTAGATGATCGTAATGGTCCCTTCTAGCGTTGGAACCTGTGAATCAGCTATTGGACCCAAACTCCTGAGATGTGAATTAAAATATTGGGTAGGTGTCACTGTGACAAGGAAGGCCAGTCTGATTAGTTTTTAATGCTACCTGATTTATTCTATCATGGAGAGATGGCAGACTTTCTGTAGTGAAGGGTTTAATTTCCTTCCAATGAAGGTCAATTTATTCTCCTCAACCTCACTTTTTTGTCTTTCATTTTCAGCATGTGAATTATGTTCCCATTACAGTTTTTCTGAGAAATACTGAAATAAATTGCACATCACAGGTTTGGCATATGTGCACTTGGAATGCTGACTGTCAATCCTATTTTAAGACATGATTGTCTGGTGAAAGTATTTCCTCCTGCTGTGTTTGGGATGAACCTGAGTAACTCACTCATGAGTACCGTGTCCACCCCAAACACATCTCAACACACTCTCTTGGTACACTAGCACTCTATCACATTTCTCTCCCACACCGATTGCTATCAATTTCTGTTTGTTTCCATTTGTTATGTGTTGCTTTTTTATTTCTAATTTTAATTTTTAATGCTCTTCACCCGTTTCCCCCCCAGTATAACTCAAGACCTTGTTCTAAAGCATGCAGTTGCTAGATTTTCTTAGCATAATTGTTATAAGAGCTTTTTAATATCGGCAAAACAATGTCTTTTTTTCTAATCTTGAGAAACAACAGAACAGTTTTTGCTGAAAATGTCCAAAAATATGCACCCGAAGCAGATACCCAGCAGGGAACACTTTCAGAAAAATGATTAAAATTTAGTAAAATTATAAGCAACTGACAACAAGGTTTTATAACGGGAAGAGTAGGGCAACCTTAAGGACAGGCAATGTGACCAAAACCCAATGGTTTCTACTTTTCAAATTATTATATGTAGATGGGTGAATAGCTCACAAAATCTATTTCCACACAAAAAATCTTTGTTTATTTAAATTTAAGGGTACTATGTGAGATCCCTGGAATACAGTGGT
Organism: Mesoclemmys tuberculata; assembly: GCA_007922155.1. NCBI lineage: Eukaryota > Metazoa > Chordata > Testudines > Chelidae > Mesoclemmys > Mesoclemmys tuberculata. Next base: position 19,484,061 of record ML675655.1, read on the forward strand.
AGAAAGACCCCAACCATTACAAAGCATGGAAATTATTAGTTAAAGTAATGTTGATATCTCCGTAAGTTCAGAGCATGCTCCGCGTTTCCCCATTTTGTAGCAGATATGGGTTCATTGACATGAGACATTCCAATACCCACCTGCACTGAGCCAGAACTATCAAGAAAAACAGTCCTTCACTTTTTGTGTTATAGAAAGACAGGTAAAAAGTTTTAAAATGCATGTTTCTGGTACAGCTCCTCAATTGGCATTTTGTAGGCAACAGATTTTGCAATAGTCTGGGAATAAATGTTGAGGGAGAGATTCACCCCGGGCCCTCACAAGGTCCAGCCCTTAACATATGTCCCACTTTTCTGTGAAAATGGGGTTAACATGAGGCATAGAGCTCTGCATGGGGGGGATATCATCCTGTTTGCCCAGCAGATTATTGAGTCATTTATGTGATAACTATCACCCGCTTTCCAGAGCATTCCTGCTCCTGGTGTGATCTGCCGAGTTTCTCTATAGAAGGGTTGACATGGCCCCCCTGTATTTAATCTTCAGTACAGATACTGGTACCTGAACGCCTCAGAGGTCCTGTGAAAATGAACTAAATGTCTTAGATGAAGTAGAATAGGGACTCTGTTTTATCATTTTTTCTCTGTAGGAGTCTGAAGTTCATCTCAAAACCCTAATACATACCCGACTGCCTTCCTAATTACTGTTATCTTAGCTACTGTGCCATTCTTAGATTGTAGGTTACTTGAAATTAAAATCAAAGGAAGTTTAATTAATTTGCTCAAAGCCCCTTCCCCCTTTTTAAATAAGAAGATCGTGGTTACAGAAAACAGGGCCAAGGTTTTGCAACTTTCTCCCTGCTTTGCTGCTGAGCCTGTACTCCACAGTCTGCACCTACCATGGCCAAATGCTGCTGTTAATCCCACTGAAGTCATACCATTGGCTGGAGGTGCCTTTCCTTGATCTTCCCGGGGTATGTGGCAGAAGCAAAGCACTTAAAGCTGCCATTGCACCAAAGAAGCAGTTTTAAGAAGGGCAACTCTGAAGAAAAATAGGCAAGAAAACAAATCTGGAAAAAAAAAGTATGATCTCAAAAAGGCTTGTCTAAAAAGCAGAACCTGTAGCCAGTGTTCCTAACGCACTTAAATATGCTCATGACATAAACACAGAGATGTTAGATAAAAACATAAAATACTCTTCTTGCTGGAAGGCTGCAATGTAAAATTACTTTTGTTCTTAGAATCCAGAACACTAACACACAGTAACCCTAAGCAGAAAGGGACAAATCAGGCTGCTCCCTAAGGCAGAGATCCACAACTCGTCCCACCTTGTTCCACAATGGCTCTTTCAGGACTGACTGTGATCACATGCGTCCCCACAGAGTCCCCTACCCTGGAAGTGGCACCAGAAAGCAACCCCAATTCTTTAAATGACAGCTTGCAGTTCCAGCACAGCCCTTAACACGCCCACTGCTCACTTGTAAGGTCCTTAATTAACAAACGCCATACAACAATAATAAAAATCACAAGGTTAGCCTTGTGGGAGTTCTGCAGTTTCGCTGTGGCTGGTGGTGCATGCCAGGGAGAGAAAGTGACACCTGGCCTTTGTCCTGTTCCTTCCTGATACTTTTTGGATCAGTTCCAGCCGGAGCACTCCTGCCTCCTTCTCTCAGCCACTGTCCTCCAGCTCCAGCTCCTCCTCTGCCTCTAGCTAAGAATACCTACACTCACCTGTACCGACTTCAGGGGCCGCATTCTGTAACTAAGGCTATGATCTGGCCCTAGAGGCCATGGATTCCATGACTTTCCGGGACCTCCATGACTTCTGGGATAGAGCTGGAGAGGCTGTCAGTGGACGCTGACGCCGAGCAGCTGATCGGGTATTCTCAGTGAAAGTCAGGGACAGGCCATGGCTTCCACGAATCTTTATTTATCGCCCACGACCTGTCCCTGACTTTTACTAAAAATACCCGTGACAGAATCTTAACCTTTTCTATAACCATATGACCGCTTATCTGGTAACAGTTGATCCATGTAGCCCTTCATCTTCTCCCCTGTTACCTCTAGCAGATATGCCCCTGAGCCCAATATCTGCTTTACCACACTTTCCCACTTCATCCCTGACCTGAAAGTTCATACCAACACTGTTTGCCCTAGGCACAAAAATCTGGGTGGGTGTGGGGCTATGTTTTGGGGGTTTTGCTTTTTGATGTCTTTTGTCAGGTGAGTCTGGTGTAAGTAAATAAAATATACTTCATAACTGACATCTTAAAAACAACTCCGCTGCAGTATCCTGAATCGTAGACTAGGGGGTAGACCTGCACAAAACCAGGAACTTTGCAATGCAATATGGCAGGGATCTTCCATTGTTTTCATCTAATGCTTATTTCAGAGTCTGCACAAAACGCTCTGCCAGTCCATTTGATGCTGGGTGATAGGTGACTGACCTAGTATGTTTCACACAATTTTGCCATAGAAATGTCTGAAAATCTTCAGAAATAAACTGTGGACCGTTATCTGAAATGAGCTCCTCGGCTAACCCATAGGCAAGCATATTGCAAAGCACTTCAGCTGTTTTTATAAAAGAATTAGTTGTCATGTGCACCATCTCTGGCCCCCAGGAATCAGCTCAGCCTCTATTAAGTACGTTTGTTTATGTTTTTTCTGTAAAGTCGATGTGCAGCCCTTGCCAGGCCTTCATAGCCCACTTCTGTGGGTGATATGGGGCTGTTTCTGGCATGTTTCAATGGTTATTACAGGGGTCATACGTCTATAGATTGAGCTGAAACCAGACACCCAAAATAACTTCTGGTCCCCCCTCTTATTTTTACTACCCCTTGGTGCTGCTTCTGGAATACCGTTAGCATCACTTTCTTTAAACTTTTGGTATTATTACTTACAGTCCCCAGAGAAAACCATCGTCCACGGATAACTCCAGTTTCCTGACATAGTAAGGGCTAACTTGCTCTTCACTCATCTAATTTGGCAACCTCAAAAATGTATAGTGCATCACCTTAATGTGAATGGGGCCTTCTTCATTAGCATGTTTTTCTGATGCTCTATAATAAATGCCATACTAGTAGGCAATGTGCAGTGTTGTTGTATCCACATCTGTCCCTTGATATGAGAGAGAAAGTGGGTGAGGGAATATTTTTTATTGGACCATGTAGGAAGGGGCAGGGACCTTCCCCCGCAGCTGGGCCCCAGGAAGGGCAGCTGCCACCCCAAACACAGCCAAGCCCGGATTTAAACCCCCCACCTGTCCGTCAAGGCCGGGAGCCGACAGGGACAGGCCCGAGCGACTGGCCAATCCCTTCCCCAGAGGGCGGGACTTCCCCCAGACAAAGGGAAATAAAAGGCAGGGCCCGTCGCTCAGTCTGGGGCCGATGGTCCACAGGGTCAGACCTGCCTTCCCGCCAGCTGGAGGCCTGGCCTGAGCTCCGCCTGGCCAAACCCCAGCGCAGGCCCTTGCCGGACTTGCTGAACTGGGAGCGACCCTCCCGCCGTGGGACTGACGACTGGATCGGACCCCCAGACACCCGGGGATGGGGTGAGTCCTTGGACCCTCTCAGTTGGGAAACCCCCCCTGAGGCGGGTCGTGACCTCGAGGAGCTACTTGCAGCACCCCCAGCCGAAGCAGGGCCAGACCTGGAGGAGCTACCCGAAGTGGAGGCCCCCACGGAATCCTGCGACCTAGAGGAGCTGCCCCTCGCTGAAGGGTTCCCGGACCTGCTGCCCGCAGACACAGAAGGCCTGCTGAACCTGCCCAGAGCCAGCTACCCGGCGACTACCGAGGAGGGAGGTACCTGGGGCGAGAGGGGAGGAAGTGGCCCAGGGGCAGCCCCGGATAGGGCTGCGGTGGAAGGCCGGCTACCTCTGGCGTGTTACGGTCGGACCCCGCCAGAGCAGCGGCAGCGGCCCTGCCGCTACTAGGGCCCTGGGCTGGGACGCAGTGGAGTCGGGTGGGCCTGCGTCCCCCTCCCCCCTTTTTCCCTTTGACCTCGGCAAACCGCATGACCCCTCCTCCAACCCGGTACTAGACTCCTTGCCCGCCCGCCCCAGCCAGGGGGCCGGGGCGATAGACTCTGGTACTAAAGCTAATTCCCCATTGGTTTTCTGGAAGGTGCAGGGACCTTTCCCTGCAGCTGGGCCCCAGGAAGGGCAGCCGCATCCGACGGGTGACGCCCGCCGTCCTACAGACTAACTTCTGTTGGTGAGAGACAAGCTTTCCAGCTTACACAGAGCTCTTCTTGGGTCTGGGAAAGGTACAGAGAGTGTCACAGCTAAATACAAGATTGAACAAATAGGTTAGCATAAATTGCTAGCAAATATTCTAAGCGACCATTCAAGGCGAAGTGACCCGCTAACGTCCCTCAAGTCATAGGACAAAAAGAGGGATTAGTAGTTTACAGATTGTTGTAATAAACCATAAATATAAGTTCATTAAGACCATGATTTTTAGTGCCTTGCAAAGTTATGAATTTAAGTTCCCAGGCTCATCTTTTGAAAGCATTGTGCAGGTTTCCTTTGAGGATGAGGATTGTAGGCCATGAACAGAACCTTGCTCTCCCCACCCACCAAGAGGCACCCCAACCTAATACATTACCCTTTTCAAATCTGTCTGTACTTGGTATAATTTTGAGATTGTTTGTGAATGTCTGTACTATGTCCACTGACCAGTTTATTTGTTAATCTTACCTGCTTCTAATACATATATATTTGTAAAAATCCTATCTTAAGCCACACTGTGCATTGCAATGTTTGTATCTAATTGTAAAAGATATTGTCAAAGTGAATGTGAATTCTTCAGCTAGGAGTTGGCACTGAGTGATAGAAGTGTGAATGGCTGAGCACTTGAGCTGAGTGGAGTGATTGAACAATTGGTCTGAGTGAGGGGCATCAAACCAGACAAGAAAACACCAGCCTCACCTAAAAACATTTGAAGGAAGAAGAAAGGAGTGAAGATAATAGCAACTGGCCGAAGAGGAGTCCACCCTGATACTTTCAGAGCCAGCCCATTTCAAAGGACAAAATCCGATCATGCTTGCAACAATGTGGGTGACTGAGGATCACACCAAGGATGCAGTTGCAGCATGACAGTGCAAAACCCATAGAGATACATGGGGTCCTTTTCCTATAAAATGGGACAGAAGGATGAAAGCTGGAGGTTCGGGTCTAAAAATCACACCAGCCAGGAGTACCGATGCGCATCGGCAGAACCTTGCTCCTCACCCTCGTGCTACAGTCACCTGGCCAGTGACTACCACGAGCACCTAGAGGCTGGTAACTATAACATCTGTGGGACCCCTGTGTGTGTCTGTCTGTCTCCCTGTCTGTGTGTGCCTGTCAGCGTGTGTGAGTGTGAATGAAAGTTGGAATTGAAACATGTGTCAAGAATCTCTGTCATTGGGATATTGATATAATGTTAATACTATTTCTGTAATGGTTGCATTGTTGATACTATTTAGTTAAAGCACAGTATTGATGGTGTTGCAGTGTGGGTACTTTTCTTTTCTTTGATACTATTTTTCTGTGATACTAGTTACCAAGTTTCCATATTCACAATAAATGCGGCTTGTTGCCTTATCCCCTAAAAAGATCCTGTGATATTTGTTATTTGGGTAACAGGATTAATAGGTCAGATAGAGCGCTTGCTTTGTGACAAATGTTCACTCACAGATGATAGGGTGTTTTTCTATTCTATCGTTTTCCTGTGTGAGATCATTTGAAAGCACAGTGATCATCTGGTTTCACCCACATAGTTCTTGGGGCATTTGCTACACTGGATGAGGTACACCACATGTGTAGGACTCAGGGTCTTGAAAAGTGTGTTGTGGGGTGTATTGATGATTGTGGCAGTGGAGAGATGTCTGCAAATTTTGCATGATACCCCAAATGAACAGAGACACTATTGACTCCTATCCAGCATCTTGTCCACTGTAACCCCTACATCCTTTTCAGCAGAACTGCTGCTTAGCCAGTTGGCCCCCAGTCTGTAGCAGAGCATGGGAATTTTCCAGCCTAAGTGCAGGACTCTGCACTTGTCCTTGTTTAGCTCATCAGATTTCTTTTGGCCCAGTCCTCCAATTTGTCTAGGTCACTCTGTGCCCTATCCCTGCCCTCCAGCATATCTACCATTCCCCCCCCAGCTAAGTGTCATCCACAGACTTGCTGAGGGTGCAATCCACCCCATCCTCCAGATTGTGAATGAAGATGTTGAACAAAACCGGCCCCAGGACTGACCCCTGGAACACTCCGCTTTATACCGACTGCCAACTAGACATTGAGCTGTTGATCACTACTCATTGAGCCTGATGCTCTAGGCAGCTTCCTATCCACCTTATAGATCATTCATCGAACCCATACTACTTTAATATCGTATCAAAAGCTTTGCTAAAGTCAAGGTATATCACATCCACCGGTTTCCCCACATCTACAGAGCCAGGCATCTCATGATAGAAGGCAGTCAGGATGGTCAGGCATGACTTGCCCTTGGTGAATCCATGCTGATTGCTCCTGATTCCCTTCCTTTCCTCCAAGTGCTTCACATGATCAGTGATGATGGTAATTTTTTTCCAAATATGTAACACATGGAATTTAATAAGCCCACAAACGATGCCTACAGCCTCTTTCTATTTGTGACTCAGCCTTTGATAATATTCTGGAGGCAAACACTAGGTTTTTTTCACTCCCATCTTTACAAATGTGTGCAATGACAGCGCCAGCTCCTAGAGGCTTTGAACACAGCAGGTGCTCTGCCTACCCCAGAGGGAAATGTTTCACTCCTTGCATGAGTTCATACTCCTATCTTTTTAAAATCTGGTTTCAATGACACCTGCTGGTGGGCTATGGACAAGTTTAGTCTGGTAAATTTCACTCCCACTAATGGTGGTATGGTTTAGGAGTTGAATATTGGTTCTCTTCCAGTAAGGGGGTTATGGTGACTTTATAGTTCCCACAGATTCTCACACTGCCATCACTCTTGGGGATCCACACAACTGGGGCAGCTGAACTCCACACGTGAAATTATGCTCTGCTTTTCCAATGCATCCAGCTGTTTTCCCACGGGATTTCACAATGCCTATGGCATTGGTCTTGTCTTCGGGAATCGTGGCATGGACCTGTCAGACACAACCTGCCTCTCTGGTACGCCTTATACCAAAGGCATGACTGCACTAATAAACCTTTGTACTTTTTATTCAGTTCCCCCAATCTGTCTGGCACATGGATACTGCACTCCAATCCAAATTAAGTTTGTATAGCTAGTTTCTACCCACCCAAGGAGAGGCATTTCCTTCGGTTATAGGAAACTGAAATGGTGAACAGATACTTTTGTAATTTACAATGACAGGGAGATTGCCTAACACTCCTATGTGGCCTTTTTGTAATTCTGTAAAAGCAGATCAGTTTCTTTTAATCTGACCCTGGGAAATGTTCTTTTATAATCCCTTTGGCAAGCGTGGATGTTGCCACTCCTATGTCTATTTCCATTTTCAATATCACATCACTTACTTTTCCATTCATGTAATACGGGGGATGATATATTCGTTCATTCTCCACTACATCAAATAGCATCTCTCACACTTCCATTCATTGAGGGAACAACCTGCTTCCAAGCACAACTCCTCCAAAGTCACATAATTAGTTCAGTGGCTCCTTCTTACACAGAATAGCCAGCTGCCTCTCCCTTCATTCATGCTGATTTACTCTAAAAACATACTGATCTTTGAGAGCCTCTTTCTGGAAATTAGAAAAAAAAAGGCAGGCAGTTTTTTCAGGTATACCAAAAATTCAGAGATACTTACTTCTTCTACAAGGTTTCTTAGGTGAAACTGACATCATTCCATTAAAAAACTGGTGATGGGCACATAATGCTTCTTTAGAATCTGTTATGTCCTTATATTCCAGCTCAGCAGGGTGTTATGGAAACAAATTTTAAGCACTGTAAATGGTGTTTTCCCACTAGTATTGGAAAATAGCCCTTTCTTTATCAATATCTTCTATAGTATTTGCATGAAAACACTGCTCAACTCTTTGAATATATATTGCAAAATCATCCCCTTTTTCATTAAATTGGAAATTCTCCATATTGCAGCCATTTTAGCTTTACTCACTGACATTCTTGTGTCTTTAACATCCCATTCTCGTTGCCTGTTTTTTCTGTTATGTTCATAGCACACACACAGAAATTATCTAAAAACATGCAATACTCTTGCTGGAAGGTTGCAGTGTAACCCTACTTTTATTCTTAGAATACGGAACATTAACACAGTAATCAAAAACAGAGGGAGACAAAGCAGAGTGCTCCCTAAGGCAGCGAGGCACAACACACATTGCCTTGTTCCAGGCTGTCTCTTTCCATACTGACTGTGATCATATGCTTCCCCACAGAGCCCCTCACTTGCAACCAAGACCAGGAACCAGTCCCACTCTTAAAGTGATAGGTGCAGTACCAACACAGTCCTCAATACACCATGCACTTTATACCTGAAAATGTTTAAAAGAGTGCCAAAACCAAAAACCAAAAAATTAAGTGTAAGAAGTGATCAACCAACAACACAAAACCTGAAGAGAAAAAAGTCATATATATATATGAGATATATGAACTCTCTCCAGGTGCAGGGCCCCCACATGGTGGGGGAAAAGGGTCCACTTAACCATGGCCTGGAGGCCCTGAATGGCCCGACCCAGGCTGCAACCCCGATTACCATAAGGAAAAAATGGAGGCTAAATTGTAGATCAATGTATCTATTGTCCAGATCTTGTGAGGTTTGCAAATCTTGAAGATTTGCAACCCGGGAGGGAGCCCGTGTTACAGGTTTGTACTGGGCCCAAAAAAATTTTGCTTGGGCCCTGTCCGGGTGAAGATCCATAGCCACAGTGACTTTGTTTATGCTCAGTAAACTGGTTTAAAATGAGGTTTAACTTCAACCTCAAGGTGTTGGGCAGAATGCAGGAATCCTGAATGAAATTCTCTGGCCTGTGTTCTGAGGATGTCAGACTGGATGATCATAAAGGTGCCATTTATTATTAAAACCTATGGATTTGTGAATCAACTGAAGTCAGAGAGCAACAACAACCGCTTGGACAAACAGTCAGGTGCAGGCAATTTGCCATAGGATACTGAGGGCAATTTTAAAATCTATTCAATATTTAACATGAAGCCAATGTGTTAGTACTTGATTAACTCACTGAGTTAATATTCTGGCAGCCCTATTTCATACAAGCAGGAACCTATCGAGAGATGTTTTCATGAAGCCTTTACAGGAAGGCATTCCATAATTTAACTAAGAAAAAAACATCAAATGAAATGAATGGAGAATTTTGTTCCAGCCAAAAAGTTACTTAGAGACATTGGGTAGGAGGCTGTACTATTGTATTGTATCCAGTTTAGCTAATTGTCGAGCTAGGAAGGCAGCCATTTAAAATGAACTGAAGATGCAGAAATATTGGGAACACAAATATCCAGGATTCAGGGGTTCACACTGACAGACTCAGAAGTAGAGCTGGTCGTAAATTTTCCATATAAATTCTCTTTTCAGTGGAAAATGAAGTGTATGCAAAGCTGAAATTTTCCACAGCGTGTGGGAAATGGTTTAAGGGAGGGGTCTGGTGTGTGTGATGGAAAGAGTATTGGTGGAGAAAATGGCAGGGTTTTGGCGTGTGCACGTGAAGGAGGGGTTTGAGGTGACCACAACAGGAATAGTTCAGGGGAAAATGCTGGTGGTTTTCTTGAGTGCACATGAGAAGGGATTTGCTGTGCACACATGGTTTTACTGTAAGCACATATAGAAAGGTTGGGGTGAACATGTGGTTAGCACTTTGGGGTGAGCACATAGGGAGGATATAGGGTGCGAAACCAGGGAGATTTTAGGGTGAGCACATTGGGGGAGGCAGTGCGGGTGAGCACAAAGAGAATTGTTGCACTGAGTGCGAAGGAAGTGGTTTTCCGGAGAGCATGTGGGAAGAGGATTGGGGGGTAAGCACATATAGAAGGGTTTGGGGGTGACCCTGGAGAGCAATTTAGGGTTCACACAGATAGAGTTTTGGCGTAAGCATATGGGGAGTAATTTAGATTAGGGTGTGCACATGGGGAACAGCTTAAGGTGAGCTTGTAGGAAGCTGTTGAGGTGAGTTTAATAGAACAGATTCCTCTGAGGTTACAGACATTACACTAGCAGTCTAGCATTTCTGTGTGCAATACTACCTTTTGTAAAGGCTCAGGAGGTAGTCACGAACTGCCAGAATCCTGTCTTCTTTATCTGAGCAGTTTTTTATTGAAGGACACATCAGAGCCAATGAAATACTGAAACTACTATAAGCTAGATCGTCTGAGGTGCGAGAGATGCTCTGAGCTGCAGTTCTAGCATGGTCTAGCCAGAAAGCCAGTGGAAGGGTGATCCTCCTAGAGCACACTGTTGGTGAAAGGACTCTTACACCCTGCCATAGCTGCTGGTAAGGGGAATGGAAAAGGGATGTGGCCAGGAGGACATTCCAGCACCCATGCTAGCCATTGGCTATGCTTTTTGCCCCCTGTAACCATTGCAGGACTAGGAATTTAGGATGCTTTCACATGGCAGGGGAAGACCTGCCCAGAGCAGCTTCAGGATCTGGAGTGCAAAGAGAGATTTAAGCCATTTTTGCACTTAGGACAGAAGAATCCCATGCACAGCTACAGACTGGGGACCAACGAGCTAGGCAGCAGTTCTGCAGAAAAGGACCTGGGAGTTACAGTGGGTAAGAAGCTGGATATGAGTCAGTGTGCCCTGGTTGCCAAGAAGGCTAACAACATATTGGGCTGTGTAGAGGGGTGGGCCATCCCTCCTGGTCAGTCTCCGAGGGAGGCCACACCCACTCCCTACCCTGCTCTGGCAGGGGTTGGCCCAGCCCAGGTTAGGGGAACAGTCTCCAGGCTCAGGCGGGGTAGCCCTGAAGCAATACGCCGAGCCCCAACGGGCAGCAAAGTCTAGCAACCCCCCAACAGGGCATCACCCTCTTCAAAGGCACTCAGGGGATCAGGGAAGAAGAGGGGGATGCAGGCCCACCCAACTCCACTGCATCCCAGCCCAGAGCTCTATCCATGGCAGAGGGGTGTGCCATGGAGTCGGCGAGGTCCCAGCCACAACACACCAACTCACTGTCCGGTCCTTCAATCTCTGCACTGGGTAACCCCTCTCCTGGGCTACTGCCTGTCCCCTTTCCCACGGGTACCTGTGGTGCTACCGCCCACCCGCCCACCACCCACTCGTCGGCAAGTGGTAAGTCCGGCAGCTCCTCAGGGTACTGGTTGTAGAATCCCTCGATCTTGCCCGGTCAGGGCCTGCACCTCGTCATCCTCCGGCAAAACCAAGGGCAACTCCTCTAGGTCTCACCTTGGTAAAGCCACCTCCTCCTCCTCAGCATCTGGCAGCTCCTCTAAGTCCTGACCCCTCTGGGACCCTGGGTCCAACAGGGTGTTCAGTTCCGGGGGCACCTCAGGGTACCAGGCCGACCGCTGGTCAGTCACTGGTGCCCAGACCCAGGCCCTGTTCCTGGTCCACTTACCCAAGTATCAGGTCTCAGCCTGCTCGCCCGAGTGCCAACCCAGAGGCAGGTCTGGAGTACAGAGAGGCACATCCTTCCTCCCCGAGAGTTCAGGTCTGACTGAGCTCCTGGGCTTCTCTTTTATACTTCCTGTCCCGCCCCCTCACTTCTGAGTGGGCGGACAGGCAGTCTCTGGCTCCGCCCCCACAGATTTAGCCTGTTTCTCCCTGGCAGTTTCGGAGGGAGGCCACACCCACTCATTACAGGCTGCATTAGTAGGAGCATTGCCAGCAGATCGCGGGAAGTGATTATTCCCCTCTATTCAGCATTGGTGAGACCTCATTGTGTCCAGTTTTGGGCCCCCCACTACGAAAAGGATGTGGACAAGTTGGAGAGAGTCCAGCAGAGGGCAACGAAAATGATTAGGGGGCTGGAGCACAAGACTTATGAGGAGAGGCTGAGGGAACTAGGCCTGTTTAGTCTGCAGAAGAGAAGAATGAGAGGGGATTTGATAGCAGCCTTTAACTACCTGAAAGGGGGTTCCAGGGAGGATGGAGCTAGGCTGTTCACAGTGGTGGCAGGTGACAGAACAAGGAGCAAAGGTCTCAAGTTGCAGTGGGGGAGGTCTAGGTTGGACATTAGGAAAAAGTTTTTCACTAGGAGGGTGGTGAAGCATTGGAATGGGTTACCTAGGGAGGTGGTGGCATCTCCATCTTTAGAGGTTTTTAAGCTGTGACTTGACAAAACCCTCAGTGGGATTATTTAGCTGAGGTTAGTCCTGCTTTGAGCAGGGGGTTGGACTAGATGACCTCCTGAGGTCCCTTTCAACTCTAATATTCTATGATTCTATGATTCCATGATTCAACAGGAATAGTAGAAATATCTTTTTTGGTACTAATGAATTTCTCAGAGACAGATAGCCCAGGCTTTGACAAATCACATCTTGACTGAAATGTTGTCCGAAGACATCCAGTCCAAAGCAATTACTACTCGAGCAGCAAGAAGTGACTGAATACGGAGGGGACAGAGTGGATCAATACTGAATGTATCATCACTTACCAACAAAGCTAAACTAATCCAATGATTTGGTGAGTCACAGCTATTTGAGCAGTGAAATAAATATTATTGTTTAACAAATAGGCAGCATAAGTGACTAGAGGGATTTATAAACCATGGTGATGGGTGTGGTATAATTACCTCAAGAGATTTGATAGACAGTCTCCAATTCTCTGGCAGACCCTCTGTGACAAAGTGGGGGATTTTCTGACTGGTTTGCAAGAGTATGGTTTGTATCTGTTTTCCCTGCATGCTGCATGTTTAATGAGGCGGTGGGAGAGGGTGTAGCCTTGCTTAGCAACCTGGACAGTGGACATTGGCCTGGACACAGTGTCATTTAGCAACTGGTGACCTAGAGACACAACCCATCTTGGAAGCCATCTGATTCTGGCAAGTACGGGAACAAAGGAGTGAAGAGAGAGGGCCCAGGTAATGTTTGCCCCGGAACAACGACAAAGGATGGAGGAGGGGCTTTCGGGAAGGGGATGTAGGGTGTTCGGCTGGAAGGAAGATGCTGTTGGACCGGGGACAAACAGTGGCCTGAGCCAGCTGGGTGCTGGACAGACCCAGATGGACGGTGCTGAGACTTCCTAGGCTTGAGGGCCCTGAAACGTCCTGTGCTGTGTTCAGACGTACAATAAGCCCTTCTGTTTGATGCTGGCTGAGAGTCACTGCTGTCTAAAGGGTGGGGTTGCATTGCTCCCTCTGGATGTGCAGGCCCCAGGGTCCAGACTGAGGGGACTCCCTGAGGAGGCTCGTGGAGAGAGACAGGTGTGCTGAAGGTTCAAAGGTGTGGGCCCAGGAGGAAGTGGGGCCAAAGGGCCTAACCCCAGAAAGCGAGTGCAACCCTTACAGAGGGCTGTCGCACCGAAGGGGGTTACTGCCAGGGACATACAGAGCTGAGAGAGCACAGGTCCTCTGCGTCCATGACACCTCCTACATGAATTAGGACATGCCCATGCACTATGGACATGGAGCCTGCAAACAAGCCCATACGGAGATTTCCCATTAACTTCACTATTCACAGGGGACAAAATTCACCACTGTGCAGGGGTCAGTGCATGGCTGATGAAACACTTAAGTTCAGCTTGAGACCTACTTTGGGAACTTAAGTAGGCTGTAAGAGGTGCATGTCTTTTTGCTGATCCTCTGTACAGGGATGAATTTCACCCCCTGTTTATATGTAGGATTTAGTGGAACCACACACTGATTACCTGCTGGATTGGGCCATTGAACTGAAAACTGAGGCTTACATATGTTTTCTACAATATCAGATTTTCAGTTATTAAATAAAATTGCCAAATAGATGCTTAATGGGCATATTTTTAAAACCCACCAGACCAGAATTTAATTTGATTAGGAAAATTTAGGAAGAATTCTGGCACTGATTTATATGATTTTTCCCAACAAGGGGACAATTAGAAAATAACATAGAGTCCATTTTTGAAGTAACCCCTTTAATGTTTGCTGTGTTACCCGATATGGGTTCAAATTCATGTATTGGCCTAAGCAGGGTTTTTTTTATTGTTGTTTTAAAAAAAACAAGAGTCTGAGAGTGTGAAGTGGCAAACTATTAACATGTTACTAGCTCCAAATTTGCTCATAAAGCACTCCCCTTTTTATAACCAAAATGGTGGGGGTTGTTTTACAACCTTTGCCAATGATTATGATAAGTCTGGGCACGTTAGCCTAGAATTTCTCTGCAAGGCAAGAGTGACGATAATGGGGATGGATTATTTAAGAAGTTGGATACTTCTTTCTAGCTAGTAAATGGCACATGAAAAGCAATGTACAGTGCATAGTAGGGATAAGTTTCCCTTGGAGAGGAAAGGACTATATCTTAATAAGGGCTAAGAAAACTGAGAGATTTCAGTGTCAACCCAGTGCTGCTGCATATGGTAGTTATAATATTTTTGTCTGGGTAGAACAATTTCTGTATGATTTGCAAGGATCAAATATCCTTTTTGGTTAATTTTGATGCATATTTTCTCTGCTGCTTTTGGGGAAAATATTGATTCCAGCTCAATCTGCTGGGAGTTCTCTGTTTCCCTCCAAATTAATCAATTTGAGGGCTTTGGAAACTGATCTTCAACTCTCGGTCCATGAAAGATTATTCATTATTATTATTAATTTATTTGTATTACTGTAGCATCTAGGAGCCCCTGTTTGTACCCTATTGTGATAGGCTCAGCTCAACCACAGAACAAAACAAAGACGGTCCATGCCCCAAAGCTTACAATCTAAGTATAAAACAAGAGACATCAGATGGGAGATTACAAGGAAACGAGACAATATTGATCAGCCTGCCAGGCAGTGGACTCAACAACCAGTTTGTAAAAACTATTTGCAAAAAATTGATGTTTTTCAAAAAAAGAGAAGACGTTTGTAAAATTATGTTCATTAAGGCCCTGGTTCACTTAAATGTGTGCTTTATGCTTTGCTGATTGGAGCCTAAGCTCCCCTCTGTCCTTTCAGCACCAAGAGTTAGAGATACAGAACCACTCCTCCATGCAAGGTGCCTCAGAACGAATGCACTGCCAAGTTAGCTGCGTCTCTCTTTTGGGCACTCCCACTGAAGATTTATGACATTTATATTACTCAGAATTTGCTCTCTCAATCTTTTTGTTTTGTTTTGTTTTTTTAAGTCTGGAATGGCTCATGTGCCCTGAGGATGAACCTTCTGCTGAGGATGTAAGATATGTATGTATGATAAGCATTTACACAAGTTAGGGTAGTGTAGACTAGCGAGAAGAGCAATCATGACTTGAGTATCCATCATTACGAAAAGCAAAGTGAGAATGAGAGAGTCCCCTCTTTTCACCCTGTCCTGTAATGCCAGCACTAGTGGGAGTTATATGAAATTAAAGGGCAGTGCATCTAGAACAAATAAAAGGAAAGGC
The DNA here is from genome assembly GCA_007922155.1 of Mesoclemmys tuberculata. Taxonomy (NCBI): domain Eukaryota; kingdom Metazoa; phylum Chordata; order Testudines; family Chelidae; genus Mesoclemmys; species Mesoclemmys tuberculata. The sequence continues at coordinate 19,499,536 of ML675655.1, forward strand.
AAATTTACACAGTCAGCCAGGGTTTTGGCTGTGCTGAGTTTGAACTCAGCCTTTCTGAGCAGCACAGTGGACAGAAAGTTACTCTAAATCAGTAGCTCGCCATCTCTACTATGAAAAAAACTGCCCTAAGAACTTTACTCGTATGTGTATGTATATTGGTCTTTAACCACAATAACTCTTTCTTTTCTTTTTAAATAGATCTTAGATTAGTTAATTAGAATTGGCTGTGGGTTTTATATATTTTGTGTCTTGCTAATTGCTTCGGTTGCCGTTGTAGTGAAAAGTGAGAGCATGAGGCCTGAAGCCTCTCATAACAGGCCAAGGCATAAAGCTTAAGTTAAAGGAATGGTCAAGTCCGTTATAAAGCCAAGTTAGCAGAAGACAGGCTGTGAACTTACGACCTCACAGAAACTGGCAAGAAGCAAGCTGATCCTGCAAACACACATATTGCCAAAACATTACTAAAGTCTAAAAATTCATATCAGAGGCATAAGGTACCAGGACGTCCTAACACCAAAGAGATAACAAGGCCACTTGACCCCCTGAAATGACACTTTGATGGATGGAAATGTCTTATAATAGAGACGTTTTGCCCGGACCATCCAGTGCAAGGTAAGGGGTGGTATCAGACTACATCAAGAGGGTGGCAACTACCTGCATCCAAGAGGCAGAACTAAACTGGTCTGTAACAGTGTATAAAAGAGGGTGTCAGAGGGAACAGCATTGTCTGGCCTAGGGGATAATGGAAAGTCCCACCGTTAAGTTGTGCCGGTCCATTGTAAACGAGCACTCATATTTGAAGTAAGCTTGAGAGTCATAGGTTGCTTCTCATAGCGCTTCAACTGCAATAAACCTGGCCAGGTGCCTTCATTGCTCAGCAGATCTGTGATTGTGTTGATTCACTCGATCGCGAGTGCTGTCTCGGTTACCTGCGCAGAGCTGGGACAGAACCTACCCTGGGCACACACAGAGCCAACACTGACAGACAGCAGCTGTAGCAACAGAGCTCAGCTTGTTGCCGAAGCAATAGAGTTAGACTATTAGGGGATAGCTTAGGCAGTCCTCGCTGGTTTTTAGTGTTGGTTTAATAAAGATGCTCCCTTTGTTGCATCTCTCTGTGGTCCTGTGCTGGTTTCTCTCTCTGAATACAAACAACTAAAAGAAATTCAACGTAACAAAAGTGGCGACAGAGGATGGGATCAACCTGAACTGTACCAGCAAAGAAGGAAAAGTCAATGTAAGAAAAAATCTGTTTGCTGTTTTGGGGGCTGGGTTCTTTACACTGATGGTTCAAACTGAACCTAAAACAGGCTCTGCTTTATTCTGACTGAAATGAAGCAGACAGACTGGGAATGGGGAAGAAAGAAAAGCAATGTTAGTGCATGGAAATCACCAGCAATTGTGTGTGAATGACCCCAACACACATGAATAAAAGACACTAAATACAAGAGAGAAAAAAAAGAGAGAGGCAGCAATGGCTACATTTACCCGGCCCCTGGGACTTTGAGACTCCAGAGCATTGAAATGCATATACTGATCGTTTTCAGCTTTTTGTTAATAGCAAATGAAATTACAGATGCACAAAAGGTGCCATTTTCTTAAGTGTTGTAGGAGCTAAAACCTATACTTTATTGTGCAGCTTAGTGCACCCTGATAATCCAGAGACAAAATCTTACAGTGAAATTGTGAAAATGCTGGAGGCACATTTTTCTCCAAAACCGCTGGTAACTGCAGAGAGATTTAGGTTCCTGTTGTGGGCAGGGCCAGTGGCCCTCCCTCACCTTGAATCTCTGAGGGAGGCCACACCTCTCGGTGCCTGTGCCCTGTGGGCAATCCTTGCAAAAAAGGGGACAGTCTCTAGCCCTTAACAGGGTAAGCCTCGGTTCCAGGCCCTGGCCCTTAGGCAGGGCGGGGCAGGCAGAAAGGAAGCAGTCTCTTGCCCTCAGCAGGGTGTGGAGATAGTCCAAAGCCCGGCCCTCAGGCTGGGCGGGCAGGCAGCGAGAAAACAGTCTCTAGCCCTCAGAAGGACGAGCAAGCAGTCCCAAAGCTCTGGCCTGCAGGCAGGGTGGGGCAAGCAGTGGGGAACATGCTTTGGTCCTTAGCAGGTGATCACCCCTAGGTCAGGGTAGAAAGGGGGAAGGGAGACATAGGCCCACCCGACTCCACTGTGTCCCAGCCCAGGGCACTGGCAGTGACAGGTTGTCCTGTCACTGGGTCAGCGGGGCTCCAGCCAAAATGCTGAACTATACTTCTGAAGGTAAGTGGGTTCCTGCTATAGTCTCACCTAAACAAGGCCTGTTTCTTACACTGTCCAGATTGCAGATGATCTCACCTGGCGGCGGCATGTCCATCAATCGTTCCAGGTCACACATGCCCTAAGGACACATCTCCAGATGAACTGCCTGACCTCACCATCACAGATGAGAGATCATCGAGCCAAGATCCACCCATTCCTGGCTCCTCTTCTCCATCCTCCTCTGCAGCCGATACAGTCCCCTCCCCTGTTCCAGCAGATACAACATCCTCACCTGTTAGAGCTATGAATCCTGAGCCCGTTGTCAGACCCGCACCAATAACGCCTTCCGGTGCAAGAACCCAGAAGTCCGCTATAATCCACCTAGAGAGAGAGAGTCTCCTCAGTGGCTGGATCTTTAGCTAGGGCAAACCCATGTTATGGGGCAGAATAATCCCTGGGGTTTAGCCAGGAACTGAGGCAGTCTATTCCCTCATTTCCTAGGTTAGTGATTGGTCTGTTAAATTGGCTTTTTCATTAACAGAGGAGGAATATTTTGTGTATTTTGTGTCTTGCCTAATTGCCGTAGCAACAGATCTTAGCTTGTTGCCATAGCAGTAGAGTTAGACTATTAGGGGATAGCTCACCCAGTCCTGGCTAGTTTTTGGTGTTCGTTCAATAAAGAGCTCCGTGTTGCATCACTCTGTGATCCTGTGCTGATTTCTCTCTCTGAATACAAGCAATTATAAATGAATTCAACATAACAGTAAGCATGTATTTGGGTAAGATCTAAAATATTCGTTGACCTGGTGGCTAATGTGTCCAATCTCTGGGGACTGGTAGATGATGAATAAGATTTTAAATAATCCGCACCATATTTGACTTGGCTGTCTGGGTAGGAGCCCTGAGCTGGATTGCTTAGGAGAAACCGTATTTTTGGACTTCTTGGTGACCAGTAAGATATTGTAGAAGCTGCCTTGCTGCTGGCTTGGTGAATCTGATTAGAATACACCACCTGTTTGGGGGATCCTCTGCCCTATTTTCACAGTTTGCCGAGATTGAGCAATCTCAGTGAGGCCTCTCCAGGCACCACGGACACAGTAGACTTTCTTTATGGCACTCCACAAACAACCCCATCTCCCTGGCTGCATCTGGTCCCAGAATCCTTTGGGTGGGGATAAATACAGACAGGGGCTCTATTATCTTTTTTGCCTAGCTTTCCAGGGGCTGGAGAGATAACAAAACACTGGCATCACTTTGATATGTAGCTCGTTGACCCGCTCATGCAGCTTGCGCCTTCCCTCTGCCCTAGTCTGACCAGTCTCCAGTCCCTCCTCCACCATGGACCACGAACCAGCAGGAGAAGGCTGGTGATGCTGTGTAGGAGCTGATCTCCAGTGTGGTGGAGTGAAGAGTGTGTGCAGAAGTGTCCTCCATGCCTGTGTCTAAGGGCCCTGAGTTGTTGGAAAGACAGCAATCAAAATTTGTATGTAGCCACCCTGTAAGAATGCTAGCTGACCCTTAGCTTTACACACATGCATGTCAAATGTCAAACTGTCTTCCCAGTTCCTACAAAACTGGTCTGACGAGGCAGCTGCTAGTCAAAGTACAACAGCCTGTCTGGACATCTGGCATTCAGCATAATTGTTTATGAGATAAAACCTGCCAGAAGGAGGCCAAACTGAAAACAGCTAATAGCTAACTATTGTGGAATTATCTGACCTGCGCAGTAGGCCCTGCCTTGTTAATTAGGAGCTTGGAATGAATGTAGAATTTTTGTTAATGCAAACACACCATGTTTTTCCTAAGGGTATGTAGTGAGAATATAAGAACTGTGTGGTCGGGTAAATGGTGGAGTGGAACTTTATTTTAATGGTAGATTTTCTCCTTTTCAGGGACAAACTCTGAGGTACCCTACTTAGTGCTCACTTGGCCCTTCCTCTGGCAGACTACATTGATTCAGTTTGCAGAGTGGTTGTAGCCATGTTGGTCCCAGGGTACAAGACAGACAAGCGAGGTGAGGAAATATCTTTTATTGGGCCAATTTCTCTTGGAGAAGGTATATTCTTTTGAGCTTCAGAGAACTCTTTCTTAGATCTGAGGATGATAACCAGAGTGTCCAAGAAAAATAGGAACTGTGACCAATTGTTGAACGTAATGGGTTCACAGGTGCTGTAGAAGAGCACTTAAGTGGGCAATTAAGGGTTAGCAGGCAGTAGGCTGTGTTACAAATTGCTTTAATGAGCTGTACAACTGTTATGTCCCTGGGTTGTTAGGGTCCAGCAGAGTTATGAATTTAAGTTCCCAGACTTGTCTTTTGATTCCACTAGCAGTTAGTCTGACTAAAGAGTCAATACAAATTCAGTAAACACATCGGCATTTGGCCCCTAGCGTCTCTCCAGTGCCCTCTTCAGAAAGAAATTAATTAGTGAAGAGGGTGAACCAAACTAAAAAAAAAAAAAAATCAACCAACCCCTGACCAATTTGGGTTCAGCTGCTCAGCTCACCAGCAGCGCTCTAAGAGAAGTCCCTCCGGGCCTATCTATTGTCTACCTGTGCTGTAGTCACACCTTCATTTGGGTTATAGAAGTGCCCTGAGTCTCCACCTTCCACCCTGTATGTATGAATTGCAAAGTAAGGCAGTTGGGGCAGCAAGAGAGAAGACAGGTGGGGGAAGATGGCAGGGCCTCCTCCAGTACATGCCCCAGTGGTGATGGTGGAGTGACTCCCTCAAAGCTGAGGAGACAGTGAGGGAGCTGAGGAAGCAATCTAAGAACTTTTTTTAAATACAATTTTACATTTATTGTTCTGTTCCAATACATCCTGTGTGTAGCAGGGATAAACCAATAACTGATTTTTCACTGGGCAGGCCAAAATGAAAAAAAAAAACAAAAATAAATTTGTTTGCAACCAAAATTGATTTTTTAATTCTTTTTCTTGACAAAATGATCCCCCCCCCCATTAATTCAGGTCAAAGTAAAACATTTTGTATGGCACTTTGAAACTACATGTTGGTACTGTTTTGTTTTTTGACATTTTTGAAAATTTTGTTTCAGTTTTTTTTCAGGCCGAAACTATTCACCAAATACAACCCAAATTTCTGAATAATTTTTTATGCTCCCCCAAATGCCTTTTTCAGTGAATTTACTATTTCAAAAAGGATATTGCAAAATTAGAGAGGGTTCAGAGACAGGCAGCAAGAATGACTAAGGGCCTGGAAATAGCTCTCATATAAAAAGAGACTGAAAAGAGAAATAAAAGGAGACATGATAAAAATATCTAAATTAATGACAAGTCGGGAGAAAGCAGATCAGGACCTTCTGTTCTTCCTGTTTCATAATACAAGACCAAATGGGCATTCACTGTAATTGAAAGGTAGGAAATTGAAAACCGATAAGAGGAACTATGTTTCCACACAACGTGTTAGACTGTGGAATTCGCTGCTACAGGAAGTCACTGAGGCCATGGACTTAAGATTCAAAAAGGGATTGAACATTTATATGGATAAACAAGAAGATCCAGAGTTATCAGTTATGATACCAAGCATTTGGGAAGAGACATTAAACCTCAGGCTTCAGGGTTTGAGACAATCTCTAACTATTAGAGATCAGGATGAAACCTACTGTGGGGGGCAGATTATCCCACATCTGGCGCTGGCCACTGTCAAAGACAGGAGACTGGACTAGCTGGACCCATGGTCTGATCCCATTTGGCAATTCCTATGTTCCTATCATTAAAAACTGATTTATAGCCCAGATATTGGACTATACACATCATTGTATCTATTGTTCCACCCAAAAAGCTACCTTGATATAACGTTAAGTTTGCTACCTAGGTTCCACGTCCAACCTACAGTCACCTGACCCCAGTCTAGCGTGACCAGATAGCAAGTGTGAAAGATTGGGATGGGGGCGGGAGATAATAGGCACATATATAAGAAAAAGCCCCAAGTATTGAGACTGTCCCTATAAAATTGGGACATCTGGTCACTCGACCCTAGTCATGTGACCCTTTCCACCGATTGCTTCCTGTGAGCAGCGCTTCACTTTTTGGATCCCAGTCCCATGATTCAAGGGAGCTGGCCCAAACCCTCTTAAAGGCCCAGCTCACCCAGTGAAAGCTTCCTTTATCTGTGAGGTTTAAATGTACCTCACGTCTCCAAATCATTCCTATCATGAATTATATACCCCTCTTTGTAGACCTTTTCAGTGAGCATTAGGAAATATGACGTCTCTTATTGATCTGAAGGTTTGAATAATGAAAATTTCATCATAAATCCTGTGGTGGAGTATTTTAACCAGAGCCTATCTCCTGGGCCACCACTTAGCTCTTGCATTTGCTGAAGAAAATAGCTGTGAGATTTTACATCAGGCTTTTAGCATTCAGAGTACTAATAAGAGCAAGTGAACATGTATTTCAAAGACATGTAGGATTACCTGTAAGGATATAGGGAGAAAGGGCCAGCTTTTTAGAGGAAATTAGGTGCCAAAAGATGCAAATAGGCATCTAGAAGAATTTACAGAGGCACCAAGCAGATGGGCACCATAGTCCCACTGGAATCAACTCCTAGTTGCGGAGAAAGGAATGTAATTTTGGCTGCATACATTCTGAATATTGGCGGTTACCTTTATTCTCAGATACATAAAACCCTGTCCCACTATTTGTAAAGACCACACATCAATAAGGTTAGCCTTGTCAGCTTCGCTCTCAGTCAGAATCAATGTATAAATGTATTAGCATAGGTTTTAAACCTACCAGGCTTTCCATATTCCTCCAGTATCAGTAATCACTCAAAAGAGGCTACTGAGTTGCGGTGCTAAGGAGTCTAGAGTGAAGTGTCCCCAAACAGAAGCCCAAGGAACAATGAAATACATTGGCAGTGCTGCTCACTGTGAAACTTCCCTGAGTGACAGGTAGTGACTGAGAGGGAGGGGACAGAAATAGTGTAAGCAGACAGGCATACGTGTCTGCATATTGGGGCAGAGGTTGCAGAGACTGAAGCATGAGGCTTTTCAAGGAAAAAGGAGTTAGGTAGCTGGACTACACATTTTGAAAACCACTCGTTTTTTATTTATAAGCAGTACATTGGTCAAGAAGAGAAAAAATATTAAAAATTGATGCATCTAGAACTACTCAGCAGCTGGTACATAAACATTTAGTGGAGAAAATAAATTAAAGTCTGTTTCATCACAGAGTGAAAGCCTAGTATGTGTAAGATTGTTGCACAGAGAGCTCACCAGAAGGACAAGCTTTGGGCAACTACCATCACTTGGTACAACGAGTGACTAGAACAACGCAATGCACCATGCCAGGTCAGACGGTGGCAGTATTTTGAAAGAGACACACTTGTCTCGCTGCCTGATCAACTCACTTATAAAGATGTGAAACTAGAACAGCTCCATTAACTGTCTGGCTTGGGGGAGGCACACCATGCTGTCTGTGACACTTTTGGGGTTACCCAAAGTCTCCAGCCTGAGTTGCGACCAGCTGCTTACAGTCTGAGGGAGTCTTGTGTATTCCTTTGGGGAAGCTCTCCTACAGCTACTGGCTGCCGGCACCAGAAAGCCTTCGCCCCGGGCACCATGAGCCCCACTTTTTCCTTCTGCAGGCTAGCAATTAGCACACCCCTCCTTGTCACATGCCAGGGCCCAGTCCCTTCCCTTCCAGACACTCGCAATGTACACAAGTCCGCTGTCTCCATGGAAGCATTGCACCCCAGTTTACTGGCGTCACTCCAGCTCAACTCTCAACCAGCCACTTAGAAGGGTCTACAGTAAAACCAAACTGAAGGTTATTTAACAAAGTGCAAGTTAAAGATTCATATAAAAGCAAGTAAAATGCTATGGAAACATAAGGGTACAGGTAAATGAAAAAACATCAAACACAGTCTAGCACCTATACTTACTAACAAGTTACTTCCCTGTCTAATAAGGTATTTCTCACCCAATGGTCCATCCTTACAGCACTTGTCCAGTCCAGAGAGCTGGGATCCATTTTTCATGAGACACTCACAGTGGCAGAGCATCTATTCTTTAATGGATGACATCTTGTGCCCTTCTCTTATACAGTTCCAGACTTTCACCTCATTTCATAATCAGGGCATTTCATTAACTTCAGCCTGATGGTCTGCTATTCAGCCTTCCCTTGGGGCTGTCCTGTCTTTTCCAATGCTCAAGCCTGCACGTGCTCCAGACTGTAAACAATGACTGGGCTGGGCCTGTGGATGTCAGTTGTTACCTCACCACAGGTGACAAGTTTCATCTCCAACAGTTTTGGAATACAATGTTCCACATGCTCCATGACTCGGAAAATGTTTCCAGTGCAAACATCCTGCAATAACCATGATAACCAGCTAGTTCTTCACTTTTGGTAGAGATCCCACACAACCCCGTTCAGTAAAATATCAGGGGGATGGTCACACACAGTTGTAATGTACCTGCCTGAGCATGCCTGGGGCACGCTGATCTGAAATGAAGCTGAATTAATACTTACTATAGCATTAATGTACACACATTAACTACTAAAATTTCAGCACCTGTCAGCTGGCGGAACAGGTATCATCATCGTCCCCACTGCACTGACAGGGAAAGAGGTGAAGACCCCAAGGTTCCACAGCAAATAAAACAGCAGAACCAGCACTGGTACAGGGAACCACTCATAACCACGCTCTTTCCAACCAGCTATGTGCCTATCTTAGAGTAGCTCTATCTAGGCTGTATTTCCTTAGTTTGTTTATGAGAAGATCTCATGTGAGACAGTATCAAAAGCCTTACTAAAGTCAAGATATAGCACACCGCTTCCCCCCATCCACAAAGCTGTTGGATTGGTTTGGCATGATTTGTTCTTGACAAATCCATGTTAACTGTTATTTAGCCCCTTATCATTGTTTAGGTGATTGAAAATTGATCGCTTGATTATTTGCTCTGTTTTCTCTCCAGGTACTGAAGTTTTTTACTGGTCTGTAATTCTCTGGGTTGCCCTTATTCCCCTGTTTATAGATGGGCACTAGATTTGCCCTCTTCAAGTCCTCTGGAATCTCTCCCGTCTTCCATGAATTTTCAAAGATAATTGCAAATGGCTCAGATATTTCCTCAGTCAGCTCCCTGAGTATTTCAGGATGTATTTCATCAGGACCTGTCCACTTGAAGACATCTAACTTGTCTAAGTAATTTTTAAACTTGTTCTTTTGCTAATTTAGCCTCAGATCCTACCTCATTTTCACTGGCAGTCACTGTGTTAGCAAACCGATCACTACTAACCTTGTTTGTGAAAACTGAAACAAAAGTCATTTAGCACTTCTTCCATTTCTACATTTTCTGTTATTGTCCTTCACCTCCACCCCCCACTGAGTAATGGGCCTACCCTGTCCTTGTTCTTCCTCTTGCTTCTAATGTATTTGTAGAATGATTTCTTGTTACCTTTATGTCTCTAGCCAGCTTAATTTCATTTTGTGCCTTGGCCTTTCAGAATTTGTCCCTCCATGCTTGTGGTGTTTTTGTATATTAAGCTATCATAATTTGACCTAGTTTCCAATTTTAGTAGGACTCATTTGAGTTTCTGTTCATTGAAGATCTGGTGGTCTCTTGCTGCACTTCCTATCTTTCCTACACAGTGGGATAGTTCGCTCGTGTGTCCTTAATAATGTCTCTTTGAAATACTCCCAACTCTCTTGAACTGTTTTTCCCCTTAGACTTGCTTCCAATGGGATCCTACCTACCAGCTCGCTGAGTTTGCTAAACCTGCCTTCTTGACATCCATAATGGTTCCTTTTGCCTTCACAGCTATGAATCTGAGAGCTGGCTGATGGGTACTGTACTTAGATTTCACTCCAAGGACCATTGCCTTGCCATTCTCTATTATATTTTTCTCATTCCCCTTGTGTCTAGACAGGGTTCTAGACACCTCACAACAATGAAAGAAACTCTATAATGAAAATAGTTCAGTACAACATACTGATTAGCCACATTTCCAATTCGTCACTTCTCCCATAGGATCCCAGCTAAATCCTTTACCAGGCCCCATGTCCTCTACCTATAAACTCTCTGACTTTGAGGAAAGATTTGCTGGGGTCAGTGACGCAGCTGACGGTTGACAACTACGATGTCTTCTGCTCAGCTGTGCTGCCTTTGGTGTTATTTGATGAAGGCCGGATAATGATCAGTGCTGAGCACCTCATGCGCAGCTTTGGGAGCTGTGAGCTGCGGGTGCCTGGTACCTTGGAAGATCAGGCAATAAAGCAGCAGCCACTGACTCCGAAAGAGCAGACCGTCAAACAGCCTGGAGAGCATTGCAACCACACCCTCCCCACTTCAGAAATCAGCCCTTGCCTACTGATCATAGAGCACAAAGCATCCAGGCCAAATTTTCAGCCAGGTCTTAGCTGACAGTCAGTTTCTGTGAGTGCAAAGAGCAGGTTTTGCCTGTAATTATTTGTGCCACCAATTTGCACCTGCAGATGTAGAGACCAGGGTCTGAAATGCTGTCCCAGCCCTATCCACGGTGAATGTGAATTCTACCGCTTTCCCACAGCATTAGTGTCACACTGAGGCCCACTTGGTCTGAATAACCATGATTACATCCTTCAATTTTCTGTGATTCAATTAACAGGCTAATTAATAAAATACTATTCCCATTTTATAATGAGATTAACAAGTGAATTCTTTCAAAAGTTATCTCACCTAATAATGACCTCCCTGATTATTCTGTCTCCTTTAACCAAGTTACTGATTTTAATGAAAATAAAATAAATATAGCTCACAGCACCTTGAAATTTATTCTCCTGCTGGAATGAATCTGATGGGGAGAGATTCCTTTTTAAGAATTTCTTGAGAGTGATTAAATAGCTTGGTTCTCCTCAGGCTGAATTTTCATGTTTTAAAAGATGACATTTTTGAAATAGTTGATAAAATATTTATTAAGCCCTGTATTCATATTTTCAAGACATCTGTTTCTACTTTGACTGTTTGAATGTAATTTCACCAGAAATAATTTATATTTGCATGCTGTGCTGATTTAAAAAATGCCTGCAAGTGTTTATAACACACACACAAATTCCTCATTCATTTACCCGTAGTTCTAAAGCAGTGATTTCTGATATAGGAACAAATATTGCCAACCACCTACTAGATATTTTAGTTTATTAAATCAGTTGAACCTTGCTGTTTGGCTGCTCATTTTTTTATTATAATACAGTCTTTAAAGCTGTACAAACTAAAATTGTGGAGGGAGTTTAAATTTGCAGAGTAAAATAAGTAGCCATAAAGTCAGGTTCAGAGATTTATCACACCGCTAGAGAAAGCAAAATGTATTTGAATTACTCAAACTACAACAATCTGCTGATCTCAAAATTGACGTCACTGCTTCAGTAGTCGTGCAAAGGGTCTTGTGTTATCAGCAGAGTAAATCTGAGCACGCACTGTTTATAGCCAAGGGATGCTGCAGAGGAGACCTAGGTGCCTCCAGCCCCCGAGGGAACTGGGTGACTGTGGCCCAGAAACTTTATGGGGTTTGGCTTCACCAAACTTATGGCACCTGAAGGAGCCAGGGACCGTGGCCAGGCACTGCCCAAGATCCACGAGAATTGCCATGGGAGGCAAACCACCCCAGCAAATTGGACAATAGGGGCCATGCCCCAAACTGGTGGGATTCTGGTACACAGTTGTGCTGGGCAGTGGATAGAGACTCCCTGCTTGGAGGGCCCCCTGTTCAGGGGTCAGCTCACACAGGGCCCTCAGCTGGGACCTGATGGAATGGGAGAGCCCTAGTCCTCCAACCCCTACTGCCTGAAAGCCTGAGACACCTTGACCAGGGAAACAAGGGACCGGATGTCAAGCAGGCTAACCACTAGGCCGTCTGGCCCTCCCAGCATCCCTTTTAAACTCCCAAATAGAAGCTGTTCCATCTGGGGCTGTGATCTCATATGGCTGTGTTTGACCAGTTCAGAAGACAGGCTGGAGACCTGTTAGTGAAACCCAGCATGCTTCAGGAGGTGGGGTTGATGATCCGGTGGAGCGTGCCCTGACCTCTGAGGCCCTGCTGAACTGCAACAGCAGTAGTGCAGTACGGGGTGCTGAGCTGCTGGAGGGGCTGCGTGATGTAGTATTAATATCCTGGCCAGAGGGCCCAAGCTATTTTCAACAAGAATAACTGATGTCCTGGCCAAATTCCAACCGAGGTATTTATTTAATTTAATGTACTTATTTAGATGGATAGGACGTGCCTATCCAAAACCTCTGGGTGTACGTGGAATCTGATCTCTCTAAATTCATATACACAAGGGGTCAAACAAACCCAATGTCTACATTAAAACCCTCCATCTCTTAAACACCCATCACAAATAGCATTAGCCATGACGTTAGCAAAAGGCAGAAAGAGCAGGGCTAGCACAAGCCAGTAAACTGCTGTCTACTGAAATTAAAAATGAACACATAGATATTCCACAACTGTAACCCCCACGCTAGCCTCCACTGAGTAGACAGTGCATCATGGAACCCCGTGTGGAAAGCATACCCAGCTCATGCAGATCAATCCACCACATTCAACCACCCATAGCCAGCACCGAAAGACAATCACACTCGTGCCACCCTGCCAAGATCCTCTTCTGTGAGCTGATGAATAACAACCTTGCTGCAGCACTGGACTCATGGACTATCAACCTATCTTAGTATTTGGCACAGTCACCCATCACCAGAAGATCTGAGCACCTACCTTGTAAAGTCGCCAACGGCAGCAAAATCCTTAGAGGACTTCATGGAGCCTCTGGCTCTTGTCCCTTTTCAGGATGAAAGCTCGGATGAGGGTAGGAACTGAGATACACACTGTTGCATCACACTATACCATCTGCAGCGTTCAATTTCCATAATCCTAAACTCCATTTCCTCCTTAGGAATCCATGTGGAGGATACTTACATCCCGATCTGCCTTGTTTCTTGAATTTGTCTTTGTGTCTGAGATCTTGAGAAGCTGTGATGTCCATGTGATCCAGGGACAAACCATGGGTGTGCTTACAATACACTAATACATAATGCAATGGACCGAATCCATCTAGCCTTCTATCTTCCAATCACAGCAGTGTTTATTATTAATTGTTAGTATGTTTATTATTGTCGTTTGCTTTTGGAGGGGCTCATTTCCCAGGGTTCTGTTGGCTCTGAAGAATTTCATAGGGTTTTCCACCTTATGTTCAGTCCCTGAATAAAGAAACTGTCCTTAGTATTCTACCTTTAGCTTAGTTTTGATGGGCGTATTACTCACCTCTTGGTTCCTAGTAGAGCAGTAGATTTTCTAGGAATTTCACCACTTTACTAGGCTAACTTAGGAAGTAGAAGGACTTCTGTGTTCTTTCTATTGCATTTCTATTCTCTGTACAGCTCAAAATTAAGCAGTCTTTGTCCTCATTGCCTAATGCTTTGAAAATCATAATTCACCATTGTTTCTTCCTTACACCATTTTGATTCCAACAGAATCTGAAAATGGCCTTCACGGTAGAGCGGGTTGTCTGCAATACCGAATATCTAGACCTGAAAGTCTATTTTCAGGGGTGCTATGTGTTTTTGGTTACTGTGTATGCTGTGTATGCTGGCTGCCATGTTGTGTGCATGATTGTGTTGATTTAGGTCTAAGGGGATTGTGCTGGGAAATTTGTATTGATTTGTACAAGTGGTAAATGTGGGGTATGAGCTGCTGTGGGGCTATATAAGCTTACGGTTATTGTGTGTGGTGGTTGTGTTGCTGTGGGGGTGGTTTTGAAGAACAGTGGCAGTTGGACAAGCAATCCATTATCTGTAGAGTTGCCTTCATACAACCAATGAAACTGTTGCATACAAATTAACTGTACAGTAAGGGTGGTGATTGATTGAGTTCTCTGCTTTCACTAGGGCTCTTGGCATGGAATAGATACAAGTCTTACTGAAGCTGTACACCTTACAGATGTAAATTCATAAAGTCAAAATGGCTGAGAACTTAAACTGGACAGTAAACGACTGAAATCAGCAATGATTGAACCTGGTGATATTCTCAACAAAAAGAGCTCTTAACCCTGCTTGTAGATATTCCAATCACTTCACACTGATTCACAGACATCCTAAACTTCAGAATAACATGCAGTGTGACAAACCTGCTATCTTATATTGCTTATATAACCGCCCTACTACCATCACCAGTGTGAAATGTAAGTCAGGGCCAGATGTTTGCTTTATTGTCAGATGGCCCCACTAATTGTCTGGACTGTAGCAATGACTCGGAGAGGACTTTGCTAAACACTGATGTAATGGTCTCCCTCATCCTTCCCCCTCCACTCACCCACCCATCAAGGTGTATTTTCATGTACTGAGCTATTTACCATAGTTAAAAACAAAATAAAACTGAGCCAAAAGTTCTAGTGCCAGCTGATATGAAATGGATACATTTTATTATTCTTTTTAAATTACATATGAATGCAAGGTGCTTATTTCAGGCACATTAATGAGGCAGATATACAAGAATTGATAACTGCAAGCAGAGCTTTTAATACACAATAATCCTTCTGGAAACTACAAAAAATTATTGCCCCAGAATGTACTGTCTTTCTGTATGTCCTACCTTTCAATTTTGCCTAATATGTCATTTCCCTTTTTAGCTTCTATATTCTATGGAAAAAAATAAGGTCACTTAAAGGTTAAAAAAAAATCTTACTCATGAGTTATGACAAGAATCTGATACACGTGGAGCTAAGGCTATGTTGTTTGGACAAAGAGATTATAATGAAAACTTAATTAAATGAAATTTGCCTAAGGGAGGCAGCAGTGTGACAGGAGTTTTCTGCCAGTTGTCAAGCTCCGAAAGCCCTCAGAGTGAATAAGGTGGACATGTAATCAGCAGAGTGCTATGAAAAGATGACACTGCGGAAACATGAAAATTTGGGCTCACCTATAAATAAAAATGCTGAGAGTCCTGAAGAGCAGATGGAAACTAGAGCTGACTCTTACGTTGATATTAGAGAAGACACCTGCCAAAAACAAGAGGATGAAGCTCTAAAATTTAAACCAGAGGGTCAGGGCCTACATACTAGCCCATGTGACCCGTCCACTTGTTCCTTACTCACCATTTTAGTTCTATGACTGCAGAGGTGTTAATGGGCCACTCCACTTTGAATGGTGCCTTAGAGAATACATGCTAACTACCTGTGTTAAACAATCTGCTCCATCTTGTGTTCAGTTGTGATGCTGAGAGTACCTTTCCCAGACCTGAAGAAGAGCTCTGTGTAAGCTTGTCTCTCTCACCAACAGAAGTTGGTCCAATTACAGATATTACCTAACCTCACCCACCTTGTCTCTCATTTTAGATAGAGACATTTTCGGAGTAGTTCCAGGACTACAAAGATCTTTGTAGAAATGAATTGTTACTACTTCTTTGCATCAGACAAGATGGTGAAACTCTGCCTTCCACTCCATAATATTTACTCAAGGCCACATCATGATCTTTGCTATCCTGTGTGGAGAACAGAAAAAGACAGAAAACCCCCAAATCAACCCAAATGCTGCCGGACTCAAAGAAGCCTCCTTTGCTCCAGACCAAGTTTTCTATGGTATAATTCTCTTGTCCACCTACAAGGATTTCTCTGCAAAGACTGATGCTTAGCTTAGATATATTACCTTTTGCAGATCCTCATTGTAGGAAGACTCCCTATGGGCCCGGGTTTGCTACCCTGGCATGGAAGCAATGGGGTAAAGTCTCATAGGTAAAATGGAGCTCAGGCAGTCACACAGACCACATATCTATCAACTCCTGCACATGCCATGAGCTTAACAGTTAGTAGTGGTGAAGTTCCCATTGGCTTTAATGGATGCAGAGTTAGGCCAACTCTGTGTGCTTCTGAAAATCCCACCTCTAGTGCCGAAGGCCTGTGCTTTTATCTCAGTTCAACAAGCTACGGATGCCAAGTAGTCATGTTATGGCCTAGAAACTTGCTCATCAAGTTAGGAGTGCAGAGCCAACGATATGACAAAGGCCTATTTATTGACTTCAGCCTTCTGGAGGTGACGCGAGCTGAAAAGTTAACAGCCGCAGGTGGCACATCCAGATCGGCATTAGTGTATAGGTCATTTTAGCATACTTCTCACTGGCTTAGGCCATGCTATTTTCTGAGAATAACGAGCAATGAGCTTGTCATGCGGACTGCATTGGGGGGGGGCATTTGTGTTATTTGACATTAATGTATCAAAATCATAGCAATTCATGTAAGACACGCCATGTCAGGTACTGTTAGAAAGGTTATAATATGCTGAATAAGATGATAATATTTGTGTTCATGTGTGCTATGTGTGAGGAAAGTTATGGAGATCTTTGATATCCTGTATTTCAAACTGTGCTGTAAAAGACGCACCCCAGACAGAGAGGCCACAGGACAATAGCCCGCTTAATGGCCCATCAAGACCTTTACAGAAGCCAAAGGCCTAGGAAGAAACTAAAGGCATACCTGAAGAGTTACCAGGATTGGCCCATGTGACTATGGACTCCATTTTGGTTCCTGTAAAGTTCCACAAGCCACATGGCCAGAAACAGAGGGTATATAAGATCAAACCACAGAAACCATTTTGTCTTTGTCTCTGTCTTTGTCTTCGTCTTGTTCCTTGTTCCTGTCCAGCTGCGGACACACCTCTGGATCAACACACTTTGCAACTGAACTGAAGGACTTAGACCCATCCAGGTACTGGATGTATACCAGAGGAACTATACAACTCCACAATTGTTCTAGAAACCTGATGTATATGGACTTTTAAATCATTTGTATGATCTGATTGCTTTAAGCCTTTAACACTTCTCTTATTGTTTGTTTTTCTTTTATTAATAAACCTTTAGTTTTAGTTACTAAAGGATTGGCTGGCAGCGTAGTATTTTGGTTAAGATCCAAACTTA
Source organism: Mesoclemmys tuberculata (assembly GCA_007922155.1). Lineage (NCBI taxonomy): Eukaryota > Metazoa > Chordata > Testudines > Chelidae > Mesoclemmys > Mesoclemmys tuberculata. Next base: position 19,516,664 of record ML675655.1, read on the forward strand.
TAGTGAACTGGTACTGTGGCTGGTCCTTTGGGATCAGAGGGAATCTTTTAGTAAAGAGCATAGAGTTTAAATGACTGGTCTCTTTACTGGACCTAGTGTCAGTTTGGGAGCCAGAGACTGAAATGCAGTAAAGGGGGCTGTGTGTATTTGTACAGTGGCTTCTTGATAACCAGTGTGGGGGAATCAGAAGCACTGTTTGTGGCTGGTTGGGAAGTCTGACTGCAGTGTCACCCACCAGTGCTGGGAGAATTTGCTCTCCTTTTGCAGCCTGCCCTGACCCTGGCATTATCAGTGGGCTACCCTGGGCACGGACGGGTTACAGAGCTATTCTTAGAAAAAGTCTACTGGTCCCTAACAGTGCTGCCAACAAAATTTTGATGGAAAACAGACTTCTTGTGCTTACCACCAAGTAAGCAGATTGTGGAGGGACTGCCAGGAGATGCTGAGGCGCAAGGGAAAGTGTGGAGAATGGATCATGCCAAATTGTAATGTTTCTCAGTGCCCCTGGATCCCAGGCTCCAGGCGAGTTTTTTGCTCCATTACAGGGCCAGCAGACAAAATGGAACCACCAATAATCTTCGTGAGGTTAGGAGTGGCCTTCTGCAGGGGAACGTGCGGGCTCCAGGCTGCCGCTGCATCTATGAAACAGTTATGCCCAAGTGCATGAGAGCTGGTAGGATGGGAGCTCTCAGGGGCACCCTGACTATGTACAACTGGACCTGAACCTGCAGGTGGGGAGCTCTTCAGTGAGGCTGAAGTGAGGGGGAGCTCTTTTCCCTGATTCCTTGGGGTTCATACAGGGCAGGCAGAGATGGAGTGAACAGACTCACCACAGTTGAAACACAGATGGTGGTGGCAGTGTTCCTTTTCTGTGGGGGTGAGCCATTAACAGTTAACATCTATCTCCATCAACTCAGCGAGAGGTGTTGATGAAGAGGTAACTGTACACAGATCATAATAGTAGAGTTGCAAGACCCCACACCCCCATTTTCCCCCTCTTCATTCTCATGACCAATTGTCTATGTGGATGGTAAGATCTACAGGGGCAACCAGAATTGCAGGCATCTCCACTAGGGCCAATTCATCTTTAATTTCTTCTCACAAGCGCCACCAGAACTGGTACAGCTGTGCTGCCTTGTTCCAATCTGGACTGGCTGAGAGCATGGGTTGCGGGTACAATAAGCCAGGGGAGGCTTAGGTTTCTGAGGTACAGCCCTCTAAAGAAGGATATCAACATTTTATGATCATATAACCATGATATCAACATTTTATTATTCTTACAATATTTTTAGTGCACATTGAGAATCAGACTATAGCTTTGATCCTCCACAAACAGATATTGCCTGCTTGGGGTTGATCTCAGTTAGATTCTGGCACCCACTGTCCCTTCAGGGAAGCAATTTTAAAAAATCTATTCAGCGTAAAAGCTGGATCTGCAATTTGACATGAGCTGAGTTGACGAGCTAGAAAGTAATTTGTGCCATGTGCAGCAGGACTGTTGCAAGAGAGACTGTTTGCAGGCAGCCTGTGTCCAGAGGAAGTGTGTGGCTCAAGATATAATCCCAACTATACATATAAAATGTGGGGTTCTAAAGTAGCTGTTATCACTTAAGAAAGAGACCTTGGAGTCATTGCGGACAGTTCTCTGAATATATCTGCTCAGTGTGCAGTGGCAGTCACAAAAGTAATGGAGTGTTAGGAGCCATTTGGAAAGGGATAGCTAATAAAACAGAAAATATCATAATGCCACTATATAAATCCATGGTTCGCCCACACCTTGAATACTGTGTGTAGTTCTGGTTGCCCCATCTCAAAAAGATACATTAGAGTTGGTAAAGGTACAGAGAAGGGCAACAAAAATGATTAGGGGTAGGGAACAGCTTCCACAGAAGGAGAGAGATTTAAAAAATTGGGACTGTTCATCTTAGGAAAAAGACAACTAAGAGGGGATATGACAGAGGTCTAATAGTGTGGAGAAAGTGAATAGGGAAGTTATTTACTCCTTCACATAAGACAAGAACCAGGAGTCACCTAATGAAGTTAATAGGCCACAGATTTAAAACTAACATAATGAAGTAATTCTTTGCAGAACACACAATCACTCTGTGAAACTAGTTACCGGGGATATTGTGAAGGTCAAAAGCATAAATTGGTTCAAAAAAGAATTAGATAAATTCATGGAGGATAGGTCCATCAACGGCTATTAGCCAAGATGGTCAGGAATCAAATCCCAGGAATCAAACTGCCAGAAGCTGGGGCTGGATGACAGGGGACATCTCTTGATAATTGCCCTGTTCTGTTCATTCCCTCTAACGTGCCTGGCATTGGCCACTGTCAGAAGACAGAATATTGGGTCAGACGGGCCATTGGTCTGACCCAGTATGCCCACTCTTATGATGAAGCACTTGAACCACAGCCCTCATGTATAGAATCATAGAATCACAGAGTATTAGAGTTGGAAGGGACCTCAGGAGGTCATCTAGTCCAACCCCATGCCCAAAGCAGGACTATCCTCAGCTAAATCATCCCGGCGAGGGTTTTGTCAAGCCTCAGCTTAAAAACCTCTAAAGATGGAGATGCCACCCCCTCCCTAGGTAACCCATTCCAATGCTTCACCACTCTCCTAGTGAAAAACTTTTTCCTAATGCCCAACCTAGACCCCCCCACATTGCAACTTGAGACCATTGCTCCTTGTTCTGTCATCTGCCACCACTGAAAACAGCCTAGCTCCATCCTCCCTGGAACCCCCTTTCAGGTAGATACGTACAGTGAGTCTGAATTCTGCACTTAACAGCTTTCAGCTTGTGCACAATACTTGCTCTCTGCCTGCATTCTGAAGGGGCTTCTTTTGGAAGTTTTATCCTGAAAATAGGTTGAAGAGACGATATCTCAAAGTGCTTGAAAACTACAGGCAGAAGCAGATTTTACTTTAGAACTATATTGTTAAGGAAAATATCATTGATTAAATAGAGGCGGAAAGAAAGACTCCAGAAAGTAGCAGCATTAAGCGAATGGTATCAAGATACATGTTCTTCACCCTTTGCCTGTGGTACTGAGTGTGATCAAAGGAAAAAAGTAGCTGCAACTCTCATCAGTGTCAATATAATCAAGGGAATTACTGAGCATGAGGAAACGCACCCATACTAGACAGCTGAAACACTGACGTAAGGTTGGCATTGACTACATGGTGCCAGGATTAAGGATACTATCGGTCAGAACTGTAACTCATGTTTACCAGGAAAAATAAACAGAGAAAACAAAGGTCAACTTTCTACAACATTCAATCGAATCTACACTAAGGGATCACACTTAGCAGTTTCACCATCAAAGTGATGTAGGTCCTTGGCAAAAAGGGTGCAAAACTTGCTTTTGCACTTTATGGTGAGGGAAACTTTTCCTGAGTGCAGTACAAAACCTTCTGCCATGAAATATATTTTCAAATCTTTCTAGTGCAATTAATTGTTCCAATACCCTATCCATTTTACAGATTAGAAGCTACTGTTTTCATATCAATATTCCTGAAGGCTTACTGAGTTCCTTATATTGGCTGAAATCTTAGAGGTGCCAGCACAGGACCTATGTAACATCCCCACAAAGACAGCTGAAGTGGGATTTAAAGGCTGGATACTTTGCAGTATTGTGCAGCCCAATATGCGATTAGCCTTCTTGGCAACAAGAGCACGTTGTTGACTCATATCCAGCTTCTTGTCTTCTATAACCCCAGGTTTTTTTCTGAAGAGCTGCTCCTTAGCCAGTCAGACCCCAGTCTGAAGCAGTGCATGGGATTCTTCCAGCCTAAGTACAGGACTCTCACTGCACCAGCCAAGGGGAAGGGGAGTTGAGCATAGAATCGTAGTGAGTCAGGCCCTCCAATGGGAACCTGTAGCAGGCAGATTCAGTTCCTCCCAGGTCTCTACATTTATGAGCAGAACCCTCTGTGGATTCCTTCTCAGCTGCAATGGGTTTTTTATCAGGAATATGGGAGATAATTTTAATTGCACCCATTTCATCATAAAAATAGTTTTTGACACTTTACATTTTATGACAAAAAACAACACATTTAACACCTCCTACAAATCCCAACAGAGCCAGGTTGACATTATACCAGCCCAATGGCGGGGAATTTTCAGAGGAGCATTTCATTATTTCACTTTAAAAAATTAAATGCACACTCTCTCACTCACTCTTTGTTCCTGTTGTGCACCCTATTGGTCATAAATGAGAGCTCAGCATTGGGAATTAACACAAGCTTCAGCTCTTTCCCCTGACTTTCAGTCTGTGGGTGGAATCACCTCTGACAGCAATAATTCAATTACATAATCGGGGAGAAATCCTAGCTAAGTCACATTTGCCAACTTGTGGGGAAAACTCCCATTTATGTAAAATTCACAGGAGCAGGGAGTTACTACAGAGAATTCTTTTGAGGTATCTGGCTGGTGAGTCTTGGCCACATGCTCAAGGTTCAGCTGATCACCGTATTTGGGATCGGGAAGGAATTTTCCCCCAGAGCAGATTGGCAGAGGCCCTGGGTGGTTTTCTCCTTCCTCTGCAGCATGGGGCATGGGCCACTTGCTGGTGGATTCTCTGTACCTTGAAGTCTTTAAACCATGATTTGAGGACTTCAATAACTCATTTATAGTTTAGGGGTCTATTACAGGAGTGCATGGGTGAAGTTCTGTGGCCTGCGTTGTGCAAGGGGTCAGAGTAGATGATCATAATGGTCCCTTCTGATCTTAAAGTCTATGAGGGATTGACTTGTCAGTTGGTTTGTGTTCTCATTTCACCGCAGAAGGGCTGTTTGACTGGTGGGAGTTGGCTGAAGAGCCAGGCACTGGCCTTCTCACAGAGCAAGTGCTTGTCAGGAGAAGCTTTGGAGGAGATGGTTCAAGGTTCCCAATATATTTTAATGTTTAGGGTTACATCAAGCTTCTTTTCTGGAAGATGTGAGGCCAGGGGTGGAGTGAGGGGACAGTATATATAACCTGCAAAGGTGAAAGGGATATGGACAGGGCCATTTCCCCAGCTCCCTGCACACCAGAATAGCTGCATTGTCAGGAGCATTCACTACAGCTTTTTCTCCATCACACTCGAGCTCAGTGCCCAGGAAGCACACAGGTTTCCAAAGGCACAGCATCCCCAGACACCATCACTGAGGCAGGGCACTTTGTCCTTGTCCCCTGGACAGCTGAGTCTCTCAGCTCTGCAAGGTGGTTATTGATTTTGGGCCCATTGTGCTGGGCACTGTACACTCACAAGTGAGAGGATGTCCCTACCCCAAGGAATGTACAGTCTAAACTAGGGGTGTTGAACTCATTGTGTGGTGAGAATCCATAGGCCAGGAGTGAAAAGTACACAGGAAAGAGGCAAGTTTTGTAGTCGTGTCTGACTGCAGAATGGGCGTCTTTAGCTAGCAGAGTTCGATACAGCATTTAAATACCAATATTCATATCTGAAACTTCCCCTCCACTCTCTATTAATGTTCCTGTGACAGATTCTGCCCGGGGTTTCCCTGAAAGGGGGTGTGTGTTGTTCCAACTCCCATCTCGTGCAGGCCCCAAGGTGCTGTGCATTGCCTCCGGCTGCCTCCTACGCCACTGGTCAAGGGCTCCTCCCCAACAACCAGCCTGGGCTGGGGGGAGAAGTCCTGAAGTCTCACCGGGTGTGGCAGGGCTCTGCTAAACACTTCTTCTGACAGCTCCAGGTGTGTGTCTCTCCCCTCTATTGTCCCACCCCACTCTGGGGCCTCTGCTAGGCTTTTAACTCCCACTTTCTGCCAAGGAGTGAGTAGCCTGTGTGATGGGGAGGGGTCTTTCTGGCCTCTCAGGGAACTGAGGGCTTCCCCTCTGGTGAGAAGGGCATACACACCCAGCCACAATACCACATTCCTCATTCCCCAACCTATGCCACAGCTACCTTAGCGATAAGTGCAGTATAGTAGCAAACCAGAATGCACAGGTGTAAATGACTCCACAAGCTGCAAGGCCGTGGAGAATCAGGTCCGGAGTATCTACAATCAGTATTATCTGGTATGATCTCCATATCAGCACTCTTCCGCATCGGTAGATAATCCAGCCAGCTTTTCTATCCAGAAATCACTCTTTGCACTCATCTCCCATTGATATCAAATCAGAGTTGTGATCTGCCATAGAGGTCTGAGAGCAGAATTTTGACCCAAATCTTTTAGCACAACACTACTGGATTCCATCCCAGGCAATTTCCCAAGAAGCTAATGACCATGTGAGGTTGCTCAACAGTGCAGATCCATGAAATGCTCAGGGACATTGCTTGTTATATCTTATTTCAGAAGGCTTTTTGTTATTGCCTGTTAAATTTCTGAACCGAGCACAGTATGTTCACTACAATATTGTGGCAATCTCTTTTATATTTTTAACATATTCAGCTTTTTCACTCTTCCCCCTGGAGCCAATCCTTCCAGCCCCTTTTTGCTATTTTTGTTGCTTTTTTCTGAATTTATCAGCCTCTTTCTAGTTCTGAGATGCCGAGACCTGAACACCTTGTATTTTGACCTTCACTACGAAAGAATTGAAATAGATTCATTTTTCCAGCAAAAAGTCATGGAACTGTAACAACTCAACCGTGCAACAAAAGAAAAAGCCATTAGGTTTGCCAGGCATGATTTGCTGTTTATAAACCAATGCTGTTTATTTCTTATTGATGTTAGATATTACATTTTATTCACCTCCTCACTCTGTAACAGCCAATAACCCCAGGCAGAAAATGACTACATTAATAGCCACAGTCCAGGGTATATAGACTGTGCAACTGTTCCCTGCTAGCCATTGCACCATGCTGTGGAATAGGCGAAGACTTGTACACTCTGTTGGTGATCCATCATCATCAGAGACATCACAAACAAGAGTAGGTCCTATTTCATGCTCCCACTCTGCAGATGGCAGTGGTGTGACCACAAACACAGGCAAGCTATTTGCCTGTTTTCAGATAGAGGTTTTAACTATGGTATTTCTAGATGCATATCACTGCCATGATAGCTATGGACCTGATTCGACAAGATACTTGTCCACAGACCTTGCTTTAAGCAGTAATTATTTCTATTCTGTATTTGAAAAGAAGCAGGATGATGTACTCATATTCCATGAAGATGATGAACTACTGTCCACTTTGTTAGTGACCATCTACTAGAGAAGTTAAATTAGCAGGCTAAAATAAGTTGCACCCAAGAGTCGTAAAAGAGCCAGCCGAGGAGATCTCTGACACACTGAGGTTAATTTTTAATAAATCTTGAAATTCTCTGGAAATCCCAGAACACCGAAAGAGTGCTATGTTGTGCAAATATTCAAACAGGACAAGCAGGATGACTCGAATGACTATAACCCAGTCAGCCTAACACTGTGCAACATAATGGAAAAGCCTGCACAAGACGTAATATACCTGGACTTCAACATGGCTCTTGACACAGTCCCACATGACATTCTGATAGGTAAGCTGGAGAACTGTGGGCTTGGCAGAACTACCATTAAGTGGATACGTAATTGGTTAAAGAACTGCAAAGAAAGAGTAACTATTAATGGAATGATGTCGGATTGGAGAGAGGTCTCAAGCAGGGTTCCACAGGGATCTGTTCTGGGTGTGGTGTCTTTATTAATGACCTGAATGTAGGAATAGAGAGCATACTGAGCTACTATGCAGATGACACAAAGCTATGGGGTTTTACAAACACTTTATCAGGATACAGCTAAAATTCAGAGGAATCTTGATAAATCGGAGAACTGGGCTATAGACAACCAAGCCAAATGTAAGGTGCTACACTTAGGGAAGAAAAACCAAATGCACAAATACAAAATGAGAGATAACTGGCTTCACAGCAGCACTGCTGAGAAGGATATGGGAGTTGTGGTGGATCACAACCTCAATATGAGTCAGCAATGTGAGGCTGTTGCAAAAAAACCCCCACAAATGCAATTTTGGGTTGCATTAACAGGGGCAGAACATGCAAGTCACAGGAGATGATAGTTCCACTCTACTCCGTGCTGGTTAGGCCTCAGCTGGAGTACTGTGTCCAATTTTCGTAACCAATGTATAAAAAGGATGTAGAGAAACTGGGAAGGATCCAGAGGTGAGTGACAAACATGATCAAAGGGATGGAATGCAAGCCATGTGAGCAAAGGCTGAAAGCACTGGGTATGGCTAGTTTGGAAAAAAGGAGATTGAGGGGGAACATGATAGCAGTCTTCAAATATTTGAAAGGCTTCCATAAAAAAGTTGGAGAAAAGTTGATTTCTCTTGCCACAGAGGGCAAGAAAAGAGGCAATAGGTTTAAACTACAGCATTGCAGATTTAAATTAAATCTCAGGAAAAACTTCCTAGCTGTAAAAAGAGTAGGACAATGGAACAAACTGACTTTGGAGGTTATGGAAGCTCCTTCACTGGAGGTTTTCAAAATGAGGCTGGCTAGCCGTGCGTCTTGGATAGTTTAGACACAATAAATCCTGTATCTTGGTAGGGGGTTAAACTAGATGACCACTGAGGTCCCTTCTAACCCTATGATTCTATAAGATTCCACTGATAAAAAATTAAAGGATGGACATATAATTAATGCCGGTCAACATAGTTTTATGGAAAACAGTCATACGTCTGATTGCAATGTAGACATGCCCAGAGTATCAGTTTGTTTATCTTATTAAAAAAAAGATGGAGAGGTAACTTGAATACAGTGTATAAGTATCTTAACAAGGAAAAAAGACCAGATATGCTAAAGGACTATTCAATCTAGCAAAGAAAGATGTAACCACCACCAATGGCTGGAATCGAAAGCCAGGTAAATTTAACATTAGAAATAAGGTGCTTTTTTTTTTAACAGTGAGGGTGATTAACCAATGCAGCAAACTCCCAAGGGAAATGCTAGATTCTCCATTCCTTGATGTCTTCAGATCAGGATCAGATGCCTTTCTAGAAGATATGATTTAGTTAAGCACAAAGTATAGGGCTCAATACCTGAGTAATGGGGTGAAATTCTCTAGCCTGTGTTACACAGGAGATCAGACTAGATGATCATAATGGTCCCTTCTGGTCTTAAAATCCATGAATCCATGAATGTGAGGAAACCCAATGACTTCAGTGGGACTATTTCACTGTTCCAACTCAAGTGTTTAAAATCATGAGTTGGGCTCCCCAAACATCATGGGATTGACTAAAAAATCACGAGAATTTCAAAATAATATATTTTGTGTCCTTTTTATTTGCCTTCTGGTATGAGAGCATATTGGAGTCATGTTTTCAAGCTTTTCTTCTCAGCCATGAGGGCTAGAAACTTGCTTAAAAATAAAAACAGCTGGAAATGCAATATAATGCCACGCCTCCAGGTGCTCGGGCTTTGAGCAAATCAAAAACACCAGTAGACTCATAATAAAACCATTAAAGTTGGCAACCTTGCTAGTTGTGTGCTTAAAGTTAGACAGGGGCTTGCATACCTTGCTGATTTGGAGCCCATACTGGCACATTGATAATGACATCACACCCTATGACTTTTGCACTGGTACCTCATGCTCAAGAAGCCTCATGGACCATGCATCAGTGTCCTCATCTCCTCTACCTTCTGAGGTTTGCCACTATATATTTTTTAAAGTTACAAAATCAGAGCACAGAAATCAGTCTCATAACTTCCTCATGCTTGGCTGTTTCTTGCAGGACCCTTCGCTGTTCCAGCCCCTCTGAAAGCTACTCTGACCCCTCTTACATTCTGGTTATAGCTAACAAGAACCGAGAGACAGACTTAATCACTGATCAGCAGAAATAATGCTGCATCTTTGTTCAGGATTCTGACCATTTACCTATCCACATGCTGTTGTGGCTCCCATCATTGTAGCATCTGTGCATCTCCAAAGTCTTTTAAAAAAGAAATATCAATAACGATATGTTTCTTTCTTTCATTTATAGGTTGTTTGGGGGTGGGGGGTGGGGGATTGTTTAATTTTGTTTATCAGGTTGTTAATGTTTCTGTGTGTATGTCACTGAAGGGTTATGTGTGAGTGAGTCAGCAAGTGGGAGTGTTGTGTATGTGTAAAGAAGGGCGTGATTGTGTTGTGAGTCTCTCTGTGTGCATGAGTATCTGTGTGCTGTTTCCATTGAGCCTAGAGACAAAAACCTGGGTGCCATGTGCATGCAATCTGTGCTGCCTCACGAGCTCTGTGCACAGCTTTATAGCGATGTGGGACAGGATAGGCGAATGGGGCTGGGGGGAGGATCAGCTCAGTGTAACTCAATAGAGAGACCAGCATTGCCCTTACAATCCATTCATTTCCATTTGGCATCAAACAAAGGCCTGGCTCTGCAAACCCCTCGCAGGAGTGTCACGTATTTCTGTATCAGATATGGACTGGCTACAGAGCTTGCTTATATAGCTTAGATGTGGTCCTCATAAGATCCTTTAGTGCTCTGCCAGATATGGCTGAGGTTAGTTTTAAATAAGCTGTTTTACAGAGAGGACCACCTACGGGCTGAAGGTATAATACAGTTCAGCGTTCCATCCCATCTCCCTCTTTAAGTTCTACATTCCTACCATTTACAGGATATACGCTATCATGTTGTCTTTGAAGCTCAGTTCAGATCAGTCTGTTAAGTGCTTTTAAAAATTGTACTGGTTTTCTAATGACATAACCCAAACGCGTAACAACGCGGCCATCTGACTGTACTTATTTGCAAAGACTGGCTGTGGTCAATATTCTTTTTGCTCTGCACCCATTTGTAGAGTTCTCTCTGCTGGTTTTTCTTTCTGCGGAACAAACTGTAGATGCTGATTTCTGCTGCACTTTCCACTGTTGTCTCAATCACATATGAGCTGGGTGCCGAATTATTTTTCTTTATGACAGTTGGAATTCTCCATCCTTTTTCTCTATCCAATTTGACATGAACATGATCACCAGGTTCTAGACTCAGCAGTTCTCTGAGGGACATCTGTTGTAAAAGTGTTCATAAGTACGTTTAACCTTTTTATCTGCTTTGACTTGCGTTAGTAGGAGCATTACTAGCAGATTGCGGAAAGTGATTATTCCCCACTATTCGGCATTGGTGAGGCCGCATTTGGAGTATTCTGTCCAGTTTTGGGCCCCTCACTACAAAAAGGATGTGGAGAAGTTGGAGAGAGTCCATCAACAAAAAAGATTAGGGGGCTGGAGCACAAGACATATGAGGAGAGGCTGAGGGAACTAGGCCTGTTTAGTCTGCAGAAGAGAAGTTTGAGGGAGGATTTGATAGCAGCCTTTAACTGCCTGAAAGGGGGTTCTAGGGAGGATGGAGCTAGGCTGTTTTCAGTGGTGGCAGAGGACAGAACAAGGAGCAACGGTCTCAAGTTGCAGTGGGGGAGGTCTAGGTTGGACATTAGGAAAATGTTTGTCACTAGGAGGGTGGTGAAGCACTGGAATGGGTTACCCAGGGAGGTGGTGGCATCTCTGTCTTTAGAGGGTTTTAAACTGCAGCTTGACAAAACCCTTGCTGGGATTATTTGGCTGAGGATAGTCCTGCTTTGAGCAGGGAGTTGGACTAGATACCTCCTGAGATCCCTTCCAGCTCTAATATTCTATGATTCTATGATTCTGTGATTCTATGATTCTGTGATTCTGTGATTCTGTACTCTCTTAATGCCTGGCGCCTTTGGAGATAGATTCTGTTCTGCAGATGGAACTGTAGCTCTGAGTTGTCTTCCCATCAGGACCTGTGTGGACTATCCCAGTCGATGGTATTGGTACTGATCTGTAACACAGTAGAGCAAGGAATGGATCTTCCTGCTGTAGGATTTTCTTGGCTGTCTGTACAGCTCTGTCAGCCTCGCCATTCACTTGTGGGTAATGAGGAGAGCTAATAATATGATCAAAATCATATTTCATTTGGAATTACTTAAATTCTGCCACAGTGAACTGTGGTCTCTTGTCTGTCACTAGTTGTTATGGAATACCAAATTGAGCAAAAGTGCACTTCAGTTTCTCAATAACGCTGCAACATGTTATGTCTTTCACATACGTTATTTCTATATACCTGGAAAAATAGTCCATGATGTCCTTTGAACTCACATATATCTGCAGCTTGTCTCTTCCAAGGTCTGTCTAGTACAGGTGTTATTAAAGGTTCCTTGTGTTGTGTTGTTCTGTTAGTTCTGCAATGATCACATGCAGATACTTGTTTCTTTATGTCCTTGCTGATGCCCAGCCACCGCACTGACTGATTGGTCCATTTATGGCATTTAGTTAATCCTTGATGTCCTTCACAGATGAGGTTTAGCATTTCTCCAATCATTTAGTTTGGAATTATGATGCAATTGCTTTTAATCATGGGTCCATTTGACACACTTAATTGTCCACTCACCACAAAGTTGTCTCTTGTAACTTCCTTAGTGTCCATTAGATGCTTGGGCCAGCTATCCCAATGTAACTTAGAACTTCCTGAAGTTATGTGTCTGTTGATGTTGCTTGTTGTAGCTGGCAAAGTCTCTGTTCTGTCACTGGTCCACAGCATCCACACACACCTTTACATCATCTTCAAGATCACAGGTAATGAATGTGATGCTGGGCTCTGTGACAGAGAGTCTGCTACTATCAGATTTTTCCCAGGAACATATTTAGCAATTGGGTTAAATTGTATTAATCTTAGCAATAGAAGTTGGCGTCTCATTGGTGCTTGATACAGGTCTTTTCCATTGATGAGGGTTACAAATAGTTTATCTTATCAATGTATACTAATCCAGGCCACACACATATCTATAAAAGCTCTCACATGCCTATATGCTTGCCAGGCACTCCTTTTCAATCCATGCCTATCATTTTTCTGTTTTTGCAAGTGTGCAAGAGTAAAATGCAACTGCCTTCCACTCAGAGCCATGTTATTGAAACAATACACCAGCTAGACCATAGCTGCTTGCATCTGCACTGACCCTTGTGGGTTTGTTCACAACGTAGTGTTTGAGAACTGGAGCGGTTGAGATAATTTTTTTTTATCATTTTGAAGGCAATTTCTTGATTTGGCCCCCATAGCTAACATGTGCTGGACTTTAACAGTTCATTCAGTGGTTTTATCCCCAGTATAAATCTTAGTTCTGGTACATTAGCTGATGCATTCCATTCTTGAATTGCTTTCACTTTCTCAGGGCTAGGACTGATTCCACTTTGTTTTTGTTTGTCCTATTTGGGGTAGGTGAAAAATGCATTTTTCCTTGTTTAGCTTCACTCCAGTCCAGAGTGGCTGATTCGTCTTAGGACTTCATTGGGCACTTTGTTGTGTACTTCCATCGAATATCCATATATCAGAATATTGTCCATGAAAACTACAACTCCATTTGTGTTCGTTTACAGTTCTGCCATCTTTCTTTGGAAATTTTCTCTCACAACTGCTTCATGAAGACTTTTAAGAGTCACACAGATTCATTTTTTCCCATTTTTCTTTATAACTAGTACCACTGATGATGGCTCAGAGATTTTCTCGATTATTCCAATACGCTCTATTCTCTTTCACTTTCTCTTTGGCATCTGATGAAGTGGGTTACAGGCCACGGAAGCTTATGTCTGCAAAAATTAAATGTGTTAGTCTTTAAAGTGCTACAGGACTCTCTTTAACTCAGTTTCCACTTTATGAAGTAACGGAATAGGAATCCTTCAAAATATATGCACACTATACGGTTCAGCATTGTCTCTTAAAGTTATTTGTATAGGGTCTCCCTTCAAAAGTCCAATATCACCAAATATTCCATCGAGTTCTTCCCATCTAGGCCCATTATGGCTGCCACACTGTGACTGAGAAGGCTCTTGGTCTGTGGTCCTTTGACCACATATGCTCTGAATGCAAAGCTTTTGTGTCTGCAGATTGTTTCTGTAGTGAACTGCCGCATGAAGTTCAAAATACTTCCCGGGCTAGTCAAAGCTGTGTCAGGTGACTTCAGCTCTGGGAGGAGTTGAAGGTGGTTGTAAGTGCCTTCTGAGATGACTGACATCAGATCCTGAGTCAGTTTGCAAGTCAGTAGTCTTGCCATGACTATTCAGTTTCTCTCTCCAGGAAGGATTTATGTCATCACAAGTGATAGATCTCAGAAACAATGGCTCTTGATTGTCTGTCATATTAGTCAACTCCCTGACTGCTTTGGTGCTGCGAAGAGCTGCAAAACGTTCATATTTCATGCATTTATTACAGTGTGCGCCTCGGCTGGACATGCACCATCTCTTGGAATTTGCCTTTTTCCACACCTCATGCAGGTAGGCCGGAATTTGTCCCTCTGAGCCTAGGAGTCCTCCCTTCTTGCCTCAAGCTATATAGGCAATGACTTGCAGCACTCATGCTGCAACTGTTAACCACTTCTAAGATAGGTTTTGTCTTTCAAGTTTGGCAGGTTGCTCTTGGTTTTGTTATGTCACCACCTCAGACTGCTTTGCTTATTGTGCAGCTGTGGCTAAGGTTAAATCTCTCTGAAAGGTTTTTATCTGTGAACCCAATAACCAGCCTGTCTCTCATACTTTCATGTTTTGCATTCCCCAGATCACAGTTTTCAGCCAGTGTATGCAGAGCTCTTAGAAAACATTCCACATTTTCCCCTGGTTCCTGAAGTCTGTGATGAAAACATGCTCTTTCATAAACCACATTTCTCTGAGTATCAAATATGAATCAAACATAGCCAGAACCTTTTCATAGTCATCTTTGTGACTATCTTCACTAAAGTAAAAGATTTAAGATATGCTCTGCCTCTTTCCCCATAGCATAAATTGAAGAAGATACCTGTAGATCTTCAGTTTCTTTGTGAAGCTTGTTTGCAATTAGAAATCTTGCAAAATGATGCTTCCAGTCTGTCCATTGTGAAGGTTTCTCAAAACTGAAGTTCTCTGGGGCACTCAAGAATGGCATGTTGATGTGATTATTCTTGCAACCTTTGTTGCTGTTTCTTCTGTCTGCAGCCTTTGTAGCTGTTTTCCTTGTATTTCTGTTCTTAGCATTAGCTCTATTTATGTCAGGAGTGGCTTTAGGGTGCCATTCCCCCTTATTTAATCACAGTAGCCCAAACCCTGAAAGGTCCTTAAACAGATAATCATCCAGGGACATCAACAAAAATGGGGTAAGGCTCTCAGCATTCTGCCCAATATTAACAGTGACAGCTATTATAACTCTATTCTCATGCTGGACAAGCCATGTTACCTTCACTTCATGTCCATCCGTGTGGCACTGAGGATGCTATGTCTGACACATCACCAGGGCGCTAATGTATGCTGAGTTCTCCATGAGGTTTCCTAAGAAAGGGCTGAAAGAGCAAGTTATCTTCACTTTTTATTCCAGGAAGTTTACTGCTTTCTGATGCACAAAGTACCAGTTTGTGATGCACTGAACTACTCCTCTGATTGTGCATGGTAGGTTGTCATTGTGTTAAATAGATGATTCACTCACTTCTTGCTGTACTGGAAACTAACAAGCATTCCTGCTGTGAATTGATCCATACTATTGTTCTACAAACAGACTTTCCTCCCAACATGCTGAGAACTGATTTATATCATACCAGACTGGGAGCTGGCTCTCACACTGTTGTTTTGATTGATTATAAAGTTGATGTACTGACACAGTGGATTCCAAACAGAGGCTCAGATCAAACAAAGCCCATGTTGGAATGGGTTTTTGATATGTGGCAGGTTTCTATTTGCTGGTATCCTTTTGTGGTTATACCAAATTTAATGGTATTGATGGTCACTTAGGCTGAGATGTAAAGCCTCAAAAAACCTTGGAGTAAATCTGAATCTGAGCAAGTTTGTATCAAAGTGAAACTAGATCTCTGTCAATAGAAATTAAATGACTGGACGAAATCCTGAGGTAAGTGGTCATTCGTTGAGCACTAATATTCTGTATTCTCTGCTGCCAAACACCAAGTAAGAACAATTTAGTTCTTACATTTATGGAGACATGCCAACAAACTTGCATCAAAACATCAGAGTAATTCAAAATCAAAATAGGTAAACATCACAACGAGTTAAAAGCTAAGTGAGTTATCATTAATGGCTTCCAAGCTACAGTTTAGCTTTTTCTTCAAAAATAAGTATGAACTTGGAAGCTTTACAGGAAACTAAGTGAATATGAAACTAATCCTCTGAGACTGGCTTCAAATTTCAGCTCCATCAATCTGTCTCTTTTTCTGTATAACAACAGCCAATGACTAAGAAAAGGACACAGTATCTATAATGATTTCCTTTTTTCTCTCATATAGACAAGAAATATTAAAAAGTAGAAGCATCTTGATTGGCATTTTGTTTAGTATCAAAGGATTCTGTAAATAAGCCAAGATCATTTCAGAACTTCACATTTTTATTTATATTTTCACTCCAGTTTTTAATTGTAAAATGGTTTGACCTTAACTATGTTTTTTTCCTTCAAAAGGCTCATTACTGTGGCTTGCAGTCTGCAGTCTTTCTGGACATTTCACCTCTAGATTCATCCACAGGACACAGCCAAACAAGGCTGTTAGATCACAAGAAAAGACGTGCTAGCGGGTTTAGAAATTTAGAAGGCATGGAATGCAGAGGAGCAGAGTAATGCATGCCAGATCTAGCCTGCAGTCAGAAAGCACTGCAATGAGTCAGATCCCTGGACCTGAAAATACCCCCATGCATTTAGATCCAGCTTGGACCCAAACCTATAAGTGGCCTGTTTTTCAGCTCTGATTTGACTTTCCATGAATTCTGAGAATGACTGTTCCCACATGATTTTGGCCCAAGATGGCAAAAATTAATGTAATTAACTAATCCCTCAAGATTTTCACAGTTCGAAAAGGTGGTCTCAAGCTATGTCCACCAATTAGGGCCAAAATCAACTTCCCATATTTTGGCAATCTTGATTCTGAATCCAAAACCTAGCCCAGGTTTGACCTGGAAATTCACCTGCAGTCCGTAACCCAAACCTACCTTGCAGTCATTCACTTCCTTTGCAGCTCATCTCTAATTAAAATCTATGACCATGGAAGAAAACTAGAGAATATTTGTTTTCCCAGACTCTAATCACAATTGGGGTCTGGTTGAAGCTACTGGACTGGGCCTCAGTGTGGATAACACAAAGGTGCTTCCAAGTGGGATGGGGGACATTCAGAAGTGACAGTGGAGGTGAGACCTGCTCCTTAAGATTTAGGGGGTGTGCCTGCCTTTTTTTTTTTTAACTTGTTTGACACTGATTTCTGCGTGCTGTTGGAATCTCAGGGCTTCTCAGATCCCCAGATAATCGCCGTAGGCAGGAGTGATTTTTCATCTTTGCTTGTCAAGGAAGTTGCAACCTTCCTCTCTGATGCAGAGAAGCCAATGTGGTTATCCATGCCTTTGTCACCCTCAAACTGGATTATGGCCTTGCAAGAACCAGTAAACAGAGTTGTCAACATGGGAGTTTGAAAGGGAATTCTGTTGGAGAAGATGGGAGGAGGCAATGCTCCAGTCCTTAGGGGCCAGTGAGGGAGTTTTTGTGGGTTTTTTCTCATGTGGTTTTGTTTTGTTTTTTCTCTTGTTCAGTGTGTAGAAGCTGGGAGTGGGCAGTGTGTTAGGAGACAGGCACAGCCCTGACTATGGGCAGGGCTTCTCTGATTAGGGGTCCTTTGCAGGTAGCTAAACAGTCAGCCGGAGGCACAGATGCAGCAGCACAAAAGCCAGCAAACAGAGCTGTAAACAAGAAAGACTGAGTGGGAGGCTGGGGGAGGAAGTGTGTGGTGTTCTGGTCTTGTTTTGGTGTTTGGGTTTTTGGTTTGGATTTGGATTTTTCCTTGACAGACTTTTAGGTGCTAAGGCTATGACAGACACAAAGACAGCAGTGGGAATGATCTGACTGTCATTGCCAGCAGTGGAAAAGACAATGAAGATGACTGGATGTGGAAGCTGCAGGATGTACATGATCCTGGAGCAGGTACCTGAAAAAAGCTTTGTTTGTATGAAGTGCTGCCTGATAATGCCGATGGAAGAGAAGATCCGAGGCTTGAAAATACACATGGAAACTATGAATGAAAAGGGGGCACAGCAGGCAATAGATGAAGGTGAGAGGTCAAGGAAGAAAAGAAGGGTGGCTAGTCCTATAAGCAGAGGGGAAGAGTCAATGTAGATACCCAGAGTTCAGAGCCCCAGGAGAACAGAGGATGACTCACAGAAGGTTCCAAAGGAGAACAAAAAACAAGAGGACTTGTAGCCAGAAAGAAAAGGACGAAGGCCAGAGAATCACACCATCACCAGGAAAAGACATGTCCACATGATTGGGGATTCCCTACTAAGAAAAACAGACTGGTCTGTCTGTCACCAGCATTGGTTTGGAGCACAGAACGGCGTGCTGTCTGCCGGGAGCAAACATACGGGATGTGGACCTGAAGCTGAAGAGGATCCTAATGGGAATAGGAAAGAATCCACTGATTGTCTTTCACATGGGAACAAATGATACTGTTAGATTCTCACTGGAACACATCAAGGGAGACTTTGCCAGGCTGGGGAAGACACTGAAGGAATTGGAGGCTCAGGTGCTCTTCAATGGGATTCTCCCTGTTCCTAGAGGAGGAGAACGAAGGCAAGACAAGATTATGATGATCAATAGATGGCTCAAGCAGCCGTGCTATAAGGAGGGCTTTTGGCTGTTTGCCCACTGGGAGGCATTCATGAACAGAGGACTGTTCTCATAGGATGAACTCTACCTGAGTATGGAGGAAAATAGACTTCTGGGCACAGCTGATTAAAAGAGCCTTAAACTGGAAACTTGTGTGAAATGGTTGGGGGATGCTGAACCATATCTGATTCTAAGATTGAGAGGTTGGAAAATCAAGTAAGAAAGGATACATCAATGGAGAAAGGAACAGCCATGGGTAGGAGAATGGACATTAAGAAGAAAGTTAGTGCCGATACCAATGAAGCTAACCATCAGGTAGGCGATACTTACAGTACAATGACCAGACCCAATCGGGTGAGGAGTGTGAGTGAAGCCAAGCAGAACAACTGAGATGTCGGTACACCAATGCAAAGAGCCTGGGTACAAAATGAGGGAACTAGAACTACTGGTGCAGGAAAAGAAACCAGATAGCACAGGGATAACAGAAACCTAGTGGAATAGTAGTCATGACGGGAGTACAGGTATTGAAGGGTACGTGCTGTTCAGGAAAGACAGAAATAAAGGCAAAAGTGGTGAAGTAGCATTGTATGTTAATGTTGAGGTAGACTGTAAAGAAAGGTCTAATCTACCTAGATTTTAGTAAGGTATTTGATACAATTCCACATGGGAAATTAGTTACATTGGAGAAGATGGGAATTAAAATGAGAGCTGAAAGGTGGCTAAGGAACTGGTTAAAGGGGAGACTACAATGGATCATATTGAGAGGTGAACTGTCTGGCTGGAGGGAGGTTACTAGCGGAGTTCCTCAGGGATCGGTCTTGGGACGAATCTCATTTACCATTTTTATTACGGACCTTGGCACAAACAGTAGGAGTGTGCTAATAGAATTTGCAGATGACACCACGTTGGGAGGTATTGCCAACACCAACAAGGACCGGAATATTGTTCAAGATGGTCTGGATGATCTTGTAAACTGGAGTAATAGGAATAGGATGAAATTTAACAGTGCAAAGTGCAAGATCATGCATTTGGGGGCTAACAATAAGAATTTTTACTATAAGCTGGGGATGTATCATTTGGAAGTCACGGAGGAGGAGAAAAACTGGGTGCATTTGTTGATCACAGAATGACTATGATTCACAGTGTGATGTGGCTGTGCAAAAGGCTAATGCAGTCCTAAGATGCATCAGGCAAGGTATTTCCAGTAGAGGTAGGGAAGTGTTAGGCCTATTATACAAGGCACTGGTGAGACCTCATCCGGAATACTGTGTGCAATCCCAGTCTCACAAGCTTAAGAAAGATCAAACTGGAGCAAGTGCAGAAAAGAGCTGCCAGAATGAGCTGAGGACTGGAAAATCTACCTTATGAGAGGAGACTCAAAGAGACTGGCTTGTTTAGCTTAGCCAAAAGAAGGTTGAGGGGAGATATGATTGCTCTCTATAAATATATCAGAGGGATATATACTACAGAGGGAGAGGAATTATTTAAGTTCAGCATCAATGTGGACACAAGAATTAATGGATATAAACTGGGGAGCAGTGGGGACAAAAAACCGAGCTGGCTTCAAAACTGAGCTTGATAAATTTAAGGAGGGGATGGTCTGATGGGACAGCCTAGTTTGGCAATTGACTGATCTTTGACTACTGGTGGTAGATATGCCAATGGCCTGTGAAGGGATGTTAGTTGGTGTGGGGGTCTGGTTATTACAGATAATTCTTTCTTGGGTGTCTGACTGGTGAGTCTCACCCACAGGCTCAGGGTTTAACTGATCACCACATTTGGGGTCGGGAAGGAATTTTTCCCCAGGGCAGATTGGCAAAGGCTCTGGGGTTTTTTTGCTGGCTCATATGCTGGTGGATTCTCTGTACCTTAAAGTCTTCAAACCATGATTTGAGGACTTTAATAACTCAGTCATAGGTCAGGGGGGTCTATTACAGGAGTGGATGGGTGATGTTCTGTGGCTTCCGTTGTGCAGGAGGTCAGACTAGATGATCATGTTGGTCCCTTCTGACCTTAGAGTCTATGAGGATATGAGAAAATACCCAAAGCTGCCTGCAAAAATATGTCTAGTTAGCAGCCAGTGCATGTGCTCCAAGGGCTACTGTGTCTTTAAAACAAACAAAGCCAACAATCTCCATCCAAAGTAGCCCATAGATTTTTAAAATAGTGGTTTTCTCAAAAGGATATTTTTCTGTGCATTCCCCAGCTCTGAGTTTGTATTTGGCTTGTGACATCAGTTGCAATGGATTATGGCTGGATGTGACACAGTTTGACTGATGCAGTGTGATGTGATAGATCACAATCCTATGTTTCAGCAGGGTTATTAAAAAATATCCTCCAATGCTGCAGTTAAGGAAACTGAATTAGCTTGTTTGTTTTTATCTTAGTAAGTTCCATAACACAATGCAAATTCATGTCAGGCATCCTTTTACTTAAATTTAAACACATTGTGGGCTGAAGGAAAGCTTAGGGCATGCCAGGTGGTTGTAGGTACTAATTATGGGTAATAATTTGTTCTATGGTTCAGCATATGCTTAGCTCTTGTTAGAACAGGCCCATTCCAGTTCTGTATTTCGTGGGGTATTTAACAAATTCAATCTCTCTCAATCTGATACCATTTAAAGCTTATGTGTTGTTATTAATTATTATCATTAGAGTCATGCACAGAGGACTCAGTTCATAGACCTTTGTGCTTGGCACTGTATGAACATTCAGGATGATATTCTGACCTCATTGATGACAACGGGACATTTTTACCACTGACTTCAATTAGGCCAGGATTTCACCTATAGTAAGTTGTAATTTTCTGCCCCAAAGAGCATATAGACTGAAAACGACACTTGGAATGATATAAATGAGTAGGGTGGGGAGAGGCAGAAGAGAGTTGAAAGGGCTAGGGAATAATACCAGGACATTTGGACATAGTCTAGCTGAGTACATAATCCACTGGAGTAATAAACCAATCAGTAGCAGTTTTCACAGTAATAGCAACTCCCCACCTGCCTCTCTATTATAATTTATCGTTTTGCCTGTAATTTTTCTGTTAATGGTATGTTTTCCTGTCGCCTGGATAGGGGAGAGCTGGGAAACCCATGAAAAAAATTATTCCCACACAGTCGTTAGAATAAAAAATAGAGATTCATTAGAGAGCCTATTAGTGCCGCCAGCATTTCAGCAGCAGCATTTCTGAATCAGTTCAACAATTTTCTACAAATATTTTCCAAGTTATTTTTTGGTTGCAAGAACATTAGTGGAAAGTGTCCACAATGACTCCAAGATCTCTTGTAACAACTAATTTAGACACCATTTTTTCCAATGTGCATTACTTTAATTTAATCTGTCATTTCGTTGCCCAGTCACCCAGTTCTGTGAGATCCCTTTGTAACTTCACAATCAGCTTTGGACTTAGCTATTCTGTGTATGGTCTGCAAATTTTGCCACCTCACTGTTCACCCCCTTTTCCAGATCACTTATGAGTATGTTGAACAGCACATGGCCTGGTGCAGATCCTGCAGGGACACCACTATTTACCTCTTTCCATTGTGAAAAGTACCATTTATGTCTATTCTTTCTTGCTTATCTTTTAACCAATTACTGAACCATAAGAAGACCTTCCTTCTCATCAAGCCTTCAGGCCACTACCCTTCCTACTTCTCCACGTGGGCACCAATGACACTGCCAAGAACGATCTTGAGCGGATCACTGTGGACTACGTGGCTCTGGGAAGAAGGATAAAGGAGTTTGAGGCACAAGTGGTGTCCTCCGCCATCCTCCCTGTTGAACGAAAAGGCCCAGGTAGGGACCGTCGCATTGTGGAAGTAAATGCATGGTTACGCAGGTGGTCTCAGAGGGAGGGCTTTGGATTCGTCGATCATGGGATGTTGTTCCAGGAAGAAGGATTATTAGGAGGAGACGGGATTCACCTAATGAAGAGAGGGAAGAGTATCTTTGCAGACAGGCTGGCTAACCTAGTGAGGACGGCTTTAAACTAGGTTCGATGGGAGATGGAGCCTAAGCCTGAAGGTAAGTGGGGAAGTGGGACACCACGAGGAAGCAGAAGGAGGAGGGTGCAACAGGGGAGACCTCCTGATTCGTACTGAGAAAGTAGGGCAATCGGCCAGTTATGTCAAGTACCTGTCCACAAACCCAAGAAGCCTGGGAAACAAGCAGGAGGAATTGGAAGTCCTGGCACAGTCAAGGAACTATGACATGATTGGAATAACTGAGACTATGTGGGGTAACTCACATGACTGGAGCACTGTCATGGATGGGTATAAGCTGTTCAGGAAGGACAGGCGGGGCGAAAGGGTGGAGGAGTTGCACTGTATGTAAGAGCACTATGATTGCTCTGAGCTCCAGTGTGAAACTGGAGATACTCCAGTTGAGAGTCTCTGGTTAAGCTTAGAAGCAGGAACAATAAAGATGATGCCATGGTGGTTGTCTGTTATAGACCACCAGACCAGGAGGATGAGGTAGATGAGGCTTTCTTCCATCAACTAGGGAAAGTTTCCAGTTCACAGGGCCTGGTTCTCATGGGGGACTTCAATCACCCTGATATCTGCTGGAAGAGCAACACAGCAGAGCACAAACAATCCAGAAAGTTTTTAGAGAGTATTGCGGACAACTTCCTGGTGCAAGTGCTGGAGCAACGAACTAGGGGTCGTGCTGCTCTTGACCTGCTGCTCACAAACAGGGAAGATTTGGTACAGGAAGTAGAAGTGTGTGGCATCCTAGGCAGCAGTGACCATGAGAGGGTCGAGTTCAGGATCATGACAAAAGGAAGAAAGGAGAACAGCAGGATATGGACCATGGACTTCAGAAAAGCAGACTTTGACTCCCTAAGGGAGCTGATGAGCAGGATCCCCTGAGAGGCTAACATGAGGGAGAAAGAATGTGGAGAATGCTGAGATACGCAATGCCTTTTTTGCCTCTGTCTTCACAGACAAGGTCAGCTCCCATACTACTGCACTGGGCGGCACAGAATGGGGAGCAGGTGAACATCCCGCAGTGCTGAAGGAACAAGTCCAGGACTATTTAGAAAGATTGGACATACACAAGTCCATGAGGCCAGATGCATTGCATCCAAGGATGCTGAGGGAGTTAGCTGATATGATTTCAGAGCCATTGGCTATTATCTTTGAAAGCTCGTGGCAATTGGGGGAGGTCCCTGATGACTGGAAAAAGGCAAATATAGTGCCCATCTTCAAGAAAGGGAAGAAAGAGGATCCAGGGAACTACAGCCTGGTCAGCCTCACCTCAGTCCGCTCATCAATGTAACTATGCCAATATAACTTTTCAGCATGGACCAAGCATTCAGCAGTATTGAAAAGCTCAGCCCCATCTCAAAGCATATGCAGCATGAGGTAATAGATGGATTAAAATTATTAGAGGCCTAAGAAAGCTCCATTGTTAGAGGCCAGGAGAGACTTAAAAGATCAGGATTGTTTATTTTGAGAGGAGATGAAAAACGTTTCCTGCCTACTCTATGTACTTTTGTTAAGCATGCAGCATACGTAGTCTGGCCCAGTCTTCTTTGCCTACTAGAATATGCAGTGTGCCTAGTGGTTCTAGCAGGAGGTGGTGGCCAGGACACCTGAGTGATCTTACTGGCTCTGTTACTAAGCTTGTGCCTCAGCTCACACGCCCGTAAAACTAAGATAATAAGCAGATATTGACACCTACTGGGGGTATAAATACGAAGAAATATAAACTGAGAGAGCTGTCGGATTGGACAGCCAGGAAAGGCACATGCAAAACGCGCAGCAGCATTGACCACATTTACCAGAAGCCCCCATATTGGACGGCCCACCTACGATCAGATTCGCGCACACAATGACGAATGAGGGAATGATCAGCCCAGCGTAAACTGAATCAGGAAAGCCATTGTTGCCAGCTACGCACTTTTGTCAAATAAAAGGCAAAAGTGACGCAGCGTTCTGGCTGGCGTATGCCACGGAGCAGTCACACCTCACAGCACAAGAGACAAATACAGTTACATTGCAAGGGAAGATTTTGTAGAGGGCTGGAATATCATTAAGTTGGGAGACACTCATACGTCTGTCAGCTATGTTATTTTAACCAAGTGGGAGTAGAAACTTTCTTTTCCTAGTAGTCAGTAGCTGGTGGCTGGTTTTACTTCGAGGAAGGGGTCACGTGAGGATTAATTTAGGCTTATAAGGCAATTGGAACATGCACTCAGAGAGGGCACGATCCAGTGTGTGCAACAGGGCCTATTCTACAAACCTGGCACTTGGTATCTTCAGTTTGCCTTACCCAGTGCAGTGAGTGTTGTCTGTAAAAGCCACATAGCTGAAGGCTCCATTCTATTCACCTTCCCAAACCTGCCTGTCCCATTTCACTCGTAGAGGGGTTGGAGTGGGAGGTGGAGTGTCTATTCACCCATGAGCCTTACAAATAACCTTTACCTGTTCAAATGGGTGAAAGTCAGACAGACCTTCAATCCCTGGGCTCTCCTGAGGGCAGGGATTGCTTCTTCCACAACCCCCCGAGGGGTAACAAGACATCCCAAGGCAGGAGGGGTGAGGGGTGAAAGGAAGCAAGCTCTTATCTGCTTCATAATGTCCAGCAGAGAGCAGAGTGCCACCCGGTCTCAGAGAGGCTGAAACATGAGAGAGAGTTTAGGGTGTGTGGGTGCCCGGCGAGGGGGAAGAGAGAGAGAGGCTGTGTGTACTTTCCAACATCACTTGTCCAGCTTCTCATGCCAACAGTCTCATCGAACTGGTGTGTGAGTGAAGAGAGAGAGGGAGCAGGTGGTGCATGTCTCGGACCGGGTAAGTGAGAGAGCGCTCAGGTGTGTTTGTAGGAGGTTTGGGTGAGATGTGCACCTTGGCATTTATGGTAAGAGTGGGCTAGTAGATTTTTGCCTCCGCTAGTAAATTTTTTAAGCAATTCACTATGTAGGTGAGGGCAAGGGGCTTGAGTATTGTGTAGAAAGGACCAGAAGCCAATGGAGGGATTCCAAGAGGAATGACTGGCTCTCAGCAGTGGAAGAGAGAAAGCTGGGTGAATGATTGTTTAAAATCTTCAGCAAAAGTTTCCCCCCAGAAATACAGGTTCAATGATGTAGGGTCGCAGAAGAGATTTGTAACACGTTGGATAGAGATAGGGGCTTGACGGGTCTGGTCTGAATCAGTTTGATAAGCGGAGTTGCTCGGCCTAGTAAACAGGCTGTGCAAGGCCATGTGAAAGTAGTTGCGCTGCCAAAGGAAGAGGAAAGTTAGGAAGCAAGGTCACGTGCTGTAAATTTGCCAGTGCTAGCTGTACCTTAGAACTGATATGCTCTGCTGTACATAAAAGCTTGGAATGCAAGCTGTGCAATGAGACTCAGCCATGAATCCACTCACATTGCGTGGCAAGAGCCCCCAGCAGCCGCTTCGCCACGCACCCTAGGGTCTCCCGTTGCTGTTTGGAGTGTAAGCTGTGATTACAGATAAGTGCACCTAACTGGTGTGGGCACCTGGTATCCAGAACCTTGCAGGCAGCTGTAAGCAGCGATGCCTGGCATAACAAATGATCTCTTCACATGACTATTGGTCAGTAGAGAGCAAAAGACACAGCATGAGTCCAGCAAGCTCACGAGATGCTTGTGCAAGGCCAGTGGCGCCACGTTCGACTAACGTTCATTTCTTTTAAAAAGCCACAACAAACGGCTCCAGAATGTCCCGGCAAGACCTCCTGTGCCATGTCGGGGATTTGACAAGAGGAAAAAGGTGAGATTCACATGATGTGTGACCCTCCCCATCCCAAACACTGACCCTCCACACTCACTTCCCTTCCTCACTGCAAATTCACACAAAAGGAGGTGATTTCACAACACAGTGTTCTCAACCAGCAGCGCCCCAGGGGTCCCGCTTATCCCTCCTTTCTGGGCTCCCTCTTAGTGCCTAATCCTGCCAACAAGGATTAAATCCAGCTCTGTGCAAAGGGTTGGCACAAGGGACACTTTAGTCTCACTTCAGCCTATTTTGAAGAATTAAATGGGTTTTAGGGTGCACCAGGGCTCATGAGCTTGGTGCCGGCGCTCTGCAGCCGGTTGAATTTCACCTTAATGAATGCTTACAACTGTGCGTAGTGTTCGCAGTGTGATGGCTCACATGTAAAGATTCCCACTGACTTCAGTGGACTTTGTTTCGGCCTCTGCCCCTTAGTGAGTGTTTGTAGAAATGGGTCCTTGGGAGTCTTTCCACTGACTTCCATGGGCATCAGATCAGGGCTAGAGGCTGAAGCATCGGAGCAGAGGTTGTCACATATTTTGCACTGTGGTCAGCTCAGAGTATGTTGCCAGTGCTTAATAAAGAATGACACCAACAAAGGAGGGGAAAATTCTGTGGTTAGGAAAAGAGATTTTTGCTCACCAAGCTTTATTAACCGGTATCCAGTCCCTTTCAGAGCCAAACTGTAACAAAGCAGGGTTGATGTTTTCAGAACCAGTTTCATGATATGAGAATGAGATTTCATGTGGCAGGCCCACAGAGGCTGGACTTTGAAAATAATCGGCTTTTACATTGCAATCAGGAAATCATGTCACTTAGACACATCCAAAAAATGTGTAAAAGTAATGCTAGCTTCCCAAATTCAGCCACTACAGTATCTTAGTCCATTCACTAGGCACATTTTCACACAGAATAATGAGTGACAAAAATAACTGACCTACTTACGACGCTGCAAATACCTGTGCCTCACATTTGGGGGAACTGAAATCAGCATGGAGACGTTTAGAACAAGTCTATTCTTGCATATCCTTGAAGTCTCTGTAAATCATTCCAGTTTGGACAGTTTTTAATGTAATTTTCTGTACACCTTGCAAGCTCCCTGGAGCGGTTTTCGTGGTTTAGATGTGTCCATATTGAATACAGAACCCTGAAAATCATTAATATTTTAACACTTGCTCTGCTGTTTTAGAGGAGACTCCATTCCCAATATTATAGTTTGCTCGATGGATTGCAAAGCCTCCTAATGAGGCATATGAAACCAGAGACCTGCGCTGTCCTCTTATTTGTGCTCTGACCCATGGCTTGGAGAGCTGAGGGGCATCCCATCCAACAAGACAGAGACCACAACTAGCTCCTGCCTCCCTCTTAAGGCAATGACAACCATATTAAACTACAGGGTACGGACTTTCCCCCAGTACCCTCACAGCAAGTTTCCTTTCTCCTTTTGGCACCGTGGAAGTTTTCCAAAGTTGGGGAAGCTTTGAAAGTTAGAGAGAGGGAGAGAGAAAAAGGAGACACTGAACACACACCTCTTCATTCTATTGCACTCAGTAGCAAGAAGGAGAAAAGGGAAAGGAAGTGGGGGGGAAATAAAAAATGAAAATCAAAGAATGACTCTTTCAGGTTTTTGAAAACCAAACTGAAATGAAATAAAAGTTTCATTTTGCTTCCCTTTGAAATTTTCCTGTGAAAAATCAGAATTTTCAAATATAAAATATTGAATGAAAAATTTTTGTTTGAAAATTTTTACCAAAAAAAGAGGTGGGGATGGGGTGGCTTATCAGTTATTTTGAGGCCTTATAGGACATCTTTCCTTTCTCCTTGGTTACCACTTCAGTCAGAGATAGTGGAGTCCATATTGCCAAAGATTCTATGGACCTTTTAAAATGAAGTCATCCATTTTTAGCCACTCAATTTATTATTAAAGACACACAGAGCTGGAATACTCTAAGTCTATCATTATTTTCTCACACAGATGAGTCCTATCTCCCACATTAATTATCTTTTCCAAGTTCTTCCAGTCCCTGTCCACTACTTTTGTCTCTTCACTCTCCCTTGTATCAGGTGTGACCACCTTATATAGTCCTTTGCAGTCTGTGACGCCCCTTCTATCAGGGGTAATTATGTGCCCAGTCTTTCACCCTCCCCTTTTATTGGGGCAACCAAGAGCCCACATTCTTTGCCAATTGTAATGGGGTACACACATTGCAGGCAGCACCTCCTCCTGGCTGTCCTGTCTCATCCTGTGACACCTCTCATTCCCTGCAGCCTCCTCTTTGTGACTTCGGCCTCCAGCCAGGTCACTTACGTGGTTTCCTCTTCCAAGGGTTACTCAAAGTTCTTCTGCACAAATAGTCCCAGGCAGTCTTCTCTGCCACTGCTCTGATAGTGCCGCTTCCCCAGCAACTGGTAGGGGAACGCAGGCCTGCCCATTACTCCGAGTCCTAGCCATGGATACTAGACCTGCCAACTGTGGTCTGCTTTCCCTCAGCCCTTGTTGCTCTTTTCCTGGACTCCTTCCTGTAACTTCTAGCTCCCCCGCTTCTCTGGACGTACCAGATCAAACTCCCTCCTCCCAAGGAGTAGCTATCGACTACTGAACACTCTTGCCTCAAACACACCTCCCTTCTCCTAGGGCGTGACTGTAGACTTTCCCAGAAGCTCCTTTTCTGTGTAGGTGGACACCCCATCACAGTCTGTTTTCTGTGGAAATTTTTGGCTTTTTGTTGAAACCCTGAAATGGTCAGTTTTCAGTCTTTGGCTTCTTGGTTTCTGGATGAAAAGGTTTTTGGCTTTGGGGTTTTCAGACTTTTGACAAAGAGTTGAAACTTTCCATAGAACGTATTGACGAAACAATATTTTTTCACTGTCTTCAAAATTTTCTACAGAAAACCCCCCATATTTTCCAACCTCCTCTGTGCAAGACAATGCTAGTATTTGAATGAACAGTCCAAATTCAGCCTTCAACACACTAATATTTAATGTCTAAGACAGAGGCTGATTGTCTAAAATCAATTCAATATTTTTAAAAGCCCAGGCCCCAGATTTTCAAAATGGGTACTCAGGTCCAGCGCTTAAATCTATATTTGGACATAAATAAGTAGTCTGGTTTTCAAAAGTGTTGCGTATTCAGAGCGTCATTTGAAATGAATGGGCACTTTTGTGTCCTGCACTGAAAATAAAACCACTTATTCAGGTACTGAAATATAAATTGCAATTAAAGCTATTTGTTTAGATGCTGAAATATGGATTCAGGAGTCTAACTTGTGGGCGTTCATTTTTGAAGATCTTGGTCTGGGTTTTTCTATATAAAGGATACATAGGTATTTGGGAGTTAGCTATTAAAATTCCTACTGATGTTCACTCTAAGTTTGGGATGGAAAATCTGGAAATGTGCTTCTATGTCATCTTTATGCACAATCCAGTTGAATACCCACTATCCACAGTTACATAGAATCTACTGAATAGTTCAGACAGGATTGATGGTAAAAAATATTGGTGCTGTAGATCTGCCATGGGCTCTTGCAAAGGATTCTGATGGGACTCTGCATTTATACAGGTGTTTTGGTAAATGGTCAAGAGAAAAGCTGGTGTGATTTGGGGTTTTACCCTACAACTAATTGTGCCAGATCCTTATCTGCTGTAAATCAATAGCTGAGAGACTGTCTATTGCTGCCTTACCTTATATTCTTCATATCCTTTCTATGAGCATCTGGTTCCATGCAGTCTGGAACATGTTTGCAATGGAAGGCCTTTTGCCACCTCTGGCTGATCTA
Source organism: Mesoclemmys tuberculata (assembly GCA_007922155.1). Lineage (NCBI taxonomy): Eukaryota > Metazoa > Chordata > Testudines > Chelidae > Mesoclemmys > Mesoclemmys tuberculata. The sequence continues at coordinate 19,546,725 of ML675655.1, forward strand.
CAGAGGCTGTGAGTCCACCAAAGCTCATACTGTAGTGACTGACACATTTCACCTCTTGGAGGTTATTGTTTCAATCCTAGGTGTCAGAACCAGAGCTGGACAGGCCACATTTCAGCTTCCTATGACCCCAGTTCAGCAAAGTACTTAAGCCTGTGCCTCACTTTAAAACTTCATTGCAAATGAGACATGTTTTTTCACCTTGCCGAATTAGTCTATGACATGCATTCAAGGTGTCATATTTCTAAATGGAAAATAAATTGAATCCACCCTGAAATATGTATTTCTGGTCCATAAATGGAAGCAATGTTTTCAAGCACCATCACTTTATGTTACACGTACTTTAGATTATAGGTTAGTTTTTATTCTGCTCAGACATGGTTAAACTAGAAACTATTGTTCTGTTTCTGGTAACCTGTGGATTCAATAAAGGAATCAGCCAAGTGTGCCGTGTCCCCAAGGGCTGTAAAATAATGTATGAAGTCCTTTATCCATGGCAGAGCCTGCATGGACAATGTGATGATATGGGGACTCAGGGACTCTGTCTATATATATTTTATGAATTCTGATGGATGTTATGAAGTTGTTATAATAACATTGTTGTATCACGGAATCCCTCCAAGTGGATGTGGAATCCACCATTTGATGACAGGAACGTAGCCTGTTTCTGCCATACCAGGGTAGTCATTAGACCTTAAATCGTGTCCATACCTTGGGACAATTGGCAAACAGAAGACAGTCACAACCCGTATATAGTACTGGTGCGTAAAAAAGGCTAATTGCAGAAAGCTGAAGAAAATTAAGAGCAAAATTGATTGGGAGGAAAAATGTATATTAAAAATATGAATGAAAATTGGGAATTGTTTAAGAACTGCTTACTAGGTGGCCATAAAGCCACAATTTCACTATCATCACAAGTTTAGCTAAAGGACCATGCTGGTTAAGAAGAGAAGTGATGGATATTTTATTTATTAGAAATAAAAAACAATTGATTACATATGAAAAAGGTAATATAGATAATAGCAATCAATATGAATTAGAAGTTAAATGTAGAAAATTGATAAGGGAAGCTTAAGACAGAAGGGAAAACTCCATGGCTGACTGGGTTACAGACAATAAGAAGTATAACAGGAACAAAAGAAATTCTAGCAATGATATAGGCCTATCACTAGATGGAGTTAGTAAAAGGGTCAATAGTGAGGCAGAGAAGGCTGATGCATTCAATAAATATTTTTATTCTGTATGGATGACTAACTACTTTCTAGTCCATTCATAACTAAGAAAGATGTTATGGCATCTACTAGGGATAAAAAAAATTAAATAAGCAGGGTTGGGTAACTTACGTCCTACTGGCCTAAAAATGCTAGCTGAGCAGATCTCTGATTTTATTTTTTAATAAATTTTTTAATTCTTGAGAAATCCCACAAGACTGTAAAAGTGCTAATATTGTGCCAATATTCAAAAGGCGCAAGTGAGATAACATAGGTAATTATAGATGTAAATCTGTTATCAATACTGGACAAAATAATCGAATCCTGTGTCGGATTTTCTAGCAGCAAAGAATTGAGAATGGGAATATAATTATTAACGAGTCAACATGGGTTTTATGGAAACAAACCTGATTTCGTTCTTTGATGAAATTATGAGTTTGGCTGATAAAAGTAACTGTGTAGATGTAATATACTTTGATTTTTGTGAGGCATTTGACTTTGTACCACTTGACATTCTGATTAAAAATCAGCACTATACAATATCAACAAAGCACATGTCAAATGGTTTAGGAACAGACTGACAGATCTCAAAAAGTAGTCGTTAATTGGGAATCAGCATCAAATATGGGTGTTTCTAGTGAGGTTCTGTGGAGACTGGAGTAGGCCTGATGTTATTAAATATTTTTATCAATGGTGGAAATAACCGTAAGAGCCAATGGTTGGAAGTTCAAGCCAAACAAATTTAAATTAAAAATAAAGCAGGTTTTGGTGATTAACCTTTGGAAAAAACTACCAAGGGAAGGGCCGTATTCTCCATCTCCTGATGTCTTCAGATCCAGACTGGATGCTCTTCTGGAAGATGCTTTAGCCAAACAAGTTGTTGGGCTCAGGACAGGGGTAACTGGGTGGAATTTTCTGGACTGTGCTATAAAGGAGGTCAAACTAGATGACCTAATAATCCCTTTTGTCTTTAAAAATCTCTGAATATATGACTGTCAAACTTTTAGGACTTTATCCAATAAGTTGCAGGACCAGAGGTTGCCAATACAGTTGCTTGTCTAAATATCAATTTTTATGTGTATTACAGCAAATAAATAGGCATCCAAGTTCCATGACGCTTGCCCAAAAACATGGCCACCTTGCTTGGTTATTTTCAGGACAGACAGTTTGAGAAACCTGTGAGAATACACACAACTAGAAGACAGTCAGGTCACTGACAGTGCATGGCTGGGAGAAAGAGGCAGAAAGGGTCTTCCTCCACAGTAGGACTTGGCAATACGTTTCAAACAAAATGTTTTTTCATTGAAAAACGGCCTTCTTTCAAAAAACAACATTTTGCAAAATGTGTTGACTTTTTAGAAATCATCAGTTTTTTTGCAAAATTTACTGATTTTGATTAAAATGTTGTATAAATGGTTATTAAAAGTTTTTGTTTTGTTTCTCCATTTTATGTTAAATAGTCAATTGTTAGACCAAAATTGTGGGAACAGATTGAAAATGTGGATCCATTCTGAATCCTGGGAAATGGCTGTTGTTACAGGAACGCTCTACAAATGAGAGCTGTCTGCATAGATGGAAATAGCTAATAGCTCAGGTGCCACTTGATGGTTCCAATGAGAGGAAGGGTTTTGCTTGCCCAATAAAACATGTATTTGTGTGCTGCAAAATGACTTCCTCTGGCAGCTCTGTACACAGGAATGACTTGGAAATTCTGAAATTTGCCATGATTTTCTTTTCCAGTTTGTGACCAGCTCTCTTCCTCAGCAAACTCCATGCAGAGTCCTGAAGCATTCAAAGTCAGAGAGGGGAAGGCATAGTCACAACTCCACCTCACCCGCTATGGAAAGGAGCACTCTGTTCCATCCCGTGGGTTAATGCAGACGGCCTGATCCCCTGTGCCGGCAGGGAGGTCCGAGAGGCATTGCGTCTCTCTCAGGCAATGTGGCTCAATACTGCCTCCAATGCAGGCAAACCCTAGCCCTGTGTTTGTAGCCCATTGTCTCCATTTTCATATGGAAAATTGCTCAAGAAAATACACGCATAACAAACTCAAGATGTCACCACCATCAAGCATTTCAATCCCAACTGCACTCATCACAGCTCAAAGCAGGGAGACTTGCAAACATCTAATACAAGCAGGAACGATGAATAATATATGAATGAAAAAGCAAAACCCAGGAAACAGTCAGAAGTCTGATTGCTAATTGCTGTACATTCCACACAGCAAACTGACAGACAGGAAGACCCGTTGCATGGATGGATCATAGCAGCAGATGCAGCACACTGGAACAACACACACAGCACTGAGGCCAGGCAGACCACGGTACCTCCCTCCTCTGCACACACCACCCGAGCTCGCAGCCTGGGAGGGACAGCCGGACTGTCACTTAATCCTGCAGCTTCTTCTCTGCAGCACGTCCAAGACCTGAGCTTTTCTCTCAGTCTCCACAGCTAACACATTTCCCCATGCCTTCATTATCTCCCACCTCTTCTCTTTCTTCTCTCTCTCTCTCTCCTAACTTGCTGCACTCCAGTCCATGCAAAATGCAGCCGCCAAAGCCTTCTTCCTAGCTGAACTCAGATCAAGTTACTTCCTTACTCCAGTGCCTCCAATGGTTCCCCTCACCTACCAAGTAAAATGCAAAATACTTGCCTTTAACATCAAGAACTTTGCACAGTTCTGCCCCTGCCTGAAGAGGGTGACACTTGAAAAGTTCATTCAGCTGTATAGATATTACCAGTCCTGGCCATGATCCTAGATTTACACTGGGGGTCATGGATAGCTCTCCAACACAAATGAACTACATGGACCCACTGTAAATCTCTGCTCTAGCTTTTTCTCACATCCCGCTCACCCCCTTCGCTCAACTGATGATGCTGGGCTTAGCTATACATATAACTCGGTATTAAACTTATCCAGCCTTTTGTCTCTCTATCCGGTACCTGACCTCTGTTGGCCAGATTCAGCTCCATATGCTGGTTCAAGTTCATTCTTTGGTAACTGCATTGCTGAAACGCTATTACACCGAAGATAAGAATGGCCCATTTACTACAAGCTGGGTAAAATAATACAGAGTTTGATTTACATCTGGTGCTCTTTTAATTTCATCCCTGGCACAGGCAATTTCCGGGCCAGACGCTCCCTCTGGCTCCTTGTTTATTTGCACGGAAGTGAACGATTGTACCAGAGCTACGGAAAGCAAGGTGGGACACTCAAAATCCAAACCAGAGAGCCAAGTGCCTGAGTGCTCCCCAGTACGTTGGCCTGGAATAGACCTTCCCTCATCCCATGTGGGCTCAGACACTTCCCCCCTCCCACCACTGCCCTGGGCTTCTCAGGGGTCACTTTCCACCACACGCCACGGAAAACATAATGCTAGCCGAGATGGCCTTCTTGCTGTGTGTGGGCCCAAGGGCATTACCAGCAGCCGTAAAGGAGCTATATGGCAGGAAGCTATAGGCAAGCCAGGGCCTTGAGCTGGGGCAGAGGAACAGGGTTTCAGCCTCAATGGCCCTGCCTCCAGCGGTTCTGCAAACGGGACCTGGGGATCCCGGAAGGATTCACACTGAACCACGGACCAGCCTGCTGTGGTGCAGACCTTATGCTCCAGGGACTGACTTGTGGGGCAGTGCTCTGCGTAATGCCACACCTGGTGGGTTGTCAGTAGCAGGGACTGAACTTCTGGATCTTAAAGCATTGACCTCTACTGCCTGAGCGAAAAGAGCAGCCCCCTCAGCCATCGCTAGAGGAGAACAGGGTGCAGGGCACCTGTGCAGGCGTCCTCCCCTTAGAACCACACCTGTGGCACATCTGTCCACTGCAGCAGTAAGCCCAGGGCTGGGGTCTCTTTCTGATGTGCAGGAGTTTCCTTAAGCCCTTCCGAAAAGTGCCTGCTGGAATTATCCTGTCCAGGTGCTCAGGGAGACGCAGGTCTCCGCAGGTGCGGAGCTGACGCAGACAGATGTTTTCAGACCAGTTTCTTTAGTCCTCACTTTTTCTCTTTATCCTTGTTTTCTTCTCTTCTTCCTGGTGCAGGCTGCTTTTCCTCCATGCTAACTAACTGCTTGTTAGCTGCGTTGACAGCAAAACTTGCTGCAAAGCCAATGCCTCCCCTTGGATCCGACTCATTCCATAGCATTCGTTCTGTGTCACCAGCTGCACATTTGTTAGGTGACAGTTTTCACTTTATATTTCATTTGCCATGTGTCAGCCTAGTAACATGGATTCCGATTCCTTTTTGATGTTTTCATGTTATCTTCAAACTCTTCAAAGGCATAAATATTTGTTCTGCGCCTCGCTGTTTAGGATGCTACCATTAATTATTGCAATGCCCTCTTGTGGTTGAAACAGAATTGTGTTTTTAAAAATAACGAGTTTCAAGCTCCAGTGTGAAGTGCCCAAGACACTATGTGTTGGCAGACGGATGCTGTGGCAGTGCATCCTATGTGCACCTGTGCACTTAACCTATTAAAAATGCATTACAGACAGAAGATGTAATTCCGATCTGTTGTAACTGCCACCCCTGCCAGCCACTTTGCTGTCAAGTAAAATAATGTTTAATTAACAATATTATGAAGCCAGGAAACCCCAAATGAAGATTATATGTAAAATATAAATCTAATGCAAGACTGAAAATGCACAGGTAAGGTCATTGTCCATCCTTGCCTCACCCATGTACCCCCGCTAACCAGGCTGGGCTGCATTGTTCTATTTCGAGGCACACCTGCCAGGGGAGAGGAGTGGCAGATTATTGCCCCCACGACTCTCTTTGCAGATTCATGTAGTGACAAGAGGTATGTTTCTCTCTGCCCTGTGTCCATCTGTAAAAGAAGCCGTGGGCTAGGGATGGAGGAGTTTGCTTTAAATAGCGCCCTAGTGGGAAATCACTGGACACTTAAGAGTCTGGAAAGCTGTGTGATTAATTTTTTAAAAGAATGATGAATGCAGCTGCTTTGTGAATGACTACTCTAATTATCATTTATTATTTGTATTATCATAGCACTTAGGAGCCTCAGCCACAGACAAGGACCCTGTTGTGCCAGGTGCAATACAAAACAGAAAAAAAAAAGACGGTCCCTGCCCCAAAGATCTAACAATCTGTCTTCATGCCCCTGGCTGATTTTAGGTCAAGGATGCAGGAACAGAGGGAAGGTTGTTTGGGTGAACCTTAAGTGTGCATTTCCATATTTTCCGACATGTATATTTTGTGCGTGTTTGTGCCAGCTTTCCACGTTTTGTTTTCAAAAACCAAAATATCATTTGAAGAAATGTTCAAAATCAATGCTGCTGCATTTACTACCCCTTACCTTCCTCTGAACTGACGATTTTGCCTGAGTTTCCGTAGCTTTTAAAAAATGAATGAATTGACCAGTGACAAGAGTCCTGTCAGACCATGCCAGGAGCGGTGGAGCTCAGCGCTGGCTCTTCCACATCCCTGTGGGCGTCTCTCATTATCTTCCCAGGTATTCCTATGGCTTTCATCACTGCCATATCGGGGCACTTCCAGCTTAGTGGCCAAGGGCTACGGTATTTTCAATGAAGGGCCCCTGCTGTGGAGTTCTTAGAAATGGAGATCGGGGAGGGCCTGAGTTTTCTCCGTCAGGATGGTACACCTGGCTGTCCAGGATCTCCCACACTAATGGCCTGGCTCATGGAGACAAAGCAAGCACGTGCTGACTCAAGAAAGTGACACGACAAGGGGGGACGGTCAGTCTAGTGCCATTCAGTTACATGGTCTGTGCTCAGCTATGACATTGCAGCTGACAGATGCCAAACTGGCTAGCTACAGTTATCTCACCAAGTGTATGTTTGCCACAAACATGCTCTTTAATGTGGAGAAGCGCTCTAGTGATGAATGGAGCCCCAGAATACGATGGGGAGGATGCAAAGACCATGGAGCAGCCAAAGGGAATTAGGAAGAAAACAAGGTTATTTTGATGTCATGCTCTACAAATGGAACATTACGTCAAGTCTAGGGAAGAGGAATCAGACGTGGAATAAATGAAGTGTTCTGTGTCCACGTATCAGGGAGTAACGTGACAAGGAGTGAATTATGGGATCAGAACGTGAAGAAAAACACCCATCAAACCACCTCTCGTCAGCTTTAGCAGTTTTCATGCAGACTTTGGGTGCCTAGAATGCCGGCACAGAACACAGACAATTGCAGCTCCATCCCTTTTACCAGCCAATAATATGCAATTAAAGTGCTGCCGGGAGCGTTTGCAGGTCACTTGAGGCAGACAGTCGCCCTGTGCATTGTGTGTTCTTCTCGCAGTCTGAACTAGCCAATGGGAATGGAGATCTTCTGACCTGGGTTCGGTACCATTTTTACATGTAGCACCTCTGGAAAAGTAATACTTGTTTATGGGGATAGCAATAATGGCCCCTGTCTCTCCAGCCCTGTAGTGGACCAGTTGTCTCCTAGCCTTCCAGCTTATGTCCTCAGACACACACCTGCCAGGGAGTAGAGCCTGTTATTTATTCACTGTCCTGTTCATCTGTACGTCTCTATAACTCAGAACATCGCTGAGCATTAGAAAGGAAGCCACATCTCCATTATGTTGCAGAGCACAGATGACAAGGAGGAGAGCATTGTAAAGCAGGACTGGTTGTGCTAAAGGAAATGCGGAAAAGCTGCTTTCGAAACAATTCGCTCAATTGTACATTCCACAGTCAGGTGAATTTTCCATCGACTCGCAGCAGAATCTGGCTCATTAGGGAAGAGTCAAAAATTCTTTCCGAAATACTGGCTGAGCCTTGGGGACCAGCCCTTGCCGCACAGTAAAAGAAGCAGTTAGAGGCAAAAAAGCATCCTTTAAAAACTGGAAGTTAAATCTACTGAAGTCAATAGAAAGCAGCATGAACTCTGGCAAGTGGAAAAAGATAATTACATAGGTCAAAAAAAGAATTTGAAAAGCAACCAGCAAAAGACTCAAAAAACCAAGAGCAACATATTTTTAAGTATACCAGAAACAGGAAGCCTGGTGAACAAGCAGTAGAACCTCTGGGCAATCAAGGTGCTAAATGAACACTGCTAAATCAAGGTGCTAAATGATAAGGCCATTGTGGAGAAGCTCAAAGAATTCTTCGCATCAGTCTTCACTGCAGAGGACATGAGGGAGATTCCCACACCTTAACCATTCTTTTTAGGTGACAAATCTGAGGAACTGTCCCAGGTTGAGGTGCCAATAGCAGAGGTTTTGGAACAAATTGATAAACTGAACAATAATCAGTCACCAGGACCTGGTGATATTCAACCAAGAGTTCTGAAGGAACTCAAATATGAAATTGCAGAAAGTATGGTGTGTAACCTATCACTTAAATCATTCCGTGCCAGATGACTGGAGGATAGCTAATGGGACACCTGTTTTTAAAAGACTCCAGAGGGGATCCTGGTAATTACAGGCTGGTAAGCCTAACTTCAGTACCAGGCAAATTGGTCGAAACCATATTAAAGAGCCGAGTTATCAGACAACTGAGATGAACACAATGTATTGGGGGAGAGTCAACACAGCTTTTGTAGATGGAAATCATGGCTCACCAATCTACTAGAACTCTTTGAGGGGTCAACAAACATGTGGACAAAGGTGATTTGGTAGATATACAGTATTTGCACTTTCATGGGGAACCTTGTCAAAGGCTTTCTGAAAGGCCCTTAAGCAAAGTAAGTAGTCATGGGATAAGAGGGAAGGTCCTCTCCTGGATCGGTAACTGATTACAATACAGGAAACCAAAGTTAAGAATGGTCAGTTTTCAGAATGGAGAGCGGTACATAGTGGTATCTCCAGGGGGCCATACTGTGGCCAGGACTGTTCAACACCTTCATAAATGATCTGGAAGGAGGTAAGCAGTGAGGTGGCAGAATATGAAGATAATACAAAATTACTCAAGATAGTTAAGTCCAAAGCTGACTGAGAAGGTTTACAAAAGATTTCTCAAAACTGGGTCACAGAACAACAAAATGGCAGACGAAATTCAGTGTTGATAAATGCAAAGTAATGCACATTGGAAAATATCATCCCAACTATATATACAAAAGGATGGGAGCAAAATTAGCTGTTATCACTCAAAGAAAGAGATCTTGGCGTCATTATGGATAGTTTTCTGAAAACATCAGAGAGGTTTTGTGCAGCAGCAGTCAAAAAAGCTAACAACAGAATGTGAGGAGTCGTTAGGAAAGGGATAGATAACAACATAATAAATATTGTAATGCCACTATATAAATCCATGGTACGCTCACATCTTCAGTCCTGTGTATAGTTCTGGTCACTCCAGCTCAAAAAGATATTTTAGAATCAGAGAAGGTACAGAGAAAGGCAGCAAAATGATTAAAGGGTATGGAACAGCTTCCATATGAGACGCAATTAAGACTGGGATTTTTCAGGCTGGAAGAGAGATGACAAAGGGCAGTTATGACAGAGGCCTATAAAATCATGACTGGTCTGGAGAACGTGAATAAGGAAGTGTTATTTACTCCTTCACATAACACAAGAACCAGGGGTCACCCAATGAAATTAACAGGGAGCAGGTTTAGAACAAAGAAAAGGAAGTATTTCTTTACACAATGCACCGTAACCCTGGGCAACCTGTTGCTAGTGGATATCGTGAAGGCCAAGTCTACACCGGCGTTCAGCAAAGAATTAGATTAATGCATGGAGAACAGGTCCAGCAATGGCTATTAGCCAAGATAGTCAGGGATGCAACCCCTGCGCCCTCAGTGTCCCTAGTGTCTGATGGCCAGAATTTGGGAGGGGGTGACTGAGGATGGGTCACTCAATGATGGTCTGTTCTGTTCATTCCCTCTGAAGCACCTGTAATTGGCCACTGTTGGTAGACAGAATCTGGGCTAGATGAACCAAATTGTCTGACCCTGTCTGGCCCTAGTTATGTAGGTCCTTTGTTGAGACAGCTCTGCAAGAGAAGCTAGGTAGGAGAAGTTTGTTATTGGAGGTTTTCTCTTTTTGCTGATCCCTGTCCAGACTGATAGTTTCAGAACTGCTTTTCTCTTCCCCCTCGGCCGGGCGCTCCAAGCACAGCCCCCTGGCATGCAGAGGGCTTTCTGCTTTGGGAACATGATCATTTGGGGGCGATTCTTTCTTCAGCCCTTAGTTTTTCCTTTTCAAATATCCCTAGGATTAGGATTTCCTTAGCTTTAAGGAGGCCTCTTTCACTCCCTCTCTCTGCCCTCATGGCTTCTGTTCGGGGGGGAAAAGAAGTGAGAGAGACAGATGGATACCACTGTCATGACTCCAAGTGGGGCTGATGGTAGGGAGGAAAAGTTTCTTTCCACCAGGCCCGTGAGAGAGATCTGCATGAAAGGGGCAAATTCAGCAGGTCAAAAAGCACTTTCTGCTCTCTTCACCTCCAGGGTCTCAATGAGAAGGTGACTTTTTCAGCCACAAACACTTCAAAGAAAACTGGAGTCTTTTGACTCCAAGTTGGAGTCAGCTTTGAATACAGTAGTGGTCTTAGACTAGAGCAGTGTGGCTAAAATGTGAGGCCAAGTCCCAGGCTGAGGAGCTGGGCTGGGCAATTTGGGGATGTTGTGAGGAAAGAAGAGAGAGGTATCTTACCCTCGGGTCACAGAGGCCAAGAGGGCTAGGTCAGTGCCCAGACCCCCTTCCCCAAGAGTGTTGTATAGGGAGCTGGGTTAGATTCACTCCCACAGAGGAAGGAAAACAGACAGCAGCTGAGAAGAGAATTAATCATTTTCATGTGCAAAGTGACAGGAGCAAAGCTGTAACTGGGACATGAATTAAAGATTCATTAGGGCCTTATCCTGCTCTTAGACTGATTTAATGCCTCTCCATTTCCACTGGCTTCAGTGGAATCTCTCCATTGGTGTAACTGGAGCGGAGTTAGGCCCCATATCTGAACACAGTGAGTCCTGGAGCTGGTGAGATATTTTCCTAAATCCACAAATCTCAGGCACTGGGGCACTCTGGAACCAACCAGAGCTGAGGAGTTATTGAAGGTTTGGCCCCTTTGTTGGCTCTTGCCCAATGGCTGCTTTCCACATGGCCGCTGTCAGCGCAGAGCACCATCCAATGAGAGTGAGGGGCCGACCCACATCTGGCAAAGCACACCCAGAGGAAATGTGGTGCTGAAGAATGTTCCATTGTCCAGCTTTTCCAAGACAATTTTCTGCATCGACTGGAGGCGAGTCACTTTGGAAAACGTTTCCCAAAGCACATAAGTGACTCAGGAGTCTAAACCACATTTTCAAAAATGATGCAGGGCTTGATTTTTGGATGTATTTATGTGCCTGAAGATTCAGGTAGGCACTCGGGGATTTTCAAAAGCACTTAGGCGTAGAGGCAGAGCATCTAGGGTCAGAGTATGAAGCTTAGCTCAGTAATAAGCACTGTGGAGTGCAGAGTAATATGAGCCACAGGTGGTAGAGATAAGATTTGAATGAATGATGCTGTGGTTCCCACCTAGGCTACAGAGCACCTTCTGGGAGATACTGCTCCATGCACAATATTGCTTGCTTTTGCCACAGAGCAGAACAAGCAGCGGGAATGAACAACACCGTGGAATGTCGCACAAAACGTGGCGCAGTTGGGAGGCGTGAGACACAGGAATTCTCCCCTGGCCTGCAGAGCTGAGTGTAATGCAGCTTAGTGCTGTTGGCAGTGCAACGCAGCCTTAACTGACCAGAGCTTCTGGCTTCCAAAGACTTAATTTTACTGGGAAGCAAAATCATAGCAAATGGATCAGGTCAGAGTCTCATGGAAGTGGTTGGCTTGTCTGTTAGTGGGAACTAGTTGCAAAACTGGAAAGTAGAATCAGAGAAGATTAGAGTTGGAAGGGACCTCAGGAGGTATCTAGTCCAACCCCCTGCTCAAAGCAGAACTAACCTCAGCTAAATCATCCCAGCCAGGGCTTTGTCAAGCCACAGCTGAAAAACCTCTAAAGATGGAAATTCCACCACCTCCCTAGGTAACCCATTCCAGTGCTTCACCACCCTCCTAGTGAAAAACATTTTCCTAACATCCAACCTAGACCTCCCCCACTGCAACTTGAGACCATTGCAGCCCCCTAATAATTTTTTTTGCCCTCCACTGGACTCTCTCCAACTTGTCCACATCCTTTTTGTAGTGGGGGGCCCGAAACTGGACACAATACTTCAGACGCAGTGTCACCAATGTGGAATAGAGGGGAAGAATCACTTCCCTGGATCTGCTGGCAATGCTCCTACTAATGCGTCAAAGCATTCACAGCATTTGTGTGTAACAGCCCATGTGCACCTACCTGCTAACCTGATCCAGCCAAAGCCCATTGTAGGCAAAGGAAAGATTCTCACAGACAAGTGGGATGAAATGGCAGAATAAATGGCCACACTGGGGTACTGCCATTCACTAAAAAATTAGAGCATTGAAAAAAATGGGCAAGTTTCAAGTATAATTTAAACAACATTTGTGGTGTGACAGCACTTGCTTATTTCTTCACAGCAGGGAAAGATTCCAGGGGGTCCTTCTTCAGTGCTGCTCTCGCAGCCTGAAACTTCCAAAGCTGGACTACCGGTGAGGGCTTGCCTGGGGCAGCCCTGCGTCTCCTGGCGTCAGAAGGAGCTTGCGCCTGCCTTTTTGAAACGACGATGTGCGCTCATCTGCAGCATCTTCAGACTAGGCACAGAGCCTGCTGAGAGCTTGCCACTTTCCAGCCACCAGCTGAGTGGGATTGTTTCCAGGTTGAAAAAGTGCTGCAAAGGCGCCCAGCCCTGCTTTCGGCTCTGCCGCACACCTCTGCATTCTTATTGGCTGAGCAGGGGGGTTGGGGTGGATGAGGAGGTGAGTAAGCAATGGGGCTCCCAGCTGTTGTCAGGGAAAGCTGGGTAGGGCCAAAGCCCCACTCCGCCCTACCGAAATAGCAGGGGTGGCTGCCAGCGCTGAAGAATCTGAGTGCAACAAACAAGGGGTGCAGGGATAATACAGATATTACCCCCCCCCCCTTTGCTGCAGTTCAGCGTATGTTCCTGACGAAGCACAGGCCAGATTCCTCTCTTCTCAGAACTTTTCCAAAGGCTCTTCCATGGAGTTAAACCTCTGAGCTATGGGATGCAAAACCCCTGAATCTAGGTGTTAATGGTTCCCCGGCAGCTTCACAGAGAGAGAGTTTCTTAGTAATACACACAAACCCCCACAGGCAAATGGTATTTTGAAAACATAGGGATAAATTTAAATCACAAGCTATTAGGCTGTTGGCCTATTGGTGTTTTTTGTACAGCTTTTCCCATGTTGCTGCCGTACCTATATTTCAGTGCCCGCTTTGACAGAACGTACAAACCCTTGTACTTTGACACACATGTACAGACACGTTCCCTCTGAACTCATACGGGGGATTTTTTAGTCTCTAGAGTATGGCCTCAAAATGCCAGGGAGAGTGTGGGGCCTGGATTTTCCAGATTCTCAGCCCTCTCCCAAACCTCCTCAGCAAAACAGTGGCAACTTCAGTTTATGTTCCAATAGCCCAGAGCAACTGAGCTTCCAACAGGAGTGGGAATCTGCAGCCTGTATTGGGATCAGCTTTCTCAGGAAACACACCCTTGGTCCTGTGCTGATCAGCTGCTGAGAACACAGGGCTGCTTCCAGGACCCACATTTATAACCTTTTCCCCCTGCCCTCTGCTCGGCTCAGCTCTCCGATGGTGAAACCTGCATGACTGCTTGCCCGCAGAGGATCCAGTGTTATCCACTCCCTCTCCCCTCCATCCCCACCATTCTCAGGAATTAAAAAAAAATGCTGCAGTCTAAAGTCTACAGGTGACATGAGCCCCTCACAGGTGTGACTTAATTTAGCCTCCCCGAATCCCTGTGAGCTAGGAAAGGAGCAGCAGCCACCGCTGCTTTTTACAGATGAAAAATTGAAATTTTCCATGGGAATTAAAACCATGCTCCCTTTAGACCAGGACTCCGCAGGAGGGTTTTCACTGACTATTTAATGTAGTGACCTGATATCTGAAGTAGCAGGGTGTTGTGTAGGCGCCCATAGTATTTGATTTTGTCTCATGCTGTATTTGTTGAAATGTATTCAAAGTCATAGCCAGACAAATAACCCATCTCACCATAGTGCGGCAGGCAGGGTGGCCTAATGAACCAGGGTGGCCTAATGAAGCAGGGTGGCCAGCTTGCAAATGTAGGAGACCTCATTTCTGTTCCCAGCTCTGCTGCTGATCTGCTAGGTGACCTCAAGCAGTCACTACACCTCTCTGCGCTTTGGTTTCTCCAGCTGTGAAACAGCGATGGTCATTCGGCGCTCCTGCAATCCTAGATGATAGAATTATTCAGTTTCACAGGGGCAGAATCTGCCAGTTAGAGACTGCTCAGGCTCCTTGAAATAATAAAATATGTGTTTATTTTCTTGCCTAATTACCCTGAATTAAGCAGGGAATAAAACAGTGAGACAAGGGTGTGGGTCTCTCACATCTGTTTTCAATGAAATAACTTCATCCCAAACTGCCTTTGTGGCATGTGCTACAGCAAAGATCTTCAGACAGGGGCTGGTAAAATTAACTCTTTTCCCCAAGCCAAGCTGATCACAAGACACTCATTACGATTAGTACACAGCCCAGTGCAGACTCCCAAGAAACAGTTCCCTCTCAGCAGCTCTCCTAGACAATCAGTTTGATGGACAAGGAAATGCTGTTAGCAAATTCAGGTGCATGTAGCATGACTTTGCCAGGATTAAAGCACACAGCCCCATCGGGCTGCCCAAGGACTGGAAGACTGCTTCTCTTGAAAGTTCTCCAATTGTTACCAGAGCAGCTGGAAACTGACAACTGCTTCCATCTCAGCAGATCAGTGCTGGTGAGAAACCTTCACTTCCTCTCAGGCAATCCAAATGCCCACCGCTATGCCTTCGAAATCCAATTAACCAGTCATGCCTTTTAGCTCAACTCTGATGACTTTATCAGCCTCCAAAGAACAGCGACAAGAAAATATATCAACAGCAGCACATCCAATTAACACAGTACAAGGCTCTTTGTTGACACATCACATCCAGCCCCACTTCATTCTTCAGCGGCGACCGCTTCCAGACGGACGCTACCAGTTCTGAAGATTTCAGACCTTGAATGTGCAATTACTGCACATAGTTACCCAAGTTTGTGCAGGTCCACACTCCTTCGCACCCATGTCAGTGTCATAACAACGCAGCCAGGTGCAGCTGAGTGTCCAACTTCAATACTGCCAGCAAAAGACAGTCAGCAGCAGAGCTGAGCGAAAACTGGAATTTCCACCCCATGGCTGCCTGTATCTCTCAGGATTAGAGCTGTGTGGGAAGCAGGTTGACCACCTTTGTTGGATGGAAATAAGGAAAAAATATTATTACATTAAGGGACATTTTAGAGAAGCACCATTTTCCTTAGCAATATCATGTATTTTCCCCTCAAGTATACATTTCTGCTGCTCTCAAATATACAATGCAATTATCATAAGCTTCAATTTAATGTTTAAAATGGTACTCATTAGTTTTGATACATTTCAATACAAGTTTGTTTTCTGAAATCAATTCGTAAAACTCTTTACATGTTCAAGTGAAATTAACTTTAATTTGCTGCTCAGCATTAACCAAATCAGTACTTAGTAGGTTTCTGCAACTTGCCCAGCTCACTTTACACACACAAAAAAATTGTTCCCACTGCTGTATTTGAAGTAGGAATGGACATAATAAATTCCACAATTTTTAAGAAATTGGGAGAAGAAGGGCCTGGTTACCACGTTTCAATATTCCATCCCTTTCCCTGCACACAATACTCACTGAATCTTCTTTGCAATAAAACAAACAAGTACCCATCCTAGTAAAAGCACTTGCTATTTATTTAGCCATTAAGGAACTTCCCTTTTCCAGAAGTTTTCTAAATTGTTCCTAGCATTCCCTAGTTTCAAGTGCAAAGAGAGGCATGGGGTGGAGAAACTACTGAATATTTAATATAATGTTTTAACAGGTAAAGTCTCAAACAAAAAAACACATCATGATTTTTATTTCAGGTATGCAAATCAGTGCAGTCTTAGAACTTAATAAAAGGAGTACTTTCTTTTTATTTTTTTTTAGCTTGGTAGTTAATTTTTCTTAAAAGACTAGGTTTCTTCAGGCTGAATTCAAAACCAAAGACAAGGTTTAATCAACAGTCACACTGTTTAATATTGCTCTGGAAAGGTTTGGGTCAGCCTTCCCTTACTCAGGCCACAAATTAATGAAGTGGTCGAGCTCAGGATCCTGACAAAAGGAAGAAAGGAGAACAGCAGAATACGGACCATGGACTTCAGAAAAGCAGACTATGACTCCCTCAGGGAGCTGGTGGGCAGGATCCCCTGGGAGGCTAATATGAGGGGGAAAGGAATTCAAGAGGGCTGGCTGTATTTTAAAGAAACCTTATTGAGGGCACAGGAACAAACCATCCCAATGTGCAGAAAGAATAGCAAATATGGTAGGCGACCAGCTTGGCTTAACAAAGAAGTCTTTGATGAATTTAAACACAAAAAAGAAGCTTACAAGAAGTGGAAGCTTGGTCAGATGACTAGGGAGGATTATAAAAATACTGCTCAAACATGCAGGAATGAAATCAGGAAGGCCAAAGCACAATTAGAGTTGGAGCTAGCAAGGGACATGAAGGGGGATAAGAAGGATTTCTACAGGTATGTTACCAACAAGAGGAAGATTAGAGAAAGTGTGGACCCCTTACAGAATGGGGAAGGCAACCTAGTGACAGAGGATATGGAGAAAGCTGAGGTACTCAATGCCTTTTTTGCCTCTGTCTTCACAGACAAGGTCAGCTCCCAGACTACTGCACTGGGTGGCACAAAATGGGGAGGCAGTGAACATCCCACAGTGCTGAAGGAACAGGTCCAGGACTACTTAGAAAGATTGGACATACACAAGTCTATGGGGCCAGATGCAATGCCCCCGAGGGTGCTGAGGGAGTTAGCTGATGTGATTTCAGAGCCATTGGCTATTATCTTTGAAAGCTGATGGCAACTGGGGGAGGTCCCTGATGATTGGAAAAAGGCAAATATAGTGCCCATCTTCAAGAAAGGGAAGAAAGAGGATCCAGGGAACTACAGACCGGTCATCCTCACCTCAACCCCTGGAAAAATCATGGAGCAGGTCCTTAAGGAATCCATTTTAAGGCACATGGAAGAGAGGAAGGTGATCAGGAGCAGTCAACATGGATTCACCAAGGGCAAGTCATGCCTGACCAACCTGATTGCTTTCTATGAAGAGGTGACTGGCTCTGTGGATGTGGGGAAAGCAGTGGGCACGATATACCTTGACTTTAGCAAAGCTTTTGATATGGTCTCCCACAGTATTCTTATCAGCAAGTTAAAGAAGTATGGGTTGGATTAATGGACTATAAAATGGATAGAGAACTGGCTAGAGCAAAGGGCTCAATGAGTAGTGGTCAATGGCTCCATGTTTAGCTGTCAGCCGGTCACAAGTGGAGTGCCCCAGGGGTTGGTCCTGGGGCTGGTTTTGTTCAACATCTCCTTTAATGATCTGGAGGATGGGGTAGGTTGCACCCTCAGCAAGTTTGCAGATGACACTAAGCTAGGGGGAGTGGTAGATACCCTGGAAGGGAGGGATAGGATACAGAAGAACCTAAACAAATTGGAGAATTGGGCCAAAAGAAATCTGATGAGGTTCAACAAGGACAAGTGCAAAGTCTTCCGTTTAGGACAGAAGAATCCCATGCATAACTACAGACTGGGGACCGACGAGCTAGGCAGCAGTTCTGCGGAAAAGGATCTGGGGGTTACAGTGGATAAGAAGCTGGATATGAGTCAGCAGTGTGCCCTGGTTGCCAAGAAGGCTAAAAGCATATTGGGCTGCATTAGTAGGAGCATTGCCAGCAAATCAAGGGAAGTGATTATTCCCCTCTATTCGGCATTGGTGAGGCCACATTTGGAATATTGTGTCCAGTTTTGGGCCCTCCGCTACAAAAAGGATGTGGATGAGTTGGAGAGAGTCCAGCGGAGGCAACAAAAATGATTAGGGGGCTGGAGCACAAGACTTATGAGAAGAGGCTGAGGGAGCGAGGCTTGTTTAGTCTGCAGAAGAGAAGAATGAGGGGGGATTTGATAGCAGCCTTTAACTACCTGAAAGGGGGTTCCAGGGAGGATGGAGCTAGGCTGTTTTCAGTGGTGGCAGATGACAGAACAAGGAGCAACGGTCTCAAGTTGCAGTGGGGGAGGTCTAGGTTGGATATTAGGAAAAAGTTTTTCACTAGGAGGGTGGTGAAACACTGGAATGGGTTACCTAGGGAGGTGGTGGAATTTCCATCTTTAGAGGTTTTTCAGCTGTGGCTTGACAAAGCCCTGGCTGGGATGATTTAGCTGAGGATAGTCCTGCTTTGAGCAGGGGGTTGGACTAGATACCTCCTGAGGTCCCTTCCAACTCTAATATTCTGTGATTCTATGATTCTAAGTGAGTCAAGGGACATCCCTTAGAATAAGGGAAGTGGGGGGGTCATGCTAAGGAACAAATCAATAAATAAAGGATGGTCCCTTAAAATAAGGAGCAGGTGGGTCACTCTAGTGGGAAACAGTTTTCTTGTCCCACAAAAACTTTGGAGATTTAAAAAAAAAAAATCCTGTTCCACGGGAAACTGAACCTCTTGGAAATGTTTCATGTAGAACACAAGAAAACTGTTTCTGGGTGGCAAATATCCTAGTGATCAGGGCACTCATCTGGGAAGTGGGAGACCTAAGTACAAATCCTGGCTTTGTCTGCCGTGCAGCAGGGATATGAATCTGCATCCCTGCCGTGGGCTGCTCCGGAGGGGGCTGTTTCCTCATTGTCTCCCACTAGGGCTGTTCCCCTTTGTATAACAAGTGAAGTATTTGGGGACCAAAGAGAGAGTGACATCTAATCTCTCTTGCCTGGCGCTTATGGCACGGAGGTGGGAGAGCCAGGTTCGAATTTCTGCATCTCCCCCATCCCAGGTGAGTGCCCTGACCCCTGGGACATGGGACGCACACACACCCCGGACCTGAGGAAACTGCCATGTTTCTGTGAGAAGTTTTGGCTTCAGAGATGCAAAAAAAACCCCATTTCACTGAAAAATTTCCAGCTAGCCTCACTCATGATGCACTCACAGTAACGTGACTTGTACAATGCGACACTCGGCTTGGTCAGAGGGGAGACCCTGGTGTGTTGCCAGAGGTATGGTCCAGCAAAGGACCCGGGCCCGTATGGGGGAATGGGGCTTTGAGACACACGAGTCACAGCTCTTCTGAGGCTCTGTGGTGCCTTAGGCAGGTGCAGCTTGACGTTGAACTGACTCCAGAACAAAGTGTGTCAGTTCGACCCAACTTCCTGGGGAATGCGGCATGTTCCTGAATATCCCCACAGCCTGGGGACATGGGTTTCACTCAGATAATCAGGAGGGCAGGAGACATTCAGCCAGTCACCAGAGGGGTAGCTTCATCTTCCTCCTCTTCACTGCCTGGCGGGGGGTCTCTGCTATGCCCCACTGACAACCCCTTGGAGAGCAGAACTGCAGAGCTCTGCACTGCCACAGGAGCCGTTCAGCAGCAGACTGGCCTCCCCTGCGGCTGGCGGTTTGTCCTCTCCTTCCTCCTTGCAGCCCTGGCCAGGGGTCTCTGCTCTGTTATTTGAGCCTCCACATTATCCGATCCCTTCCTTGTCCCCCTAGCATGAATTACACGCTGCATGTCTTGCATCTTTTGCGGGGGATGTGGAGAACACAGAGGTTCAGATAGTGGGGCTTGGACGAAGGGGAGAGTACTGCACTTCATTTAGATTTTCTTGATAGAAAACAGAAAAGAAAATTTGAATGCTGTAGAAATTGTTTTTTTCCATCAAAAAATCATTTTGGTGGAAAATTCCCACCCAGCAGTAGGCGTGGGGCTCCAGAAGGCACGACTCTCCTGGAATTCCCACAAGGCCACCTCTTCCTGGAAGCTGAGCTGTTGAAGTATTGCCATTCTTTGATGAGTTGCTAAATGCCTGGTGCTGCCTTCTACTGCGAGCGGAGCCACGTTAGGGCCTGATGCTCCAAAGGGTGCCTGAAAAATGACCTGTGAGCATGTGCAGGGTGTCACACTGGTTAGACTGGGGGGGTGAAGGGGGGATTTGTCATATTGGTTAACATTAACATGTCAAAATCATAACGATTCATGTGAGACATGCCATGTCAGGTTCTGTTAGTGGGCTGAGAAAGATGATGATGTTTGTGTTCATGTGTTACATCTGTGAGGGAAGTTATGGACATCTTTGCTATCCCTGTATGTCAAACGATGCTGTGTAAGACACATCCCAGACAGAGAGGTGGCAGGACAAGGCCCAGGAAGGAACGAAGGGCATACCCGAAGAGTTACCAGGATTGGCCCATGTGACTCTGGACTCCATTTTAGTTCCACAAGCCGCATGGCCAGAGGCAGAGGGTAGATAAGATCAAGCCACAGAAACCATTTTGTCTTTGTTCCTGTCCAGCTGCAGACACACCTCTGGATCAACACACTTTGCAACTGAACTGAAGGACTTAGACCCATCCAGGTACTGGATGTATACCAGAGGGACTATACAAGCCTGCAACTCCACAATTCTTCTAAAAACCTGATGTATCTGGACTTTCAAATCATTTCTATGTATCTGATTGTTTTAACCCTTTAACATTTCTCTTATTGTTTGTTTTTCTTTTTATAATAAACCTTTAGTTTTAGTTACTAAAGGATTGGCTGGCAGCGTGGTATTTTGGGTAAGATCCAACTTATAGTGAACTGGTACTGGGGCTGGTCCTTTGGGATCAGAGGGAACCTTTTAGTAAAGAGCACAGAGTTTAAATAACTGGTCTCTTTACTGGACCTGGTGTCAGTTTGGGAGCCAGAGACTGAAATGCAGTAAAGGGGGCTGTGTGTATTTGCACAGTGTCTTCTTGATAACCAGTGTGGGGGAATCAGAAGCACTGTTTGTGGCTGGTTGGGAAGTCTGACTGAGCGTCACCCACCAGTGCTGGGAGAATTCACTCTCCTTTTACAGCCTTCCCTGACCTTGTAGTTGTTAACAGTAATGCCAATGTCATTACCACATCACAGAGAAAATGTGGTGTTGAAACAAATACGCTGTCTGAAGATGAGGGATCTCCTCCGATGTTGCCAGCTGGAAGGGAGTTGGATGTGCCCGAGACGGCTCTGAATTTGAGTGAAATTCAGAAGGAGTTTGTCAGGGCTCAGCAGGAGGATGCTTCTTTGGAGGGGGCCAGAGCGGAGGCACATAGTCTAACCCTAGCAAGAGAAGGAGCAGGCAAATTTTCCGGCATGAGGGCTTGCTGTGCAGGGAACCTCCTGAACGGAAGAAACAGTCTCATGACAGGAATGGTAAGAAACTCGTAATACCTGAGAAGTACAGGGGGGAGTCACTGAAGTTGGCTCATGATGGTCCGTTTGCAGGACATTTGGGCATAGAGAAAACTGGTAACAGGCTGAAGCAAAACTTCCATTGGCTTAACCTGGACGACTCAGTGAAGAGTTACCGCAGGAGCTGTGATTTGTGTCAGAAGCGCAAGAGTGTGAAGGGCCTTAAGAAGGTGCCCTACAGCCTTTGCCCATCATGGGCATTTGCGAGGGTGTCTGTGGAGATTGTGGGGCTGCTCCCTAAACTGTCCAGGAATGGGAAAAGATATATTCTGGGACTGGTTGATTTCACAGCCAGGTATCCTGAGGTTATAGCTTTGTCTAATGTTGAGGCTGAAACAGTGGCCACCGCTTTGTTTACTATTTTCAGCAGGGTCGGCTTTCCCAGAGAGATCCTGTCAGACCGCTGAGCCAATTTTATGTCAGCTGTATTCAAGCAGCTGTGGGAGATGTGCGGAGCGGGTCACCTGAAAGATGCCCCTTATCATTCAGAGACTAATGGTTTGGGAGAGAGATTTAATGGGACATCGAAGGCTATGCTGAAGATGTTCGTGGACAGGTGCCAGAATGACGGGGATGTCTTGTTACCTTATTTGCTGTATGCGTACAGGAGTGTACCCCAAGAATCTACAGGGTTTGCTCCTTTTAAGCTGCTTTACGGGAGACAGGTCAGGGGACCCCTGGATTTGATTCGTGATTCCTGGGAGGGTAATGCCGAGGTGCCGGGACAGCCAGTGGGGGAGTATGTGTCACCGTTTAGAGGGCGCCTGCAAGACATGATGGGTCTGGTTTAGCAGAATCTAAAGAGAAGTCAGGAGTGTCAGAAGGCTTGGTATGGGGCGTACTGAAGAGAGAGCTTTTGAAATCAGGGATATGGTGCCTAAATCGTGTCAGATTTCTACATGCCCCAACGTGCACAATGGTGGGAGGGCTCCAGAAGCTTCCCCTCTATGCGTGTCCCTGTGTAGGGGCCAGCCACATCCAGACTTTTCATGTAAAATATAGAAAGTTCAATGTTTGCAGCAGCTGGTGCAATGTCTAAGCAATTTCTTTTTGCTTTGTTACCTGGGCTCTGATATGCTCAGCGTACATCCCAGCGGGAGCCCCAAACTCTCTTACTCTAAGATGGAGATGAGATATAAGATCATAGCAATGGTGGTGGAAGGTCACTAATGAAGGACACTTCCTTCTGCGAAAATGGAACCGACGAAATGTTTCCAGTGATTAACCCTGTCCCAGCTGCTTCCGATGCTGCCATACACTTTTCTGATTTCTACCTTGGCTCACCCTGTGTGGGAATGGTGCTGGGAGCCCTCAGTCTAAGCAAACAAACAAACCGACCCTGCTAATAAAGAGAAAAGCAGCAATACAAGCAGGCTATCGGTGTCCCCTGCACAGCTCAGAAATCAGCTCCGAGGCACTTGCGGTACTCTGTGATATAGTGCCTACAGCACTGCCACCCCAAAAGGTAAAAAACAACAAATCAGACCCCCCCAATGGGGGGGGGGTTAAAGCCAAAAGATTAACTCATGTTTTTTGCATGTTTTCTGCCCTGCCTCTGCCTACCCCAGTGTTTGCTGCCAGCTCTCCCCAGGAATAGTGAACCAAGTGATTTTGGTCCCTGCCGCAGGAGCTCTCACTAGAGATCCCGGCCAAGATCGCGCCAGGTACTGTACAAACGTAGCGCGAGACAGTGAGCCGGCCTTCGCTGCATGGGGCAGCTCTGCATGCCTTGGAGCAATGCCATGTAACAGCTCTTTGCAGCAGCATGGCGGTCTGTGAGCGACACGGATCTATGAGCTGAAAGCTGTGCACAGGGGAACCTCGGTGGTTGTGGCAGTGCCATCAGCGTGGGACCTCTACCGCTGACTGAGAAGCGGTTCAGCAAGCGTTTTGCCTAATGGAAGGGAGGGCAGAGTCCACACCTGCACTGCGAAAGTCACCCATGCAAAGCCTGTTGATTTCAGCTAAGTGCAGGTGCCAAGGAGATCCCCTGATCAGTGTCGTAGCTTGGTACCCTTATAACCTTGTATCTGGGGCGTGGATAGTAGATCTAGAGCATTCCTCCCAGCTTCAGAGTTACAGAACAGCAACAGCTACTCCAGAGTTGAGGTTCAGCAGAGTTTCTGTTGAAGCGATTTGTCTTTGTGCTGTGAAATCCACGTGCACAGGCCACGCAACCGAATCGCCTTTGATCCCCATCCAAAGGGGTCGCTCTGGGAGGTCACAGCCCCTAACCTCGCTCAGCCTTCCTGTGAAGTGTATGATCCGCAGCCCAGGAGCAGGTGCTCGCCAGTCAACACAGTTAAGATGGCGGGGCTGTGCTGTGTGGGAAGGGCCACCTGCTTTTCCAATGTCTGTGGTTTGTTTTTTGTGGTAGCATGACTTTATCTCCCCATTTCCTGGTGTGCGCCTCTGTCTGGTTTGTAATTGGTTGTAAAGCTAATGCTGTATGCGGGGGGTGGAGGTCAGAGTGATTACGTAGGAGGATCTCACCTGAGCATTCCCTGGTTTTCCTAAGTCCAGTTTGGGAAAGGCAGGGGCAGTAGCTGTGTACCAACCTTAACTCCACCAGAATGAAACGTTGGTGTGAGCTGAGTGCATAATCCCAAAATCCCTCCTGACATCACCTTTGTGAAATCCCTGTTCAGTCTCCCCACTTTCCCTCTGCTCCACGAGGGCCAATTTCTTAGCTGGTGTAAATGACAGAGCTTAACCAATTGTCAGCAGCAGAGCATTTCTCCCTGCAGCTCCTGCCTCCTCAGCAAGGCCGTTATGATCCCGACCTTTGTTTTGCACTGCAGAGAAGAAAGGGTCGTCTAGTAGTCAGCGCCCTCTCATAGGACTTGGGATTCTCCGGTTCTATTCCCTGCTGAGTCACAAAATCCTTGGGTGAGTCATTTAGCCACCGGATGACCCAGTTCCCCCTCTGTGCAATGGGGATAATAGTCTGCCTTACCTCTCGGGAGCATTATGAGGATAGATAGATTAAAGATTATAAAGTGCTTTGAGATCTACTGATGACAAGTGGATAAGGTAGAGAGCCAGTTATCGTTGCAGAGAGGGCCAGCCGGATGAATTCGTGGAGGAATGTGAGAAGCCAGCTTGCCTCGCAGACAGGCATGCTGGATGGAAACTGATTTTCCCCAAAGATCCTCAGTCTCCAAGCAGTTGTTCCCCACCCACTCTGCATGGCCATTACAAACCATCAGCCATGTAGTGGCAGATCAACCAAATAACATACAGTGACTTTCTCCTCTCTGGGGTTGTTCTTTGCGGGAGGGGAATGCGACCCTCAGTGATGTACTTCGCTTTAACTGTTTTGAAATTTCAAAGCCGTCACTCTGTTCAGGCAGTCGCTGGAATGACCTCTCCTGGGGAGTCCATGCAGTCCAGCCATTCTATCTGCATTTCATTGCTCATTGCTTGGCTACCCAGATCTGCCTCTGGATGTTTAGTGCTGGCTTCTCTTTTTGGGCTTCATTATCAGCATGGATAGGAAAATCTCCCTCTGCGTGGGTTGGTGGGAACTCTGTTATGGGTTGATACATTACATCTGTTTCTGCTGAGGTGGTTAGTGCTAATATGTTATTTTAGAAAATAGTAGCTATTAGCTTTTACTATGGAAAACTTGCATTCATGGGATTCTATTTTTACCACTTCATTTTACCACTATTTCTACCAGTAGTTTCTTCGCAAGCCAAGAAAAAAATGTGGTTTCTTGAGCTTTAGCTTCTTTAATGCCAGCACTTGGAGAGTTCATCTTAATTCCAGAAGTCTCTGAATATGGATTTACTTCTGCCCCATTTCAAAAGGCCACTGTCTGTAAAGCGTTGTATGCAATGGAGTTGGGTTCATAGCAAAAGAAATTGGCTGGTAAATGCTTTTATTTTTGTGAAACTTGTAAGTTTGCCTGTGTTTTATTTGTGGATGTGCACTATTTGCTATTAATTAGCATGTCAGCAACTGCTGGGTTTTTTGAAAATAATCATAAATTCAAAAAGTTTCCCAGAATTCTGTTATGGGTGATTATTCACACCATAAAGTTCATTATTCACTGTTATTCTCTTATTTGAAAATAGTTCAGCCATCCAATCACACAGCACAAATATGACCATGTCAAAAGCCCAGTTTACAGGTCAGAGCAGAGTTCACAAACACCCCCTGGACTGAAAATTATCCGCATGAATTCGTGAATGTTTGTAAATAATGTACACTTTTGGTGAGAATCAGAATTGGTTTGCAAGTTGTTTGCTAAACAAACTAATAATTTGACCAGCTTCAGTTTGCAACCAAGTTTTCAATGTTATCAGTTCAATATCAGCACTCTCACATTTCTTCCTTCTTGGTGTATTCAGTGGTTGTAAGTGTCAGACTGAGTGTAGAATGAAAACCTCTATGTCATCATGACATTCCGTTCACTGTTTGTTTCACACATGGCAGTGGGGCAAATACTCAGCTCCACTGAATGAAGCCATGACAATTTACGCTGGCTGAGGACCTTCTCCAGTTTATTTTGTGGTCAGGGACTTCTGGATTCAGAGACGTCAAGGAAGGGAGTTCATTCACCACCAACAAAATGTGGGTTCTGAATTCATGCCATAAACAACTGCTGATAGACAATTTTTCATTTTTGCAAGGCTAAAATAATTCCATTTGCCCGAGGGGCAGAACAGGACAGAAGAGACAGGAGAGAAATCCAGTGTATGAAAGTGCAACCTGGTGACAACAGCAGAGGAAACGTTGTGAACAATCATTTTTAACTCCAATCAGCAAACAGTTTTCTTGGCAGCCTGAAGATAGTGCATTAGGTTCACTTTGCTATGAAATATGAGAGCCTAATGTCCCAAATGACTGATTCAGTCAAATTGTCTCAGAGGAAAAATGAGAAAGAGGGCAGCAGAATGGAAGGGAGAAATGTTGTGGCCCGGTGTGACAATTAAATAGCAAAGATAGGGCCACACTCCAATGCTACAGAGCAGCCGCATATCATCATTGGAATGGCACAACGCCACCAGCACGCGCTGATGAACTGTCAGAGTTGCAAAAAGAGAACACCAAAGAAGCAAGTAAAATTCACTAATTGGCAGTGCCCAGTGGCCCGGCTGTAAGCTCCTCCTTTTGTGTGTCTTTTCAGCTCTACCATTGATGATGGCAGAACAGTCTCCAGATTAAAGGCAACCATTTCACAGAAATAAAAAGGCTTTGATAGTCTTTGGTCCCAACAATAAGTCCCTCCTGACTCTTGCATGCTTCCCTGTAGCTCTGCGTGGGATGAGAGCCTACCCCAGACCCCCTGTGGAGAGGAAGCACTTTATTCCAGTCCTCAGAAAGGAGAATCCTGCCTCGAAGCCTCAGGCATGGCACAAGCCGTCTCTCTGGGAGAGGTGGTTTCCTTGGCAATGAGAGTGCGGCCTCCCATTCAAGCCTGCCATGTAGGCTGCTGGCACAGAAGGAGTTTGTGTGGAGAAAAGTGTGATATTCCTCAGAGTGCAATCTGAACTGCTGGACGCTTGTGTCCCCTTAGCTCTCCAGCCTGTAAAATCACTCCCGTGCACCTAGGAAGTCCATACAGGGTGATACCCACATAGCCTCAGTCCCAGCCTTGCTACCCCAAAATGGGCATCTGGACAGCACAAATTCATAGACAGTTCCTCATTCCAGCACTGGGTAATGATTATGCACCAGCCTCGTTGAGATTCCCAAACACTTCAATCGGAATACACACTGGTTTAGTTAAAACAATGAAACACGTTTATTAAGTAGATAGAGATAGAGTTTAAGTGATTACAAGAAAGAAGACATACAAATTACACATGAAATAAAACGAAAAAACTGCAAGCTAATACCTCAATGAACTTAAAAGCAAAATGTCTCTTTCACCATAAGCTGTAACAGTTCACAGGCTGGATTCCTTTCCAGCCAGGGACCACCCACCCTCATTTCAATGCCCTTTAGGTATTTGTTGGTGTCATGAGCGGAGGGGGGGGAGAACAAGAGAGGGGTCCTGTGGCGGTCACTCCTCTTATTTTTATACCTTTCTCCTGTTTTTCGCCTTCCTCCGCAGCGTGGGGCATGGGTCGCTTGCTGATCGATTCCCTGCAGCTTGAGGTCTTCAAATCTCACTTTTGAGGATTTCAATAACTCAGTCATGGGTTCGGGGTTGTTATAAATGTGTATGGGTAGGGTTTTGTGGCCTGCCTTGTGCAGGAGGTCAGACTAGATGATCATATTGGTCCCTTATGACCTATGAGTCTATGAGTCTATGAGTCTATGAGTCCTCTCTTTGAGGATTTACCCCTCTTCCCCACCAGCGTACAGACAAACAGTCCCCTGCATAGATGAGATTCAAACAGTATCAGGGAGGATATGTACATTTCTTGTTTACACCACTTCGTTGCTGCTCACATAAGTGATAGCCCACTTGACATTCTTGATACCTGTGTAACTTTGTCTCTGAAAACTGGTTGTCTCGGACTGACATATTTCAGTAACAATCACATAGCAACATCTCGTAATTGTATTTGCAGTAGTGCTATACACATTTCAACAGGATAATAGTATTCGGCAGATGATGAGTTTTCCAATGGTAGCTCACAAAGCATACTTTGCACAAAATATAGCACAGCCATATAAAAGTGGTGAATGTGGGGTACAGGGTGTCACAACAGGTAAGTGACACTGGCTAAAATAAAGAAAAAGCGTGGGTCTGAAAAGCGTGAAACTTCATCCAAGTCAAATCAAACCAGCACAGAAACCCAAGGGTCAGTGCCCCGCGAATGCCAGGGCCAGAAGAACTAGAGCCAGCAGGGTCAAGTCATGGCTAAATCTCCACACAGCCAGTCTGAGATGGCCCCCAGGAATCTCCGGCTGATTATCGTCCGCCAGGTGCTAACCTGGCGTGATCAGGATGTATGCAGGCGAAGTGCTGCCATTTGGGAAGAAAATCCAACACTCCCAGCCTGTGGTTGGGGCATGAGGCTTCAGTGCACCCCACTTCCCCGCCCACTGCTGCTACTTCAGCTCTGGGGTCTCTGCACACAGGGGGAACTCCCCCCATGCAGAGGGCCAGCACAGGGCACAGAGCTACTGGCCTCTACACAGGGCAGTGTATTGGTGCTGGTGGGTCCATGTAAATACAGACATGAGGCCTTTTTTGTCCCACCCCCATCTTTGGCATCGACCCCCCCCCCTTCCACTTCATGCAGTCGTGCAGCAGGCTCTGCTTAGCTGACAGCTGCCTCCCTTGTGCATTCCAGTGTTGCGGCCCCTGAACACACCTATCCCCTCACACTAGCAGGCAGGGACGCGTTTCCTGCACACCCGAACCTATCTGCTCTTTTCCTGCAGCTGGGGAGAACCTGGCACATTCCCTTTTGCACGGGGAAGAGCTAGTAGCAGCAGGAGAGCTCAGGTGACATGGCCACACCAGTCCAGGATCCATAGAGAATCAGGCTTCAGCTGCACAGAAGCGCAGCCTGCCTCTCTCTCTAGCTACCTGCCTCCCCTTCCTCTGGCAACACGACTTCCGAAGGAAATGCTGACATTTGCCATCCTGCTCTAGTGCTGCAGGGGATGGAAGGTAGGCCGCAGTCATCTCTTTTTGGCTTGGATACATCCCCACCAGACACATGGTGCCCCCGTTGAGCGGTGGTAGGGTGGAGGGCTCTGGATCCGTGGGAGGGTGTGTGCCAGGTGTGCACCTGGATGCTATTCTGCAGAACACGACGTTTGTTCTCAATTTCCCTCAGACTGGCTGTGTTCCATGCCACAGGGTACAGGCGAATTGCCTACCCCACTGCCTTTGATCCCAGTGCTAGATCAGGCCGGCTGTGGGTGAGAAATACTTTCCTGTTGTGTTTTTGCAGGGTGTACTTAGTGCAGTGAAAGATGGCATAAGAGGAATAAACCAAAATGGGAAGCAACAGCCAATAGCTATGGCCAGTATTGTCATTGTGGAGAATGATGAAGGACAAAACCCCAAGTGTTTGGCCTCATGCTTTCAGACTACCTGCCTCAAGTAACACACTGTAGCTCCCTGTGACCCCATAGTCACCATTCATATATGGTTGTGATATTTCATACACAGCATGCCATGTGAGATGTCTTAGGAAAGGTCATGATCTGCTGAAACCCACTGCTCTGTCCAAATAGGTGTATCGTTAGTGTGTGTGGAGTTATGAGATTTTGCTGTATGGTTGTGGCTGAAATATGTCGTAAGTTTGGGACTCTCTACTGTTAGATGGTGATCTACTCACAGGAGAGTTGTAAGCAAGATATTTACAATTCAGTGACACTTGGGCAAGCACCACACAATGAAGGATTGCTCAACTCTGTAACTCAGCAAAGCACACCAGGACATGTCCAGGCTAGTCCCTTTCAAGCGCATGGACTGAGGATATAAAATAGGGGACTGTGGCATCAGGTTTTTGCCTTTCTCTTCCCCCACCTATACTGGAAGCAACAAGAATGCTGGGAAGACAAAGACTTCAATTGAGGAGACTGGTCCCAGGCTTGAGGGAGAAGCCCCGTGTATTAAGAACTGTAACATCCATGGGGGTGAGAAAATTGCTTGATCTAAATACTACCTAGGTTTAAGATTTAGATTGTATGCTTACCTTTTATTTTCTTTAGTACCTATCTCTGATCTTTTATGCCTACCACATATAATCACGTAAAATCTATCTATCTGTAGTTAATAAACCTGTTTTATATTTTACCTAAAACAGTATGTTTTGAATGAAGTGCTTGGGAAATCTCAGCTCAGTTTACAATGGCTTGTGTGTGTTCTTTCCACATCGAAGGAGGGGCAGACTGGGTAATAAACTTACACTAGTCAGGCTTCTGACCAGGGCAAGATGGTATAGTTCTGGGGTCCAAGGCTGAGGATCTGGAGAGAATTGGCTAGTGCCTTTTTCTATGTGATTCATGAGTGTCTCAGGGATCATTCATGCAACCTAGCTGGGTTTGAGGCTCCACATGTTGTTGTGTTAGGTGATAACAGCATCTGGAGGGATTTGCTGCTTGTCACTAGCAAAGCATTGTGAGTGACAGCCCAGGCTGGAGAGTTAATGGGGCACAGCAGTACCTCAGTTCCAGGCTGCACCCCAGGGATCCCCCCATAGCACTTGTGTGTCATATTAGATTCAATCTTATGACAATCAGGACAACATTAATAAAAGGGAGAATTATGCATGAGATATTTTGTTTGAAAACACTTGCAAAATTCATTTAATACATTATTCAAAATTAAAGTGGGAGAGTAGCAGAGGGAAATAATTGGATAATGAAATATTGTAAAATGAACTATTTTATTAATAATATTCTAAGCAAATTATTCCACTGTTGGACAGCAAAAAGAGGAAACAAAAGATCTGTGTATTTATTCATGAATAAAGGCACTGAGTCAATATGAAGTATTGTTGACTCTCCTGATTTTATCACGAGTCACATGATGTTTGGGGTTTTTCTCAAAGCCCGAGCACTTGGACTCAAGAGATTGCATGAGACTCTCAGTTCCCATTTTTAAAAAAAGTACGTTTCTAGCCCTCATAATTGTAGAGAAAATCTAAAAAACCCCAAGAACTAAGTGTACTTTAAAAGCTTAAAACTCAAAATATATTTTGTAAAGCTCATTATGTTTTTAATCCAGTCTCATGATTTCTGAAAACCTGGGGTTGCTAATACTGCATATTAATTGCATATCAGGATTCATATTGATGCCATGTCTCAGTGAAGACGTTCCTGAATCCTGGAAGTTTCATGAACTTTATCATGAATGGTTCATTCCAAAATTCAGAACTGAAATTCCTTGTTAAGCGGTGAGGGCTTGTTTATTTCACTATTCTTTATTCTCCAGTTTAAAAAGCGAAGTCATTCAGGTTTGGATTCAGCAAAGGCCATGGTTAAGTCCCATTGACTTCAGTGCCTTAATCAGGCAGCAGGAACAACCCTGTGGG
This sequence comes from Mesoclemmys tuberculata, assembly GCA_007922155.1. Lineage (NCBI taxonomy): Eukaryota > Metazoa > Chordata > Testudines > Chelidae > Mesoclemmys > Mesoclemmys tuberculata. The sequence goes on from ML675655.1 coordinate 19,578,267, forward strand.
TTTGAGGTGATGATCATACAGAGTGCACAATGTACAACCCAACTCCCCCCCTCCCTAATCCACCACCAGTTTGAACCTTCTTTGGCCAGTCTATTTGGCAAATCCAAATAACGGCTGCATTGGAAGAAAGGCAGGATCTGTTCCCAAGTGGGTCACTGAGCAGAAAAGAAGCCACAATCATAATGAATGTTTCCTATCATGAATCATTAGATCATCTCTGCTACCTACTGTTCAACGATGTTGTTAGCGTGTGTGATTGATGGGGCTTTACCACTCGTGCAGCTTCTCTAAGATGTTTGGAATCACCTCTTTCCATCACTCTGAGAGGAAGAAACACCCTACCACCATCTGACATGTTTGATGCTGGTGAGGGTGATCCTGAATTCTGCCCTGAGATCATTTGGCTTGTGTCTGACTCATCTTGGAACAGGATATTTCAGGCCATATGATGATCAACATGTCTTTCACCTGAAAGGTTAAAGAGGGGTGAAATCCTGGCTGAGGTGAAGCCTGTGGCAAAACTCCACATTGACTTTAATGGGGCCAGGCTTTCACCTGTCTTCCAACATCCTGAGCTGAGCACAGCTGGATGCAGCCCAGGATCTGAAAAGTTAACTGATATTTCTCTGTTAATAGAATCACCAAAGCTAACATATTTAGCTACTAAAATCAAGAATTGAAGGATAATAGATCAGCCATGTCCCACCACACGCCAGTCCAGGGGTCAGAGTTAAGGTTATTGTGCTGAAATGATCATGTCTTTATACTTGATAAGAATCATGTGTTAAGACTTATAGAGTCCTTAAGTTCCTTTCCTGGCTGTTAAGTATTTGGGAGGTGTAAATGACCCAATAGGTTAAGGCCATTGCTGTCACAGAGCAATCTTAGCTATCTTTTCCAGTTAAAGTTATTAAAGGTTTCAAACTTTGTATGGAGTTGTTGGATTTGGGATATGCTCCATTGTCTGCCCTTGGGATCTGTACTAGGACCTGTGCTGTTCAACATACTCACAAATCATCTGGAAAAGGGGGTAAAAAGGGAGGTGGCAAAATCTGCAGATGATACAAAATTACTCAAGATAGCTATGTCTGATACTTAAGATAGTTATGCAGACTGCGAAGAGTTACAAAGGGATCTCACCAAACTGGGTAACTGGGCAACAAAATGGCGGGTGAAATTCAATGTTGATAAATGCAAAGTAATGCCCAGTAGAAAACATAATCTCAACTATACATATAAAATGCTGGGATCTAAATTAGCTGTTATCACTCAAAGGAAGGGATCTTGGAATCATCATGGATAGTTCTCTGCAAACATCTGCTCAATGTGCAATAGCAGTCAGAAAAGCTAGCAGAATATTAGGAACCATCAGGAAAGGGATAGAGAATAAGGCAGAAAATATTATAAGCCTATTTATATGTATATTCATGGTACATCCAAACCCTGAATACCGCATTCAGTGCTGGTCGCCGCATCGCATAAAAGATATATTAGAATTGGAAAAGATACAAAGAAGAGTAATAAAAATTATTAAGGGTGTGGAAAATCTTCCATATGAGAAAAGATTAAAAACACTGTGACTTCTCGGTCTGGGAAAACGACAACTAAGGGGAGATATGATAGAGGTCTATATAATCATGACTGGTGTGGAGAAAGTGAATAAGGAAGTGTTATTTACCCCTTCACATAACACAAGAACCAGGGGTCACGCCAGGAAATGAATAGGCAGTAGGTTTCAAACAAACAAAAGGAAGTACTTCGCACAATGCACAACCAACCTGTGGAACATGTTGCCTGGGCGTGCTGTGGAGGCCAAAAGTATAAGTGGGTTCAAAAAATTCATGAGGATAAGTCCAGCAATGGCTATTAGGCAAGAGGGTCAGGGACGCAACCCCGTCCTCCGGCTGCCCGAGCCTCTGCCTGCCGAAAGCTGGGAGTGGACGACAGGGGACGGATCACGCAATGATGATTCCCTCTGTTCATTCCCTCTGAAGCACCTGGCAGTGGCCACTGTTGGAAGACAGGATCCTGGGCTAGATAGGCCCTTGATCTGACCCAGTATGTTTACATCTTATGTTCATGGGTCTCAGCTGGGGCGAGTACATGCTCTCTTGGCTGCCCGTTGGCTTGCCCCCAGGCCCAAAGGTCTTGGCTCAAGCAGCTGCTTTGCCAGCGTGGGGAGCACCTCACCCATTGCTGATGGGGACAGGGGGGAAGCTACCACCACCACCAAGGAGGAGCAGGAGCTTCCAGTAGGTCCCTCTTCCTGGAAACAGCAGAGGGTGGTTTGGGGGAACAAGCTCCCAGAGCTGCTTCCCACCTGCAGATGCTCTGGAGCATCACAGCACCTCCTGTAGTACAGCCCAGGAAAGGCAAGAATCCAACCCTGGATCAACACGCCCCCCAGAGCAGCCCAGGAGAGGGGATTGCACCTCAGTGAGACACTCGAGTGGCCCACTGGGGACATTCAGCCGTAGCTGCAGGTCAGGCAAAGTCTCCCCTGTCCCTATCCCTTGCAGGTTCCCACGAGACAGAGCTGCTTTCATTTGCTGTCCAATCTCTAACAGGTGAAATTCAACCCGATTCTCTTCTGTCCACGTGCCAAGGCCCTTGTGCACCCTTGTGGCCCCTGTTCAGCCCCATATTCTCTGAGCTCGCTGGAGGCAGGACCTAGGCGATGGACACATCTCCTGAGATCACCACCTGTTTGTTGCCCATTTGCCTCCCTGCTCTGCACTGTTGGCGAAATACAGGACTGCATGTGGATTAAAGCCAAGATCCGAGGGAGTGGTGTCCACTTTCCTTTGATCCCCAGAGTTTCCTTTTACTTCACATGGGAGGCAAGAAATGTTACAAAGAATTTCCCACTGTGGACGCTTCCCTCCTTCCCTGTCCATTGAAGGCAGACCTATAGGCTTGGGTCTTCTATGAAGAAGGCATGACACTAATGGAGCCTCTGGTTAATGTTACGGAGCAGGAGTTACTGATACTAGGTCTATGGCATCTGAGAGCCCCATGGTCTTTAATACACCTATCCTTGCAACGTTATGGTACAGCTGAGTCACCAGGAAAGACGGAGTGACGTGTCCAAGGTCCCAACAGGGCGGATGTGGTGGAGCAGGGCATCGAATCAGGTCTCCCATCTCCGCAGGCACCCTAGTCATAGCCCCACCCCCATCTCAGCTTGTGTGGCTGGGCTTCGCTGTTCTTTCATTAGTTACACATAAGTGATAAACTCACAGGGGGTCGGTCGGTTCTGGCGCAATTAGCTGAGGTCTAAGGACAGTAATTTGTCTTGCTTCTGTAACAGCACCAAATGAATTTTGCTGCTGTGTATAATAACAGCAGATCACAGAGCAGGGAGAGGAGGAAGAGATGGTATCAGGCAGTTGTTTTCGAAGACTCCTCCTGTGTTTAATTTCTCACTGTAAGTCCCTGTGATAGCAGCAGGAGGCAGGCGGCTGCCATTATTATTCATTTTTAATCATCACAGAGAACTTTGTAGTTGCTAAAGAACATTAAAAAGTTCTCAAACTGAGGAGAAGCCAGCTATAAGAAGAATGTAATATTCACAGCCACTGTCATGGAAGCTAAACGGTCATTTGGAGCCCTTCACTTGGGGCTTGTAAAAGTATTTGGCTATGCACTGCAGAGAACCACCCCGGATAGCATGGCAAGGCTTCTACCCCCATTTTACTGAGGAGGGACAGAGAGAGTGAAAGACTTTCCCAAGGTTGCACAAGGAGACTGTCGCAGAACAGGGAACTGAATCCAAGTTTGCTTCCCAACCCATTAACCAGCAGGGGAGGGAACCAGAAGGATGTGCCAGTATTCCATTGTCAGCGCTGACTCTGGGACCCTACACATTAATGAAGGGGCTCTGGGACTTAGAGGCTTGCGGAAGGATCAAACACTCCAGCTAGCTCGGAATATGTTTTTCTCCTCCCTGCATATTTGTCTTGCCACAGAGACAAGCAAACTGCTTGGGCCCAGTTCTGAGTGCACCCAACTCCCCAGGACAGGGAGTTCCATTCAAACTCAAATATTATTGGGCCCCAGTTCTGCTTAGCAAGGATGGTAAATGGACAGATAGACAAATCCAGAGAGGTTGTGCAATCAGGAGCAAAAACAGGGGAGAGAGAATAGCTCAAATAAAAATTCAACAGCATTTACTCATAGCTCCCAGAACCAGTGAACTGACGGCGACATGAGCTGGGGGGATCTTCTCTTAGCGGCTTTCATAAAATAACTCTCCACAATCTAATACAAATTCCCCTGGAGACAGTTGTTTAAAACATTCCCCATTCCATCTTTCTGCACTTGAGCATTTCTCCAGAACAGTGCTAGGGGACTGCCCTCTGCCGGCGTGCCGACCTGTGACTGATGGGAAAATAAATCACCCTGGCACATGCCCCTGCACGTTTGCTTATTCATTTCTTTTCCTGTCTATGGTTAGGGTGACTCGGGTTTTTGTGTTTGTTTTCAGGAGCTGACCAACACCCTTTAGTGGGAGCACTGATCCTGGGCTTCTAGAGACTCCAAGAGGGCTGAAGGCCTTTATCTCAATGGGGGTAAGCATAATGGAAAAATCCTGACACAGGTTACTTGGCCCTGTAAATTACACATCCCCTGGTGTTTTGGTTTTGGTAGTCACACACCTGAGGATGAAGAGCAAACTGGAATTTGCAAGGGGCTAGGGAGGCCAAAATAATTAACTCTTGACCTTTGATGCTGCACCCACAGACAGCTGGTCTCAGAAGAGGGCGCAAGGTACTGCCCTGTCTGACACCGGCAAGAGGCTGCTTGGAGACTTTGTACAGTTCTGCACTCATCGGGATCAGAATGACATAAAAAGGAAGAGGGAACTCAAAGAGCAAGGACTGACTGTTAGGATTTGTATCTAGGGTCAACGCAGGACTGTGGCATGACAGGTGTTTTGGCACAATAGTAAGAGACGCAGCCCCAGCCCTGAGAGTTCCAGGACTAATGGCAGAGAAGGAGAGAGAGACAAAAAGGAAGGAAGGACATGAGATGACCATACCTGTTCTCACACACTGCACACGTTTTCCATTGTATATTATTGGCCACCAGCCAGGCCTGCCACAACAAACATGTTGGACCAGCTTCTGCCCCCACCTGCACCCTGCTTTAGTCAGGGAGGTTACCTGGGTGCAACAAGAAGGTGGGATTTCACTAATGAACATATAGCTTATTTCAGTGTAGTGCTATGAGACTGATTTATCCCAGGGATACCTTGGAGAGCCTTCCTGCCTGCATGGGAGGGGTCAGCTGTCTCCATGGCACTATCCCCCTAATCCAGGGACCTGCCTGGGGAGGGAGCAAGATGGGAACATCTTCCTCTTTGCAACCAGTCAGAAATCTGATGAGCAGCTGCTGCAGCTTGATGGCTGTGTGAAGAGGAGCCCTCTGCATCATGGGGCAGTGCAGATGGGAGTCCCCAAGCCCTGCTGTTATATGTGGACCACGGAGTCCCCATTAAGGGCCTCCAAAGGATCCTCTGAGATCCACAGGTTCTGGGAGCTTTTCTGTTCTCGTGGGAAGAATTCAGAAGAAGATCTAGATTTTCCATTCCCCTGTGTGGTTCTTTCTCCGGTAGCAGATGGTTTGGGCTCTAGTTTTTACATCCTGCTGGTACAATGTGGATCAGTTACAGCCAGTAACTACTTAGCCCTCCATCAGACACATTTCTTAAATAGTTTTCTTTCCCATGCATTCAAACACATGAATTCAGAACTGAAAACATCATAAATAGCTCTGACTAAAAAAAGGAAGGAAAACTTAAGAAAAAATTGAAATTACAAAGTCATTTTCATTGAGGGGGATGGTTCTGTCTTTCTTTCTTTCTTTCTTTCTTTCTTTCTTTCTTTCTTTCTTTCTTTCTTTCTGTGAAACTTTTTTATATATTGAAAAACTTTGACATTTTGAGGATTTTTCCCTACTTACTTCCCGTTATGCCTCTTTCACCCCCTTTCCCTTTTTGTCACTGAGTGCAATAGAATCAGTGATGTTCAGAATCTGCTCCTCCATTTCTTTCATTTTTTCTCTTGCCACTGTCTAACTTTTTCAAAACTTCTTCAATTATGGAAAGTTACAGAGTGGCAGAAAGGAAAATGAAATAGTTTTTTAAAAAATCCATTCTTCCTATTGCATTTGGGGGGAGAGGTTGAGAAAGGGGGAGACAAAATTAATCAGAATCCAAAACTGTGAAATAGCAAAATGTCCAGATCTCCAAATTTTTGGTTTCGAGGAAAAACCGAAAACTTTTGAAACCCTGGAAGTTCTTTGTGAAAGCTTCAGGGTTAGAAAAAAGGATGTTTTTGCATTGAAAAAGTTCTGAATGAAACTTTTCAACCAGTTTTAAAGCCTCTTTCCTTTGTCGAAGGGCTTGTTGGTTGTAGGGTTTTTCCCCCAGTGTAGCAGGGAAACAGCATGCTGTGCACACCACTAGAGGTCACTGTCGGCATTCAGAAATCAGACGTTCTCCAGCCATGGCCCTGGGAGATTTGTGAGAAGCCATAAAGAACAGCGAGCAGGAGAGAGCAGAGGCAGAGAGACAGGGCAGGGAGGTCTGCGGCCAGCCCTGAATTACATAGAGCAAGCTGGAGGGAGCTCACCTGCAGCCTCTCCCTAGCCCAGCTTGCAAGGCTCCTGTTTCCTATAAGCTTGTGCCGTCAGTCCGGCACAATGGGGAACAGCCAGAGCTCATTATTCGCCGGCGTCAGGTGGGTGCTGTGACCATGGGTGGGGACAGCAAACACACGAAGTGGTTCTCAACCTGTTGCGGCCCACACCGTGTTACATGGGTCGCGTCCAGTACTTCCTGTAGGGCCCTGCAGATGTCACGTGGGCCGCAGCTGTGTGCTGATTGGACACCAGTGGCCCACGGGTCGCTGGTTGAGAACCACTGCACTAAGGTGTTCACCAGAGTGAATTTTATCCAAGTATCATTACTGTGTATTCACTGGTTTGTGGTAGCATCTGCTCGTCCCAGTCCCGGACCAAGGCCCATTGTGTTAGGCCCTAGAGCACAGCAGAAGGGACTGGAGTGTAAAGAGCCCCTTTGCCAGCCCCCGCACCTGGTCCATGGGCTACCCTTGAACAGAAACACCATAAGGTTTGGACATCAGACGTGTCACTGTGCGTGGTGGGGCTTGCTGTCCGAGAGGCAGGGCCTAGAGCAGAGTTAGGCCAGATCGGCATGACAGACCCATAGCAGTGTATGGATTTGTCAGCTAACTCTTGGTGTAGACAGTGCTATGTCAGCTAGAGAGCTTCTTATGTCAACATAGCTACCGCCTCTTGGGGAGGTGGACTAGCTATGCCGACGGAAGACACTGTCCCATCGGTGTAGGAACGTCTTCACTAAAGCCCTACAGTGGCGCTTAGACAATGGTTTCTCTTCCTGAGTGTCTGCTTTTCATTGTAGCAATAATCACCTATCCACAGCTTCTGCCCACTGGTGCACGGATGAGTGCCCACAGACTTGTATGCCGGGGCAGCATGGCTACATAGCCTGGAGTGCTGCCACCAGGGAGCTTTGGTCATCATACAGACACCCAGCAACCTCATGAAGATGTCCTGAGGTATTCACTGGGGCCTCTTGCCTTGGTTTGTCTGTGTGGTTCCACTCAGGCCTGGGGGTTTGTACATGGAAAGGAAGCGGGCGCCGGAGATGGTGATAAGATGTTTCTTCACTTGGGTGTTAATTTGGGGCTCATGGCAATGAGGGATTAATAACTCCAGATCCACCCTATCCCTCGAGTATGGTGCAGATCTCCCACATACACCCCATAGGAGCATCCGCATTGCTCAGCGCTAGCCAGTCCTCATCCCTCTGAAGATTCTGCCTTTTGTTCCAGACTGTCAGTGCTTTCCTACCACAGCATGGGCATAAAAGCAGTAGGGATTGAGAATGCCTACATTCATTTCACGACTGACCTAAGCAGGATGTCGCCCCAGGTCCCAGAGGTTCCGAGAGATAGTGTGTTAACCCACCATGCCATGAGCTGCTGTTTTATTAAGAACAAATGCACATTGCTGGATGTATGATGTCTTATCTCTTCTGTGATGTATCTGGGTGGACAGTTTGCCAGAATCCGGTCTGTCTGGGATTAGCTTCTTCTCTTGTAGTTGTCCTTGCTGGCAGCGTCTAGCTTCTATGGTATGAAATACGTATGACAAGCGCTTACACCACGTCTTCCCATCCACGGCGCTGAACCATTGAGTACTTGACAATAGTGTTCCTGTCGCCAGTTTGTTTATTTATTAGGGTAACTGATCTGTCTGGGCCGCCGCTTTCAAAAGGCGTCTTGCGCTGATGGCTGAAAACTCAGGTTTAATTTCTTTTGCACCACTGTTTTCTTTAGCTACAGAATAATAAATCCTTGTGGTGCCCTAACAGACAAGGAAAAAGGGTCACATTTTAGTTTCCCAAGAAGCTGCCAATTTCTCCCCTGGAAAATATTTAATCTTTTTGTATGCTATGTTGTAGCCATGTTGGTCCCAGGATAGTCAGTGCAATAAAAGACATTAGCTCACCCAGCCTGGGATATGTATTTAACATTCTTACCTACTCTGAGCATCAGCATATGTACCAGCTGAACCCAACCATGGCCTATGTGGGTGTGCCAAGTGGAACTGCAGGGCCTGAACAAGCAAAGCTTGGTTTTGCATGGACAAGAGCCATGTATGCTGATTTTGCAGCAGAAACGTATGCAACCATAAAGGGCCTCCTGGGCCAGGTTTCCAAACCTGTGCATGCAAATAGCCACACACCTGAATAGTATGTGAGAGATCAATGCAATGCACACTTCTGGGAGAAAGAATTGAGGATCTAGACCAAACAGTTTCTAGTTGTCTGGCATTCCGTTATGCGTGGTGATTCTCTGGATTACTGTGTGGTCTATTGCCCCTTACCCAGTCTTGAAACTGAATAAAATCAATCATCCGGTCAAGATTCCACAACGGGAGTCTCAAGTTTCTTTGAAAATGTTTTCTTATTGAAACTACCTAAAAGTTTCATTTCCTGCCCCAGATTTCTATCCCTGGATGTTTTGATGCAATTTCTGTCAGGGAGTCCAGACCTGTAGTCTGCGCAGACTAAGAATTACACTGCTCTTGGATAAAATTAACTGATAAAGAGGTTTAATATCAGTGCCTACCAGACAGAGACAAGATGGCCTCAGCTGATACTGCTAGGAATAAGCACGTGCTCTGAGCACTCCTTGTTTCTCTGATGGGACCAAAATTCTCTTCAATCTTATTCTTTTTTGTCTTTCCTTTGCAAAAGCTAATTTCCAGTGATGGTGCCTGGGCGGTAATGTGTGCTCCCCAATACCCACAGGGAAGAGAAATGGTCTTCTCTCCCTTCTAGGAAGGGGCATGGAGGTGCCTCAGTTGCTGGTCCCAGCTGCGATTCTCTAGGGCCCAGCTGCCCCAGGCATGGCTTGCCTGCCTCACTCAGCCAGGGAACTGGCTGCATTGTGGCTAAGGAGCCTGCTGCAGTGTTATTTGGCTGGACATGGTGGAAGGATGCTTGCTAGAGAGCAAGAGGCAGAAGAAAATCCCCAGGGAAATGGCCTCCATTGTTCATCAGCTGTCAAGGGGAAAGGAGAGTTTGAGGCTTACGGCACTTAGGATTTTTGCCATCTTTCCCACTGGCAGAGTTTGTGCCCGGAGCAGCAGCAGCTCGGAGGCTAGGTTCCATTTGATCCGTTCATCGCTGGAGAGTCATTCATGCCAGTTCCCCCTGTCACCTTGCAGTTCCATGCAGCTGGGTGCCCTGGAGTCCCGGCTGTTCATCCATCCACCTCTGTATTTAGCACTAGTGTAACCACTGCTGAAATACTGGGTCCCGTTCCAATGTTCACAGTTCAAGAAGGCTGCTGATAAATTGGAGAGGGATGATTAAAGAGTTAGAAACCTGCCTTCAAGTGATAGACTCAAGGAGCTCAAGCTATTTGTCTTAACAAAGAGAAGGTTAAGGGATGACTTGATTACAGTCTATTAGTATCTACCTGGGAAATGACTATTTAATAATGGGCTCTTCAATCTAGCAGAGAAAGGTCTAACACGATCCAGCAGTTGGCAGTTGAAGCTAGACAAATTCAGTCTGGAAATAAGGCATAAATCTGTTAACGGTGAGAGTAATTAGCCATTGGGACAGTTTACCAAGGGTCGTGGTGGATTTTCCATCACTGACAATTTAAAAATCAAGATTGGATGTTCTTCTCAAAGCGCTGCTTTAGGAGTTATTGTGGGGAGTGTCTCTGGCCTGTGCTATCCACAGATCTGTGCTATACAGGGGGTCTGACGGGGTCATCACAATTGTTCCTTCTGGCTTTGGAATCTTAATCCAGCTCCACGGGGACACACTAGGTGCATCCCCGCTGCAGAAAAACGCCCTGAGCAGTGAGTCTCAGAGTCTGGGTCAACTGACTCAAGCTTGCAAGGCTTGTGCTGCGGGGCTAAGAATGGTAGTGGTGACGTTTGTAGGTTGGAGCCCGGGCTCTGAAACCTGGCGAGAGGGATGGCTCTCAGAACCTGGGCTCCAGGCAGAAATGTCTACGTGGCCCTGTAGCATGAGCCCAAGGCAGAGTGCCGCATCTCAGTGAATGCTGGTTCTGATATCTGCAGCTAGGCATCATGAGAGCTATGGGGGAGCGGGCGGGCGGGGGCGAGAGGGACGGCGAGGAAGAGGGTGAAAATTATGATATTTAAAAAAAAAATTTTTTCCCTATATTGAAATTTGAAGAGATCTCTCACTGGCTGAAAAATGAGTCAAAGGTTTCATGAAAATTTCATTATTTTTTTTTTAAATAAATCGATTTTAAAATTTCATCAACATTGAAAAATTGACCAGCTCTCTTTATTAAGTGGTTAGTGAGGGTAATTAACCACTGGCACAGCACTTACTGGGAGAGGGCATTTTATCAGCATTTAAATGGAGAATAGATGGCTTTCTAGTTCCTCTCCCAGCTCCTCAGCTCAGTCCTTACACAGCAGGAGAGAACAATTCCCTCTTCTGCAGAAATCACTGGGTGAGGTTTTCTGGCTGGTATCATGCTGGAGATCAGACTGGATTAACAGAATGGTCCCTTCTGGCTTCCACATCGCTGAATATCACAGCTGAGGCTTGACTGACATTTCTCACTGGCCCATCTCACATGCACCAGGAGTCTCCCGAGATCCACGTCCATGGAGTCTTGCATAGAGTAGTAAAGGTGCTGAAACTGAAAGGAGCTTTAACTTGCTTCTCTTTGCAATGCCTCCTTCAGAGGGGAGGGGGCATACTGGGCAAAGGAGCTGGCTCTGCCCACATTCCTGTTTGCAATGCCACAGACTCTGTTCTACAGCTCACTCAGAAGTGGAGCAAGCCACGTGCTTAGTGTGTTTCTCTCATTGGTCTGTGACGAGAGCAAAGGGCAGCATCTTTACTGGTGTAATGTATTGTCTTTGTGACATAAGCTGTAGTTTGCACCTGTTCTACGTGCCATGAGACAGGAGAATCCAGCATTTTATGTGTTACAGCTCAAGGAGAAAAGTGTCATGCTGTGAACCAGACAAATACAAATTAAGCCCTACTAGATGTAAGTGCATTGGTTTATACCCTTGGAGATGTGTTTTGTTTTGTCATATCTGACACCTCCAGTGAGCAATGCAGAGTAGGGCTGGCGTGAGATAGCTGTTCCTGAACAAGGGATGTGGATTCATGTTTCATTCCTCATTCATCCTTTTTTGTAGTCACCTCACAAAGACTCTTCTCTCATTCATGCAGAACATCACACATACATCAGCAGTGTCAGCTTCTCTGGGAAGAAACGCAGATCTCACCAGTACTGGTCTGGCTGCCCATCTCTCCTAAGCTCTCCGTCTATAGCACCTGATGCTGGTTCCTGTCAGGCACACTCAAATTATTTCAGGCACACTTAAATCTACTCCTCTACTGGTTCTCTGCAATATTGCTCTGCTCAGTATTTGCAGGGAAGAAAGTGTAGCAAAGCTAGTGACAAAATTGCATTTTGTCACATACCATTAATTAAAGACTTGTTTAATCCACCGCATGGTCACCTACCCTCATGGTGTCTGTTGTGGATAAGTTTACTGGGTGAGGGATTTATGGTAGAGCATGTGTGGCGAGCTTTATGGTCCCCAGAGAAAGTGACAAATAATTATCCTGTCTCGGACCCCACGCAGTGTCAGCCCAGGTTTGATTTATCATGAAGGCAATGGAGCCTTTGGAACTGGTTTTGTACCGGACATGGAATTTGTGCTGCAGCAGAATTTCAGTGGCATTTTAGAGACGGTTCACTCTGTCCTCGGGGGCAGCCAAAAACCATGACATATTGTGGAGGAGCACAAAGACTCAACTTCCTGGAGGTCTTTGTGCCTTGAACATCGTTGATAAGAACGCTGTGGCTTGGCCTGGCCGGGCTGCATATGCCAAATATAGAGACAGGAATCTGGCCCAGGTGGACTGCTGATGCTCATGCCAGTGTGTCCCTTTCAGTCATTCAAAGTCTTCTGAAAAGTGAACGCTGCTCCAGCATTGCTCCTGTCTGTGCATCCATCAACCACCTCCGCTGTTCACACACCCTCTGTGTGATGAAGGCCGTCTGTCCATCCACGTACCCGGCTCATTCTCCACCCCAAAGCAGGGAAGCACCCCTGGGACAGCCACAAAAGGGACAGGCAACAAGTGGCCAGGCACAGGGCGAGAGCTTTGACTCCCATGCCTGCTGCAACATGAACCAACGCTCAGCCAGTGAGGCAGGCCGCTGCCCTTGCCACCGAGTGCAGCTGGGACACGGACAGTGCAGGAACACGCAGAGAAACGCCGTTTGTTGTTGCTATGCAGTGCTGAACCTGTACTGGGAGAGGCTGGCTGGCGGCCAGGCGGCCCTAGGACAGCGCTGAGCTGGGCTCTATGTTACTGTTTCACAATGCCCTGCGCTGAAAGCTGGCCTTCACCCCCACAAGCAGCTTGACCGTGGGCGAGGTTGCTGCCTGCGCATCTCAGCTGCTGGGCGTTTCCTGTAGAGTCAGATTCATTGGAGGGAAAGTCAGCCCAGGCCCATCATCTGTCAGAGGCATGAACTCCTGCTCTGCGCTGGGCTCCCTGACCAGCAGTGAGACGGGAACATGTGGTGCTCAGAGGATCATGTGACTGATCTGGTGGGGGATCTTCCAGCGCCCCATATAACTCAGGGACTCATATCTAAGTTGCTATGGAAAGTTGCAGCACTGGACCCCCACAGCAGCGAGAGTGGTAGCGAACCCTCAGGAGAATGCTTCTGTCTTGCACTTATATCCTAGCACTGGACATGCCTGGCCCTTATGCAGAAATGACAGTGGTGGGGGCAATGAGCCTTCCCCTATAGGATGGACTGCTTTGGGGCCAGGGAGAACTGCATCTGCTCTGCTCAAGGGTGCACGGGAATCACTGCTAGGGGTCTGTGATGCTCCAAAGGGGACAGAGAAGGGTGGGAAGGAGGTAAGCCACAACTCTGTCCCCATGTTCTGCTCAGTGGCCCTGGCTGGCCCATTGGGGAGCAGTAAGCAGCATCCCACACAGGGTGTAGCAGGGGCTCCATCTGCTCCTGTCTATAGGGAGATGAGGCGCTTGCACAAAGGATCCCACAGTCTCCGTGTGGGTGGCCAACGACCATCGCTGCGATGCAGTGAGACCAACGCGCACTGCTGAGCTGGCCGCTCGGAATGCAGCGATGGCAGGGCGTGCTGTATTTTGCAGGAGACTGTTCTGAATATATTGCTTTCCAGTCCCTGTATGTTCGTCAACAGCACTTCACCAGCACATAATGTAAAGCACTGGAATGATGTGACCAACAGCTGGAACCATCCTGCCGGGCTGCCTGGCTCCAGACCAGATGCTTTCGGAGCAGCACAAGTCACATGTATAAAGAAGTATAAACTATAAAGAGGAGATAACATTGCTGCTGTAGAGTTATGTCACTGGAGGAGCTGGAGCTTCTCTCTGTGACTGCAAACGGTGGCCAGACAAAAGCACAGACAGTCAGTTCGTGGTTTGTCGCGCTCTCCCTGTGCCCTCTGCTTTACCATTGCTCAGCCCTGGGGCACTCACCGCACAGAAGAAGACAAAGACACGTGGTAGGGGTTTTAACCAGGCCACAACTTTATTAGTGTTTGCAAGGTCGGAATGAGCTCTCCCCTGACAGCTAGTGAGGCCCTGGGGGGAAAAGGCTTCAGGACCAGACTGTATTTACATGAACACACCTGCTCTGTCTAGGTCTGCAGCAGACGGGGCTGTGCTGCTGAAGTGATCCATTTTGGCTGGTGTTGGGTTACAAATGCAAGAGTCATGAAATGTGCTTACCCTTATTGTATGAGTAAAGGGCAGCAGACCTGTGCTCAGCCCGTCCTGACTGAGGGGGCCGTCCACAGCTCAGCTCATTAAGTAGGGGATCTGGATACCAGCTCCCAGCAGAGAGAGAGAGCGTGAGAGCGAGAGATTCCTAACCAGACTGTAGCCTGCCATCTTTTTATCCCTAATCCCTTTGGATTCCTTAACGAGGGGGTGGGGATAATGGAGAACAGGGGTTTAGACAAACAGTAACCAGTGACAAGGACCAGATGGGATTCACCCAAGAGCGCTGAAGGAATTCATATGTGAAATTGCAAAACCATTAACTGTGGTATATAACCTATCGCTTAAATCAGCCTCTGTGTCAGATGACAGGAGAACAGCAAATGTAACGCCAACCTTTTAAAAAGGCAATTACAGGCCAGTAAACCTAACTTCAATACCAGGCAAATTGACTGGTACTATAGTAAAGAACAGAATTCTCAGATACATAAATGAACATGATTTGTTAGGGAAGAGTCAATATGGCTTTTGCAAAGGGAAATCATGCCTCACTAATCTATTAGAAGTCTTTAAGGGGGTCAACAAACCTGTGGGCAAGGGTGAGCCAGTAGTGTACTTGGGCTTTCAGAAAGCCTTTGACAAGAGCCTCACAAAAGGGTCTTAAGTAGAGTAAGCAGTCATAGAATAAGAGGGAAAGTCCTCTCATGGATCAGTACCTGGTTAAAAGCTAGGAATCAATGGTCAGTTTTCCGAATAGACAGAGGTAAATAGTGTTGTTCCCCAGGGATCTGTAATGGGAGGAGTGTTGTTCAACACCATTCATAAATTATCTGGAAAATGGGGTAAACAGTAAAGTGGCAAAATTTGCAGATGATACAAAATTACTCAAGATAGTTAATTCCAAAGCTGATTGAACTGTTACAAAGGATCTCACGAAACTGAGTGACTGAGCAACAAAATGGCAGATGGCATTCAATGTTGATAAGTGCAAAGTAATGCACATTGGAAAGCAGTAATCCCAACTCTACATACAAAAGGATGGTATCTAGATAAGCTGCTGCCACTGAAGAAAGATCTTGGAGTCATTGTGGCTCGTTCTCTGAAAACATCTGCTCAATGCGCAGAGGCAGTCAAAAAAGCTAACAGAATATTAGGAACCATAGGGAAAAGAATAAATAATAAGACAGAAAATATCAAAATGCCACTATCTGAATCAATAGTATCCCCACTTCTTGAATTCTTCATAGGGTTCTGGCTGCCCCATCTCAACAAAGATATATTAGAATTGGAAAAGGTACAGAAAAGGGCAACAAAATGGTTAGGGTATGGAACAGCTTCCATGTGAGGAGAGATTAAAAAGACTAGGACTGTTCATCTTAGAAAAGATACAACTAAAGGAGGGGGGATAGGATAGAGGTCTATAAAATCATGATTGTTGTAGAGAAAGTGAAAAGAGGAAATGTTATTTACTACTTCACATAACACAAAAACCAGGGGCCACCAATGAAATTAATAGGCATCAGGGTTAAAACCAAGAAAAAGGACTATTTCTTCACAAAACACACCATCAACCTGTGGAATTCATTGCCAGGAGATGTTCTGAAGGCTAGAATTATAACTGGGTTAAAAAAGAATTAGATACATTCATGGAGGATAGATTAGCCAAGATGGTCAAGGACACAACCCCACATTCTGGGTATCTCTAAACCTCTGACAGCCAGAAGCTGGGACTGGACGACAGAGGATGGATCACTTGATAATTGCCATGTTCTGTGGTTTCCTTCTGAAGCATCTGGCACTGGCCACTGTGGGAAGCCAGGATACTAAGCTAGCTGAACCATTGGTCTGACCCAGTATGGCCAGATATGCTACTGTAGTGCCGTGACGTGGAAACTTCCTACCTCAGCAGAAGGGGTTTCCCACTGCTGTGGGTAATCCATCTCTCCAAGCAGCAGCAGCTAGGTTGATTGTCAGTCTAACCATGTCTACTCTAGGGGTTAAGTCAGCTTATCTACAGTGCTCAGGGGTGTGAATCTTTCACACAAGAGCATAACTAAGTTGACCTATCTTTTAAGTGTAGACCAGACCTACGTCACAGCATAATTCTCTTTGCTACTCTCTTGCCCTTAGGACAATGTATTTTATTTAGAGATTCTCCTGAGTTTGTTATGAAATCCACATTTGTTTGTGCTCATTAGATTGTTTCTGGGTGGTGTATAGCGAGAAAGCTGAAATCAGTGGGGTTGTTCTGGTTTTACACTGGCGTAACCAATTGCTGCTAGCAAAGCATGTTTTAAAACAAACCAACTTTATTTATCCAAAATGCACACCTAGGTCTGTGAAGTGGGCTTCAAACCCACCCAGCTGTATGTCTACAGCTGCGTCAAGCCATTGCCTTACCTCTGCAACCACTCAGGCTGCTAGAGAAATAGCTTTTGAAGAGAGATAGATGAAGGTTTGGGAGTTTGCCAATGGTACAGCTTCCATTTGTAGGCTTTGCTTAATTCCCTAATAAGTCTGTGAAGGGAGACTGAATATTGTCTCTGTATGCTGAGTTTAATGACCTGTGGTGAGGCTCCCTAACTCAGTGATTAGCACATTGGGCTTCTAAACAGCCTTCAAGAGGGTCAACACACTCCAGCCTTTCACTTGTCAGAAAACTACAGTCCTCTGTCTGTTCAAGCAACCTCACTGCAGACTGAAGCCTGGTACTTTAAAATCCATGGTTTCCTTATCCCAAATGCCACAGAGAACAGTGCGCAGGCCAACCGAGAGGCTTAGCACTGATACACCCATTAGAATCTGACTCCAACACTTCGACTATTGAGTTATTTAATTTGTACTGTCACTGCTTTTGAAAAGTGCTAAGAAAGTTCTTTCGCATGCTCCACTGCCCTGGTTCGGTTTCCACTCTTGGCTTGATTGTTCAACAGCTGTTCTAAAAAGAAGCGATTACGTATCCATGCTGAGGGCTGTCAGAAGGGACGTCGGTGCATACTTTGGCCCTTCAGGATTTGGAGCATGACCCTCTTTGGTCATTGTGGGAGTGAGCTCCCACTTCTTGCAATCCGACTACTCATGTAACAGGACTGACCACACAGGAGGACACCTTACAAGGAAACTTGCTCTCCTTGTCCACTACGCAGTTCCCATTTAGAACCTTCCTTAAATGGGGAGTATCACAGAAACTACTTATGCTACCAGAAGTCGGATTTGAACCCATATGTAGCCTTCTGAACTAGTCCAGGATTCACACAGATTCCCAAAACTGCCGCATCTCAACTCCCGCCCTCCAACTAAGGACTGAGCGGGGGCACTTGCCACAAACGCCAGGGATGTTCATGGACGCACCCTCTGGGAGGTAGAACTTCTTCTATTACCTCCTATAGCAAAACCCTCACAATGCTCCTACAGACATACAGTGTCTCAAAAGCATTACAGGTCAGCCAACAGTCATCGTAAGTCTGGCCTCTCCAGCCCATGGCAGAGGCAGCTATGGCGAGAGTTCATGTGCCCCGCTCCCCACAGGCTCTGGCCACTCCAATACCCCCGATTAGCTTGGGCAGTTAAAAGAGGCCTGATCTGCAATAGAGAAGATCATAGTCACCCAGCACCTCTTGGAGAGGAGGGAAGAAAAGCCATTGAAGCCCTGGCTTTACACAATCCCAGGCACTGTTTGTGCTGTGGAGCCAGGAGACGCAAGGGCCTTTGAAGTCAATGGGAATTTTGCCTAAGCTCAGGGTCAGGTCTGAACAGAGCCACTTACCCAGGGGGTTGAAGAATTTTCATTTGCTGCTCCATGGTTAAGGCCTCTGGATATCTATGTTTTCAACGAGTTGGCCCTTTCATCAGTGGTGAAGAAGAGCTAAAATGCCGAGGAATCCCTGCAGTTTTACTGCTGGGGGTGGGTGGGGAGGGGTCATGCCAGTGGATGCTGGCAGAGCCAGTCGGTGAGCTGCATGGCTGGTTTTAAACCCCACAAGGTGTGGGTTGCAGTGGGTCAGAATTGTTCCTGCAGCACCAGGATTGCATTGTGAGCCATCCGCCCCAAACTGTGGTAGTGTTTCCATCCATCCATTTATATCAACCTGGTCCGGGCAGTACCTCAGCTCCCGGCTGGGATGGAGCAGGGAGGATCCTGCCCCTCCAACCCCGTGTTTGTCCCCCATGCAGTCAAATGAGCTTTGTACATTGCCCTTGAAGGGAAACTGTTTCTCGGCATCACAGCAGCTGATGAGCTGCAGGGTTTCCTGGGCCGATCAGCTGAACTGGACGGTTTTGCTGAGCGTTACATTCTCAGCCCTGCTGCTAGAGCTGGCTTCCCCCATCACCCCTCCTTGTCTCCACAGTCCGAATTTGATTTCATCATTGTTGTTGATGTCACAAGTTAGCGTGCCGGGTTACCAGCCCTTCATTTCCAAGCATGTCAATCCTGTGTTTTGCTCTGGCTACTCGCTGGGGAATGGAAGCATCTGGCTGCCCGTAGGGGATATGACACCGAGATGGAGCCAGGAAGGCCTAGTGACCATTCTGTAAACATTGTTGTGTCTCTTGACTTGTGTAGGGACATTTACACACCAGGCTGATTATAAACACCCAAATCCTCTTCGATAAAACAGAGTGGGAAAGCAAACAGGAGGGTCTCCAGCCTTCACAGTGACTGGCCACTCATTAATCATGTGTGCTTTTTTTTCATGTGATTTGAACTACCAATGAATTTGATTTATACCACTTCCAGGGGCCACACCCTTCCAGTGACTTCCATCGTATATGAATACGACGTAAAACAGAATCCCAAAATCCCACCCACCCCAAAACTCTGTTTCTAGGCAGCCTCATGGGCCAATACCTCTAACTGATTGTAACCAACTACGATGCCATCCATGGCTGAGCTCATGTGGAGATTTATTGCTTTCAGGTTAATCCCAGGTGTGTTTACTTTGTATAATGGCTCATTGCTGGGTGTGCCCATTTATTCTAGAATTACACAGTTCTAGTGGAGTCCTGCTGGCCGCTGCACGCACAAATAGGGGATGATCATAGGCCATTGTGGGTTTATTGTCAGCACTGTCCACAAACTCCGCTCTCTGTTATGCCCCAGTAATTCCATTCACATCACCAAGGATGTGAGCTGTAAAAGCAGCATTCTGTCCACCTGCCCATTGCAAGAAGGAGATGTACTACGTCCCTCTGATCCTGTGCAACTGGGGTCCAATGATTTTGTTCAGACAGATATATTTCTGTCACTGACAAAACCCCTACCTCACTTTATTTAAAAGGAATGACAGAGGAGAAAGACAGCTACAGAGGAGCCTTGTTTATTGTTGCTGGAATCACAATGGGATTGCTGCAATGGAAAAGCAAAAGCAGCCAAGGTTGGACAAAGCTGCTAACACAACCTTTAGAAAGTGGTGTCCTCCCAATCCTTAATTCTCCACAGATGCTGCCTGTTCACATCTGTGCAAGCCAAGTACCCTCCAGCTTTCATTTTACTGGGGGTACAGTACACATTATGCTTTCCACATCTGGGCCAGTCCTTACAGCATGTTATCCATTAGTGCACAAGATTAACACTTTATTCAATTACAAACGCCTACACTCTCCAAGCACCTCACTGAAACGAATAAACACCAACTGAATGAGATTTTAATTTCTTCCTTACCCATGGGGTACCTTCGGCCTGCTAGTAACCTCTGGGTAGTGCGTTCAGCATTTTAAAAGGAAAAGTCCATTTGTATGGCACAACCAGAAAGAAAGTGAAGGATTGTTGGTGCTTCGAGATCTATTCGAAGATGGAGAAGCAGACTCATTTCCTATGGACCCAGGGTGAGTTTGGCTTATCTCCAGATCAGACATGGAGAAAGGTACAATTAGGAGGCTCTATGCAAGAGGAAACCAAGTCATTTGAGGCTATGTGATGCTTCCCAAGCTACCCAGAGCTGTGAGACACCTTGCTACCCCCCCGCCCTTAGTGTGAGGAAGCCAAGTCTGCAGCTGCCAGAGGTCAGCTCCCCTACTCCCGCAGCAAAGGCGACACAGGCCCTGCCCTCTAGGCCTCCCAGACCCTTCTGTCATTCTACAGGTTAGAAAAAGTGCACATCAGCCCTCCAAGTGGAGTGCCCAGGCCCTGGTCCATGAGACACTCACAGTATTCACAGATTAACTGACCCCAAAGAAAGAGTGCATCCCAGCTGCCCTGCTACACTCCAGATCACCGCTCCACTTAACCTCTCCCACTCCGATGTGGTTGTCATCAAATCAAATAGAAATTGATTTAACGAAGTATAGAGTAGCAAGTAGAAGCATTGGAAACAAATGGTTACATATAAAAACCATAATCACATGCATTCTAGAGCCTAGATTAACGAGATACTCTCATGTCTAATTGATACTCTCATGTCTAACCAAATTATGACTCACCCAGAAATCCTTGCAGCACTTTACAGCCAGGTTGGTTGGGACCCTTCTTTCATGAAACAGACATGCTGTCAGCTTGCCTCTTAGATGAAGTGTTTCTTGTCCCCCCACCCTCGACATATCAGTCCCATCCTTTGTTGTATTCAAAACAGGACACCCCTTGCTGTTTGTTTCCTCTGATAGATGTTCCTCATGTAGATTTCACATTCTCTTTTTTTGCCTATGGCTCGGTATGCAAATAGGCCCACAGTATGAGGCACACAATGCACAATGCACAATGGCCAGACAGGCAGAAAGGTGCCTGTTACCGCCTGCTGAAAGGAACCCGAGCTTCAGGCACTCCTGGTTCAAACTGAATTCTCTGGGGACCAGCAGACAAAGAAAGGGTTTTCGGCTAAATACCCTTGTTTTAAACAGGCTCAGGGCCTTCTTCTGGATCAGGGTTGGAAAGACTGGGTCTCCTGAGTCCCCATAAGACTGTGTGCTAGTTGAGCTGAGGCTGTAACGAATTTGTGACTACAAAAGAGACCTTTTGGGGGGTTTGAAGGACTCACCTGCCAGAACCCACATTGGAAACAGTTGGGGGGAACTCGGGTAACTTCTGCTTTTGCCTTAAGAATAAAATAGGATGTTCTGTGAGGTATCTTATAAATGTAGCAATTACACCTATTACCCACCTCTGAAGAGAAAACAAGCAGGCCTGCTTAGTCAGGCTGTCTGTGCTGGGAATAACAGTGAAAACAGGGAATGGTTTGGCCTGGAAATACTCTGGTCAGAAGGGAAAGATGCGTAAGAAAGTCAACATCTGGGGACCCAGCAGCCTGAGTGCATGTGCTACAGAGGGGAACACATGTCCCGGTGCCCTGAACTGGGACGGAAGCAATGGGAATTTCTGCTACTACTTCCTTAGGGCTATGATTTGAGAACAGCCGAAGGCCAAACCCTTTTTGGGATTAGGGTAAATGAGGAATTGAACTTTGGGCCAGTTGTATTTGGGACACAAATCAACAATCCAGAAAAGAGGTGGGTCCTGAGAGCAACACTAGTTACAAATAAGCTTATTCCCATCATGTGGAAAAGTGAAACTGCCCTGTATGTAATTGTCAAACAAAACCGACCTTGAGCGACAGTTACGGTGATGGTGGGATAATGCTCTCCCACATTCCCTAAAGCTTTCATTTAATCCAACACGCAACCTTAACAG
This sequence comes from Mesoclemmys tuberculata, assembly GCA_007922155.1. Taxonomy (NCBI): domain Eukaryota; kingdom Metazoa; phylum Chordata; order Testudines; family Chelidae; genus Mesoclemmys; species Mesoclemmys tuberculata. The sequence goes on from ML675655.1 coordinate 19,600,253, forward strand.
TGACCTCACAGGCTTTTATAACACCAGAGGGGCACGTGGGACTCGCATACTTCATGTACTTGAGAAGTGATTCAGTCTTAAGAATGCTGGCCTCAATTAAATTTCTGCACGGGCGTTAGGGTATATATGGCTTTAGGATACGCTGGAGGTGGTCCCCCCGGCCAGTATTAAAGCAAACTTCTCCAACTGTGCCAATGCCAGATGGGACACATGCAACTGTGACAGCCGCATTGTGGATGTCACCAAGGATTGAACTGATGTTCTCCAGAAATCATAGCCTGAGTCTTCACAACTTGTCCTAGAGAACCAGCATATTGAACGGTGATTTCACACAGACTCGCATCCTTCATGATTGTGCCTGGAGATCAGGGGAGACACATAGCATATACACAGACCAGCAGGTTACCAGAGCTAAATGTGAGGCGAACATGCAAGACATATTGTAAGGAATCACTCCACACTGTACAGATTATCCTAGTTTTTAAGTACAAAATCTGCTACGTGGTTTTTTCATTGTGCGAATCACATGCAAGCAAGCCACCCAGGCTGGCTCAGCATCAGTGGCTGAACCCTTTGAGCTCTAGCAAGTTTGCTTAGCTCCCTGACTATTTGAGCCAGAGGAGTAAATGCTGTCCCCTTTTAAGGCCAACCGCTGCAGAAGCTGACAAACAGTTTCCCAGTGGGTTACAGAACTATTTCCCAGTCAGCACTCTGAATGCAGATGATCAAGAATTAAATGTTGGATTCGTTCCCTGGCACTGGAAGTGGAGTGTGGTTTATGGTGCTTAGAGATAGGGTAACCAAAGCTGGTTTAGCCATTCTGAAAGGCAGTGTGGCACAGTGGGTAACGGGCATGTGTTTTGTCGGAAACCTAGGCTGTGACCTGCTGTAAACCTGAATAAGCTCTCTGCAGCATTATTTTAAGAATAAGGGGTAGCTTCAGCAATTCTCCCCTAGTTGCCCTCTAGGTTGGATTTCATGACTGTCGTCAAAACTAAATACATTGCATGGGTATTTAAACAGCACTAAGAAGAAGTAAGATTAGATCTCCGCTTCTGGGGCTTAGAGACGTTTCCCCTAAGCACCAGGAGTACTTTGTAAATGTGTATTTTAGACTTGCCCACAAGCTAGTGACAGTGTTCATGCCCTAGCAGATTTGGTGTCCATGAAATTCAACTAGGTCAGCTTGCCTGTAAAGTTCTGAGAGACCCTGTAGCAAACACGCCCCATGTATAACTAGGACACTGCACATAAGGAGCAGCCAGGTGACCAGAATGCTTTAGGTTTCTCACAAATGGTGTATAACGAAAAGGCAGACAGTCCAGTGACAAAGCTGCCAAAAGGGGTGGTTCTGAATTCTTATTTTTCTTTCTGTATCAATTTGCTTTTCATCCAAGCCAAATGAACAATTCAAATAGCTCTCAGAGTGGCTCTTCAAGCTCATATAGTTAACAGCATGTATATTTGACTACTCTGCTCTTGGGATAGCTCCACAGTGCTATGCTGAAAGGTGCCAATCGCTGCCATCTGTGTCTTTTGTCCACAGACATTCACTGACCTCACTAAAGCCAGTGGCTGTGCCAAGCACTCATTTTCAGGTTCAAAGAAGCAATCAAGCCCCTCAAGTAGAAAAAAAAAAGCAGCCGCAGACAAGGGTGGCTGCTGCCCTGGGTGCTAGACCACATGGTAGGCAGGAAGCCAGCATGAGCAGTTGTGAGTTTCACCCTGGGAGAAAGCAAAGAGTTTTTTTGGGCACAGACTCACTGGAGTGGCAGACTAGGGGATTTCTGCTGCTTCTTGTTTGTACTGTGTTTGGGGGAATAGGACTTTATGTATGATTTTTGTAAATTAACAAGATTACACCAGGAATATACCTGACTCATGTAATCAGTTCCTCATCCTAATGGGAACAACCCTGCAAGACCCTGAATATTGGCTAACTGCCAACGGGGCAACCCGATTTTTAAAAGAGCTGTGTTATGTCTTTTACTCTTTGCACAACAGCCATAATATGAAGGAGCCACAGGGGACAGTGGAGTCCAAATAACCACGTTTACTAAATGTGAACAAGATGTAAGGTCTATCTCCATTCAGCTTCTGCAACGTAGAACACAGTAAGTGCCATTTCAGGGCTCACAAACTATTTAAAAAAACCACTACCCGAGTCCTATACATTGCAAGCTGAGAGAATCCTGGGGCATCTTCTAGATACAGGTTAGGTCTGCAGGCCTCAGTTGAGTCCATGGTGATCTTCTATATCGGCAATATACTGTAGGAGAATGACAGAGTCATTTACAGAGATGAAGGGCTGTGAGTTCAACTCTTTCATGTGTATCTGTTCTTCTTTAGAAACTACACCTTGTGTTTCTTTAAGCAACCTGACTGCAGAGGTTTGTGAACGCTTTTGAAAGGGCCAGCTGTGATTATCTATAATTTATCCAACACAGAATTGCAGTGCAAAGGGCAGAAAGGTTACCACAATCAGGCTTCAAAGCAAGGCAGGCACGTGCCCAGCAGAACAAATCCATCAGCTTAACAAGCAGCCCTTTTGAAGGCTACAACTGCTTTTCTTCTGAACAGAAGATGTGACAAGGTATTGGAACCACATGCAATATCTTTGGGGACCATATTGGATTAAGCTAATGTATCATTGCGGGCCAGCAACTGTATGCAACTCCAGGTGGAGGGTTATCACAGCTCCTCCAGGAACCAAAACCAGTTGGGGTTGTTGAAGGTGAATCATTTAGGTCATGAACACTTCCAGAGAGGTACCACCTGTTGGGAGGCCTGTATATACTGGTTCAAACAGGTTTTTCCAGGGGCCAACAGACAAAGAAAGGGCATTTGATATAAAAAGATTGCATTTAAACTGCCTTCTTCTGATCCACCAAATGGACAGGACCTTCTGTCCATGGAGGGACCCAACCCTTGCCAAAGGAGTGAAAAGACTTTGTCTCACTAGGCCCCAGTAAGGCTGAGGGGTCCTTGTTGTAAGCTTTTAGCATGCATATAGGAACATTTATTGCTTTTGTATGTTTTCTCTCTAATGCTTTTACCTTAGGCATAAAGGTACTTGCTTAGAGGGAGCTGGGTGGTGACTTGTAATTGCTGGTGATACGTTGGTCACAGCCCTTGGAAAGAAAGCAGAGAACAGACTCTGGCCATTAGGCAGACAGGTTCCCTGGGATATCACAGTGTAAGGCAGGGAGCCATGCAGCCTTAGTACCCCCTGGTCAGTAGAGAGTGGGACAAGGTCCCTGCACAGAGACAGGTGATGGCTGGAGACCTGACTGAGCCCTGCTGGGAAGGACTGTGGAGAGGGAGGAATACAGGTACAGTTCTCCTGAAACTGTGACAGAAGAATTTTACGGTGAGCTGCTGTATGTGAAGTGACTAATGTCCTCACATGTCCAGAGGGAAACCCAGCCGAGGGGCCATCACTCAGGAGACAGAGCACTGGACTTGCTAAGCAGGGGTTGTGAGGCTGGAATTCCAGCAGCACTTTGTGAGCACTGCCCTTTCTGGAAACACCCCTCTTCTGCGTGTGCTTTGACCCTGCCTGTCTGCAGGTGAGATGCACCAACTAAAGGCACAACCTGAAAAAGTAGCCTCTTCCCCTGGTGGACAGGGCTGGATGGAGGCAGTTGTGTGCCTGACATACCATGGCATGAGGGCTCAATGCCGCAGCCCCTCCTTCCACTTGGAGTCCTAGCTGCAGTTGCCATCCATACAAGAGCTGGTGTGGAGCCAGGAGCCTGCCACCATTCTCCTGGACAGGCGGGAGCACCAAGAGGGTCACTGCTTCCCTTGCAGCTGGCAGCAATGCACTCTCCTCAGCAGCACTGGGGGGGTAGGGCTGTTTGTCCCTGAGTTTTGCCACCTGCCACCATTTCCTGCTGCCTGATCAGCATGACCAAAGTTTCACCTCACTTAAAAACTACTTGCTTACAAAATCAGACATAAAATACAAGTAGCACAGCACACTATCCCTGAAAAATTGCTTGCTGTCTCATTTTTACCATATGATTATAAAATAAATCGCAACACCCTTCACATTGAAGCCTGTGGCCGTAATTGCATTTAGAAGCTGGGTCACATTCAATCTAGAAGAAATGCATCTAAGCTGGTGAAACAGTGCACTGCTAAAGCGCCTGACCTTGGAGGCAGTGACTGGGTTTGTCAATTACACAGGGGTCACAGCCATCAAAGAACTAACTCCACAAGCGGTTGCAAATGGCTTTTACGATCCTAGCAGTATTGGTCCGAATGTTTTCTTTAAAGCCTTGTCTGTCTGCCCCCTAACTTGCCACAGTCTTTGTTTTAAAGTCTCGCCTCACGCATGTGCACGTCAGGTTTATTCTTCCCAAGGCCAGTTCTCATTATCCGCTTCACCCTCTGAAGAGGGCTCTCAAAAGCAAATAAAAGAATAGGCTTTAAATTGCTCACGGCAATAATTTAAAAATCAAAAGGTCACTCGTCTGTTTCTGAAACAATAATCATCCCCAGCCGCCAGGCCATCAGGCATCGTCTGAATCTCTATATCCGCTGTCCCTGATCCCTGTTATCACAGGTGAACACAGAGATGTATTTTAATCCTTATAATTTTACATCAGTTTCTTTTTAAATGCTCTTGGCTGTCTCACCTCGCCATGCGACTCTGGTTCAGACTGCTCCCCCTCTGATGGCAACTCACCGCAGACCCTGGCTGGAATCCCGGATGGCCCTGGCTTGGTGAGCTGTCAAAAACAAGAAAAGCACATTTGCAATTTGTAATTGTAATAATATTTTTCAAAAACCGTGGAAGAAATGTCTGTTGCTTTGCTGTGACAATATCGCCGCCTGACCATGCATCGTGGGCTACAGCCTGACTGTCAGCCTTGCTATCTCTGATGAGCTTCCAGGCTGTGTATGTAGGCTGTGTGTATAGGATCTTCTTCCTCCTTCTCCTAAACAAAATATAAATATATTTAGCATCTTATAATTTTGCAACTTGTTATAAAATAATACAGGAAGGCTTACCTCTGTCCTCAACTCGGTGTGCTTCCCACTGAAAATCAGCCAGTGGCCCAAGCAACATGCCCTTCCACTGGAGGTCACTCTAGGCATAGGCGAGCTAGGCAGCTGCATAGGGTGACAGGTTTCCGGGGGGAGGGGCAGATTCCAGGATCTCCCCTGGTTCCTTCCATGGGTGGTGGGGGATGAGGCTGGCAGAGCTGTCTGGGGAGGGAACAGCTGCCAGATGGGCTTCCAAGAAGCAGAAAGCAGGCCCCTGCTGTGTCTGCCAGGAGAAGTGTTCCCATCCCCTCCCCAGCCGCTCCCTGCCCAAATAAGATCACAGCCGTGGCTCTGGCACTGATCGGGTCGGTGCTGCTCCTGGTGGCACTGTGAGCACTGGGGAAGCTTCAGTCACAAACGGGATGACCCGTCCGGCTCCTTACTGGTCCCCAGTTTGCATCTGCCACTCCATACCCAGCCCACCTGGGCTCCACTGCCCGGCCCTGCCCCAGACGCTGGCCTGGACTCTAACGGGGCCATCCCATTCTACCAGCCCAACAGCAAGGAACACATCTGGGAAGGTGAAGAGGTCAGACTGGGGGAGTGGGGAGGGAGCGGGGCTGTGAGCTCGGATGAACTGGGAGGGCGGACTGTGGAGGGTGTGGAGTGCCCAGGTCCTATTGTGGCTGAGTTGAGCAGCTCCAGGGGAAAGAGTTGTGGCTGGGGAGCAGGTCCTCAGCCCCAGGGGATGGCAGGTTCTGGGGGGCAGATTGGGGAGTGGGGTAAAGGAGTCCAGGAGAGGATGGCAGGTGGTAAAAGGGGTGCAGGTCACTGTTACAAACTTCTAAGAACATACGAGTGGCCATTCTGGGTCCGACCAATAGCCATCCTTCTAGTTCAGTATCCTCTCTTCCGACAGTGGCCAGTGCCAGGTAGTTCGGAGGGAGTGAACAGAACAGGGCAATTTATTGCATGATCCAGCCCTTGTCGTCCAGTCCCAGCTTCTGGCAGTCAGAGGTTTAGAGACACCCAAAGTATAAGGTTGCATCTCTGACCATCCTGGTTAACATCCATTGATGGACCTGTCTCCATGAACTTATTTAGTTCTTTTATGAGCCCCGTTATACTTTTGGCCTTCACAACATCCCGGGGCAATGAGTTCCATGGTGACGGTATGTCGTGTGAAGAAGTACGTCCTTTTCCTTGTTTAAACCCGCTGCCTATTAACATCATTGGGTGTCCCTTGCTTCCTGTGTTATGTGAAGAGGAAAATAAGCCCTATTAATTTTCTCTAAGGGGCTGGGGAGGGGGGACACACTGATGTTTGGCTTGCATGGCCTCTGCCTTGCACCTCCAGAGAAGGAGGCATTTAAAAGAAGTTACCAGTGGCTATCTCATGGGGCCCTGCCATGTGCACAGAGGATTTCAGTCACCTGGGCTAGGAACGTGAGGCTGGATTCACAAGGCAGATTTAAGTGCCTAAGTCCAACACTGAGGCACCACTGGAGTTCCCCAAACCATCGCTCAGCTGCCACCGAGCCCTGCCAGCACCCCTGCTTCCTCCATTAGCGTCCTCAGGGCGCCTAGAGCTGCACACAGCTGCCCAAGTCCACCAAGCTGGTGCTGAGGCACATCTAAGGCCCATGGGATTTACAGCCTCGGTCTTACCCTGCCTAGCGTGTCCTGGGGGCCTGATCCAGCAGGCCTTTATCACACAGCTAAGCCCACAACACACACACATGCACAAGTGCACACACAGTAGAACCCAGTGGTTAGCGACTGGCCCAGGAGGTGGAAAATACAGGGTCCAATTCCCACTCTGCCCCCTGATGAGCAGGGATTTAATGTCTGGCCTCCTGCTTCTGAGAGAGGGCCCTGACCCCCAGACCATGGGGCATTTGCAGGTGGGTCATTTCATCCTCTCCTGTTGTGTATTATTAACTCAATTAGGTGCCTAACTGAATTTGAGGGGAGCTTAAGGCCCATCCCTCTCCTCAGCATTTCCAACTGGCTGGCTTGGGCAGTCCTGGCTCCTGGGAATCCTTTTACACCTTTTACAGGTGCTTACCTTCACACAGGCTTTGTGTAGGGAGTCCAGGCATCTCACTTGGGGTTGTGAATTCCACTGGGCAGCAGGGCACCTAGAGATATGTCCACACTGCAAAACCTCATGGCAGCAAGTCTGAGACAGCTCAAGAGGCACATGCTAGGGCGCTAAAAATAGCCAGTCGAACATTCCCACTCAGACTGGAGCCAGGGCCTGAAACTTGGCAAGGGAGGCAGGTCTCAGACCCCGTGCTCTAGCCCGAGCAGAAGCAAGGCTTGCATGGTTTTTAGTCCCAGAGCATGAGCCTTGCGAGTCCAAGTCTATAGACCTGGGCTTTGAGACTCATTGTCCTGGGTTTTGTGGGGTTTTTTTTTTTGCAGTTTAGACATACCCTCAGTTCTTCTTGTGAATTTAGCCCTTGGCTCCTTTCCCCATCACTAAATCCACTTTGTATGGGCTGGGCTTTCCTAGCCACGACAGAGCTGAGAGTCAATAGAGCAAGAAGAGATGAGTCCCCAAGAAGATGACATCTTCCTATCTATGAAAAGCTAGAACCTATGTGAGATGCACCCTGACAAATACCTTTTGCTGACCAGGGCCAGGATCAATGTGTGCAGGAACAATTGCAGGCAGTGATGCTATACAGCACATGATGTGTTATTAAAGGCCATGCCATGCTGGTGGCACAGCCGACCACTGCACTCAACAGAGCCCAGTATTTATCATCTCACACATGACGAGCTGTGCAACGCTTTTCCCTATAGTGACCCCATTGCCCTGGATGCAACGGTCTATCATGAGGCCATTACACAGCTAGACAACCCTGTATCTGGACAGGGCTTGACAGATGCTGAAATTTCCACTAGCTGCCTGGTAGATGCTGAAATTTCCACAAGCTGCCAAATAATCCAGGGATGGCCTTGTAAAAAAAAGAAAAATTAATTCAGTTCACAGAGATGCTTCATCAGTGACCTCAGCTCCCTCGAGACCATTAAGAACACAGCTAGGGACCTGTTAGCAACAGGAAAGTCCAGGCCCTGAGCTATCTCCATGACAGCTTTGTGCGATGGGAGAAACCAGTGCTCACAGCGTTGGTACTCAGGAGCTGAGAAATGGCTGCATGTCATCAGGAGAGTGTGCCCAATAATACTTATTGAGTCAACTATTCAGTGAAATCCAGAATATGTTGGGTGGGAATTATTCAGTGAATATTTATTTTATTATTTGCCCATAATAGACTCATAGACTTTAAGGTCAGAAGGAACCAATATGATCATGTAGTCTAACCTCCTGCACAACGCAGGCCACAGAACCTCACCCACCCACTCCTGTAATAGACCCCTAGCCTATGACTGAGTTTTTGAAGTCCTCCAATAATGGTTTAAAGACTTCAAGGTACAGAAACTCCACCAGTAAGTGACTCGTGACCCATGCTGCAGAGAAAGGTGAAAAAACCTCCAGAGCCTCTGCCCATCTGCCCTGGGAGATAATTCCTTCCTGACCCCAAATATGGTGATCAGCTAAACCATGAGCATGTGGGCAAGACTTAAGAGCCATAACATAAGACCATGCTGCTTTCATTGCACCAATTGTTTAAAGAGATGAGTAAATAGCAATGCGGGGGTAGGGAGAGGGAATTAAAAAGGACCACTCCCTCTTCTAAGAATTATTTGGTAAAGTATATCCAGATAGCTGTATTTGGAAAAGGACAGCAGCCAAAACCTGGAGTCCTACCCCGGCTTCCTTCCCCCTGCATCTCTACCCTGCTGTCTTTGGAGGAGAATACAAAGTAGGGAATGAAGTAGAATTTCAGTCCAATTAGGATTATTTCAAGCCACATCCCCGAGCTTTAGATGCTGCCAGATACGTGTGCCCTATTCCTGCAGTCTCTAATGGGTTAACAGAATGTTGTATCTGAGTAATGGGTAGTTCAAGGTGTCACTTGTTGGAAGGGAGCCAGTGCCATACATTGTTAGTCTGGGAGCCATCAAAGCTAAGCTGGCTTCTGAGAACTTCACAAGGGTTTTCTTTACAATGCTGGTGTCAATAAAATGCTCATTTTCCTTGTTCAAAGAGACAAGATCATCTGCCTCTTAGCAGAGTTTTGGCTTTTCGTTTTTTAAATCAGAGCTTTATTATAAATGCCAACCCCAAAATACCAGTTGTTATGCCCACAATGTGTTCCTGAAAATCCTTGGAAAGGCAGTCTGGCTCACAGCCCCAAAGCCAGCACAGCATTAGCTACACACTAATCTCGGCTCAGGCAGACTTGCCATTGTCACTAGCCTGGAGCTGATCAAAGGTTATGTCAGACCAACTTTACGGACCAGGCTGGTCTCCAAGCGCACAGCAGAGCAGATTGAACAAGGAACCAGACAATATCCCAAAATGGTGCTTGTTGTCAGAGAGGGTAAGAGAATAAAATGGGGAGCTTCTGCAGCAATAGGTTTAGTCCAAATACTTTACAGTTTTTGGAAAAATCTTCTAATCTCCTACTTTACTATCTCTCAGCCCTTGAGGAAATCTCATTTGATCAACCACAAACTTTTATTTTGCCAGTAGCGTGCCTGTCTGGCTGACAACTCCACATGCAGAGAAGATTTCTTTAGGAAGGTTGGGGGATTGAAAATGGGCTTTATAGATTCATATGATTTAAGGCCAGGAGGGTCCCTTTTGATCATCTACTCTGACCTCCTGGATGACACTGCATATCGGGTGGATTAATAACAATGCAACGTAAGAATAATACCTAAGTCTTGGATAGTACCTTTTATCAATTGATCTCAGAGCACTTTCCAAAAGAGGGCACTATCATTGTCCTCATTTAACATGTGGGGAAACTGAGGCACGAAGGACCACGACTTGCCTGATCTTGGGCAAGGTACAGAACCAGGACTGAAACCCTGGTCTTGTGCCACAAAAGACATTGCCATCAGAACACTCACCCCACAATCCCAAATTAGTCACCCAGGTTTTCCTATACAGTGTATGGGGAGAGTGAGGCACCTAAAAAGGATTCTCAGAAGCCAGCATCCTGAGCACGGGGCCACCTAAGCAGGCACTAGGAAATGTGGGAGGCACCTTTCTCCAGTCAGGATTTTGCAGAAATGGCAGAAGTATTTCATAAATATTTCTGTTCTGTATTTGGGAACAAAACAGAGGATGTAGTCACATCATATGGTGATAACACTCTTTCCATTCCACTAGTATCTCAGGAGGATGTTAAACAGCAGCTACTAAAATCTGACATTTTAAAATTAATAGCTCCAGATAGCTTGCATCCAAGATTTTTAAAACAGCTGGCTGAGGAACTTGCTGGACTGTTAATGTGGCTTTTCAAAAAGCTTGGAACACTGGGGAAGTTCCAGAAGACCAGAAGAAAGCTAATGTTGTGTCAATTTATTTTTAAAGGGTAAACAGCATGACCCAAGTAATTATAGGCCTGTCAGTCTGACATCCATCTGAGGCAAGATAATGGGGCTGCTGATAGAGGACTCTATCAGTGAAGGATTAAAAGAGGATAATACAATTAATGAAAGTCAACATGGGTTTATGGAAAGTAGATTGTGCCAAACAAACCTGATTTTTAAAAAATGAGATTACAAGGTTGGTTGATAAAGGTAATAGTTTTGATGTAATATACTTAGACTTCTGTAAGGCATTTGACTTGGTACTGCACAACATTTTTATTAAAAAACTAGAACAATCTAACCATAACATGGCACACAATACGTGGATTAAAAACTAGCTAACCAAAGGGCTTCAAAAATAATTGTAAATGGGCATGTTTCCAGAGAGATCCCGCAGGAACTGGTTCTTGACCCTGCACTATTTAACGTGTTTATCATTTACCTGGAAGACAACATAAAATCATCGCGGCTAAAATTTGCAGATGACACAAAAATTGGAGGAATGGTAAATAACGAAGAGGATAGGTCGCTGATACAGAATGACCTGGATCGCTTGGGCAGAAGCAAAAAAGATGTGTTTTAATACAGCTAATGTAAACATCTAGGAACAAAGAATGTTGGCCGTACTTACAGGATGGGGGCTTGGAATCAGTGACTCTGAAAAAGACTGGGGAGGGGGGCCTGTCATAGTGGATAATCAGCTGAACATGAGCTATCAGTGCAATGCTCAGACTAGAAGGGCATGGATGCATGAAGAGGGGAATCTCGAATAGGAGCAGAGAGATTATTTTACCTTTGCATTTGGCACTGGTGCGACAGCTGCTGGAATACTGTGTCCAGTTCTGATGTCCACCATTCCAGAAGGATATTGATAAATTAGAGAGGGTGCAGAGAAGAGCCACAAGAATGATGAAAGGATTAGAAAATATGCCTTATATTATAGCAGGAGACAAGGTGGGTGAGCTAATATCTTTTATTGGGCCAACTTCTGTTGGAGTCAGAGACAAGCTTTTGAGCTACACAGAGCTCTTCTTCAATTTGGGAAGAGCTCCGTGTAGCTACAAAGTTTATACCCCTCACCAACAAAAGTTGGTCCAATAAAAAATATTACCTTAGCCACTTTGTCTCCTAAAGTCCTGGGATTGACATGGCTACAGCAGCATTATATTATAGTGATAGACTTCAGTAGCTCGATCTATTTAGCTTAACAAAGAGAGAGCTAAGGAGTGACTTGATTACAGTGTACAAGTATCTACATGGTAAACAAATATTTGATAATGGGCTCCTCAGTGTAGCAGACAAAGTTATAACACAATCTAATGGCTGAAAGCTGAAGCTAGACAAAGTCAGACCAGAAATAAGGTGTGTATTTTTAATGGTACAAGTAATTAACCACTGGAATACTTTACCAAAGATTGGGGTGGATTCTCCATCACTGACCATTTTTAAATCAAGATTGGATGTTTCTCTAAAAGATCTGCCTTAGGAATTATTTGGGTGGAAGTTCTATGGCCTGTGTTAGACAGGAGGCAAGATTAGATGATCATAATGGTCAATTCTGGCCTTAGAGTCTATGAATCCACAGCTGTTAACTCTCATGTGGAGCTGGGCACCTGTGCCAGCAAAAAACCAGAGAGCTGCCACCCCATTCTACACAGTGGGCTAGTGGTTAGGGCACTGACCTGGGACGTGGGAGACTTGTTTTCACATCCCTGATTAAAGCAGAGACTGGAGTCTGTGTGTCTTCTCATCTAGGTGAGTGCCCCCACCATCAGGCTACAGCATATCTCAGGGTAGAGCTTCCTCAGTCTTTCCTGTCGTAGCTGTTCCACTTTGTATATAAACAATTAAATATTAAGTGAAGCAAGGACGTACATCTCGCTTCCCCACAGCCCAGGTGAGTAGCCACACCACCAAATTATAGAATCAATCTGACTCTTCCTGGGGCTCAATTAACATTTAATTATTTAATACAAAGTCAAACAGTCTCAACAAAAGAGCTACCTCTAGAATAGCCGCTAGCCAGGTGGTCAGGGCACTCATGTGCGCTATAGGAGACCCAAGTTCAAGGCACAGCTCCAAAAAAAGACATGACAGGAATTCAAACATGGGTCTTCTGCATCTTAGCTAAGGACTCTCAGTATCACAGATTTACATATATGCCTGCCTGGGGCACTTTTACAAGCAGAAACTTAGGTGCTTCCAGGGCTAGATGGTAGCTGAGTGGAGGTTTCTGAGACTCACTGATGCCTGAATGTTGGCCTTAAAAACTTAAAGTAGCAGTTAGGCCCTTGCACCCCACTGCTCTATCCACTGAGTAGACCACACTGCCCCCCTTGAAGAATCCCAGCCAGTGATTCCTGCATTGAACCCCACAACTTCTGGCTGAGTTAGAGTTTACCTTTTAGAAAGAGACACACAATCTTAAAGTAAAGACTCCAAGTGATGGAAAATCCACCATGCCCCATAATAAATTGCTCCAATAGTTAAATATCCTCAGCATTAAAATGTATACCTAATTTCCAGTTTTAATTTGTCTAGTTTTAGTTTCCAGCTGCTGAAATGATGCAATGCTATCGAATCGAAGCTGACCTAATCTATCATCATTTTGGGTTTTAATAAAGGAGCAGATAAACTGAGAAGAAAGCCTGTTTTCTCTCTCTATTCATCAGGTCATCCATGCTGCAGAATATCTTCAGTCTTCCTCCAAGTGTAAATTATACTAACTAGACTGTGTGACAGCCAGTCATATTGATAGCTGACTGCACTTTATTTTCAAATAACTGTTTTTAAAATACATCCATTCAGAAACCAACTGTGTATAAATGTACAGCATGCTTCAAGTTATGTATTTCTATTAATGAATCGGTCTCTGATTAGCTGTTTCACACAAGGTGTATTTTCTAAAGCCAAACAAAATCAAATGGTGTCACTATTACTTGGTCATTAAAATTTATCAGACACAATGATTTCCTCTGACTTGGTGTGATAAATCATCTCATTGCAACAGACCATTGTTCCATGATGAATGTTTTCAGCTTTGGAAAGTAAACAGATTAACTTTGTTCTTTTCAATAGACACTGCCTGTGGTCTGTCTCGGCATTTACATAGCAGCAGGCCATTGTCCTGGGACTTTCTATCATTATATAACATTTGTTCTGAAAATATTTTTCAAGGCTGCTAAAATTGTCTGTGATTCATGTCAATAAAGTCTAATTTGTGAGCCACAAAATTTTCCACTTTGTAGCAATCACCCTTAAGGCTCATAAAGGTTCAATCACATGTTTCCCAGGAAGACCAGAAGCATTTTAAGTGGCTAATTTTGCTTTTCACACACTATAAGCAATAGATAACTCCAGGACAGAAAATGACAACATTGTATCTTACCCATTAAAAATGTTGAGATGAAAATTCACAGCCAACTGTTAGAGGAGATGCAGGGAACCTTCTTTATGTTTTCTGGGATTGAAAAGATTGATGTCAGAAAATTGATGCAAAAGTTATTTAAGTGATACCTCCCTTAGATGCCTATTGTCTTGATGTTAGGAAAGTGCCCTGATTGGTTTAAACGAAATAAAGGACTTGTCTATGTGAACATTTATTTTGCAGTAAAAGGGGGTATAATCTGCCTGGCAGTAACCTCCCACCCGCTAAGGACAGGTCTACACTACAAACTTGTATTGGCACAGTTGCACTGGGGAAGCTGCACTAAGCTTTGGAACTTCTCCCTGATGGTCTAGTTTCTCGACTTCGGTGCTTTCACTGCTATAGCGTGGGTTCAATTCCTGGCAAGGGAAACATTGCCCCTTTGGAAGCTTGGCAATTGTTTTTGTTCTGTGCCCAGTATTTTAAATTTAATGTATTCTAGGTTCTTGTTTCTGCTTTTCAAGTGTGTCAAGTTCTTCTTTGTACATCTTCCCCCGTCCTTCCTTTCAAACTCCATCCTCCAGGGCCTTGTCTCAAAGGGCCTTTGACCTGTCCTCTGGCCGCTCCTCACCCTGCTGGCCATCTCACACTACTCCCTGGCTGGTCCCAAGACTGAGTGCAGAGGTAGCTACTTGCCCCATCTCCCTGGTGGTTAGGATTTGACGCTCTCACCACTGTGGCCTAGGTTCACTTCCCACTCAGGAAGTGACTCTCTCTCTCTGTCCACCCCCTTTTATCTCCCCCTGCTTCTCAAACCATGGGAGAGGTGTCTCCCAAGAATGGCGAGCTGTTTGTCCTCAAGCCTATGGAATTAAATTGAATGTCTGATGTTGTGGGGAAAAATGCCAAGGAAACCCACCATAGAACAATTTAACTTCGAAAAGAGGACCAAGACAAAAATGAAGAAGCTAGTGAAATGAACATGGAAAGCAGCAGTTGCAAGGATGAAATGCCTGCGAGGTGTAGGGAGACTATTGAAAAAGGCCATAATAGATAGACTCATACTAAAATGTATACCCAAATTGCCAGTTGATGACAGCTTCCAGACGTGTTCACCAGGACTATATACAGCGAGCCTTTGGCTTGTTCCCAGATGAACAGAAGCATGGCAAAGGCAGGGCTGGCTGCAGCATAGCACGTGAGGGGCACAGGACACCCTGCGTCCCATTAATGTCACGTGGTACCATCTATGGCAGAGCCCCTGTCAAGAGCAATTGCAGTGAAGGAGGCAGTTTCCACAGGTCATGACAGACCACATCTATAGCGCCATTCATAGGCTGGCTGTGGTTGAAAGATGCCATGGGTCCTTGGCCCAGTGGCCACCACTGTGGGGCACTCTCTGGGACTAAAGGCAAGGTAGGGGGGCTCTTTGCTTCCTTTCAGGCTGTCCCCATGGGGGAAGGGCTCAACCTCTCCCATGGTTTGAGAGGGGGAAACAAGGAGAGAGCTTCCCTGATCAGGAATTAAACCAGGCGAATGGCAGAGAAAGGACTGAGTCCTGACCTCTAGCCCATCGGGGAGATAGGGTAAGGGGCTGCTTCTGTGCCTAGGCCCGGGAGCAGCCGAGACAAGTGTGAGACAGCCGGCAGGACAAGGAGCAGCCAGAGGACAGGGCAAAGGCCCTTTGAGACAAGACCCTGGAGGGTGGAGATTGAAAGAAAGGACAGAGGAAGGTGAAAGAAGGAGACAAGAAAGACACGTGACAAGACGAAACAAGAAACTAGAATACATTACGTTTAAAACACCACGCGTGGTATGAAAGCAGCAACCAGCCTTCCAAAGAGGTGAGGTTCTCCTGACCAGGGACCAAACCCAGGCCACGGCAGTGAAAGCACCAAAATGTGATCACTAGACTGCCGTGTGTTCTGTGTCTTGTGCCTAGTTTGCCATAGCAATAGAGTTAGACTAGTAGGGGATAACTCAGCCAGTCCTGCCTGGTTTTCAGTGTAGTTCAAAAAAGACTTTCCATGGGTGTGCATCGCTCTGTGTTCTGTGCTGATTTCGCTCTGAATACAAGCACTTTCCCAGGATTTTATGAAAGCAAATGGGACACATCACATCACTTCAGAATCGTATCATCCATCCACCAGTGGATTAGCAGAAAGGTTTGTGCAGACAATGAAACAAGCTTTAAGATCTGCCAGGGGACATTTTGTCCATTCAAAAGCATCTGGAAACCTTCTTGCTATCCTAGAGAAACACACCACATGCTATGACCAAAGCGTCCCCGGCCTTTCTAATGATGGGACGACAGCTGCGCACTTGCTTTGATCTGCTGAAACCCGCCAAAGCATGGCAAGTTGTGCAACGTCAACAGCAAAACCAAGTCATCAGACATGCACACAGAGCAAACGACCGAATCTTTAGTCTTGGACAGCCTGTCATAGCTCAGAACTATGCTTCTGGAGCTAAATGGGTCCCTGCTACAGTCATCGCCCAAACAGGACCTGTTTCGTGCACTGTCCAGACTGCAGATGATCTCACCTGGCGGCAGCATGTAGGATCAGTTGTTGCCAAGTTATATCTCCAGCTCATGCCAAGGACACATCTCCAGTTGAACTGCCTGACCTCACCATTACAGGTGAGATATCATCGAGACAAGAATCACCCATTCCTGACTCCCCTTTTCCATCCACCTCTGCAGCTGATACAACCCCCTCCCCTGTTCCAGCAGATACAACATCCTCACCTGCTCCAACTACGAGTCCTGAGCCCATTGTTAGACCCGCACCAATAACACCTTCCGGCGCAAGAACACGAGAAGTCCGCCATAATCCACCTAGAGAGAGAAGGCCTCCTCAATGGCTGGATCTTTAGCTAGGGCAAACCCACGTTACGGGGCAGAATAATCCCCGGGGTTTAGCCGGGAAATGAGGCAGTCTGTTCCCTCATTCCCTAGTTCAGGGATTGTTCTGTTAAATGGGCGTTTTCACTAAGGGGGGAGGAACATGTTGTGTATTTTGTGTCTTGCCTTATTGCCTAGGTTGCTGTAGCAACAGAGCTTAGCTTGTTGCCATAGCAATAGAGTTAGACTTTTAGGGGATAGCTCAGCCAGGCCTGGCTGTTTTTAGTGTATTCAATAAAGACTTTTCATGGGTGTGCCTCTCTCTGAGTTGTGCTGATTTCTCTCTGAATGCAAGCGCTTTCCCAGGATTTAACATGACATAGACCAGCAGGCAGAAGCCCAGCCTAGCGCTTTGGCAGCTGCTCACACATGTGGGCCCTCCCCCACGAACTAAAAGGCAGCAGAGGCACCTCTGCACTCTAGCTAACCACAGGGGATGGCCGGCCCACCAGAAGGGGAAGGGCCGTGGCAAAAGGCTCAGGGAGCCTTCTCTGAGGATCAAAGTCAGTTGACCTACAGATTAGGAGACTGACACGCTTCCCACTACACTAAGAAGACACCCCAGGAAAGCTCTGGCCACTGCCAGATCCATGGCCATGGCCACCTGACAGCACACTTCAATTCAGCTCTAAGACAGCATGGGACATCACCTGCTGGAAGGCAGAAATAGCCCACCTGGCTATCCCTGCATCTGGCCCCTCAGGACGACGGGCATATCAGGTCAGAGCAGTGGTCCATCTGCTGCAAGAACCTCTCGTGACAGCGGCCAGTGCCAGAGGCTTCCCAGGAAACAAAGAGAAGAAGGCAATTTTGACTGAGCTATCCCCTGTCATCCACTCTCGCCTTCTGGCAGCTAGGAGTTGCGGGCCCCTCTGAGCATGGCCTCGTGGCCCTGACCATCTTCACTAACAGCCAGTGATGGATTGATCCTCCATGAACTTATCTCCATCTTTTTGGAACCCATTTACGCTTTTAGCCTTCACTCCACGCAGCCAATGGCAACCAGGTCCACAGTTTGACTGTGCCTTATGTGAAGAAATACCTCCTTTTTTTGGTTTACACCTGCTGCCCATTCATTTTATCAGGTGAGCCCTACTTCTTGGTTGACGAAAAAGGGTGAAGAACACTTTCCTAGTCCCATCCTCTGTACCTTTCCTACCATAGCCTCACCCGTTCATCTCGTCATTAAGCTGAACAGTCGCAGGCTCTCCTCCTGTGCAAGCTGCTCCATCCCCCTCATCATTTGTGTTGCCCTTCTCCATAGCTTTTCCCATTCTAATCTTGTGAATTGGACAAGAAGCTGGATATGAGTCAATAGTGTGTCCTTATTGCCAAGAAGGCTAATGGCATATTGGGCTGCATTAGTAGGAGTGTTGCCAGCATATCGACAGAAGTGATTATTCCCCTCTATTTGGCACTGGTGAGGCCACATCTGGAGTATTTTGTCCAGTTTGGCCCCCACTACAGAAAGGATGTGGACCAATTGCAAAGAGTCCAGTGGAGGGCAACAAAAATGATTCAGGGGCTGGAGCACATGATTTAGGAGTAGCTCTTCGAAGTCATTCTATTTTATTCTTCCCCCCTTCAGTATGGCTACCCCTGACAATGTAAGAGCAGCTGAAGGGCATGCAGATAAGTGCCTGGGGCTACTGCCCGCTCGGGGGAGGGTAAAGTGAAGTAGTTAGAGTTACGTAGCGCCAAAAGTCCTGCCAGGAAACTCACTCAGTACTATAGTTATAAAAAGCTTTTGTAGTATTTGCCCATCAGGCCCCACAGTGCGCAACAACACTTGCCTGTTTTGCTTAAAATGTCTCAGTACAGACACTCCAGTGGTGGTAAATGCAGGAACTTTAAAGTGTTGGCCTCCACTGACTTTTTTGTCATCTTGTTGTCTAGACCTGTAAGCAGGGTTGAATGACATCAGGCTAAAAACATGGTGTTATCTGGCAGGTCTGTGTTCTTGGGGAACCAGGGTGAAAAACGCCTATTCTCTCTCTGGCTCACCTGAATCCCCCCCAGCCTCTGCTTGAACCAGAAACAAAAGCTATGAAAAGACAATGGGAGACACACCTAAAACCCTCCCAATAAGGGTGATAGGATTGAGACAACTCCCCATGCCTCATCTACATAGAAGATGTAAAAAGAGGCATCTCAATTAGCACATTGACTGGAGAACAGAAGCCTCATCTACATCAAAGATGGAACAAGAATTAGCATGAAGAATGGAGAACCAAGCTCCAACGCAGGAACCGCACTGAACTCTGGGATTGGCAAGGCAGGGATGCACTGCATGATGGGAGATCTCTGCTCTTGATGTAAATGAACTCACACCTACACCCATCCAGCTCCACAGTTATCAGACCATTCTAGTATTGATATGCAAAACACTGAATCTGCCTGGTTGCATTGTGAGCTCCCCCAAGGAACATTGACCATAGCCGGGAGTGATCAGCTCCTATTGTCCAGCACAGAGAAAACCACTCTGGGATCCTTCATTCAGACATTGTTTACCCATAAACAAACGTGATTCTACAAAAATACCCTACACATGTACAAACCCCCATTCTGATGCCTGGACCCAAATGCTGCCTGCTTCCCCATTTCCTGACTGATCCTGTTGTGGGTTTGCCTATCTCTCAAGTGTTCTTGACCCTAAGCTAAACAGCCTGTCTCCTGGGAACTTCTGAGCTGCAAGGAGCTGTGAGATTCCCCCCTCTGACTTCTCATCTTTCCCCAATTCTCTCTCTCTCTCTCTCTCTCTCTTTAATCCAGGTATAACTTTCTACTTTTGTAATCAAACCTGGGCTAGCCTTCTCCAATACCCCTACTGTAATTTTGTTGTATTGTAAGTGTTAGATTGTTTTTCTCTCCTTGTATGTCATCACTATTAGTATCATAAGTTTTATACACCTGGCAATAAACTAACTATTGTAATCAAACTGGTTGCCAGTTTCTCTCTCTCTAAATGCATTTACTCCTTTGTGTTCTTGGCTTCCCTACCTTGCTCTGTAGCAACGCTTCTTTTACCTAAGCCAAAGATCCCTGGAGTGCCCAAAATCCTATGGGGTTTGCTTGTCAGGGGAGTTACTGCTAGAACAATTGTGTTGCAAAGAGGTATATAAAGGGGGCAGCTGAGAAGTGCTGCTCTGTCTAGCCTATGGAGTCCAGAGGCGCATAAGGGTGACAGCTAAAAAGTGCTGTTTGGACCCAGCCTGCTCGTAAGTGTGCTTCATTCTGGTGCTGTCTGACAGCTGACAGTGCTGTGTCACCAGCCTGCTGAGTTCAGGGACGTATAAGGGGTCAGCTGAGAGTGCTGATAGCCCGGTCTGCTCAAACACACTCAGTTAATCTGGAATGGGTGTGTGTATCTGGGGGGGTTTATTTGAATCTGAAACCCTTAGGTCCTGCAGGATAGCTCCATTGGGAGGGGACTTGTAGCCATATGAACACACAAGTAACACAAGCAGCACATTAATAGAATCACCCCCCTCTTCCAGGAAAGTAACCCTAATAAATAAGCATACCTCAAAGTGACGGGCAAATCTGGTAACAATGGGTAGCTACTGATCTCTTATCTACACAAGAGCTCTCACCGTTCCTGCTGCTAGCAGAGAATCACCAGCATTCACAATAACAAGAAGTTTTAGGAGGAAAAAGGAAGGTAAGAATACCCTCGGAGACCATCAGATTTGATAGACAATGTTACAAAATGGCGATTCAAGCATATAAACAGTGAAAAGAGATTTCCATCACAATATTACATCAGTGACCTTTTCCTATTAAAAATGGCCTTGTTTCCATTATAAGAAGCATCTACCTTTCATCTATTAGATTTCAGGAACCCAGTAACTGTAATTGTGTGATTGTCCAAATAGGTGTCTGAACACCAATTGTACCAAGTCATTTGCCTTATTTTCTTTTCCAATCCAGTGTTTCTCAAAAGAACATACATGCTTTTTCCAGCTGGCTCATTTCACTTACGGTCTGAGCACATGTCTCTGACATGCTTGAGTTTGGGACAGTTTGAGGGTAATTTTACTCGCATTTGCCGTGACCACGTGCTCTCACAGGGCTTCTTTTTCCAGTATTTGTATAAAACAGTTTTATTGGCTTTTAGCTTCCTCACGTGTTTGTCAAACACTGGTCTCTATCTTGGGATTCATGCTGGGTAATTTAATTTATTTCTCCATATATGCTACAGACAGATCCAGACTCCTGAGGTGGGTAACAAAGGCCCAAGAGATGTTCTGCCCCCCTGATGGGGACTCTTGTGTTTTCCTCTGATGGAAGGAAGAAAATGCACAGCATTACATAATTCTGATTTCTTTCAGGAGGAGTTGTTTCCTACGCTGAAGCGACATGAAGTTATACAACACAGAGATTTGATGTAGTTCATTTTGAGCTCTTTCAATTGATGTAGGTTCTGGACACATTTGACAATATTTCCTATTAGGAGCTATGGAACTCAGTGTCGTTTTTTGGCTGCTCTTGATGCATCACTCAGGCCCATGTGACTATACCTTCTTTTCTGTCCTGAATGGTCTTATGCAAGTTATGTCTGCTCTCCATGGGGTTTCTGAGAGGCAGACAGAAATCTGCATGAATGTTTTCCTCAAACTGGAGATATTTCCTCAAGAGGACTTTCTGTTCTACCTGATCAAGCTCTTATATGTTAATCCTAAACATCACTGTAAGGTTGAAGAAAGGCCTGTTAAAATAATGATGTAAACTGAACTACCTCTTCCTTCCTGATTTTGTGATCCTCTCCGCCTCCAGACAATTGCAAGGGTCAATTGACTGCTGCAGCATCAACGGTCTAAATTGTACCTCTGGGCACAGCTCTGCATAGGGCGCAGTGCAGAAGTGGTCCGCCTTATGAGCTGCAGCAGAAGGCACTGTACCTCTGGATACCCCTTTGTTACCAGATTTGCCTGTCACTTTGAAGTATGCTCATTTATTAGGGTTACCTTCCTGGAAGAGGGTATGTGATTCTATTAATGTGCTGTTTGTGTTACTTGTGTGTTCATATGGCTACAAGTCCCCTCCCAATGGAGCTATCCTGCAGGACCTAAGGGTTTCAGGGCTGGGTTCCTCCAGTCCCAAATTCAAATAAATCCTCCACAGATACACACCCATTCCAGATTAACTGAGTGTGTCTGAGCAGACCAGGCTATCAGCACTCTCAGCTGACTCCTTATTTGTCCCTGAACTCAGCAGGCTGATAACACAGCACTTTCAGCTGACACCCTTATGTGCCCCTTGCACCACACCAGAATGGAGCACACTTATGAGCAGGCTGGGTCCAAACAGCACCTTCAGCTGCTTCCCTTATATGCCCCCTGGACTCAATCAGGTGGGTCAAACAGCACTTTCAGTTGTCACCCTTATATGCCCCTGGACTCCATAGGCTAGGCAAAGCAGCACTTCTCAGCTGCCTCCCACTTCACTCTACAATTGTTCTAGCAGTAACCCCCTTGATAAGCAAACCTCATAGGATTTTAGGCACTCCAGGGATCTTTGGCTTAGGTAAAAGAAACGTTGCTACAGAGCAAGGTAGGGAAGCCAAGAACACAAAGGAGTAAATGCATTTGGCGAGAGAGACTGGAAACCAGCTTGATTATAATAGTTAATTTATTGCCAGGTATATAAAATTTATTATACTAATAGTGATGCCATACAAGGAGAGAAGAACAATCTAACTCTTACAATACTATAGGGGTAGTGGAGAAGGCTAGCCCAGGTTTGATTACAAAAGTAGAAAGTTATACCTGGATGTGAGTGAGTGAGTGAGTGAGTGAGTGAGAGAGAGAGAGAGAGAATTGGGGAAAGATGAGAAGTCAGAGGGGGGAATCTCACAGCTCCTTGCAGCTCAGAAGTTCCCAGGAGACAGGCTGTTTAGCTTAGGGTCAAGAGCACTTGAAAGAGAGGCAAAACCTACAACAGGATCAGTCAGGAAATGGGGAAGCAGGCAGCGTTTGGGTCCAGGCATCAGAACGGGGGTTTGTACATGGGTAGGGTTTTTTTGTAGAATCACGTTTGTTTATGGGTAAACAATGTCTGAATGAAGGATCCCAGAGAGGTTTTCTCTGTGCTGGACAATAGGAACTGATCACTCCCAGCTATGGTCAATGTTCCTTGGGAGAGCTCACAATGCAACCAGGCAGATTCAGTGTTTTGCATATCAATACTAGAATGATCTGATAACTGCGGAGCTGGATGGGTGTAGGTGAGAGTTCATTTACATCAAGAGCAGAGATCTCCCATCATGCAGTGTGTCCCTGCCTTGCCAATCCCAGAGTTCAGTGCAGTCCCTGCGTTGGATTTTGATTCTCCATTCTTCATGTTAATTCTTGTTCCATCTTCTATGTAGATGAGGCTCCTGTTCTCCATTCAATGCGTTAATTGAGATGCCTCTTTTTACATCTTCTATGTAGATGAGGCATGGGGAGTTGTCTTAATCCTATCATCCTTGTTTGGAGGGTTTTAGGTGTGTCTCCCACTGTCTTTTCAGTGCTTTTGTTTCTGGTTCAAACAGAGGCTGGGGGAGGAGGATTCAGATGAGCCAGAGAGAAAGTAGGGGTTTTTCACCCTGGTTCCCCAAGAACACAGAGCTGCCAGGTAACACCTTGGAGGCACATTTCCTTCCTTCTTCCCCTTTGCTTTGTACCAACAGCAAATTACAACACCCTCTACTCTGGTTCAGCTGTGTTGGCCAATGAATTGGGGGACTTGAAGCCTAGTCTCCTCATATTCTTGGTCCTTCCCCATGCACTTGCTCTGAGGAGTAATAAATCCTTGCATAGCCCCCACTTACCCCTGTGTCTGGGCAGCCTGACTAGGGATGTAGAGACACATGCAATCCAAGCCACAATCTAGACCAGAGAAATTAGAGATGGAAAAGGCCTACTAGGTCAGTGGTTTTCAACCCCTAAAAGATATCAAATGAAGGTGTGGACACCTTTGGAAATCTTAGGTATAGTTCTATGGTAATTACAACCTTTCACAGAGCACAGGCTGAAAACCACTGTGCTAGGTTACCTACTGCATCTCCCAGCACTGCAGGATTATCCTTTATGGCTGCTTTGCTACAAATACATATAGATGGTTCGGTTATCATGCTTCCCCTCAGCCTGCGCATAGCCAAGTAACAGACACACGGCGCTCTCTCCCATCAGCTGCCTAGCCGTGTCTACTGCTCAGCTCCAAATTCCTTCCACTTTGCCAACACCCTTCTGGTGTGAGAATGTCCAGTAAGGAACGTAATATACCAGGGGTGGCTGCACCCCAGCTGTAGTGACAGGGAATCTCACTACCTTGCTCTGCAACACGATGCCTCTGCACATTTCGCTCAAACCTGTTGCCTTAGATTGTTTGGGTGCCAGATTACATTGCAAACTCATAGCAAATTAGCTGTCCACTCACCAGCGAGCAGGACTCTCTCAGCATTGCAACTTCCTCGATTTCTCCTGGTGGATAATTGGTTAAAATTATTTTCCCCAGAGGTATTATTTCCTGCCCATAATTTCTCTCACTCACTTTGTATCATTGCCCTTTTTAGACGCAAGGGGCTAGTCAAGGTTTGGGGCCTGGTGGGTGTTCCACTGGGGAATAGAAATTGGTGGTAGTCTGGCATTTCTTTGAGGCAATTGTTTATCTGCAAACAATATACCAAATCTGGTGTCTCTGAAAACAGAAGGAATCCAAAAGCAGAAAGCAGTTTCTTTTGCTCACAGCACCAAAAGCAGACTGCACTGTTCCAAAAACCTTCCTCCAGGTTTCTTCCAGGGTCAGCTACATGCTTTCAGCTGCGTGCTCCTTTAGGCTTTCTCTCTTATACACCATCCGTTCTTGTCCATTCTCTGTTCCAAATCTCCTCGCCACCACTGCCCTTGCCCAACACACACTACTACCCAAAACAACACGAAATAAAAGCTCCTGGGCAGGGTCACATGCAGTTTCAAATTCCACAGCTATACTCTTAAATTCAAGGGGGGGGGGGGCGGGAGGGCGGCAGCGGGAAGGGCAGCGATGTGGAAATCCTGTCCCCTAAACACCGCATCTGTGTTCAATCTGAAAGGGGTTGTGAAACACTGATGGGCCAAGATAGGACCAATCACAAAAGCTTTCGCCAGCTCTAAAATGCTAAATCACACCCTGCTAATCACTGACCTGGTTTCCCAGGTCAGAATCAGTGAGCAAAGGAACAGGGCTTCATTCCTGATTCAGATCCATGGGGGCTTTAGCAGCTAAAATTCCTCTGAGCACCCGGGTGTCAAAACAGGTTTCAACCACCCCCCCCATCTTTCCCTTGCTGGAAACCTACTACAGCATGTAGCTGTTATAATAGTTTCTGCCCCCAGGGCAGGACAATTAATTCACTGCAAACTATTTGCCTACAAAACACTTGCCTAACTGAGGCCATATCTTTAAAGGAAATTTCCTCAGACTGAATTTCCTATTCCCCACGCATTAGTCACAGTCCCACCATCATTGTTTAACTGCCCAGATCCAAACAAAAACCGTGGGGATGAGCTACTTGGGGTGAGTCTGTATGTAAGGGGCTTGCTGCTTGACTGACATATATCGTGGGGTCTCTGTCTGGGGGGCCTGTGCGCTGCTGAGCTTAGCAGCCTGGTAAACAAGGCTCAGAGCTCCTTAATGAAGCCTTGATTCCTAAGCCCTTTAGCACCATTATTAACCCTTAAACAGGGGCTACTCAGGGAGAATAGGGTTTAAAAAGCCAGCACCTATGCCACCAGAGGAGCAAGTGAACAGGAGCAGCAAACAAGGCATTTTTGGAAGGGAGTTTAGAAAGGGAGCATGACAACCAGACACACTTGGCATTCTCCAAACTAGGGCCAATAAACACTGCCCCTGCACACCCTGAAAAAAAAACGAGTAAAACTAACACAAAATGCTGCAGAAGTAAAAATAATGCATGTAAAAGTCCAGCAGAGAGCAGAGGCTATTCAGTTTATTGCACTGATGCAGCATATGCGATTATCTGCTTTGTGGGCAGGTGGCAAATGTGTGCATTAGGTACAAGGAGCTCATGGACCGAGTACGGGCTGTGGAGATCAGAGTGGCTGAACTGGAGGAGCTAAGGAGGTACATTGATGAGACTTTCCAGGACACAGTAGAGCGGTCCCACCCCTAGCTTCTGTGCTTTTGAGGAGGATGAAAGTCTCACGGAAGGAGAACATCAAAGTGGAGCAAGGGATCCAATCCCATATTTGGTACCCTCCCTCCCATGATGTCATGGTATCCTCTCTTACTGAGGATACCTCTTGAGGAAGGGAGCCCCTCTTAGGAAGAGACAGGTGATAGTGATGGGAGATTCAATCACTAGAAATATGGATAGCTGCTTTTTGTGATGATTGTGAGAACTGCATGGTGAATAGCTTGCTGGGAGCATAGGTTGTGTGCCTCTTGAGACATCTAGACAGACTTAAGTGCAGCGCTGTGGAGGAGCTAGTGCTCATGGTACATGTCAGTACCAAAGACACAGGGAAAAGAGAAAGGTCCCAAATTTAGGCTTCTAGGTAAGAGATTGAAGTCCAGGATCTCCATAGTAGCATTCCCCAAAATGCTTCTAGTTCCACATGCAGAGCCAAATAGACGGGCAGAACTGCAGGATCTCGATGTGTGGATGAGATGATGGTGTAGGAAGGAGGGGTCTAGATTTATTAGGAACTGGGGAACCTTTTGGGAAAGGCGGAGCCTATACATGAAGGATGGGCTCCACCTAAACCAAAATTGAACCAGATTGCTGGCTTGTAAAATTAAAATGTCATAGAGACATTTTTTAACTAAGGGCTAAGGGAAAGCTGATGTGTGGAGGAGGAACGCTTCACACAGACACATCCCTTAGGAGGGTTTTATTAATGGGGATTCTCTATATCCCAGCAAGGAGGAGTGGATGGAAGATGATAAAGTACAGGTAGGACCTGGCAAGAAACATTCAAATGAAAAAGAGTCCCATTCAATTACATCACATAATGGCAGACAGCTCAAAAGTGGCTGTGATGCTGAGCCAGCAAGTGGATGGAACTAAAGACAACCTTTAAGTACATACTAGAAAAGTACTGAAATGGCAAATATGGCCATTCCTTGTAGGTAGCTAGCAAAGCCATATTAAGTAGACAAGAAGTTAATATGTAGACCTATGCTGTCAGTAAATCAGAAGTAGATACTAATTGTATTTTTTGTGTTTACCAATATCTTGTTAGAAGTTTAACGATGTGATTTAATTATCATAGAATCATATGAGGTTGGAAGGGACCTCATGAGGTCACCTATTCCAGTTAGCTTGTAGATGCTCAACTTCTGTTCCTGTCTATGCTATTTCATTATGGTATTCTGTGAAGTCAGAGATCAAAAATGGATATTACCATTTAGATGGAACTTTTATAATAATATAATTGTCTTTATTTCTCTTTGCTGTTTGTAGTCAACAATGTATGACTGGATGGTTAATTGTTTTATTCCTAGGAGATAGGGATTAACTTCAAAACAACAATATACATTACTTATTCTTCAGCCAAGGAAGCCCTGATGTGGCCATAACTTTCTTCAGCTATAAAGGAAGTCGGGTCAGATCCTGTTTTATCTCAGATATGCTTAAACTTGGATAGGGAAAGTTTAAACATTAAGGATTGAGGTCTCCAGGTTGACTCTGGATTATCCCTACTAATTCTCATGGAAGAATTTGAACAATCTCTGCACATGGACAGTCTATTGGACTATAACCTATAGAACTGGTTCTAGAAGGACTTTTACAAAGCAGCAACTTCATCATCTCTGAAACTGACCGAAGAACTTTAGTCATATCTGCATGTATAATGATCTTTCAACCACAGTAACTCTCTTTCTTTTCAAATAAATTTTAGATAAGTTAATAACTATCCCCATATTGACTGGGTACGTGTCACCTCAGGACGGGATGCAGAGATAAAGTTTGTTGACACCATAAATGATTGCTTGTTCGAGTATCTAATCCTGGAGCCCAGAAGAGGAGAGGCAGTCTTGATTTAGTCCTAAATGGAGAACAGGATGTGGTCCAAGAGGTGAATATAGCTGAACTGCTTGGTAATAGTGACACATTACAGTAGCATATAACTTCAGAAATGAGAACTACACAGAAATGAGGATGCTAGTTAAACAGAAATTAAAAAGTAGAGTCCCAAAAGTGAAATGTCTGCAAGCTGCATGAACACTTTTTAAAAACACCAAATAGAGGCTCAGATTTAATGTAAATCCCAAATAAAAAACGTAGTAAGGAGATATAAAAGTGCCACTGTGGCTAAACAATAAAGTCAAAGAAGCTGGTAGAGGCAAAAAGGCATTCTTTAAAAATTAGAAGTCAAATCTTACTGAGGACAATAGAAAGAAGCATAAACTCTGGTAAATCAAGTGCAAAAGTATGATTAGGCAGGCCAAAAAAAGAATTTGAAGAGTAACTAATAAAAGACTCAAAAACTAGCAGCAGGGTTTTTTTACAGTAAATCAGAAGCAGGAAACATGGCAAACCAGCAGTGGGGCTACTGGACAATCAAGGTTGAATTGCGGCATTAAAAGACGATAAGGCCATTGCCGCGAAGCTAAAGGGATTCTTTGCATCCGTCTTCATTGCAGAAGATGTGAGGGAGATTCCCACACTGAGCCATTCTTTTTGGGTGACAAAGCTGAGGAACGGTCACAGGCTGAGGTGCCAATAACTGAGGTTTTGGAACAAAATGATAAATTAAACAGTAGTAAGTCAGCTGGACCAGCTCGCATTCACCTAAGAGTTTTGAAGGAACACAAATATGAAATTGCAGAACTACCAAGTGTGGTATGTAACCTATCATTTAAATCAGCTTCTGTAGCAGATGATTGGAGTATAGCTACTGTGACATCAATTTTTTTTAAAAGACTTCAGAGGCAATCCTGGCAATTACAGGCCGGTAAGCCTAATGTCAGTACCAGGCAAATTGGTTGAAACTATAGCAAAGAACAGCATGGTTTAAAACTTAACTCTAACACTGTAAAAGCTCAGTCAGTCTGGTTGCTTCATGAAAGACGAGAAAATTCTTGGGAATTTTTCATCAATTTAATTCAGTGCAGTTCGTTTTATGTGACTGCACAGACAGCACAGTGATGAAAAATTATTATTCTCTTGTTAGAAAACAACACATAGCAGGCCCCATAGCTCAGGGGTGAGAGCACTGGTCTAGTAAACCAGTGGTCGTGAGTTCAAATCTCACTGGGGCCTGGGACAAATTATCATGTTCTTTCTTTATCCCTGTAATTCAGCCCCATCATTTTTAGAGAAATGTAATTGTACTTTACGTAGGTTAAATTTAAGCAACATACAGTAGCTGAATCACGCGACAGGCAGTGCAAAAATGCACAGGGCTAGTAGATGTGAGATACACAAGCAGCAGGCCATTGGGGCTTGAAAGCAACCCATTAAGCCTGGCTGGCACTGCATTTGCTGTATGATGAATGCACCCTATTAAACACACACACACCCCGGCCCTGCATCTGTTGTATGATGAATTAAACTAATTAAACACCTCCCCGTCTCCACTGCAGTGCAGTATGATGCTCTTCTATGAAAGAAACTGATAAATGCTTTGGAAATTGTGAGATAATTAATCTCTATGCAAAGTTTCTTTCTAGATCTCCGTAATTAGTAGAGCTACTTAGAAAATGGTAAGGATATTTTGGGAGGGGGGAATAAAAAAATTCTCACTTTTTTTATATGTTCCATTTTTAAGAAAAAATGAAAAACAAACATTTTTCTGTTTTCAAAACTGAAAATGAAAATTTGAGGGTTCTGGGATTTCAGTGTTTGGCTTTACCCCTATTTCTTTTTTCCCTTTCTCCCTGCTCCATTTTTGTTTTGTTCTTCCATTTTCTTTTTTGTTCATTAAAAAATCTGAAATATTTGAAAAACATGATTCTTTGCTTTTGAAAAAAGACCATTTTTCATCAAAATGAGCAGGTGTAGATAAGTTATTTATCTTGTAAACGATCATTTATGAATTTAAATGTCTCTTGGCTACGTGACCGCTTTCCTTGGTTGCAAACCCAGCATCCCAGCTGTCTAGCCAAACAACTTGATGGCAGCATGTAAAGACATCCGCTTTATTTTATCTGAAATTCAGGAAATGTAGAGAAGGCTCCTTCATGAGGCAGGCAGTACAAAAACTATCAAACATACCAGATGCTGGACATGCCTGTTGGAATTTTATACCTGCACCATAACCACTGCAGAATCTACGTTCATCTTAAAGACGAGAGGGCCACAGTAAGGGGGAGGGAAGAAGATGGGGGTAATCCTTTTGCTGAATTCTGGGTGTGCTTCTGGTCTCTCTCTCTCCTCCTGCTGCTACCAGTAGCAAGGTCAGATGGATCAACCCTGTGGCAGCAGAATGGGGCTGTTTGATGCTGAATTGGTTTTCTCCTTTCTATTATCTCCACGAAGGCAGCTTGTGTAAGAACGGCAGTGAGCTATGTGCTGAAGGTAGTACGTTCATGCATTGTCTCTGTATGAAAACTGAGCTAAAGGGTTGCAAGATGTTATGTGTGTGTGCGAAATCATTGTAAGGACAGAGAGAAACTGAAATTGGCAGGAATTTCAGTCAAAAGTTAACATAATATGCAAGAGTAAATCGTTGTTATTATAACCCACGTTACTGGAAAGCTGAGCTTTGTGACAATGTTTCATTCTAAATGCCATTTATCTGCAGACTATTGTGGCTACAGGCTTGTTTATCCTGCACTTCATTCCCACTATCTCTTCATTGTTTTGCTGTCACTGGATGATATCCAGCAAGATCTTTGCAGCTCAAGTTCAGTTTTGAGAACTGGTGTATGTTTTAGTTGGCATATGCCTGATCGCTGTGAAAATTATCCCTTTAAAAATTAATGGTTTTTCCTTCTGTCTGCAAGAATGTGGAATGGTAGGAACATGTTTGCTGAGTTCTTGGTCTAGCAGTGGCTTAATGTTCATGAGAAAGCTCATTCCATCCTCAGGATCCCACTGCATGAAGGAAGGATTGCAATACACAACTCCAAACATTGACCTGATCCAAAGATCACTGACATTAATGACCATTGGATCAGCTCCTAACAAAACTCCTTTGCAACAATCAGCCCCCGTTATTCTCTTCTAAGCCCTATGGGAGCATAACCGCTTGAGGAAAAGTTCTGGACAGCGTACTTCTGCTTTATAGCCTAACCTTTGGTTAAATATGTGCGGGAGAAAAGTGGGTCCAATGTGTCAGGCACTACCCTCAGAAAAGAGACTTGGGAGATATGAAAACTTCAAAGGATATTATATAGAAATGTGCCAGACATTACATGGACTTTGGGTACAATAAGTATATTAAGTGTGATTTTTGGGGTCTGGCTTGATAAGGGTATTTCCTGGGGACTCCCTGGGGTGTGGTTAATGGAAATTCTCCAACACCACTATAACGCTGCCTTGGGGCACCCAGAACCATAATTCACAATGTTGCCCCACTACCTCAGCAAGACAGAGCTGTGCTGGAACTTCAGTTGTGGGTCTGCTTCTTGTCACACCTGTCTGTCCACCTCCCCAGCAAACCCCTTGAGACTTTGCCAGTTGTAACTGTGCCTTGCAGGTAACATTCAGTGAACCCCAGTTCCCAAACCCCTGGCCAAGCGTTCCTCTGTAGCAACGAGCCCCTGGGACTGGACACTGACCGAAACTACCAAGTTTATTTTCACCAGAGAGACAACACACGCACCGGTCTGGTAGTTTAGCTAAGTTTATTAATAAAGAAGAGATTAAGCCAGGACAGAACCAAACTGGTTACAAATAGCTGCACAGCTACAGACTGGGGACCGACCAGCTAGGCAGCAGTTCTGCAGAAAAGGACCTGGGGTTCCAGTGGATAAGAAGCTGGATATGAGTCAGCAGTGTGCCCTGGTTGCCAAGAAGGCTAATGGCGTATTGGGCTGCATTAGTAAGAGCATTGCCAGCAGATCGCAGGAAGTGATTATTCCCCTCTATTCGGCATTGGTGAGGCTGCATTTGGAGTATTGTGTCCAGTTTTGGGCCCCCCACTACAAAAAGGATGTGGACAAGTTGGAAAGAGTCCAGCGGAGGGCAACAAAAATGATAAAGGGGCTGGAGCACGAGACTTATGAGGAGAGGCTGAGGGAACTAGGCCTGTTTAGTCTGCAGAAGAGAAGAATGAGAGGGGATTTGATAGCAGCCTTTAACTACCTGAAAGGGGGTTCCAGGGAGGATGGAGCTAGGCTGTTTTCAGTGGTGGCAGATGACAGAACAAGGAGCAACGGTCTCAAGTTGCAGTGGGGGAGGTCTAGGTTTGACATTAGGAAAAAGTTTGTCACTAGGAGGGTGGTGAAGCACTGGAATGGGTTACCCAGGGAGGTGGTGGCATCTCCATCTGTAGAGGTTTTTAAGCTGCGGCTTGACAAAATCCTCGCTGAGATGATTTAGGTGAAGTTAGTCCTGATTTGAGGGGTTGGACTAGATGACCTCCTGAGGTCCCATCCAACTCTAATCTTCTCTGATTCTATGAAAACATGCTTTCTAGTGTCTGAAATGGAACAGATTACAAACATGGTCTCAGACATGGTCCTGGCAATTTCTTATAGTTAGTCTTCACCTTCCTCAGCCCGCGTTGCCAGGCACTCCTCTTTTCACAGATTCCCAGATTCCTCTTTGTCCCTGAAGCACTAGATAACTACAGTCTCTTTTCCTCACTTCTTACAGTTCAGAAAAATGTTTAGATATATTTTTTTAAAGTCACCCCTGACAAAGTTCTTCTCCCTGCTGCTTGTTCTTCCAGGGGAGCTGGGGAGGTCTCATGACCATTTTTCAGGCTTTTGTTAATTAGCTCTGTCTGTCGATTTAATTACTTTGTTTACCTTAGGTGCACATGTACTTTCATTGGCTCTGTTTACAAAGGTTGAGCTAGGCGGACTGGCATGTCCACATTCCTTTCTCAAAGACAAACCTGTTTATTCACTCTACTCAAAGTGCTTGTTCTGAACATATTTTAGCAACATCCTTCCACCACATATATATACCTCTCTACATACTAAACATACATCACATAATAATTAATGATCAGAGAGTCACCATTTTTTATTTGATATCTTACAAGATACTTTTTGGATAAACATTATGAAAGGCATGTGTTAGGTGTTGTGAGTTTGTCAGGCCTTGTTACAGTTGTATTTAAGAATAGTGAGCCCTTTGCCATTTAACATGGAGGGGCTCTTAGGGTCACAATCAGTTATGTAGGAGGCCAGCCTTTGCAGCTTTGCCCCCTGAACAAAAGGTTACTGACTGATGTTACCTGTGACAAGAGGCCAGAGACCCAAGATCCAAACTTTATAAAGAAGTGGCTGAATTGTCCCAAGGTTGTTCTTAAACCTGATGTGAACTTGTCACCAAGAGACTAAACACAGCTGAGTGATTGGAAAGACTGACACCTCCCTGGGTCCTCCAATGAAGTTGGGGTGATGGCTGTTAAGATATAACGTGTGTTTAGATAATTTTATTGGGTTTTTTTTATATATTTTCTGTTCACTTGTTAGCCTTGAATAAATGTGCCCTGCTTAGTGTAAGGGGTCTACTAGCCCCCTACTGAAACCTAGCGGGTCTTTTTGGCTGGCATCTCTTATGGAAGCAGGCCCCTGAAACAGGCACAGCCCCAGGGCCAGTGCGGACAAGCCAACTCAGGTCAGCCTGATCGACAGGGTGGCAGGCCAATGAGGGAGCCAGGAAGGCGGGGGGTTAGGGGAGTCCCGTCCTCCCTGTGAGCTGGAGCCGCCTGCCGGGTCATGCCTAGGCAGAGTGAGCTGGGCTAAGGACAACGCAGCTGGTGGTTGGAGGCCAGAGGAGAGGCCCAGGGAGCTGAGCTGAGCAGCAGAGCTGGAGGGGCACCCAGGGAGCCGAGCCCAGCTGCACCGAGCAGAGCGGAGCAGGGGCTGGAGCTGGAGCCGTCTGGAGCCGGGTGCGATGAGTGAGCAGCTGGGGCGGGCGAGGGGACCCTGGATAGGGGTGCAGGGAGACGCCCCCAGCCCAGAGGCCGCGCAGGCCAGACTCAGAGGGGGGTCGTGACCCCGACAGGGGGGCTGATGCTGGGGAGAAGGGCCCTGCCCCCTAGCGCCTGCGGGAGGGTGGCCACCACCAGAGGCAAGTGTCTGACTCTGCGTCCCTGCAGCGCAGCCAGGGCCTGGGCGGGGGGCCTGCGACAGGGACTGTGAACCCCCCTTACGCCCCAGAGACGCTGCGTGTGGTGCCCCTGTGCCAGCGGGCAGTGTAGGGTAAGGGAAAGCACCCTTCACCACTTTTCTTATTTTGTCAGTTGATTTTTGGGTGCTGTTTGTTTCATAAATGGTATCATTTGCACTGTGTGCAGGGATTAGCGGGTCAGGGCAGCGCCAGTGCAGAGTTAGTGCCCGGAGTGGGGAACCCTAGCTTCTGCCCTAAGGGACCATGGCAAGACTGGGGGTTGAGCCCCAGGAATCCTGGGCCCAGCCTTGTGGGGGTTACAGGGACCCACCACACAGGAGAGAGGGAGGGGAGCCCTCGAGGTCAGGCAGGCTTCTGTGTAATGGGAGTGGGAGCGAGGACTCAGATCCTTTTGCTAGCCAGTTCCACTGGGGCAGTGTATGAGCCAGGACAGGTCCCCACAATAGCGGGCCCGTTCCCCCGCTTACATTAGGATGCCTGCCTGGTCTCAAGTGAGAACACTGTCATTGTCCTTAGAGAGACGCTAAGGAGAAGGAGCTGGAGGTTTGCCAGAGCTGCTGGGGAGAATCAGAGTAAAGAGCAGGGGGTGGCAGCCAGCACCCCAGTTAGATGGGAGTGGGAGGCAGGTCCCAACCCAGAGAGGGCTGATGGCCGGAGGCTTCAACGGACATGCTTTGAGCAGACCATATGGAGTTAATGGTGCAGTTACCTTGAAACTGATAGGCTGGTCCAGTGCGTCAGGCACTAGCCTAGGATACAGGAGATCCTTTGATTTGCCTCTAGCTATTCTTTGTGCCCCATAGGTAAAATGGAGAGCATAGTATTTCCTGCCTCCGCAGGGTGTCTTAAAGATACAC
This sequence comes from Mesoclemmys tuberculata, assembly GCA_007922155.1. Classification (NCBI taxonomy): domain Eukaryota; kingdom Metazoa; phylum Chordata; order Testudines; family Chelidae; genus Mesoclemmys; species Mesoclemmys tuberculata. The sequence goes on from ML675655.1 coordinate 19,635,079, forward strand.
CCACTGAAGTGTGTGAGAGGCCCAGATACCATGGTAATGAGAGTCCTATAAATGCCTTAAATGGACCGAGGCATCTTCCTGTGTGTCCCATAAAACTTGCATTTCAGCTGTTTCTGAAAATCTTTCTAAAAGTATTTAAAAACATTCTCAGCTATTTACATTTTTTCCAACTATTTAATCCTGTAACCCCCTGAAATGAATGACTCAGACTGGACACAGAAGTCATTGATTTTAGTATAAATAATCCCCCACTGACTAGAACCATCAAGCCACATTCACAGCCCTTCTTTAGTCCTAAGGTGCTCACTGGAGAGCAACTTATACCTTTGGTTCTGTGGATCCTGTGCTTGGCTCTCTAGGTTGAACTGCTGGGCATGTATGAAGGCCTGAGTCATTGCATGTACACAGGGACACTTCTCATTTAATAGATTTCCATTCAAGACTGTAATGCTCTCTGTTAACACAGAGCAACACATTTTTATGAGTCCTGTCCCAGGATAAAACCACAGGCCTTTTTATCCTTTCTTTTAGTACAGTATTTTTATTGCTATTACAGTTAAAATAAGTTAAAGTGAAGGTTATTCATGTTGAAGTCATTTCCTTAAGATTGGTTCTCTTACAAAAAATGATTGATTAACAAATGGCTCAACTCAAAGAAGCTAAATTTGGATGAGATCCAGGGCTAGATTAACATTTTTTCCCCCTCATGATTAAGGAATGTTCAGATTTGGAATTATAGCTCAGCTCTATCATTATTAAAATCCTATATCTGAGTGTCCCAGTCTCCAGTCCAACTGTCTTAACAGTAACAAAAATGTCAAACATTTTTAAATCAGCAGGTCCAGATAACTTGCATCCAAGAGTTTTAAAAGAGTTGGATGAGGAGATCACTGGCCTATTAATGTTACTTTTCAATAAGTCTTGGAATACCAGAAAAGTTCCAGAAGACTGGACAAAAGCTAATGTAGTTCTAATATTTAAAAAAGGTAAATGGGATGACCCAGGTAATTATAGGCCTGTCAGTCTGATAATGGACCAAGATAATAGAGTGGCTGCTAAAGGACTTGATTAATTAAGGAAGAGTAAAATTAAGGAAGAGTAAAATAATTAATGCCAGTCAACACAAATTTATGGAAAAATAGATCCTGTCAAATTACTTAGATATCTTTGTTTGATGAGAGTTCAAGTTTGGTTGATAAAGGTAATAATATTGGTGTAATATCCTTAGAATTCTGTAAAGCATTTGACTGGTTACCACATAACATTTTGATTTAAAAAAATAAAAAGATACAAAATTTAGCGTGTCACATATTAAATGGATTAAAAGCTGCTAATGGATAGATCTCAAAATGTAACAGTAAACAGTGGTGGCTCATGGATGAGCTGGTAGAATTGGGCCCTAATATCGTTAGCTTTGAGCCCTGCAGGACTCTCTCATTGGTTTTTTGTATCCCAAGATGCTCTTTTTACCTGCTGTCCTTTGTTACACAACCTCTTGTTGGCCATACACCGTCACACAGGCAATGCACTGACATCACTTTCTTGACTTCACCTACGGATGAGTCATGGACATGAACATCATCATTCGTTTTCCCTAAGAGATCTGACTGGGTCTAAATTCAACTGAAACTCATTACGTGTGTGTGTTGTCCTTGAAATAGCTTCTGCTGGCACAGCTGTCATTTGTGAAGTAACAAGGTTACAAAAGTCATAGCTCAAACCCTGCTTTCTCCATAGTCCCCTTGACTGTATATGTAATACCCAATAACCTCCTCATTTTCCCTGCCTTCCTTCTGTCTGCTACTGAAACAGTTTCCTCCTGTATAGCCAGTCCAGTTATATAAGTCAGATGCTGTAAGAGTAATGATCTATTTATAGCCTTTTATAATTGATTTCATGTCAAAGAGCTTCTGCAAGATGCTTCTTTGAGTTCAACAGGTTTTATTTTTAATCCTTCTGTCTGAGTGAAAATAGCTGTTATACTCAGAAAAATGACTGTAATAATGGCCACTTGTTAGCGCTGTGAGAAAACCCTATGGACTCTAATAACCTCTTCATGAAAGTTTAGCACTCCTCGCAGGTTCTCAGCAGCCCTTTCTACCGTCTGAGGTAGATTGCTTGATTTACCCATAATTCCCATCAGGAAACAACAGAGCTAGAGTAAAACTAGTTGGATTCTATTCAGCCTCAATCACCAGCATAATTTCCAGCAAAGCTTTGCAAGCACAATTTCTGTGGTTGGTGACAATGCAAGTAGCAGAAAAAAAACAATTTGCTCAACAGGAAGGGCCGACATTTGGGAAAATCTCATTTTGTCTTTACCTGACGTGTCTCTCACCAGATTTGCCTTCCTACTCCTCTGTCTATCATTAGCTGGGTATCTGGGTGCAGAATAGCTTCACTTTCATCCAGACAGACCATGCTATCCATCCCGCCTTCATTTTCTGCTGCTTTCTTAATCTGAAGTGGGATTATACTTGTTTGTCTCAAGGAGACATCACTGCTCGGCCATCCTGTAGCAAGAGTTGCTGAGAGCAAGACTGAGCAAAGGGACGTAACATACATTGCGCCCTCCATGTAGCAAGACTTGATTTACCCTGACTTCCAGTGCTAAGGGGTCCTTGCACTACAAACGACCTGCCTAAAGCCATTCGAATGTTCACCCTAGAAACCAACAGAGACAAAGAAATCATTAGTCATTGCTGTGGCAGTGGCAGGTAGATAGACAGGATCTCTAAGATAACTATAATCTGGACCAGTGACGGCTTTAAAGATTAGAACCAGGAGCTGAGGCTGACCTTGAACTGGAGAGGGTACCAATGTGTCGGTTTTCACCAAGAATTTGGGCTATTGTGTATTTTACAGCTTCTGAAAAGCTGGCATGGCCAGCCCACATTGTGATGAAAGCATGGACCATGGATGGAAACCCCACTGCTGTAGAATTTCCAAGCTAGACTGGGTAAAACATTTGAAAAAGCCCCAACAGGCACAGTCCTGTGCTGGACAGAAGGAAATGGACTGGGTGATGCAGTAATTCTATTCTGTTCTCTATAGGTTCTTTCACTACCCTCAGCAAATCACAGCATCTGAGTACCTTCCATTAGTGCATTAAGTGATGTGACTGTCACATTCCAGCGTGAAATCCAGAGTAGACCATGGGAATCGGATGTTAGCACCTTTTAAATCACTATCTGGTGTCAGGCAGGGCTGTATCTTGGCTGCTGCACTCTATTGTTGGGCAATGGATTTCATAATGCAACATTCTGTCAGGTCCGTAGGCATTAAGATCGGTAATCTCTGGCTCCCAGACCTTGACTATGTTGATGACGTTGTTCTTCTAGTACAGAGCCCAACAGGTTTTATGAGGCACTCCAGCAAATGGAGGAGGAGTTGGCCAAGGCTGGCCTCCATGTTTTGCAGTCAAAGAAAAGCTCCAAAATCTAGGATCAGATCCATCCATGATGCCAATCTCTTTGAATAATGAACCTGTTGAAGCAGTCTCCAGATTTTGTTACTTGGGTTCTATATTCACTGTTTCTTCCAGCTTTCACAGGAGGGTCTTCAACGGATTGGCATTGCAGCGTCTGCCATGGGTCATTTGCGATGAATATGGAATCAACACCATCTCAGCACAATAACCAAGTTCAGGATCTATTTGAGCTCTATGCCCTCCATACTACTACAGAGTTGCCAAACATGGACACTGTGCCACTCAGACTGGGCAAAGCTGGAGGCTTTGCACACAAAATGCCAGTGTCATATATTGGGCATAAAATAGAATGACTTCATTCATAATGCAGATGTTTACGGTCGCTCCGATCTACAGACTGCTGGGTCCATCATCTGCAGACAGCATCTTCCACTTTTCAGACATGTCGCCAGAATGCTTCAAGGTGTTTTGGCGAACATCGTTTTCTGGGTGGCTTGTAACATCTGGGTAAAATTCCACCAACAGAGGGGTGGAAGCGGCCCAGAGGCAGACCCCCTATTACATGGGTGCATTAAGTCTGTTCTGACATTGGACTCTAGGCCCATCAAGCCCTTGTGGCCACATAGCAATGGACCAAATGGCGAACAATCACTACAGCTGACCATTCAGCTAAGCATTGAAGAAGACAAATCCAGAGCAGTGAGGTGTTTTGTTACCACCTGCCCACAACTTTGGGTGCCGTACAATGCTTTGCTGTTGTAGCATCCAAGTTGGGCTACTCACAAGCAGCCTGCCAGCATGCAGGTCACCCCCTGAGTGTCTGTGTGTAGCTGCAGCCCTGATCCAGCAACTCTGATTCCAGTAGTCTGTCAACAACACTCCAGTCACATGCTGGCTTCCAACAGCCTTGTTACCAATTGCAAGGAAACCCCAACATGTTCCCAGGCCTGAGTTTTCCCAAAAACATGTGTTCTGCACTGTCTAGCCCTCCCCTGGACAGTTCAGATATTAGAGGTCCATTGCCCCTATAAAAGGGTGAATGTTCAACAGTTTGCTAATTTAATCAGAGTTATCAAACAGCTCAGTTTAAATACAACCCTGGATTCATTTTGATTAACAAATAAAACAAGTATATTTAATTACAAAGAGAGAGATTACGTGAGTACAAGTGTAAGGCATTAACGTCAGAAATAGTTACGAGAGAAATAAAGATAAAATGGTTTCCAGTAGCTAAAATGTAACAAACTAAACTTAGTTCAAGGTAGAATCCTTACACATTTTCCTAGCAACATCGCTGACCAAATTCTCAGGTCAGGATCCCCCCCAAAAGTCAAAGGCCTTGTTCATTTGTCTTCTTAGGTGAAAGAAAGAGAAAGAAAGAATCTAGCGTGTTTTTGCCCCTCACTTTTATAGTTCGGTCACACACTGAAATAAAATTTTCCTGAGGGCTACCCCGGGATAAAGTTCATTGCAGCTGAGAGGAAGAAGACTTTGAGTGTTGGGGTGAAAGAAGATCCCTGTTGTTGTTTGCTAACTTGCAGATCCCTCTGTTCCTGCCCCCTTAAACAGGTGTCCCGGGGGTGGATTGGGGAGATGAAACCCTTTATTGCCTGCTCGTTCTACCTTGACACCGCGAGTAAGCAACGAGAGGTTACTTTACACTTCTTTTATCCATAACAGTATGTAAATGTATACATTTGCAGCTACTCCCCATAGACCCTTATTTGGTTACATTGACACCTATAAAATGAATATTAACAACTACATAATAAATATAATTATACCCACCCCTGTTTGCTGTTTACAGGATTCCCATACAGAGGTCAGGCACATCACCTTAAAACCTATCAATTTTACACTAACATTCTTTGAAGTAAAGGTATGCCGGGGGGGGGGGGGGGGAAGGAAGAAAGGAAGAAAGCCTTGCACAGAAATGGCGATAGTTATTTTATTAGGCTCATTCCCAGTAGAGATGGCCAGGAAGGGAGGAAAAGAAGAGAAATAACAGACTCTAACTGGAATTCACACCAATTAACAGAAACAAGGTTTGCCCATGGCTTGACCCTGTTCCCTGTAGCTTAGGTCTGACCACTTATCCAGCTTTTAACTCTTTACTCTCCTACACATTTGCCAGGTAACTGACAATCAACTTTGATAACACCAGGCTAGAAGTGTCAGTTTGTCTTTTGTCTTTGAGAAACCGGCTTACCCTTTCCCCAGGCTTGTCTGGCAAACACATTGTAGTCATAATTTCAGTTTATGTTCATAACTCTTGTGATAAAGTCAGGCCGGACGGCTTTAAAAGGGTGTGCAGGGGCCGGTATGAGGGCCCAAAAGGGTTAAAAACCCTCTGCCCTGCAGGCAGAAGGGAAAGCACAGCAGGGCAATTAAAGGCACCTGGGCCCAATGAAGGGCCAGGCCACAGGTATTTAAACCCTGCCTTCCCTAAAGGAGGGGGAGGGAACAAATGCAGGGGAAGCCACCAAAAGGCAGCTGTAGGAGAAGGTTCCCTCCTAGGTCAGAAGACAGAGCTCCTCTACAGCCAGGAGAGATGAGGTAGTTAGGGGCACCCTGGCCACAAACAGAAAGTAAAGCGTGAGACCCACCAGGGGGAAGCTGGCAGTTTGCCACACTCTTTATATGTATTTTGCACACACATTATACAAAAATATTGATACACTGGACAACAAATTTTTTCGAAAGTGTTGCTTCCTCAGAAATTTTTTTTGATTACGCTATACCGCTTGAAGCTGAACACAAATATAATTTTAGACTTGTTCTATCATGCAGGAATTTGGAGAAACAGGAAATTGACTTTTATTGAATGTAATGCGTTTAATCACATAATGGTGCTGATGCTTTGCAATAGTTCAACTGAGCTAAAAATGGTTTGTTGATTATTTTCATTTGTACTCAGTGTCTGAGGCTTCTCATTTAAGTGGTCCAATAATCAGCCAGCATTGATGGATTCCAGTTGCCCTGATACCGTTTTTCCATGATCGCAATGTCCTGGTGAAACCTTTCACCATGCTTGTCACTGACTGCGCCAAGATTTGCAGGGAAGAAGTCTAAATGCAAATGCAGAAAATGAATCTTTAGTGACATGTTGCACTTCATGGTTTTGTATGCTTGAAGTATGTTGTCAACCAGATGCACATAGTTTGGTGCTCTGTAGTTGCCAAGAAAATTTTCAACAACATCCTTGAATGCCTTCCATGTGATTTTCTCTGGCCCTTCTAAAAGTTCTTCGAATTGCCTGTCATTGATGACCTGTTTGATTTGTGGACCAACAAAAATGCCTTCCTTAATCTTGGCATCAGTTATTCTGGGAAACATCTGTCTCAAAAATCGAAATCCTTCACCTTCCTTGTTCATCGCTTTCACAAAATGTTTCATCAGTCTGAGTTTTATGTGAAGAGGAGGCAAAAATATCTTTGTCGGGTCTACAAGTGGTCTATGTGCCACACTTTTCTGCCCTGGAACCAACCGCTTACGGAGTGGGCATTCCTTTTTAATGTAATGAGACTCTTTAGCACAGCTGTCCCATTCGCAAATGAAACAACAGTACTTGGTGTATCCGAGCTGCATTCCTAGTAGCAGCGCGACTACTTTCAGATCACCACAGATGTTCCAGTTGTAGTTGCAGTACTGTATGTATTTCAACAAAACTTCCATATTTCCATAGGTTTCTTTCATGTGTACTGCATAGCCGATTGGTATTGAAGGGTGGACATTGCCGTTGTGTAACAACACAGCTTTCAGGCTTAACACTGATGAATCAATAACAAGACGCCATTGTTGTAGGTCTTGCTGGCAACCCAAAGCAGTGAACAGCTCATCAATGTCAGTGCAGAAACACAGATTATCAACCTGACCAAAGAATTGTGTCAAATCTTCTTGGCAGCTGCAAAAGACAGAAATTTTCATGCCTGGTGACAGCAGACTCCATCCTTGCAGTCTTGAACCCAGTAATTCTGCTTTTGCCTTTGACAAACCCAAGTCCCTGACCAGGTCATTTACCTCAGATTGAGTTATCAGATGAGGCTCACTCGACGTGAATGGTTCAAAATCTGGATCCGTGTCGTTTTCCATTCCTGGCTCGTGCATCATGGCATCTTTGTCTGCCTCCTCTAGGCTCCATCTCTCTGGTGGCTTTGGTACTGGAAGACTGTCGTCATGCGGCACAGGTCTCATGGCTGAAGGGAGATTGGGGTATTCAGTGGATTTCTTGTTTTTAGCAGAGAACCCAGACACATTGGTCAGGCAGAAGTAACAGTCTGTCACATGATCCTTCTGCTCTTGCCATATCATCGGGAGAGCGAATGGCATTGACTTCCGAGTACCTCTGAGCCAAGCTCTAAGATTGACAGCGCATGTTGCGCAACAAATGTGAGGAGCCCAGGCCTTGTCCTGATCACAAATTTTACAGCCAAAGTAGAGCTCATACACTTTCTTAATTCATGCAGTCATGCTCCACCTTTGAGGTTTAAGCGTATATTTGCCACAAGTGTAACAGAACGTATCGTGGCTGTTGTGACATAGGCGAGACATTTTGCTATCATGAATCCTCCTGAAAATACAATTGCTTTATTATTGTGAGTACACACAATATGCTATGCGCAAAAAGCATGTGCGTCAACATGAATGCAAACTGATATAAACACAATGCATAGAACGGGGTGTGCGAAATGCTTTTATAGCCTTTCTAAAACCTGTCCTGCCAGCATCTGCCCTGCCTAACCCTTAGCATTCCCACTGCATGTTGTGTGGCCTGTACTAGGTGCAGTGTCACTGCATGCCCAGGCATGCTTGGACACAAGACAGAAAACTTTTCAGCTTACATTGTGGGCAACATTTTAATAGACTTAAATTATGAATTGAAATAACAAAGGTAGGCAATTGCAAAAAACCAGTACATGATAGGGAAATTTCATGGTGATTTTCGTAATCAGCAGCCCAAAATCCATGAGATACACCCAAAAGTATTCAGGAAGCAAAATCTTTGTTGTCCAGTGTTATTAATGCATTATTAAATTATTCCTAACAGGTCTTATTTTGCACAAATATTATTACAACAGTGCGGATGGTGTGAACACAGGGGAGCTTTTGGTCACAGTGGCTAAGATTTGTCACGTGTTTGGTCACTCACCCTTCCCTCGGGCAGAAGTTTGTGCAGGGCAGTGCTTTGTTCTGGTAGGGCTTTTTGGTTTTTTAAACATCTGGCTGCTCTTTGTTTACATGGGAGAAGGCAAAGTGGAAGAAATGTACCTTTCTGTGGAAGGTGAGGTGGCCTGGGATGGTCCTTAGTTCCTGGGGGGTGGGGTTGGGGGTCTTTCCACAGTCTCAGGCCAGCCCCTGAGAAAGCTCTGTGTCCTGCACAGATGAGCTTTACCCTGACAATAGAAAGCTCCATTGGACCAGAGAAGCTTTGTCCCAGAGCTCTGGGAGATCTTTTAGGTAGCCTGGACCCAGGACACTGAGTACCTCAAAGATAGGGACCAAGATCTTGCAGTGTTTATAGTAGCCTGTGTTGCTGAGGAGATGTGCTGCAGCCTTCTGTTCCAGCTGGAAGTGCCTAAGTGCTCTCAGCTTCATGCCCAGGTATATTGCATTGCTGTCGTCCAACCAAGAGTTGACAAAGCCTTAATAACAGAAGCCAGGCTGAGACAGAGGCTCTTAGCTCACTGGGGTGTAGGTGGCCGTCGGTTAGTGGTTCTAAGTGAGGGGGATCCAGGCTATCTGAGAAGCCGTCTATCTTCTCAGCGAAGTAAGATGATCGTTCTTTGCAGCACTATTTCCATCTCTAGCTACAGTCATTCGGGCAAGGCTGGCTTCCAGCAGGAAGGGCCCAGGATCCTGGCCAGCTGCAGAGACCAGAGTCTAACCAGACTTTGAGCCTGCATATCACGTTGATGGCTGGGAGGTCCGATGGGATAAGAACAGGAGAGGATGAGAACAACTCCTCCGTAACTTCTCAGAATCCTTTATCTTTCCCACCATCCCTTCTTCCTTTTGTACCCTGGGTCAGCTTGAGCCAGGAAAGCTGCTTATTTCCTTCAGGCCCTGGGACAGCTGCAGAACAGGCCTGCAAGTGGCACCGTCTGTGTCTGAAAAAGACCAGCAGACCCCAGTGTCATCAGTGTCCTGCTGGGAGTGCAACCCCTCCTGGCTCAGGTGTTTGCCTAGAGGCTGGCCACACACTGGATAAGAGAGGCACAGGGTTGAACCCTGCACAATTCCCTTGGTGGGAGTGCTGCAGGGCCACTCAGGGGTTCGAGTTTGGCTGTCTGTCAGAATATCAAGGCACCTGCCTTCTCCCTTCCTCCAATTTCCTTGGGCTAGCCTGGAGGCTCCTCTGCGCTCAGAAGCTCTGCGGGAAGGACAGCAAGGCCAATAGAGCTGTCCCTGATCACAGAAGCCATAGCTTTGTTCTGTCCCAAAATGATCTGAAGATCCCTGGGTGAGAGGGCAGTGGGATTTGGTGCCTCCAGACCTCAATTTCAGTGCCATGTGTCCGTCTCAGATTCTGCCCAAGGGTGCTGTCCCAATGCCCCTCATAGCTGTTCCAGGGGTTTCTCAGCAGCAGGAACATTCAATCATTCTCTCACTAGCTCTAGGCTCTCCTCCCCCGCCCCTGCTCCACTCAGTCCCAGATGTCCCTTGCATTGAGCCTGCTTCTCTCTCTGTTCCTCTTTTTTCCTTGTCCCCTTGCTCTTTGCTTCCCAGCAGCTCCCTTTGGATCCTTTTCCCATGGGATGTCCCTTTATTGCTGTTAGATATCTTTTGATACATGTAAATCACAGACATCAAGGGACAGATTATTCGATTGGAGCTTCACTGCTGAAGCTGACACCTGAAGGATCTTGTTTATAGAACACAGAGGAGCATGTGTTTCAGTGTTTCTGCGTTGGAACCACAAGAAGGTGCTATTCCTCCACAAAGGCCAGGGCAGGCTGTACAACATCCATGCTGTACTGTTAGTTCCATATACTTTGTCCTCTCTATGCCATTGTGCACAACAATAATTTCTGCGTTAAAATACATTTAAAGAACAAGAGGAAACTGTAAAATACCATCACCGTAAACTATGCTTTTTCTGGTGCCTTCTCAAAGTCAATTTCAAATGGACACTGAAACTCAGGGCTTTGAACTGGCCTCCCTACATTTTAATTCAGATTTTGGGAGCTAGTGTGTTTCCCATGAGGCAGCAGCAATCAAACTGTACATTGTTCCCTTTCTGAAAGACATACTGGGTTCCATGCTTCCTGCAAACGTGCATCAGGCCATCGAGATTACACTCAGCACAGACTCTGCAAATTGTTCTTTTTCCTCAAGCTTCTAAGAGTTAGCTGAGTGTTTTATGGGTCCTGGTCAGTGCCCATAGCTAAGTCACAACCAGGTTTCCATGATAAGGTGTGTTTTTAGTGCCACATGCTTCCAGCTTTATGAAAAGGCCCCAGGCTGCCCAGAAACGATCTTGTTTTCTCTCCAGATAGAGGTGAATTGTGCTTTCTTTTTTTCTTGCCTGTTTGAAACAAGTCTCTCAAAGGGTTTCTGGGAAATGGGACAGTGAACCTGGATCTAGATCAGTGGAGTCATTTGCTATGGAGTGAGGGGACAGCTTCTGCCCCCAAACCTTGGCGTATCCCCCCCAACTTTTCATAGGTCTATATGCTCCATAATGGCGTCCACTCTCTCCCCACACCCTCGACTTGAGACGTGCTCCTTAGGAAAGCAAATTCCCTTCCCGATAATTTTTCTGAAATGATGCCCCCAGTCTAGATCTGTACGCCGGCCTTTGTACTTTCTATAACACACACCACTGGAATATCCAAGTCATTCCCAAGTAATGAGCACTGCATGGTAAAGTTCATAGCAAAGTTCCTGAGTGTTTTGGTTTTTTATCCCCATTCCTGGAAAGGAAGTGCCAGCTGGGACACACATTTTATTTTATTTGGGTTTCTTTCTTTCCTTCTTCCCCTACCCCATTAATCTAGTGGGAACAGTGTGAGCCCATCTGCAATGAAAGTGTGCCACACCTGTCTGCCGGAGACCAAGCATTTCCTTGCATGCTGGAATACAGTGAACTGTTTGATGGAAGTCAGAGGGAGACTGCGTGGGAGTGCAGTCAGTCTGCTTTTTCATATTTGAATAATTTTAGATGCAAACCAATGCCTAATTCGAGGGGAGAGCACACCTCACATGGATGTGGGCCTGAGTGCTTCCATGGGGACCCTGGTCGCAGTTGGAGAAAGCTGAGTGTTTAGAGTTTCCTGGTCTGGTGGTAAAGGTAATTTCCTGGAAACCTGTGAAGGCGTGCAGTGGGGTTACCGATGGGCTGGGTGGCCTACTGTCTGTGTCCACTCAGCCGTGGGGTAGGAGTGGGGAGCCTGAACCTCCCCACTCCATGGGCTCCAACCCAGGCCCTAGGAGAATCAGCAGCATTGACCCCTGGGCAGGGAGAACCCTCTGAGTTACCCTCCCAGGGTTGCTTCCTACCCCTTCTCCTTCCATTCAGGTCCCAGGTAAGGAAAAAGGAAATCAAATTGTCCGTGTCCCAGCCAGCTCAGCGTCCAGTCCTGGCACTTCAGGGAGGCTGCAGGGTAGGTCTGAAGCAGAATTCTCCTGCATCGTTCTCCTTGCTGGATACTGGGCCTCCGTGCTCCTGGGGTCTGCCCATTGTACATTTCAGTCAGAGCTAATATTGCAGTTCTTATACCCTTCAGACATTGGATTCCAAGCGGTTCCATTGGAAACAGTGTTGGATGCATTCCTGTCGTATTCCTGCGGCTCTGTGGGGCATGTTCGATTGAGTTACACTGAGTTCCTCAGGAAAAGACATGGCCATTCGGCAAGGTCAGAGTCATTTCAAAGCTCCAAGACTCTGTGATCCAATGACAGCAAATGGACGAGGTCCCTTTCTTTTGGCCCCACTGTTTCAATCTAAGCTCTATTTTATGGCTATTCTCTTATTTTGTATATGCTGTAGTGCTCCTCTGCAGTTCCAGCGGTTTGATTTGGACTGAGTTTCAGAAATCCAGTATTACTAAGCACTGAGCTAGTGAGCCTTGGTACAGGCAGGAAAGGTGTTACTTTTGGATCCAGCCCCTCCTGAAATGCAAAACTGGTCTGAAAAAGGAAAGATTTCAGTATCTTATTGAAAGAGCCTCATCCATTTGGATCGAGCAACCACAACGTGATTAAATTTAGCATCATGTAGAAGAAATCCAAGGCTGCCAAGTTAAACATAGGCAGGGACAGAAGCTTGGATCTAGGCCAAGTTTGAACAAGGTCAAGCAGAGCGAAGACAAATGGATAAGATGCAAATGGTGCTTAGCAAATAGAACCGGAGAGTAATGGTTTCCACCTACTGTGGTTTCAAGCCAAGGAGAGTCTAATGGTATCTCAGCCAAACTGCTGGACATCCATCCACAATACAAACCGCCATGCAATTCAGCAACAGATGGTTACATGTCTTTGGAAAAGTCTGGAACAGCATAGATGACATGTGTCCTATGGATAAACATTGCCATTGTGTAATCTGTCCAAGGTGTGGTGGTTCTAGAGCACCCTATCATTGTAGCATCTAGGCACGGAGAATTCTCAGATGCTTGCTTTCATGAACACCACGCCTGCATTTACAAAACAACCTTCGCACCCCCAGCCCCATCTGAGAGTGATGGTGAATGAGCTGAGATAGTAACTGATGTCTGAGCTTGGAGTGAGGAATGGAAAATATCACCAAATACTGGACTCACACCAGCACCTAGATATTATAATGCGTATCCAGACAGTCATGTCAGACTCCTTGAGGTTTTCAAAGGTCCTGGGGATACTGTGAGATAGGCCATCTCCTGAGATTACTGCTTTTTCTTGCTTCTGGTCAGACAACAACATGCAAAGACAGCCTCTCTGGTGGCATTGTAGCTGTTCTGCCTGGAGCCTCTGCAGGACCTGACACTGGATAATTGCAGAGAAATGAAGTTGTGTATAGTTATTCCAGCTTTTGAGTTGACTCGGGTTGTGCAGAAAGTTGGAAAGGACTAGGCTGCATGAGCAGTGAAAAGGAAAGTAGCTAGTCAAACTGTTGTGGCTGTGGGATGCTGGGTGTTCCTCAGCACCACCTTGTTGAGCAGAATCTGAGTGCAATTTCACCATGTGGCCCACTTCTCTGCATATCCAGGAGAATTCTAATGTTTTCAGCTGCCTCTTCTTGTCGTCTTGCGTTCAGCAGAAGCTATACCTGTGACACTGGCAGACCAACTCATGCCAAAGTCACCCTATCTCTGCTGACCACTGACAAATATGTCGATGGAACCAGTCTGGCTCAGTTGTGTGTTAGGGTTGTTAAAACAGATGTGAGAGCTATAAGAGTGTGTTTAGTTTTTAGACTTTATTGAATACTTGTGAGATGCTACTGGCATCAATCTTATTTATAGCATTCGTACCCCATAGTATAAGGTAATATATGAGCATTTGTATTGCCAGCCTCTCTGACTGTGTAAATCACCAGACAAGAGAGGGACACTAACTAGTGTAAAGTGCTGGACTCCAAGAGAAGGGGTTACATCCTGGCCAACAAGGAAGATCCATTGATACCAGACAGACTATTGTGGAACATTAAAGAGGATAAAAGACCCAGCTGAGTCATGCTGTACAGGGAGATTTTGATAGATCAGTAAAAGGGCCAGAGACCATGGGGTAATGTAATATCGATATCATGCTCTTGAGCTACTGAAGGACAACTTGACAGTGCCATTCCAGCCGTCACTTTGCGAATCCTGCTCTCAAGTTAACACTGAGCTTGCAAAGAAGCAGGGCTTCAAGGATGCAATGTGCAGAAGGCTGTAAGCTCTGTTCTGCCTGCATAGGAGCCCTTCAGCCCCAAAGACCCCAGCAGAAAATCATCTCTTTGCCTAGTAATAACATTTTTATTGATTTAGAAGATTCCACCACAAAGTTTGGATTTTAGCCATACAGAACATTACAAAGAAAAACCAAACAAAACAAGCCCAAGTGTTTCATAACACAGGACAGTAGGAGTGTAACTCGACTGCATTCCCAAGAACATGGAATGAGAACATTAAAAGCAAAACTAAACACAAACCAAGCCACAAAGATTTGCTGGTTACATAAGAAAAGTCTTAAGGGCAGCACAGAGCTGGCCAGGTGTGCTCATTAGTTATTATTGTATTAGACATTTCTTTAAAGTTTGGTTTTCCCAAATGACCGACTGGTTGCTAAGGCCAAACATTTTGAAAGTGGCTTGTAATCTTGGTTTCCCATGGTGGTGGGATGATAGTGTAGGGTGGTGTGCTCACCACCCAGAGTACCCGCTTGTGTCAAGGTGAAATGCTACAAGGGGTCCTCATCCCTGATGCCTCCTACTGGCCATCTGTGTCTTGCCAGGCCTTCTACATAATTGGTTAAACAACCACAAACAAAGAGTAGCTATTAACGGAATGATGTCAGATTGGAGAGAGGTCCCAAGTGGGGTTCCACGGAGATCTATTCTGGGTCCAGTGTTATTTAACACATTTATTAATTACCTGGATGTAGAAATAGAGAGCATACTGATCAAGTCTGCAGATGACACAAAGCTAGGGGGGTTGCCAACACTTTGGAGGCTAGAGTTAAAATTCAGAGGGATCTTGAAAACTGGAGATCTGCGCTATAGACAACAAAATTAAATGCATCTCGGACAAATATAACAAATATAAGGTGTTACACTTAAGGAGCTAACACCAAATGCACAAATACAAAATGGGGGATGACTGGCTTGGCAGCAGCACTGTTGAGAAAAATCCAGGAGTTATGGTGGATCACAACATGAGTCAGCAATGCAATGCTGTCGCAAAAAAAAGTAAATGCAATTTTGTGTTGCATTAACAGAGGCAAAGCATGCAAGTTACAGGAGGTTATATACCACTCTATTCGACACTGGTTAGGTCTCAGCTGGAGTTCTGTGTCCAATTTTGGCCACTGCTCTATAGAAAGGATGTAGAGAAACTGGAAAGGATCCAAAGGCAAGTGACAAAGATGACCAAAAGGAGGGAATGCATGCCATGTGAGCAAAGGCTGAAGGAACTAGGTATGTTTAGTTTGGGGGGGGAAAAAAAAAAAAGAGGTAGAGGGGAGACATGGTGGCTGTCTTCAAATACTTGAAAAGCTGCAATAAAAGAAGGAGAAAAGTGATCTCTCTTGCCACAGAGGGCAGGACAAGAGGCAATGGGTTCAAATGACAGCATGGCAGATTTAGATTAAATCTCAGGAAAACTTCCTAACTGTAAGAACAATAGGACAATGGAACAGCCTGCCTCGGGAGGTTGTGGAAGCTCCTTCACTGGATGTTTTCAAAAGGAGGCTGGATAGCCACCTGTCTTGGATGGTTTAAACATAACAAATCCTGCATCTTAGCAGGGCTTTAGACTAGAAGACCCTTGCGGTCCCTTCTAAGCCTTCTGTGACTCTATTCAGTGATGCTATGGCTCATCCCTCCAGCCAAGTCATGTGAAGTCCAACCCCCTTCTGAGGTAATAAAAAAGGCCAAACCAAAGTCCTAACAAATCAAAAGTAATCATTCTTCTTCAGCCCCCCTTCTTCTCCAGCAGGATTCCCCATGTTGACGCCCTCCCCCAGGGACTCTGGTGGTTGACATATGGGCTCTCCCTGTTCCCATTTCTAAAACCTACCCCAGGACTTTTCCCATTGGAGCTTACCTCCCCCCCCCGTGTGCTTTTTCTATCTGTTGTAGGCATTAACTCAGGACTTCTCCCATGGAAATTTACTCTGTTCCCTGTGGGTTTCTTCTGCTAGACCTTTCTCCTTCTTACTCCCTTCCCTGGAGCCAGTTTCCACCCATAAGACTCTTTGGGCTGGAGATCTACGCCAGCTTTCTTCCCAGAGCCTAATGAAAGGAGCTCTGTCCCTGTCTCCCATGTTCAGGGACCCTGACAGTGCCCTGGGGGTTCCCACTGTCAACTGCAAGCCCTCAATCAGGTCTACTCCACCTCCTGTGGGCTCCTTCCAGCTTGCGCCAGCTATAGGTCTTCTCTAGAGAGCGCTCCTTTTCTGTCCCCCTTCTTTCTAAGCAATTTTTCCTTACACTAGTTTAGCAGCCTCTCTCAAGCTCAGCTGCTTCATTGCTAATTAGCTAAAGGGAGCCACCTGGATCTCCTGAGTGCTCCCAGGTGTAGCCCACAAGCTCGTCATGGGCCAGTTAGGCCCTAATTGTCCTGAAGAACCATTGGCCCCATGACAGATCGCTTCTGGCTATCACACGTACTGAGTGTCCACCACCCCAGCGGGAGCTGTTTGAGCCGCAGGTCTTTCACGTTTGGTCCCAAAAAGCACCTAGAATCAATGTCCAGCCTGACCAATGCTTGGCCAATGTGACCAGAGACACTAAAGACTTGCTTGCCCTGTCCCACCTACTCCCCAGAAAGCAAGCAGCGACGGATTTACATTGCTTAGCTCCAAACACAAGAACATAGGGATTCCCGGCTGGCTCAGTCCTGTTGTCCACCTAGCCCATCCTGATGCTTCAGAGGAAGATACAAGAATCCTATCCGCAGGCAGCTATGGCACAACCTCTCCTCTGAAATTCCTGCACAAAAGCCCCTCTCTTAGCAGTGGGGAGGGAGGAAAGTGATGAAAGAAGCTCTCAATGCACTGAGAACAAATATCGGTAATTTCCCTGAGGAACCCAGCATAGACACTGCTTTCCTCCTTAGGTATGTCTGCTCTAGAACTGCAAGATAATCTCAGACAGGACTGTACTTGGGAAGGCTAGCCCCTCCCGCCACTTGTGCCCCCATAAGTACCCTTTATTTTTAGTACACTGGCTCAATCAGAGCTTGCACAGGTCTGCAGCCATTTGAGGATGTTTTTATTTAAAATTTCCTTCCATGCTGTACATTGCTCCTCATGAGAACATTGAATTCTTTCTAGGCCTGAGGGCGGGTAAAGTTGTTGGCTGTGGTCTCTCATACCCAGCTCTGAGGTCAGCTCCCACGGGATGTGCAGACTCACATTGTTCCCCTGCCAGCACAAGGACACTGTGTAATCAAGTATTTCAAAGCGATGTCGTCAATCACGGTGATGGACAGCCCATGTGAGCTCCCACACAAAACACCTGCTCTCCAGAAACAGAGGCTGCGCGGTGACTGGCTTCCTGTGCTAGAGCAACCATTAGAAAATGAGAGAGGCTGCTAGACCTGCTAGGCCAGTCTGGGGGATTTTAAAAGTTGGGGGCAGGAAGGAGACATCAGGGAACTGAGGGTGTTAGGGGGCTGGAAGGAAGCCAGAAGAAACAAGTGATGGCAGCTGAGATGGACTGTAGGAGAGTATTAAACAGGGTCTATGATGGGAGGGAGGAATGAGAAAGTCAGGATAAACAACCGGGTGGTCAGGCAAAAGAAAGAGGGAGGGGAGGAAAGGCCTAAATGTCCCTGTCATTAAGGTCTGAAAAACACTTTGTTAGTGCATTCTGGTATTTGCTGTTCAGGTTCACGCATGGCGCCAGATGCCTGCCACCCCCTCCTCCGACTGCGCACCGCAGTGACTGGATTCCTCTCTCTTACAAGACTATGCCATTAAGAGTTGCCTTACAGTTAAAGTTCCAGGATAAGGAGTGGGGAAGAATTTGCCAGGTGTACCCTGGGGTCCCGGACACCCAAATCAGATGGGCGAAAAACACGGCTGCATAAAGGACCCTGAATAGAAGGAATTCAGCAGGAACCATGTGCAGAACTCCACAGGGAACCCTGTTTGCAACGCCTGCACTCATGGAGCAGTGAGGTTGGGGCAGGGCTGCCACGATGTGCTCACTTGGAAGACAGCAGCATGGCCTGTTGGCGAGAAAGCCAAGCCACCAGTTTAATCACCGGCACAGCCCCATGTCATAGGGCAGCCTAAGCGCCAGGTCTCCGTTGTGTATTGGGTGTGAGAATCGTGACACTGGCAAGAGAATAGATTTCAGTGCACCTGGCGCTGACACCGCAAGGTCTGAGCAGAGCTGAGTGAAAACCCAGGGGCTGCATTGTTACTGCAGTGCAGAGAGCAAGCCGCTGGAGCGGTTGTCAAATAACTGGTGGTTTCAGCCTCAAGTTTGTGTTTGTTATAAACTCAGTGTGGAGATAACCAGGTGGCCGGCCCAGGAATAACACATATTTGTGGCTTCATTTTCTCTTCTAATTTGAAAACTTTGTTCCAAGGTGACCTGGACAAACAGCAATTCCTTTGGGTCTAGGGGAGGATGGCGTGAACAGGCTGAGTCCCAAAACCATCTGTGGTGGAGTTTCCCCATCGTCTGCTAGAAAAGGGGGGAAATAGCCAAATAGAGACAATTCCACGCAGGTGGAGTGATGGCCTCCTAGCCAAGGGGGCTGAGCTAGGTGTTGATCCACCAGACCCATGGGCCGTAACACAGGCTGTGGGAGAGACTTCAGAGGAGGCAGGGCTCTTCCACTGGGGAAGCCCAGCAGTTTGGAACTGGGCAGTTGAGCCACAGAGTGGAGTTAACCCCTGTGGTGGGGCCCTGGAGCATGGTCCAGGCACGCCCGGAGACAGTCCTGGATTCGGTGCTCCAGACGGGACCATGGAATAGAAGAGACCTGTAGGGAGCTGGGCCGGCTCCTGTTGGGGAATCTGGGCCTATATAGACTCATAGACTCATAGGTCAGAAGGGACCAATATGATCATCTAGTCTGACCTCCTGCACAAGGCAGGCCACAAAACCCTATATGGAAGAGAAGCCCAAGAAGAACTGTGTGTTGAGCCCAGGAGAGGCAAAAGACCATTTGTTATGCTGGGACTTTGGGTACCCCAGGAGGGGACTGAACTGTGAACTCTTACTTGGCTCCAGGGTCTCCACAGCCCTCCAGTCAAGTCAAGACGACCTGGAACACTGCCTTCTGATGAGACGGGTGCTCTAATGGTGACTACCCCCGCCATCAACATCCCCACCAGAGCACACAGGCCCTACATTAGTGTCCAAACTCACCCCCCAGCTGGGCTTTGGGGTTTCTGGTAACTGAGAAACAGCAGCAGCAGAAAAAGTGCTGAAGCTTTCTCTCTGAGCTTGGGGATAGCCTGGCTCTCCCTACAAGACTTCACCTGTCCTAGTTCCAGTTCATTTGTTTGGGTTTCTTTCAGTTCTCCCTTCCTGCCCCCAAGAATCACTCCCACCTGCCTTATGTCCTGCGTAAGTTAACACGCTCCACCTGCTGCAAGGCGCTCAGCATATGTTGAGCAGCTTTATACCAGGAATCTAGCATCTGCACACAGGATGGGCCAACAGAAGAGCCACTGCTCTGGGTGAATTCTCCATTAACTACTCAGCAAATGGCCTCACAAGCTGTGTGCAATAGCAAATCCCAACCCTAACGCAAGGAGCCAGAGGTGGCTATCAGCCCAACTTCTGCCCGTGGACACTGTGTCTGAAGGGACGGGGCTGTCCATCACACCATTTCACAGGTATGTGGGGAGAGCCAGGATAGACTCGATATGTGCAAAACTAGGAAGCTGTTTCCCATCAGAGCAGGGAACCAACTGAAAGCAGGCTCAGCTCAGCTGGGCAGGAATAGGTGGAACCTATAAAGCCAGGTAGCTGCAAGAGAAGGGGGCAGCTGCTGGAAAGGGGCAGTCGCTCCTGGGAAGAGGGAGGTGGGTTTGGAGCTGGTACACCCAGAGAAAGGAAAGGAACCAGAAGTGTCGGAAGCAGTCCAGGGAAGGAGCCGTGAGGACTGGGAGAGGAAAGCCAGAACTGCTAGGTTGAGGGTCCCTGAACTGGAAGTCTGAACAGAATCTGGTTCCCATACCAGTCATCGAGAGCGTGGCAGACTGGTGGGGCTATGGAATACCTAGCTGGAAGGCTGAGTCACAAAGAAGATGCTGCAGGTCTGGGAGCAAGAGAGGAACCGCAGACCAGAGAAAGAGAGAGTTGGAGTGACAGCGTGCAAACCGCAGAAGGGGGCGTTGGCCTGGAGAGCTAATCCCCTGAGTGGCCAGGAGGAGGCACTAGATCAGCGATAAGTGGTGCACCCCGGGACAGACCTCAGTTGCAATGGTGTAATGGGAAAGCATCCTATTGAGAAGGGCCCTCTGTCTGCTGAACACAAGTCTGCAGCCTGGGGATGGATAGTTCCGGTGAATCAACTGGACGAGCCTTCCGCCAGACCAAGAGAGAAGCAGGTCTCAGTGCGTGGTGGAGCCAGTGACTCATCTGCTGTTGTTATATATTATCTGTATTATCATATCGCCTAGGAGTTCCAGTGATGGAGAGGAGCCGCAGTGTGCAAGGCACTGTACAAACACAGCAGAGTCCCTGCCCCAAAGAACTTCTAATCCAAGTATAAAACAAGAGATGACAGATGGCAACAGACAGATGGGAGAGTACAAGGAAACCAGGAGCCAATACTGGTCAGCATGTCTGGCTGTGGTTATATCCGCATTTCCTAACAGGTGGGGCAGGGAAGCTTTGAGGGCAGCCACATTTCCACCTATGGCAAAACTGGCACAAGGTCAACTTTAAAGAGGCAACACTCCACCCAATCCAAACAGCTGAATGCAGCTCTGGTCTTCCCTCAGCAGGGCCCCATTACTTACCTCACAGACCAAGAGAGCAAGGAGAACATGCACTCCTAATGGAGGCAGGTGGAGGCAATTGATTGCAATGAAGTCAACTTTCCCAAGGGAAACTTTCCAACTCATTTGGCCATCGCTAGGGATGGGAGAAGCTGTGCTGCTGTGTGCGCATCTCTCCAACTGGAGCTAGACTGAGACCCTCCGCTAACAGCATGTGGGCCTCAAACTGCAAGAGCAGCAGAAAGAGCTGGGCTGGAAAGTTAAAATGCTGCTTTCACTAGGCACAGGAGAGATTTCTGCCTAAAGGCAGAAAGGGAGAAAGATACCGACCAGGTGGGAGTTCTGGGGCAGAAAGTGCATCTTTCTGGGTCCATAGACCACACGTGGAAGACTGTGTATTGTGTAGAGCTGGGCCGAGCTGTAGTCAGTATTTATTGGTGGGTAGTGAAGCTCTGGTGTTCTTCCAGCAAAGGCTAAGGAGGAAAAAATGCTTGTCAAGTAGTGAAATAGTTCGAGGACAGCGTTGGAATTCAGCTTTTGGAGCTGACAGAAAAAGGGAGGCAGAGACTCTGCCAAACGGGCCTGATCCGCATGTCTCCATTGGGATAGCCACGCTCTCTGTGCTGTATAATTTCTGCTCCCCATTCACACTGAGATGTGGGAAGAGAGGGTGAGATGCCCCTGGAAACTGCTGAAAGGTGACATATTCTGTGTCACTTGTCCCTGTTTTTTTCTGATTTCTGTTCTCTCCTGTCTCTAGTAACCCAGAACCACAAAAGACAGAAACAGGAATGGCCTCTTAAACCACCCTCTATTCTCATTATTAAAGGACAGGGTGCACAACAGGAATCCAAGCAAGTGCCGCAGTGAAGGAAAGGAGATCTGGCTGGGTTATAAGAGTGTTAAGAACAATAATAGGACCTTGGGGAGAGCTCACAGGGCTTGCAGCTTCCACCAGCAACACCCTCACCAGGATCTCATCAAGCCAGTGAAACCCAAGGCAGACACAGTCCTGGAGCTCAGGAACCCCCTGAGACACAGGTGGAGGAATCAGATCCACCTGAGTCCTGGGTGGACACACAAATAGGGAGTGGGGGAGACCTCTTTCAGTAGGTGCTGTATGATATGACACAACTGTAGCAGTGACGGAAACAAATTAATTCAGGATGCCATCATGGCACCACCATGTTTGTCTAACCTCTCTCCATCTCCTGGCCTTTTACATCCCACACCCATTGCTCAGAATGGCGGCCACGGGAGAGACCGTGCCACCTCTCCATCCCTTTCTTTGTCTAGAATGTGCAAACACATAACCACCACCTAAGCTTATGGGGTCCTGCCCCACCACTACCCTACGATGGCACTTATTGCTCTCTTTCCTACCTGGCCAAACCCCTTCCACATGCAAACTCTCCTTCCCCAGCCAAAATGGTGGCACTGCGTGGGTTAACAAGGAGCCAGTTGGAAGGAAAGACAGAATTGTAGCAAGTGATACAGAAAAGAAAAACCACTAAAATCCTCGTCCTGTCACAGTTTCATTAACACCTTCAGTTTTGAGCCAACATGCGGTAATATGTGGTAAATGGCCTACGTCATGCTACAGAGACATTTCAAAGAGCAAAGAATTGTGAATCACGAGGCACTTTAAGGTATTAATTCACTCATCTTTGTGCTACTGCAGAACTGTATTTATTTTTCAGTGCGCTTTATGCTGAGCTGCAGGGGCTAAAAAAGAGGACGTAAGCCAAGGATAATGCTATGACTTTGCAGTCTCTTGGCACTGCCAAATAGCTTGTGGCTACCTTCCATTCCTGCACCCTCTGTGGGGACACCATCCTGTCAAAGCAGCATGACATTTCTCCATGCTTTGGTCATTGCCTTTTTGTCCAGAATCCTTCTCGGCCTTTTGGGGGCACGATTCAGGGTAACATCCTCCAGAATAAAAAGAGCCTGCAGAGATGCACATGCGATTCCTAGCCCCGCCTGCATCATCGCTCCGATACTGTCCCACTGGCAACCTGCAAAGGCACACATGGTTAATGGCTGAGCTTTTTTACCCCCTCTTGGCCAATATACAGTTGTCCTTTTTCTCTTTTTCCCCTGAGTGCCTGACACATCGTGCTGACCATGAACAGAGCTGCTAGCACAGAGCCTGTCCAAGCCATGTTGGAGGCAGAGGAACTCAAGAGATGACATCTACAAAGGACTCGTGCACATCCCAAGAGAGTGATAAACAGACAGAGCGAGGGGAAGGTTTCCTAAAGCATGATAAAGAGGCGAGAGAGAAGGACAGGGAAATGGTTAGGACCCTGCAGACACAGCAGCTGGAGATGATGGAGAGACAAACAGAGCTCATGGAAAAAACATGATCACTGTATGATCAAGGACTGCACTGCAGCTTGCATATAGCTTGCAGATCTCTTCCTCTGACACCACTGCAGGCTTGGTAGCACCCGTTACTGCTACAGTGCCCAAAACCAGGTCTTTTCTCAGCATGCCACATCACAAGATAACTAAGGGAACAGCAGGCTCTGGGACATCCCCTTCAATCTTTCACTTGCACAGGACGGGCCTTTCTACTAACCTCCCATCCCCCAAGATAAAGGGAACATTTTGACACCTCCCCACACACATATACAAATTTGTGACCTTGAAATCAAAAATTAGTCTGCATACAACAGTTGATTTGTTTTCAGGTTTTTAATGGGTTTTAACTTTGCACAGTTACATATGTTCAATAAAAGCTTTTTACCACTCACAGTGTTCAGCTTGGTGTAATAATTGTAATTTATTAACAAGCCATAAAAAGATCTTGACATTCATGGCTTGGAGTCTTGCATAATTGATTAAAATCCCCCCTTCGCTGTCATAAAATCCACATGTACTATAATTTACACTATCCATAAGCACTATAATAAAATCCACACATGCTCCATATTAAAATCTGCAAAAATGTTAGTGAAATCCCCACAAAAGCTTGTAAACTACCTAATCAATTCTTTTCATGAACACATGCCGTAACCATGATTAGAGCCTTACACAAAAACATACATTATTCACAACGGCCCTTAGCCTCAAAGTAGGAAGGGGAACTGGCTTAATCACCGGATTGCAGTGATTGCACAGGATTGCAACAATTGTTATGAAAAAATAATGTGGATGCACAAAACTTACAAGTCTCAAGAGTAGCCATGCCCTTACATACTGAAAATGGAAGTCCTAGTCTTCAAAATGGTAGTTACAATGTCAACGGAAGGTCTCAACTCAATACAGACATGTACAGACATATACCGATCCACCTCATTAGCATTCACTGTTTCCCCTCTCCTATAAATCAGAATGTGATGTGCTGCTGTGAGGTAAGTGATGGAGATGTCTCTAAGGGGACACTCTAGACCCCTTGATTTGAGTGCAAGTTTAGCTGTGAGTGGCCAAATGTCCATAGTCAATAGTAAAAGGTTCTACAGTCACATAAATAAGAAGAAAACAAAGAAAGAAGAAGTGGGGCTGCTATACGCTGAGGATGGAACAGAGGTTAAGGATAACCTAGGCATGGCCCAATATCTAAATAAGTACTTTGCCTCGGTCTTTAATAAGACTAGTGAGGAGTTTAGGGATGATGGAGGGATGACGAACGGGAATCTGGATGTGGTGGTGGATATTACCGTATCTGAGGTAGAGGCCAAAGTTGCACAGCTTGATGGAACAAAATCGGAGGGACCGGACAATCTCCACCCGAGGATATTAAAGGAGCTGGCGCGTGAAATTGCGAGCCCGTTAGCGAGAATTTTTAAGCAATCGGTAAACTCGGGGGTTGTGCCGTACGACTGGAGAATTGCTAACGTAGTTCCTATTTTTAAGAAAGGGAATAAAAGTGATCCGGGTAATTATAGGCCTGTTAGCTTGACGTCTGTCGTGTGTAAGGTCTTGGAAAAAATTTTAAGGGAGAAAGTAGTTAAGGACATGGAGGTCAATGGTAATTGGGACAAATTGCAACATGGGTTTACTAAAGGTAGATCGTGCCAAACCAACCTGATCTCCTTCTTTGAGAAGGTGACGGATTACTTAGACAAGGGCAATGCGGTAGATCTAATTTACCTCGACTTCAGTAAGGCGTTTGACACGGTTCCGCATGGGGAACTGTTAGTTAAATTGGAAAAGATGGGGATGAATGTGAAAGTTGTAAGGTGGATAAGGAACTGGTTAAAGGGGAGACTACAGCAGGTCGTGCTGAAGGGTGAACTGTCAGGATGGAAGGAGGTTACTAGCGGAGTCCCTCAAGGATCGGTTCTTGGGCCGACCTTATTTAACCTTTTTATAACTGATCTTGGCACAAAGAGCGGGAATGTGTTAATAAAGTTTGCGGATGACACGAAGCTGGGGGGTATTGCTAACACGGAGAAGGACCGGGATGCTATTCAGGAAGATCTGGACCACCTTGTACACTGGAGCAATAGTAATCGGATGAAATATAATAGTGAAAAGTGCAAGGTCATGCACTTAGGGATTAATAATAAGAATTTTACATATACGTTGGGGATGCATCAGTTGGAAACGACGGAGGAGGAGAAGGACCTTGGGGTATTGGTTGATAACAGGATGACTATGAGCCGCCAATGTGATATGGCTGTTAAAAAAGCAAATGCGGTTTTAGGATGCATCAGGCGAGGTATTTCCAGCAAGGAGAAGGAGGTGTTAGTGCCGTTATATACGGCGCTGGTGAGACCCCACCTGGAATATTGTGTGCAGTTCTGGTGTCCCATGTTTAAGAAGGATGAATTCAAACTGGAACAGGTTCAGAGACGGGCTACTAGGATGATCCGAGGAATGGAAAATCTGCCTTATGAAAGGAGACTCAAAGAGCTTGGCTTGTTTAGCCTGGCCAAAAGAAGGCTCCAGGGGGATATGCTTGCTCTATATAAATATATCAGGGGGATTAACGTTAGGGAGGGAGAGGAATTATTTAAGTTTAGTACTATTATAGGCACGAGGACGAATGGGTACAAATTGGATATTAGGAAATTTAGACTAGAAATTAGATGAAGGTTTCTAACCATTAGGGGAGTGAAGTTCTGGAATAGCCTTCCGAGGGAAGTAGTGGGGGCAAATGACTTATCTGGCTTTAAGACTAAGCTTGATAAGTATATGGAGGGGATGTTATGATGGGATAGTTTAATTTGAGCAATTGATTTTGGATTATCGGCAGATAAGTCTACTCAATGGTCTGTGGGAATGCTGGATGGGATGGGAACTGAGTTACTGCAGAGAAATCTTTTTTGGGTGCTGGCTGGTGAGTCTTGCCCACATGCTCAGGGTTTAGCTGATCGCCATATTTGGGGTCGGGAAGGAATTTTCCTCCGGGGCGGATTGGCAGGGGCCACGGAGGTTTTTCGCCTTCCTCTGCAGCATGGGGCATGGGTCACTTGCTGGTGGATTCCCTGCAGCTTGAGGTCTTCAAATCTCACTTTTGAGGATTTCAATAACTCAGTCATGGGTTCGGGGTTGTTATAAATGTGTATGGGTAGGGTTTTGTGGCCTGCCTTGTGCGGGAGGTCAGACTAGATGATCATATTGGTCCCTTCTGACCTATGAGTCTATGAGTCTATATTGTCCCCCTCTCTTTTCTGTTTAATGTAGGAGGTGGATTTTAGTGCTTTCAGAAGACAAAGGCTGACAGCTGACATAAAACCAGGAATGCCAGAGGTAAGTGCTCTGCACACTTGTATATACAGTTCTCCCAGGGCACTTTAATCCTGTCCTGAAGAACTTTATTATTAGCCGTTGTTTCAGTCCTGTTCCTCCCCATGTGCCTCACTGCTGACTGGCAGCCTCCCGCCACTGTACTCATGAGCTCCCCAACAGTTCTGCCAATAACAGTGAGGGTAATTAACCACTGGAACAATTTATCAAGCATCGGGGTGGAGTCTCCATCACTGGCAGTTTTAAAATCGAGATTGTATGTTGATTCTTTTAAAAAAATAAAAAAGTCTGCTCTAGTTCAAAGGATTTATTTTGGGGGATTTCTCTGGCCTGTGTTGTACAGGAGGTTGCACTAGGTGATCACAAAGGTCCCTTCTGGCCTTGGAATCTGTGAATATCCCTCCTTCGTAACCTGCCCCACCCTGTTATGCCTGAGCTGAGATTGCTAATTATGCTAAATTACGTTGATCTGTATGTGCACAAATACTCTAACTGTGCTTTAGGGACTAGGTTGAGGAACTGCCAAATCTTGATTGTTTGAACTGCCCAAATGCCAACCCTTTTCCTCTCCTGCTGAGAGTTCTCTTTCCAACTGTGCTGTCTCCAGTTTGTTTCCTGCTAACTCAGTCCCGGAGGAGCAGAGCTCATTCCAGTTCCAGGCAGTATAGCCACTAATTCTAATGCTAATTAGTTGCTATTCTAGGGGAATAGCATTTTAGTTGCAGAGAGCACACCAGTTTGTCTTGTGCTCCTGATGGGAGAGAAAAGGTTCTAGAAGCAGATGCTCAAACATGGGAAAGGTACCACCCCAGCATCTTTATTTGGGCAATGCAGCCTGTAGCCTGATGCCTGCTGGTCTCTGTGTCTCAAACATACCATTTCTCCAGCTTCAGGAGTTGCAGAGAAGATAGTACTTTGCAGGAGTAGGGATTTGTTTTTTGTTACAAATAAGGTCATATTGTTTGGAAAGGCCTTGTCTATAGCCTCTCTGCCATTCAGCGTGCACAATATAACTGCCTTTCCAAAGGGCGTTCCTGGAGAACGTTTCCTGGCTGGTACATGGGCTGGCACTGGGGTGTTGTATGCCAGTCAGCAAAGGGTGCAGGGGGAAAGAAACGCAGCAGTGCCCAGAGCTTGGGAAGAGAGCTAATGCAGGTCAGGAAATGCTACCTGTTGGGGGGAAATACCAGGTGCACAAGTTAAATTCTCCTCCGAGCAGTGTTTGTGGACAGTTCTGCACACCACCAGCTGCTTGGATCCAGACACTGCTCCCAGTGCACTCTCTGGGAATGTCAATGGGAACAGCATCAGGCCCTTATGTTGTAACGAATCCCAGGCAACACAGGAATTTCACAGTTGTCACTAGCCTGAGCCCTCCCAAACCTGGGCTTTCACATCAGTCCAGCAAGCTAGAGGTGCTGATCCAGTGACAGCAACAAAGGCATGTGCCTTGAAAACTGACGTGGAAACTAGAGATGCTTCCCCTATTGAACATTCCCTGTTCCCTTCTGTGCCCCCTTTTGTCCAGGTGTGCAAAGTGGGCAAAATTCCCCGCTAGGGAATCCATCCAGTGCAGGGCTGGCATACAGCACACATAAGTGGCCCTACCTCACCCCTTCTAGGCAGCATCCAGTGCAGACACCCCAGAAACATAGACACGGGTGGGAAGGGGAATGGCTGGAATGCTTTGTGCTCTAACAAACCTGGGCTGCAAAGTACCCATAGGCAGCTGCACGGGCCCCAAAGAAGCCTAGAATTAGGGAGGGAAAAAGTGACTTAATGCCAGCCCTGAGCTCCTGCAGTCTGGGTCCTGACACCTGACAGCCGAATCCTGAGAGGAGCAGCATGGAAGCTGGACTAGTGGCCTAGTGGCTCAGCTGGGCTGAGCTTTGTCTTGGCTTCTGTCCAGCTCAGTAAGAAGCTGAGCTCACGCAGAGAGGCCCCGGCCATTATGTGCACCCAGCCAGCTGGTTTTGCAGAGGCAGGGACTTCACAGACCAAACATGCCCTAGCAAGGCAGAACTGCTCTGAAGCCTCACAGATCTGTAGGAGTCCATGCAAATCCAGGAAGCCAGAGGTGATGAGCCAACCTCTTGCCATCGGCCTAGCAGGTTTGATCTGCAGGACAGGGGTTAAAGGAAGGGGGAACCATATGGCAGCACAGCTAAAAGCAAAGGGAGGGTGCTGCTTCCCCTCCCTTGCCTGCATTGCCAGCTCCCTCCTTGGCACCTTCCCAGGTAGATAGCGTGCTGGAGATGAATCTGGGGAGGAGCGCTGCCTCGCTGTGAACATTGGCCAGCTGACACAAAAAAGGGCTTCCCTTACCGTGTCTTTGCCTCTGGTAGGGCAGGGTCTTCTCTGGAGTTCTGTGGGGGCCTCCTGTCTCTTGGTGGCCAGCCCTGGATCATATCTCTGCCACCCTGGATCATAGAATATTAGGGTTGGCAGGGACTTCAGGAGGTCATCTACTATCCCCTGCTTAAAGCAGGGCCAACCCGACCAAATGCCGGTCTTTGCAGGGCTGGAACTGCCAGACCCAGGCATTAGATCTGTCAGCAGTGCAAAGACCGCTTTGTAGGGAGGAGTGTTAACTGGAGACTCGCTGAGCTTCTCTGCTTCTCTCTCTGCTGCCAGTCCCAACCTGACACTAAGCCTAGACCCTTTGTCAGACTGTTCCCTCCACTGAGAGGCTGAGAAGCCCAATCTCATCACTGGCCCAAACTGCTTAACCGTATCACCCCACACAGAATCCTCCCTATTGGCCTCGGCGGGAATTTATAGTTCAGGTGTCCCCAACCCTACTCCATTTGCAGAGCTGGCCCTAGACCAAATGATGTCCCAGTTGAGAAGCATCTTCAGTGCTTTCTCCCATTTATTAAAAATTTTAATACCATATTTTTTATTGCATGTGTAGCCCATTTCATGGTTTGATGCACAATTTGCATGCATGATTTATCTCTGTCATATAAGATGATAAATTTGCATGCTAGATCTGTAAACCTGTATTTGTTCATGCCATATATAAGCAAATAAAAATAATTTGTTTCCTCTAAGCTAAGTCAGCCCCAACCAAGGAAGGTGACTGCAGCGGGGCTTGGGTGGGGAAAGTCATCTACTAGAGACCAGGGGTGAGGGAGTTAAGTCTCAATTTTAAGAATAACTGAAATGTACTAACATCAAGAAATTGAACTATGCACCAACATTGGGTGGACCAGTATTAAATAGTGTTACAGTAGGTGACAGCCTTAGAATGTTAACCCCTGTCCTTTAATTCAAAAGGTCACTTTTCCCACCTTTGTCCTCACGAACTGAAGCACAGTGTCAGAGAGATCCAAGGACTGGCCAATGGCATTTTCAAGCGATAAAATAGCAAGCGATGCCATCTCTCATCAGCCATCATCGATCAAAGATTAGGTGCTCTCCTAACATTAGGAACATCAGGAAAAGTGTCCTTCAGCTCTGCGTCATTAACAAATTGAACAACATGGAGTGGAGAGTGCTTCCCATGTAGCAAAAGGTGATGGATTGTTGTGCAGTTCAACCTAGAGGTCTTTATCATTGATGTCCATACATTCCCTATGCATCAGCATCCGGTGAAGGTCCATACAATTGTTCAAGAGTCTTCTCCTGACCACCGGCAACTTACTAAGGTCATAAAAAAAAACTCAGGTCTTTTTGTGGGGCTTCATTTGTCTGAACCTTTCTTCAATGGACGCTTAAGCAGTGTCAACAAGAGAGCAAAAAGCTCCCTCTTGAATTTTTCTTCTGAGCTTCCCATCATCTCATCTCTGCCCTCATAACCAAATTGTCTTTTCTTGCAATGAATATGAGTTTCCTTGAAGACAGGCTCAACTCTTAAGATTTCCACCATTTCTTTGGCAGCAGTGATGGCATCTTCAAATCCATCGTCTCTGTAGGCCACAACAAAATCAAGGCAGCTTCTCATCAAAGTAGTAGCAGTCGTGATGTCCACTGACTGAGTTTGTAATGCCTTGCTTACAGTGTATACCTGGAACAGGATATCGTGCCAACCCACAACTGAGACCAGAAATTTGAAGTCACTGATTTGGTTTGCCAAGCTTTGAGCCTCATGTCAGATTCCAGCCTCAGCTTTACTTGACTGCATCAGTTCCATCAGAGTGTTGTAAACCTCAGTCTCTTGGTACCTCAATAGCCTTATGCCGTCAATGCAGCTCTCCTAACGAGTGTCACTTAGCAGCTTCATGGTTAAATCTGTAACATTGTCTGTGAGGATCTTCCGTATGATAGTTCATGCTGAAAACAGGACGTGAATCCTTTGCAGTACTCCAAAGAGAGATACTGAATCTAAAGAAGATGATGCTGCATCTGACACAACCAGGTTGAGGGAATGGCAGCCACAAGGCTGTGCAAGGGTCTTTGCCGGGACGCCGCTGTTTCTTCCCTTCGTATCTGCACCATTGTCATAGCCTTGGCCATGGCAGTCCTGAAGCTTTATTTTATTCTCATTCAAAACATTCATAAACAGTTCTGTTGGGTGTTTTCCAACAGTCCTCCACAGACTGGAAACAGATAAAGTGTTCCTTTACTTGGATACAGCCATCCTCGTCATCAACAAATCTTACTGTAAATAACATCTTTCCACTGTGACGAATGTCAGGAGAGCAGTCCATTGTTGCGGTTTTTTACTTCGCTTTGTTGAGCTGCATTAATGTTTTATCAAATACCTTCATTGCCATAAGGTCAATCAATTCATTTTGAATTGTTTTGCTGCAGTAATGGTCCATAGCTGCTTTACGATCTACTCGATGTAAGTGTTCACGCATGACATCATCATATTTCCGAAGGAGCTCTACTAAACGTAGGAAATTACCCTTATATTCAGCAAACAATTTATCCAATGAGTCCCGAAAAGCAAAATGATTTTTTGCAAAGAAGAGACTAATTGAGGTCAGCTTCTTGAACACATTCCTCCAATGCTGGGTTTCTCCATTAAAAATGCACTGATTTTCTGTGTTTACGCATTTATTCAGCTGGAGCCTGGACTTGACCTTGATCCATTTGGAGTAGACCGTAAAATGGCTGGGTGACTTTTCATGTTGCTTCAGAGTCATCAAACATTATGTGTTAAGCATAGCAAAAGAAGTAACTGCATTTCTTTTATATTGTTGAGTAGACAGGTGTTCAAGAGACATCTCTGTCATCTCATTAAATATGTTTATTAGTCGCTACTTACACTCTTCAAGTCTTAAAACACAAGTACGCTTTCACAATTACACAATAAAACCAGGTTCACAATATCATAGCTGGGCTCTCACTTCACTTCAGTTCCTACATCTCATTGACTGACTGGTGACATCCCACCCCACATATACCCACAAAGACCTAGCTGACAACATTCCAGGAGGGACAAGGAAAATGTAGTTCTTAGAAAGTCTGTAAAATTCCATGAGATTCTGCCAAGGTCCAGAACGTTCTAGGACGTTAGTGAAGAATGGATCCACATACGGAATATCTGAAATTTTTACTTCAGACATGCTAACAACAAAAAGAGCCCCCCAAGCTCGGCACCCCCCAATCCTGGTACCCCAGGCAGTCACCTGGGTCGCCTGCCCCTATGTCCAGCCTGTCCATGCCTGCTGGGAGATGGTGTCAAAGGATGATACAGGTAGCCATTACTGGTGTGGTCTATGGTTTGCAGTGCAGAGTTCCAGGAACTGGCAAACTCCACGTGGGGGTTACAGTTAAACCCCGACATTTCAATCTCTTGCCAAAACTAAATCCTACCTAAGCAGGCCATTCTGAGGAATTAGGCAGGACCCAAGCTGTAGGGAGCCAGCTTCCTCCCTTCTCCTCCCAGCCAAACTATCCCATTTGCTGTGCAGCGTGGGCTGCTCAGTAGGGAAAGTGCTTCAGCCTGTGTGGCTATGTTTGTGAAAGAGCTAGAGGAAGAGTGACCAGACGCCTGAACTTGCATGGGCAGAGTGGGAAGCTATTTTATGGCCATGATAAAAGGCGAGACATCTGGACTCCTCAGGGAACCAAACTATTATTTAGCCTGGACAGGAGAATTGTTAGAGGGGACTGGCAGGGCGTGCTGGATTGTAAGGAGGACAGTGAACAATGATCAGCCTTCCTCCTTTTTTCCTTGTCCAACAGAGTCAGGGGCAGGACATTTAGTATAAATAAAGTGAAATACCTCATCAGCTCATGGGATTCACATCTGCTGATGGCAGGCGACTAACAAGTGCAGCTGGGTAAGATGGAGCTGGACAATTTCATGGCTAGTAATAACACTTTCTAAACTCAGGGCCATCCAATCTCATGTTTCTGGGCATAAACTGATCACTGCAGGGGGCAGGACATTTTTCTCTGTTGTAGTCAGTTGAGTGCATGACTGGGGGTGGGGCTACGATTGTGGCCCCCAAATGGAAGAGAAGTTGGGGTGCTTGCCTTGCCTCTCAATTGATCTCTCCCTTCCCTCCCCCCCCCCGAATACTGCCATGGCCTCCTTGCCAACAGTGGCTTAGCTCAGGGGCTGGAGAATGCATGGTTCCAGCTTGGGAATGGCCCAGGTTGCAGTAAATGGCAGGTGCGGTGCTCTGGAAAACATGAATCCCTTGCACTTCAGGCTAGATCCTGCATTACGCTCTCAGAGACACAGGAACGAAGCCCCAGCACTGCCGCCCATCGAGTGATTCCTCCTCTGTCCTTGGTGATGGTTCAGAGAAAAGATTGTAGGTGAAATGGGAACTGAAATGGGATTTTCAAAGGCCCCTCAGTGATTTAGGAATGCAAATCCCATTGGGAGTCAATATACTTGGGCTCCTAAATCCCTTAGCACTGCTGAAAACCCCAACTGGTGTCACTTCTCCAGGTGCCCGCCACTAGCAAACTTTCCCTTAGGACTGAGGGTTTATCACGGGCTACGTGGGAACGAATCGGTTAACACACCCCTTGGTGTGCTGCCTTCCTGTGAAAAAGGCTGGACGCTGAGCAGTGGCCAGACCCAGCGGGGTAAGTGGTAGTTCCCACGTGCAGGGTGCAGTAATAAGTCGCTATTACAGAGCAGATTCACATTCCTGGCTGCGCTGCTTCCTTGCTGCCTGTGCAAAGCCCCGAAGCAGCATCGATTGCCTCTGTTCCCACCCTGCTCCCTTTCCAGCAACACAAAGGCCTGCTTATTTATTCCCACACTTGCCTGCCTTCAGCTCCACGCTTTTTGTGCACTGGTGCTAATACCGGTGCAGAGAGAAATCCGTGCAGGCAGCTCCTGGGTTAGAGCTGTGCAGTGGCCTGCTGAGAGGAAGAGGAATGGGAGGAATGTCCCATGTGGAGCGTGTGCTCAGAGGATGGAATGTCCCACTCAAAGGGCACGACTGTGCCAGTTACAAAGTGACCTGTGTGGCGGGCAGTGCAGGACTACAACCCTCCCTGCAGAGCTGCTGCTGGGACTTTCCTTCCAGAGACAAAGGGATGGGACAGCCAGCTCCATACATGGCACCAGAGAACTCCGTAACCCAGTGCAGGGTGAACTAGCCAGGACCCGTCTCCACCTTCCCCTTGGGGTGACTTACTCCTCCAGGGGCACATAGAAGTAGTCTCCCCTGCATCTGGAAGAGACTTTGACCAGGCCTACGGCAGTAAAGATTTTGGGCTTGTCCCACAGATGCAAGGGGCAACCTGGTGTTAGCGAGAGCAGATGCTGCTGTTTCCTTTGGCGGTTCTGAGAATGAAGGTGGAAGATCAGGTCTGAATTCAGTGCAGATCTGTGTGGTATCTCCGTACAAACAATCTGCCCAGTGCTTCCCAGAACCATACAGCCCAGCCAAAACCTCACCAAGAAAGCAAAGCAACAGGAGAGAGAAACGAGAAGGGCAGGTGTGCCTCATAATGAATCTGGGCTACAGGAAATACACAGGATAACCAGATAATTTGCACATGTACCTGGGAGAGAGAAGTGAACCCTGGTCCTCCAGCTCTAGCTATACAGGGCTTTGTGTTTGTGTGAAGTGCAATTTCTTAGCTATGGGAAGCAGCAGGCCCTGGTCCTGTCTGTGAGCCCACACTTAGAGCCACCCTGTTACACGATCTCCATCTTAGATAGGCTAAGCCACAGGAGTTCAAAGCCATGCTGGGGTGACCGTCCATTCTAAATCGATCTGCTAAGGACAATGGACACAACTGCTAGATAATCGCACACGTGGCTCCAGAGCCTGTGTGTGCCCACCCAAGAGGGTGCTAAGCCAAACCTCATCGCCATGCTTCCTCTTCTGGGCACGGGCTGGTATCACCCTGGAATGAAAAGGGACTGGAGAAGAGGTAACAGTAGCGTTTAGAGGCCCTTTTGCAGGGAATGAATCTGGGCCTGTGCATCCTCCACATCACTCCTACTTACGGACAGGGATGGGTCAAGGTGAAATCTGACCCAGATCCACCCACCACCAGGGTCTCCACAACATGCACAGGTCATAACCACGAGACACACTCAAGCTTGCATTTCCATTCACAGTTCTACCGAAAAGGGTGTGTGCATTCATGTGTGCATACGAATGTGCATGCGGGTAAGCATGTGTGCGTTTGGGCATGTTTGTATACATGTGTACACATGGATTTTAGGCATACTCCCCACCCCAATTTTTCTCTGCATTTTATTTTACTATTTTATCACCTGAACAAATCACGCATAAAATAAAACACTAACTCGTCATGTCCCTGTGTTTCTATTCTTCCTTCATCTCGCCCTTCACTCCAATCTTTTTCTTTCTTTCTATCAGTTTCTCAATGTTCCCTCACTTTCCTTCACTCTGTCTTCCAGTTTGCATTTCTTTCCCTCTCATCATCTCTATCTTCACTCTTTCCCTTTCTCTCTTTTGTCCATGTTCCCATTCTTTTTTTTTTGGTTTGGATAGGGTGAAGGGTGGACGAAGGGTTCATGTTATGTTTAGATTAGGGTTAGTGTTAGATGTAAGGGTGTGAGGGACAGGGAGGGTTGTGGTTTAGGGTCAGGAATTAATTTGGATTTTGGGTTAGGTTAAAATTAGTTTCAGGGTTAAAGTTTAGGCTTAGGTTAGCATTAGATTTGGGATGAGGGTTAGGTTTAAATTGAGGGTTAGGATTTTAGAGTTGGGGTTAGAGTGATAAATTTAATATTAGATTGATAGGATTATTTTTGGGTTAAGGTTAAAACTAGGTTATGAACAGGGTGAGGCTACTATTAGGGCTATGTTTGAGAGAAGAGAGGTCCTATTTGGTTCTGGGAAGTGGGCAGGTGTGAGGCCCCTCCCCCAGTTCAAGGGGAGGAGTCACTGGAACTGGGACTCAATTGAATACGGGGGACAACAAATAAAAAATAGGAAAGGGTGTGGGGGTCAAAGAGTAAAACAAAGGGCACTGGAAGGGGACACCAAGCAGAGAACCCCCAGACAGCTCCTGCTGCTCCCAGAAGGTGTCTAGGGAGACAGTGGACGCTGCCCAGAGGAACTCTGCCCGGAAGGGTGCTATTAGGGTCACATGTTAGTCTTGCGGTTAATTTTAGGGGTAGGGTTAGGACTGGATCAGAGGAGCGAGTGTTAAGAGTTAGGATAGAGCTGGGATTAGCATTAGGGTGAGATAAAGGTTAGAATTACAGTTTGGTATTAGATTTAAGGTTCGGTAATAAGGGGGAAACCAGAACATAGAATCATAGAATATTAGAGTTGGAAGGGACCTCAGGAGGTATCTAGTCCAACCCCCCGCTCAAAGCAGGACTATCCTCAGCTAAATAAGCATGCACAAGTCTCTTGTGCTGTCGGCAGTCTGTGTCCTTGGCGCTGCCTGATGTCATGGTGCTTGGTCAGAATATGTCACAATATTGCACAACAATATCACAGAGGAGAGCATCCTTGACCCAGTGTCACTGCGTCAGGGTGAGGAGTGGGGTTGTTGGGTCCCAGGACACTCCTGCTGTGCTGCCATGGGGAGGCTCCATCTCGTCTGGCTCTGCGGCATTCAGCCAGCCCTGGCAGAACACACCTGAATGCACGCACACAAGCATGCAAATTGCCCCCCCTCCCGCTGACAGAGCTAGGACTGGCTGGGTACTGAGCCACTGCAACCCCAGCCCTGCATTTTGGAGAGGGTCCCTCTGAGAAACCAACACCCTGTTGAGCTGAGGGGTGGCCCTGCCTGGTGCTCTGCCAAAGAGCCCATGAGGATCGAATGGTCACATGGAAGCGTGCGAAGCAGCAACGGCGTGGGGGTGGACACGGTGAAACTTGCAGGCTTCTGGCCCATTCCCCCAAACCTGTCACAGACAGGTCATGTGGGGCATAGCCAAGGCCTTTGAATTTTGGCTCCTGTTGAGCAAGGAACCAAGGTGACTGCAGGAGGAAAGGGAAGCCAGGACATGGGGATTAGATCTGGATTTGCGGGTGCCTATTTGGAGTGTGGTCTGCCAGGGTGGGAGTTCCCCTCTTTCTTCCCACCCAAGAGTTGATCAGGCAAGGGTGGGGGGGCAGGGGTCTCTTCTCTCCCCATCCCCTACTTGAGGATTAGAAACTCAAGATGTAAGTCCCTTGTCTCCATCTCAGCCCTCTGCCAAGGGTTTGGATTCTTAAGAGACAGGCTCTTCTCTCCATCCCCACTGCACCCCGTGCAGGTTTGGCTCCCCAGAGGGAGTCTGCTCCTCCCCCAGTCCCCAGAAACCACACTGTCTGGGGGTTGGGCTCCCCAAGTGTGCCTTCTGTCTCTGCTCTTCTCCCCCAGCCCTCAAGGAAAGGGTGTGTGAACTTTTCCCCATACCCTTAGCAGTTGGAAGTAGGAATGCTAAAAGCAGCAAAATATCTTATCTTGAAGCTGCTGCAGCTGCTGTTAGCAACAGCAGAACCTGTGCCACAGTAGAAAACTCAGTCGCTGCCTAAATTTAAACCCATGAGCACCAAATAGATTCAAAATGAAAGAAAACAAATTCATGGGGCGATGCCAGGCAGTTACTCACTAACTTTAGAGCTATAGTTTCATAAATAAGAAATCCATGGCTCCCTCAGGCCACAAACATTTAAACTTTATTCTAAACAGAAGGTTACAAATACAAATCACATTCTGTTTACAATCCATATTTTTTATTAAATGGGACAAAAAGTGCAACTAAGTGAAGGGTGATTTAGCTGATAAAGTGTTGAAGGCTGTCTAGTTTCCCATCCATCATAAGCAATTCCAGTAAGTAAGGCTGTTCCCAAGCTGCTTGTGTTTCTGCTAGTGAAGCCAAATCTATTTTTTATTCCATGTCTGACCTTCTATGAATAAAGCTAACGTTAACTATGGATTCATTATTCTGAATAGCTTTTTATATATATATTCTGCAAAAAATTACATTCATGCAGTGTTAAGGTTGAATAGTTACAGTAATATCACAAAGAACAAGGAAATGCAAAAGCTAAGATTCTAACTTGGGTACATTTCACATTCTGCATTTCTGTGGAATACATTTTAGGACATACTTTGTAATATATTAATCTGCACATTTAACCTGAAAAATGGGTATGAAAACTATTATTTGGAATGAAGAGAAGTTCCCATTGGTAGTGGAACCATCATTTTTGCATTTCCTGCCTTTTTTAATTTCAGCTGTACAACCTAAATGGTGCATTAGCACACTGTTTTGCATTTAATTGCCTTGGTTTTATTTTAAAAAGAACAAGAGAGAGACTCTCTCTGTGATTAACAATGTTAGGATTTAAATGGTTCCAATTAGCCTGAATAAATAATAGTATATGATCATGCAATTAAAGTCTCTATTATAATTCATATGTATGAAGGGGCTGGATGAGCAACATCTGAACTAATATGTTTTGTATTTATAAAGTATGCTAGTTGTGTGTAATACAACTCTTGGGGCATGAAATAAGCTGCCATATGGAAAAGTTGCATGTACATATCTCAATGGCATGTACATTTGGACTTGTGGCTTTATAGGAAAACTATCAAATAATCCCACTGATTTTTTGTTTTAAAGCTCCCTGCAACATTTCTGAGAGCATGACAGGGCACATATATAGTGCTCGATGGCATGGAGAGGCATAAAGGTTTTATTGGTTGTTGTCTGACATGCCCTGCATAATACACTTCTGGTCTTGCCACTCACTACCACTGCAGGCATCACAAACATGTTCCAGTAAAACATCTAACCCCCATTTACCCCAACACAGAGAGCAGGTCAAAAAGTGAGCAAACCTCTTGCAAAAAAAGATTTTCAACATTTCAAAAATTTGACCCCCTCTAAAGATGATGGTGTAGCTATAGGGTATGTCTACATTGCAGTCAGAGGTGTGATGTCAGCTTGTATAGACCAGAGGCAGGGTGGCTTCTCTACTCTGGTACCCAAGCAAGCTACACTGAAACTAGTTCAGGTATGTCTACATGAGCTGCTGTCACACCTCTAGATGCAGTGTAGACATATCCTTAGATTCAGTGGATGCAGTTACGTTTCATTTGGAGTTACTACTAGCTATGTTGGGATTCCCCATTTTAAGTATGAGAAACATCTCCCAAACCAATAGAATCTCTCAACA
Source organism: Mesoclemmys tuberculata (assembly GCA_007922155.1). NCBI lineage: Eukaryota > Metazoa > Chordata > Testudines > Chelidae > Mesoclemmys > Mesoclemmys tuberculata. The sequence continues at coordinate 19,674,325 of ML675655.1, forward strand.
TGGGAGAAACGTATGAAGTTTGACCGTGTTTCATGTACCACTTCTAAAATGAAACTGGCTCTTTAGTAAGGGAACCATTTACTGAGACGTTGTAACAGCAGCTAACATTCTTTGTGTCTGTGAGAGATTTATTAGCACGTACTATAGGCTGCCGGCTTTGCACCAGCTCTGATCTAAGCTCCTTCTGAGGCATCGCACTATAGCGCTAGCTGGTCCACAGGGTTGTAATACTTGAGATCCTGTGCCTCATTTATGGTCTACATGGTCACAGTAGATCACTTCTCTGATTTCCAGGGGGTGTACATCAGTGGGAGGCAAAGAACTGTGATCAGGAGCCTGAAGGCAAATTTTGCAAGGTATAACATACCTGATATGCTATGCCCAGACAATCAGCCATGCACACTACAGCCAAATTCAAACAGTTCAGTACCCAAAGGGAACTTGAGCACAAGATACAGGCAGAGTTGGCAGTAAAATCAACCAAGAGATCAATGGCAAAGGTAAAAAAGACAGGAAGGGATGCCCACCTGGCAATGCTGGACTGCAAAATGACTCAGTTTCCTGGATGTCTTCATGCCCTGAACATTGCTGATAAGAACGCCATGGCTTGGCTTGACCGATTGCATGTCTCAAATAAATCCCAATCCCTGGACCATCACAATACACCGTCCCAGCACAGGGATGATGTGCTGAAGAACAAGGACCTTGGTTTCCACAAGGGACAGTGTGCTTCAGCCCAGAGGAGAAAGGATGGAGAGGCAGCCCACTACAACAAAGGAGACAAGGATCCTAAGGCCACTATGCCCAGGTGAGCAGATCTGGGTCCAACCATCAACTAGCCACACAGGCAATGGCAAAAGGCAACACCCCCAATTCAGTGGGATTCAGGTCACGGACTCAGGACAGAAGATTATTGCCCAGTGACAAGACCCAGTGGGTCTTGCCTGCATTGTGTGCAAAAAGTCTTCACATCTATGTAGACCACTTCAGGCTGAGTCAATGTCAACCTCCAGGGAACTCCAAGCCCTGGTTGTAGGTCAAATGGGGCCACACTCAAGATCCACCTCCACCTCCCTATCAAATAACAAGATTACACATTTTCAAGAAAACGAATGTGGGCACCTTGCCCCACACTGGGACTGCCCCATAGATCTGCAACCTGGAGCTAAGGCCTCTTATTGTCAAATGTATGCACTGTCCAAGCCCGAATAGGTAGTCTTGTGCACATATCTCCAAGAAAAAAACAGGCCAAAGGGTTTATTCACTGATCTACCTCTCCTGCTGGTGCTCCCGTCCTTTCTCAAAAAGAAGGATGGAACCCTATGCCTTTGTGTGGACTATAAGGTCCTGAACCAAGTAACAATCAGGAACCAACATCCCTTACCTTTAATCCCTGAACTGTTGGACTACATAAAATCTGCTCAGCTATTTATGAAATTGGACCTCCGGGGGGGCGTGTATAAGCTAGTGCGATTATGTGAATATTTAGTGATGCTGTTTGGACTGACGAATGCCCCCACAACCTTCCAGCTCTTCATTAACGATGTGTTCCGGGACATTCTGGTCATCTAGCTAAGTGACAGATTTGTCTTCTCAGAAAATCCTGAGCAGCATGCTCATCACATTAGAACTGTCCTGGAGAGACTGCATCAACACAGACGGCATGTGAAATTGGGGGAGCACATTTTTGACTAACTGCCCATGGAATTCCTGGTTTTATCCTATCCCCAGAAGGTATCAGGATGGATGAGAAAAAGGTGGAGGTCATTTGCAATTGGGCAATGCCTTGGTATACCTGAGACCTGCAACACCAATTTCTATCAGCATTTTATCACAGACGTTTTAGGGCAAACAGCACTTATAGCTACCCTCCTCCATAAAAACACCAGGTTGATCTGGTCCCCCAAAGCTAAACACACATTCAGACAACTCATACTTTCCTCCACCTCTTCTCCCATCCTGGTACACGCAGAACCCTCATGAACCTTTATTGGGGAAGCCCACGTGTCCAACTTGGCAATCAGGACAATGCTCTTTCAGAGGCACGGTCCCCGACAGTTATTAGACCTGTGTAATACTGCTTCAGAAAACTCACTGCCATGGTGCAAAATTATGAGATCTTGTATAAGGAACTCCTGGTAATCAAAACCACTTTTGTTCAGTGGTGTCACTACCTTGAAGCCACCCAACATCTAGTACAGGTCTATATGGACCACAAAAACCTTGAATATCTACAGACCAAAGCACAGAACCACAAGAACCACAGAACCACAGAACATCAACCTGGATTTCATTGTGGAACTCCACAAATCCAGTGGCCACATGGCAGTTCTCACTGTTGTGGGTCAGGTTACCAAGTTGGCACACTTCATCCCCTACACCAACCTACTGTCCTCCAAAGCAACATCTCAGCTCCTAGTGAAACAGGTCATCTGCCTCCATGGCTCCTGGACTGTTACTTCAGATTGAGGCTCACAGCTCACCTCGTGTTTCAGGCATGAGGCTCTCTAGTTCTAGGGGTCCATGCCTATACTTCTTCAGCATACCACCCCCGGACAGATGGCCAGTCGGAGAGGGCAAACCAAATATTAGAATCAAGGCTTCATCAATTGCCACCAGAATAAGTGATCGGCACTTCTGCTCTATATGGAATTTTCATACAACACCAACCACGTCTCCCCTTAGTGGACCTTTTTTTTTTTGCCAGTTACAGTTTCCATCCTCAGTTCCACCTACATTACCTAGTTTCCCCAAACCCAGCAGCCACCGACTGGAGTCAACAGATTCACCAGGTCCAAGAGGAGTTAAAAGGCTACTTTAAGGAAGCAAAGAAAGCCTACAAGAAATATGCAAACTATTGATGACAGGAGGGACTAACATTTTCAGTAGGCCTAAAGGTGTGGCTCTCCACAAAACACCTCTGCACAGATAGGCCATGCTGCAAACTAGACCCACAGTTCCTTGCACTGTACCGGATCTGTCAACAAATTAACCCCATTAATTTCAGACTCTGCCTGCCTGATCCCTCAGGTTACACTTTGTCTTCCATGCGTCACTCCTGAAACCTTACACAGAAAATCCATTCCCCCACTGAGCCCAACCTCATCCCATGGCAGTACGTTTCCAAGACCATGAAGAGTAAGTAGTCTATGAGGTACTTGACTCCAAGATAAAACATGGCAAACTGTGGTATAGCAACAAATGGGAAGGCTGCAGTCTCAAAACAAACCTGGGAACCTGCTTCCCATGTTTACACATCCACCTCATGAGCACCTTTCATAAAAACCACCTGGACGAGTCCAGCCCGGCAGTGCCCCTTAAGGGGGTGAAGTGAAGTTCTGTGGAGACGGGACTGGAACCTAGGCTGGGTCCACACTGACAGCAGCACTGTAACTCCCTGCTTGGGTACATTGTAGGACTGATTTTGTTGCTGCTTTCATATTTTTTCAAAATGATTTCTCATGGCAATAAGCACAGGCTATGCTGGATTCTGGACATTTGCTTTGTTCATGTTTTCTTCAGCCAATGGTGCTGGCCCTTCTCCGTGTCTCCAGCTACTACGTGGTATGGTATGAAAAGGCAGCTTGAAAACATGAAATACTTTCTTTATGTTATTTTGTCATGTAAACAATCACTGTAGCTGCCATATGAGTCTTATGTGATCACAGCTATAAAGCTAGGTCATCAGGGATAGCAATGGAAGAGTCAGGGTCCATGAGACAATCACTCTAGCTCATAATTATAGTGCCTAGCTTTTATATATTGCTTTTCATCAAGAGATTACAACCTGCTTCACCATCTTTAATGTATTATTATTGAGATGTGTCCAACACTGTTACATAGGTTAAGAACCCTTTCTGTAGCTAAAAGAACAGCCTAATTTGCATACAGATAACTACCATTCAAATCTAGAACATGTGCTAATAGAAAGTGTGGTTGGGCAGGTAGCCTACTGCTGCAGAGAAGGGGTTAATAGAGTCCTGGAGAGCTACCCAGAGGTAGCAGCCAATCAGAAAGGCCAAGGGGGAAGCAGCCAATCGGGGCCAGGCAGGCCCATATAAGAAGGGCTGCCAGACAGCCAGAGGGAGCAGTCACCCCCAGGAGCTCAGAGGGAGAAGGCTGGCAGGCCTGGATAGAACAGTGGCTGGCTCCAGGGAAGGAGCCATTGTGGGCCCTGGAGCAAGAGATGGCAGGGCTGACTCCTGACAGGGAACAGCCAGGCCCTGACTCTGGATTGTGTGGCCATTGATATAAGTAGCTATGGACTATTGAATCCTCCTACCCACCCCAGAAGGGAGAGGAGCAGAGACTGAGACACATCCAGAGGGGCTGTGCTGTGAAGCAGATGCTGGGACTGTGTGGAGATGTGGGGCCGGGAAAGGACAGGCAATGCACCACCAGAGAGGGTGCAGCGGCCACCAGAGAGATTCCCTGGGACAGCTAGCAGGAGGTGCTGTGGTGGTGAGCAGGGACCCTTTACAAAAAATTAACTTATTTTTAAAAGTTTACAAAAATCAGCCTTATTGTTGAACTTGGTGAAGCCTGCTGTGTAAACTCCACATGGCTTGATGTGTTGTCTCAAGTGCATTGTCAGTCTGGCCTGTACTGTACTATACTGAAGTCTACATGGCCAAAGGAGAAATGAACACTGAATTTCAGATCAGTTCAAAATGAAAGATTCTAGTTTGGGGCAAACCAACTCCAAGTGAAATATTTCATTTTGACTTTCCTGGCAAAAAATCAGAATTTTCAGCAAAATCTAAATCTTCCTGTGGCAAATTTCAGTTTTGTGGGAACTAATTTTCTGTCAGAAAATCATGCCAGTGGGAAAATTCCCAACCAGCTCTAGTTATTGTGGATCTTTATCTGATCGGCAACCTTCATTTCCCCTTCATGAAGTTATGTGGGGGTGGAAGACAGAAATGGAAAGAGCGAGTGGGGAAGCATTCACTTTCCTCATCCCCATTTTTCAGGTGAGGCTGGACAAAGGCATTAAGAGAATTGCCCCATTTGCATAGCTCCAGACAACCTGTTGCAGAGGGTGGGAGACTCAGAGAAAAATGCTCTTGCACCCACTGTTGAGAAATTGTGTGGAAAGGAAAGAGGAAAAACTAGGTCTTGGTGTATGGATGGTGCAGGTACAGGAGTCAAGAAAAGCAAGCTGTGTGAGGATCTGAAAATGTGGGTATTATCTGCCACAAGCCCTCCCACATGTCCTATTATCTTGCCCTTTCACACAACATGTAATTAGAACGTGACACACACTGCCACAGGTTATCATCAAAGCCAAGAAATTAGCAGAGTTAGTCTGAGCATTTGCACGGATAACAAGACCATGCAGTTATATAATTGTTTTAAACATATATCCCTTCCAAACATTTTGTTAGCATTAACATCCTAATCCCTAAAGACTATAGTCTGGTAGAATTAGTTGAGACCTTTGTGGGGTGACAGACTATCTGACATCAGACGACCCTGGGGCTTCTTGAACCTTCCTCTGCAGGACCTGGTGCTGGCCACTGCCAGAAACAGGTCCTGGGCTAGATGGACCATGCATCCGATCCAGGCTAGCAATTCCTATGCTCTGTTGATGGTGGTGCATTGGAAGGGATGTGCTGCTGAAGCAGGGATTCTAGCAGTGCTGGGAGTAGCTATTGTCCGCCACAGAGGGCATCCTGCTAGCTCCACAGAAATGAAGAGCAAGATCCATCAGATACAAAGGAAGCATCCATAGGAAGAGTCCAGCCTGCAGCAGAGCATCAGCTCTCTGAGATGGAAGGTGGCTGAGGCAATGACTTCAGAGAAGCCCAGGGCAAGAAAGCAGAAGAGGTGGTGGGGAGGCAACCACCTCACAAGATCCTAGGACATCAGCCCTGCAGCGAAGGAGGTGGTTAATTAAGTGACCTTGCACAGCGCTTGGCGTGGGACTGCCGTGGGCATCTCCAAAGACGGAAACATGGGTAGCGAGGGAACATCTACTGCAGAAACGTAGGTGCCGAGTGCAGGTAGGTGCCGACAGGGTTTGGTAGCTGCTGAGTGGGGTTTTTGTGAATCCAAGTGGGGGATGATTTTAGCAGCTAAAGTGGCAGTTAGGCACCTAAATCCTTTCCTTGCATGTTGCTTTCCACAGTATGGCCACTGGACTTTGATGCCTGCATTATTGATTAATCTGTCTGTGTCCTGCTTTCTTTAGCTCGAGCCTTTGTACTTGTTCCGCACAATTGTTTTGATCTTTTCCCCAGACAGTTCAGCTACCCTTGCCATTTGGAGGCATCTCTCTAGGGCTAGATTTGTTTCTCTCAACAATCTCTTGCACAAACTGGAATCCCACATCCCACAAATGATCATGTCTCTAATCTTGCAGTGCCTCTATTAGCTACTTCATATCCCAGAGTTTAATTGAGAGTCCAATATCTCAAAAGTTCCATGTGGATGCCAGTATTCTCAGCTTTGTGATATAAGTATCTATTACCCCTTCTGCTTAGTTTTGGCTAAAAAAAAAATAGTATCTTCCTACAGTTTGATTCTGTCTTGGGTCACAGTACTCAACACGTTTATCAGCTGTGCAGTGTGTTGGGTATTATTTCTGGCAACAATATCTCACTCACTTCTCATCCTTTCATCCAAATGAGAGATTAGTAAAGCCTTACTTTCATTTTCTCACCTGTCTCCTGGGTTAGCTCTGTATACAGTCTTAATTCTTGCTTCCATGCTTGTGCCGTTTTTTTGTCTCGAAATCAATCGTCTCATTATTTCCTTGTATTTCCCCCTTCTGTCTGTCTCCATGTGGTGTTTTATACTTAGATTTTAAGGTCTTTGGGACAGGTACCATCTTTCTGTTTTGTGTTTGTACAGCATCTAGTGTGATGGGGCCCTGGTCCATGATTAGGGCTCCTAGATGCTATGGTAACAGAAATCCTAAATCAGTACATTAATTAGGTGCCACTTTGTTTTCCTGTTAATTACTTTCTTCCCTGCTGTGGATGTCACTAGTCTGACTGCAGCCACCATGGTTTATGTACTATGCACTGGGTAATAAAACAAGAGAGGACTCCGTGTTTCTAAAACTAAACTGGCTCCTTATTAAGAACTATTTACTGAAAGGCTGCAACAGCCAGGCTTACACAGACTGACTTCAGGTGCCCTGTCCACACTCTTCCCTCCTGCAATCTGTGCTCCTCCCTCCAAGTTCCATGCAGGCCATTACAGTAAGTTTCCATGGCTAATTACCATCACAGAGAAATGTGTGTACCTTATTTCCAGCTTCAATTTGTCTAGTTCCAGCTTCCAGACGGGGGCTCTTATTACGCTCCTGTCTGCTAGAATAAAGATTCCCTTTCCCTTTAGAAACCTTCTCCCAATGAAGGTGTTTATGGGCTGTGATCGAGTCATCCTTAACCGTCTTTAGAGGAATGGATTAGTCTGAACTTCTGAAGTTGCTCATTGTAGGACAGGGTTCCAAACCCAAACCATTGGCGCTGCTCTTTCCTGAACCTTTCCAATTGTTCGCCTGGGTGCTGAGTTTCCAGTGGTGTGTGCGCACGAGCAGCTTTCAAAAAGGTCTGACTCCATCCACGTGGGAACAACTGCAGGCCGAGGAAGACACTCTGAAAGGAAGGCAGGGGAGGGCCTGCTTCTCTTGCATTCCCCTCAACTGCTGACTAGAAGTGCATAGATGCCTTTCTTGGACCCCCTGTGATTTGCTGAACATTCTCAGTATTATTGCAATGCTGTATGAGTTTAGTTCAACACCTGCACCCATCAAAATCCTGCTGGCTGAACACTGCAGCATGCTGTTCCAGCTTGCTTGAAACGAGTTTTGTGACCACTGGTTTCATTCACTTGCAGTGCCTCTATTAGCTACTTCATATCCCACAGTTTCTTAGAGCCTTCCTGTTTCTTTCTCCCCATCACCTCCCATTCCCCTATGTCCAGAACCAGGAATCTCCCCTAGCTTATTGTGACTTTTTAAAATAGGAGTTTCTAGAGTCAGATTTGTATAGGTATTTAGGTAACTAAAAATGCAGATAGGCACCTAGTGGGATTTTCAGGCACATAATACCTTTAAAAACCTGTCTCTTCATCAGGACTGCTCCCTTTATTGTGATTCCAGAAGAGAAGGGGGAAGTATGACCTATTAGTGGCAGTGATGTGTCCTACCACATGCTCCATTGTGCCCTGTGGTCTAACATTTACCAGAACTGCCATGTGGGTAGGATTTGCTTCCATCCTTAGCCACATTTTCTGAGACCTCTCCATGGAGGCTTCTTCAGTGGTCACCTCCAAATCAGTACAGAGTTATGCCAACAAACACCGACTCACTCTGCAGCCAGCAAATTAACTCTGTCCCATCATCATTATCCAGACAAAACAATGAGGCATAAACAGCAGCTTTCCTTGTAACTCTAACAGGAAATCTATGATATCATTGCAATCTCTTCTCAATGGGGGCCATTGGTTTTCCTTGGTGTATGTTATTAAGATGTTTCTTCTTCAGTACACAGAAGCTCTGTATAAACTGCAGCTTAGTTCAGAGGAGAAAATGCTCCAGACTCCAGTTTGTTTGCCATGGGGGGTAGATATTTGGTTTGGCTGCTGGAGTTCATGATGTGTGTGTGTATAGGGGTGGGGGGAGCATAGTTTCCATACAGGCAGGAAACCAATGTAATCACCGCAGCTGAAGTGGACAAAGACTAATTGTTTCCAACACTAGTTGACAAACTTTGCCTCACCACATATTGCGAATGCACCTGTGACCTCAAGCAACAAAACAGGGAAATATAAAAGGGATGCACTTCCCACAGCATCATTGAAAGGGGCAGCAGAGAAAAATAAAATGAGTAAGGGAGGAACACTGTGTGGCCCAGGGAGAAGACAGCATCCCGCAGGGGGGGGGGGGAAATGACAGTTGACTAGGGTGCAGCAAAGACAGGAGACCAGTTCTGGGGGCAATGTTGATCTTTCATCTGGGGAGACTTATGTTCAAAACCTGGATCTGGTTCCAAGAGACATGAGCTTTCAGGGTTTCTCATCCCTCTGCTTAGTGAATATTTGTGCACATCATAAACACACACACACACACACAGAGTTTGTCACAATTACACAATAATTGACAGACAGTGCTAAGGAGAAGCTGTGCCAGGGGAGGGCCGTGATGAGGCCCAGAAATGGAATACTGCTCTTCAGGCTTCGAGGTGTATAGGCAAAGGCATCCCATGAGTGAAAGAGCAGGAAGTGCTGCCGGTCAGAACCGAGGTGCACTGGAGACTCACAAGGCATAGTGATGTCGTGTTCAAAGTCTTGAACCCAGGCCAGGCGTGCCCAGCCAGGTACCACAGCCTGGTCCTCACCCCACATCTTCCAAAATCTGGGGGGCCAAGAAACTAGTAGGGCTACAGTTCCAGCCAAGGCACCACGCACAGGAAGCTAGGCTCCCCTTATTGGTCCCACCGTGCTATTCAAGCCAGAAGAACACAAAGGAAATTGAGCAACAAGGTGGCTTCCCATTCTGGCTGCATTGAGTCTTGCTTCCTATACCCAAACCTGCTTCTGCCTCAACCCTGCTTTCACTCCTGTTCCCACCATGCTTCTGCTCTCTCTTTTCCTTGCCTCGCCTCCAGTTCCTGCCCTTACCTGGATTTCACCATCCGAGACCAGCCCTGGCTCTCACCCCAGCCTCTGACTCTGGCTTGACCCTTGACTCTGTCCTTTGGTATCTGACCTCAGCTCTCACCCCCAGCTGCAATTCCTGGCTCTGGTCATTGGCAATTGACGCTGGTGCTGAGCCCTGGCTGAGGCTTGACAAAACCCTCGCCAGGATGATTTAGCTGAGGTTAGTCCTGCTTTGAGCAGGGGGTTGGACTAGACACCTCCTGAGTCCCTTCTAACCCTCATCTTCTATGATTCATTGTTCCCCAATCTGGCTGCCTGCTCCATCCACTAGCCCTGACTCCTGCTCTGGCATCTTGGGCCAGACTGCTTCTATCCCGGTCCATAACAGGGAAGCCATGACTGGGGTGCACTGCAAGAGATGCAGCGGGAGCCCAGGACTGGCATAGTGGGATGTGGTTTTATCAGACCTGATGTGCACTGTCTGTACTGCACAGTGGAGAAAGCATGTCCAGAAACATCTGGCTCAAGTCAGGGCCATTAGTCCTTCATCTGTCAGTATTAAATATACTCACAAATTAAAGACAAAAACCCTTTCAACAGAAACCCCAGCAGTCTTTCCTCACAAACTCCCATTAATCCAGAGCCTGCCTACTCTGCATTAATCACTGCTAGTGTGTTTTGAGGAATGAGGGAAACCAACTCCTGTGCCTTTCAGTAACCCATCCCAGGTGAGATTGAAGGGCTACATGGCAATTTGGAGAGGAAGCTTCTCCGCCCCAGGGTTCGGATGAGGACACGGATGTGAGTGAAGGGTGGAAACAGGAATGTTTCTTTCTGTGTGGCTCACAAGAAAAAAATGTGAGTTGCTGAATTCTTCACATTCCCCATACGTCTAGCTTGAGCTCCTGCCCGTGTCATCCCCACCTCCCACGCCGCAGCAGGCTGTACCTCTCGCAGAGGCTGCCCTGGGATACAAACGAAACCCTCCCTGGAGACCAGGCTCTTATGAGGGAAGACAAAGGCAAGACGGGATCAAGAGAAGAGCAGTGCCAGCATTCCCTGCAGTGTGTGCCAACGCAGGCTCTACACCAAGTGCCTGTGTCCTTTGCCTCCCTTGGGAAGTGCATAAATAGCTACTTGTCTGTCCATCCTGCCTGTCAGAGGTCTGCTCCCTGGCTGTGGGGCAGGCACAGTGCTAAGCATGATCAGTGGCTTTACTTCTGCCTTCAGCTGATTCTCTGAGGAGTGGCCAGCAGCAATGGGTGAGAAGGAACCACAGAGAGACTAGAAATCAGGCTGTGTTTGTCCAGCACTGCTCCCAGAATTCGAGTGCTTTACAGACAATGGCCCCCCATATTTCCATCTCTCTGACTTCTTTTCCTCGGGGAGATGTCTCCCAACACTCTTATTACCCCTCACTTCCCCTCTGCCATGATTCCCCCCAGTCACTTTCAGAAGTGTCCTATGAGTCCTGAGAAGAGACCTCAGTTTAACCCTTGGGACACACACCACTTCTGAGGGGCCAGTGAGCTGGGAATGAGGCTGGCCATTTTCTTGGGGTGTTCTGCCAGAGAAGGACGAGAGTGTATGTTTGCTGTGAGGTAACTATGGCTCTGGATTCCAGCTTAGTGTCCTGATGTCCAGGATGGAAACCGCCCCTCTCCCTTTGCCTGTGCTCCCCCTGTGCCCCGCCAGCCCCTGTCTGGGGCCCTGCCCATCTGACGTAGGGAACCAGCAGGAGCAGTGAAGCCCGAGACAGACTCTCTGGCTTTGAGCCAATGGCAGCTCTATGCCAAAGCACAGGCCAGAAAAGAGAGTGAGGTTCTGCAGGACTTCTGGGAGCAGCTGGCCATGGCTCAGGAAGGGAGGCTAGTGAGGTAGGAAAGGCCTCATATTACAGAGGGTAGGAAAAAGAGGGGAGTATAAAGTGTGGTCATTGGCTCTGTGGTGGGGGCAGGAGTTTTTGTATTGGAGTGTTTGGAGGATTGTGTCCAGTTTTGGGCCCCCCACTACAAAAAGGGTGTGGACAAGTTGGAGAGAGTTCAGCGGAGGGCAACAAAAATGATTAGGGGGCTGGAGCACAAGACTTATGAGGAGAGGCTGAGGGAACTAGGCCTGTTTAGTTTGCAGAAGAGAAGAATGAGGGGGGATTTGATAGCAGCCTTTAACTACCTGAAAGGGGGTTCCAGGGAGGATGGAGCTAGGCTGTTTTTAGTGGTGGCAGATGAAAGAACAAGGAGCAACCGTTTCAAGTTGCAGTGGGGGAGGTCTTGGTTGGACATTAGGAAAAAGTTTGTCACTAGGAGGGTGGTGAAGCATTGGAATGGGTTACCTAGGGAGGTGGTGGCATCTCCATCTTTAGTGGTTTTTAAGCTGAGGCTTGACAAAACCCTCGCCAGGATGATTTAGCTGAGGATATTCCTGCTTTAAGCAGGGGGTTGGCCTAGATGACCTCCTGAGGTCCCTTCTGACTCTAATATTCTATGATTCTAGGACCAGCAGACCCCTCAGTGTCAGTCACGGAGGATGAGGATCCTAGGGCTAATGTCTCTCCTGAATGGTGAGCTGCTCCCCACCTGCTCGTCCTCACAGGGTGAGAGTAAGAAGGGAATACCACAGTTTATGGCCACAGTCACATTTTTTGTCCTGCCGCCCCTGGAAATTGCACTTTTCTGCTGCAGAGCCACAGCCTCGATTAAAGTAAATCACTCGGGTGGAGAGGAAACTAATGAGCTTTCCTGGGCTTGCTCAGCTCTAACCAGGTGCACCTGGAGGGGGAGCCCACCACAGGGAGGAGACTGCTGCGCCTCAGAGAGATCAGCTAGGAGTGAGGCAGTCACAGGCTGTGCAGAGCAGCTACAAAGCAGGGTGCTCCAAGAGGAGGGGCTGAAGCAGCCCCTAAATAAAGACAATAGCCCAGCTGACAAGCCAATCCCCAAAGGGCTGATCCCTGAAAGCCTGCCTACGAGCCAGGCCACCTTTACCTTCCTCTTCTTTCACTCTGATTCCCCTTTCTTGCGGGGGAAAGGAGCTTCCTGTTGGCTGGGTTTGGAGAACCCCACCTGTGTGTGTAACCCGTCAGCCTGGTGATGTCAGTCACAACAAAGGCCGGGTTCAATCTCTAGGGGTTCCTCTTAACAATACAAACAGCCCCAGCTCGCATTCCCCCCACCATAATCTGGATCAATTTAAAACCACCTCAGGCACATCTCAGAGGCAATACTTCCCCTCTCGCAAGCGCTGAATCTGTGTGTAACAAAAGAGAACTTTTACTAAAGGGGAAAGGGAACCAAACATTAGTTTGGGCAGACACCACAGCCCCATTCAAAAGCATTTGACGATAGGCAAACCAAACCTCCGAGTCTGTTGGGCGGTGTCCTTTGCCTGTTTTCCCCCTTGCAGAGGCGGGGAAGTCCAACGAATGACTGCAGCTCCCCCCACCCCCACAATACTGTCTGTCCTTGGTTGGTGACGAGTCAGAGTTCAGAGATGCATTCATGGGGGGGTTCACCTCCCACCCTCCGGTGTCTCTGCTGTGGTTTCCTCCACAAGTGGCTCCCAGCTGCTGCTGTGTCTCTGCTGGTGCTCTCTGCACATCCCGCTCTGAGGCTCCACCACGTAGCCCAGTTCTTAGTGAGTTCGGCAGGTAGTGGGGACCCTTGCTGCCAGTGCAGTCCCTGTCTTGTCTTTCACTGCAGTGCTGTCCTCATGCGAAGTCGGAGGCTCAGCCCCGAGATCTGCTCACTAGTGAGGTCAGCTCTGGCAACCACCAACCAGAAACAAGGACTCTCAGCTCTGTCTGTAAACACTGGAGAGGGGAAGGTCAATGGCTGCATCCACCACAAGGTAGAAACACCAGTCCCCACTCACTGGGTCCGACATCCCGACCCCTAACGACATTTCATTACCCTGCTTTTGAATACTAGGGATTTGTGACCCCAAACCAGCCAAAAGTGACTCCGATGGAGAAATTCCCTTGCTCTCTGAAGGTGCTGCAGGACTGGGACATGGATAGAAGCCTGCTGTGGTAACGCCATCTCGATAAGACGAATGTGGTGGTAATTGGTAGAGACAACATTTTGAGTGTGTGGTGAGCTCTGACTGCTCCTTCCATAGAGGGCATCTGCCCACCCATTGTCAATGTGATTTTCAATCTTGGCCTCTCTCACTAGATTCTCTCTCTTCCTGGGTTCCCAGTTAGCAACAATGGCCAGAAATGCTTTGTTTCATCTCTAGCTACCCTGGAGATTGTCTCATGTCCAGAGCTTCTTGCAGTCATTCAGACATCCAAGACTTTCTCAAATTATGGCCAGAAGTTCTACCTTGAACTAACCATAAAGGCCACTCAAAGGCTTCAGATAGGCAGAATGTAGCTGCATGCCTCCTGATCAAGGTGATTTCAGCAAGAACGTATCACATCTCTGCTCTGCACTGGCTGCCACTCACCTCCGGGAGAAATTACAAGTGCTGGTCCATGGCACCCTCGCAGTGTCTCAAGATAAAGGTTCTAGGCAGTCTCACTCAGTGTAATGTCTAAGGACCCTACCGTGAGGTAGGCAGGGATCTGTGTGGGTGACACACCTTACATAGCTGGGTTCTTTGTCTCATCCCGAACATGTCCAGTAAGTGCTGCATTTAGTCCTAGCTTCTTGCTAGCTGCTGGATTCAACAGCAGTTAGTCTAGTGGTCAGGCTTTGCTAGTTGATATCTGTCTGGTAAACAGGTGGTGCTGGAGGTGTCATGGAGTTCTGTTAGTGCCCTCTACCAGGGGAAAATGTTTTTACCTGAATTCTTAGCCATGTTAAGTGCCTCCGTATGCTACAGGATGGGTGTTGTATTCATAATGTCTGTAATGATAGTGTTGCCTCTTTTGATTCAAACAGCTAGTCCCAGTTTGGGGCCCTGGGAATATTCCAGCTGGAAGTAGAAATTGGTGATAATCAGGTATTTTCTTTGATTCAGGTCTGATTATTTACAAGACACATACAAAGCCCTGGGTCTCTGCACACAGAAGGAATCCAGAATCAAAAGATCTGTTTCTTAGCTTAGGACCCTAAACCTCTTCAGCCAACACCAGACCCCAAAATTTTCTCTCTAGCTTTTTTCAGGGTCAGTTTACAGGATTATAGGCTCCTGCTTGGCTTTTCTTGCCTCTTCTTTCTCTGCCTCTTTCTCTGTTCTCATGTGTCACCTGTGTTCCCTCCCGCTCCGTCTCCAGCACACATCTACCCAGAACAATACTCAACCCAAAAGCTCCTGGGCAGGTTCACACACAGCTTTTGACTTAAGTGGAGCTTATATTTACAGTTATGCTGTTGGGTGTGAACTCACCCTCTAATCAACCTCAACTGAACTTTAACCCAACCCCTAACAAGGTTTCACCCAGCTCCTAACAATAATAAATAATACTACAGTGTTCTGAACAGACTAACTTGTCCTTATTAAAAGTGCAGTCTGCAAGTGTGGGTGTAAATTTCACATTTGGGCATAGTATACATAACAGTTCTATTTCAGTCCTATTGATACAGCCCGGCCCCCATACCTTTCCACTGTGAATGCCCATTTTAAAAAAAAGAACATCTGCCACATGAAAATCAAAAGATTGCAGCCATAAATAGCAATAGGATAGGACTTGTTAAGCTAATGAAACTGTGCAAAATAATGGGAGCTTTTTAAAAAAAAAAAGCAATGGGATTAAAAGTGAGATGAGAGGTTAAGTCGAACGCAGACTAATTTTTTGCAAAGAATGGATAGGTAGAAGCCAAGATGTGTTTAAAAAATTATCTTCACCTTTTGGAAGAATAAAACACATTAGCATTGGATCTAATAGCAATCTGATTTTGATCACAAATGTAGCAGGGCCAGCCTACTGCTCACATTCTAGCTAATGGATTGAGCCTAACATTATTCATAAATGACCAAAATCTGTTTTCCTGGGGGGGACGTAAGCCTTGGGGAATTGTTAGTGCTCATGAGCATAAAAAACAAACAGCACTGGCCAGAGTTGCCTAGGAGACACCTACTGCTGTACCCACTGATGTCCTGGTCTTGGGATGTCTCCTGGGCAGAGGTGCCTGCTCATTCCAAGTTACTTAGGTCCAGATTGGAAGAGGTATACACGGTTGCACTATGGTAGAAAATGGGGGAAGGAGAAAAAGGAATCAAGGCTCTACATTCCCCCTCCGGGCACTTGCTCCTGCATGGAATCCCTCTGGTGGTCTCTGTGCAATGCTAAGGATTCATGCTCACAGATCCCTGTGGAGGATCAGGACCTTTGTTTATAACCTGCTCAGAGGTGTGTGATCATTACAATGTTACAAACAGGTTGGTACATAGAAGAAAAATTGTTTAGCGGATGGTCTTGAGACCAGGCGCTCTGGCCCAGCTGCCAGACGTGGCCCCTCTCGTTTTGGAGGCCTACCTTCAGATACTTTAAGCTGAATTTCCAGACATACGTGGTTATGCAGATACAAGGTACTTCAGCATCTGTCAGGCTTAACCCATCCAAGCCCTGTACAAAAATAGAGGAGAGGTTTTGAAAGAGGACGGCCCCATCAACCAGGAAGATAGCAGGCCAGCAACAACTGCCCCTTTCCCACAGACCAATTCAAACTAAGAGTACAGGAGACCTGGCTACTCCTCTTGATTCTCCATCTGGGTGACTTTGGCCTAGTGATTTCCTCACTCTGTGCTTCAGTTACCACATCTATAAAATGGAGATAATGGTGCTTAGCCCCCTTTATAAAACTCTTTGGTGCACCTTTACTTATTCCTGTGAATCAGCTCATGCTCCAACCAGCCAGATTTAGTATACAGATCAGATTCCTGGAGACAAAGCTTTTTCTGGCAGTTTTAATTTAATCTCCTTTTAGAATGTTAATTTAAAAGCAAAATCATATTGAACTTAAGAAATTCATGGCCACGGTGCAGAGATTTCCAGTTACTTCCATTTTAGAGGCCTTCTTTGAAACTAATGGGTCCAATACTGTTGAAATCAAGAATGGAGAAGTTTTCTGCAAGAGGAATTCAAGATCTGGTCCTTTGACTTTGAATTACTGTAATGTTTGGCTTTAGGGACACTCAAGGTAAACATTGGCTTTAACTTGCTACTCGTCAATATTTACTTCTTGAGTCTGTAAGCCTTGATTTTTCACTTCAACCAAAGTCCATGTTTGCTTAAACAGCAAAGATCCTGTTTTCAAACAAATGTCCCTATTAATAGAAAATGAGAGAAGAATAGTAAGTGTATTCTAAACAAGCATCTTGTTTGTCTCTTTCCATGAGGCGTCCACTTCTTTTTCTACTTTCATTACACAATGTACCCCCACAACACACATGGGCATTGGTTTTCATCAAGAAGGTTATCATTTAATTAAGCAAGACCACAAACCCAAGCTAGAACATAGAGACGTCCCAAGAACCAGCTCCTCTCTTTTCCAAGCTCTGTAGCCATAGTAACTGGCATGGCTGAGTGGTTACAATGTGGGCTTTCTACCCCCATAGGCATGTGCCTGTGAGTTTGAGTCCAAAGTTGGGTATCTGGGCTAGGATCACCTCTCATGTGAGGGAACTACCGATTCAGTTTCTGAGACTTAAACCAGGTTTCCTTAACAAATGTGCTAACACCAGTAGTCAAGCTACTGAAACAAAGATGGCAGTGGTTTCTAGGGAGGGAAAACCTCCACAAGGACCCCATCAGACTTAGGCTCCCAAAACTCCAGCATAATCCCTGTATTCTTAACATCTGAGTTACAAGGTATTCTGCATCACTTTCCACATCAGGATGGCTTGATGCTAATCATATCTCACTAAAGTGACTGCCATGAGGGCGAGCACGGCCTGCAAACTGAGCTGTGTCAATGGAGAGGTCTCCTGTTCATCTCTTGTCAATGAACTCTAACGTGCTAACCACAGAGGTGGAGTGATTTCGGGCACCGGACTGTAGCACCAATGAGCAAGTGTCTGACTTGGATTCCGTTTATGGTAACTGTTACTTTTTGCCCTACCTGCTGAATGAAAGTGCTTCTAGAAAGTGCACACATTTCATATAATTGAAGTCGCTATGTCTACGTCAAACACAACCCTGGCACTGTTCATGTTTCCACTTGTTGTAAGATTCCCTTTTTCTTTTTCACATGGTGAAAGCTCTTGCTTGAGCCATATTGTCCTCTTACTGTTCTTCCTACCTCTCTTTCACCTAGGGATAGCTTGCTCCTGTGCCTTTAATGTTTTCCCTTTGAGAAACTGCCAGTTCTTCTGAACTCCTTTTCCCTGCAGATATTCTTCCTATGGAACCTTATCTACTAGTTCCCTACATTCGTTAGTCTGCTTTTATGAAGCTCATTTTTCTTGTTATGTTGCCTTCACTCCTCCTTCCTTTTCTTAGAATAATGAAATCATCATTTCATAATCACTTTCACACAAGTTCCCTTCTACCTTCAGATTCAAAACCAATTCCTCCCTGTTACTCAGAATCAAGCCTAAAATGGTTGTCCTTCTGGTTACTATTTCCACTTTCTGAAACAAGAAGTTGTCCCCAACTTATTCCAAGAACTTATTTTTTACTTTAATTTTACTGTTTTGCTGTATTGCTTTTTCAACAGATGTCTGGGTAGTTAAAGTCCCCTATTACTGCTAGGTATTGTTTTCTATATGTCTAATTACTCCAGAAATGCCTCATGCATTTTATCTTCCTAATTTGGTGGTCTATAGAAGACTCCTACCACATAGTCACTCCTGGTTCCCCTCCCTCTCAACCCTCCCAGACTTGCAAACAGTCAGCCTCACTTCCTTCTGGACCTCAGAACAAGTGTATATATTCTTGATGTACAATGAAACCCCCTCCTCCCTTTTTCCCTCCCTGTCCTTACCATACCCCTCTGTACAAATACTCCACTCATGAGATTTTGAGATACCAGTTAAGTCATAATTTAACTTGTGTAGAAAGACGTCCTGTTCACTCTCCAGACTCGTTGCATTTGTAGACAGACATCACATTTGTAGAGCAGATCTCCCTACCCCCCCCCCCAATTCTCTTGTTGCTCCTATGACCCTATTATAATCATCCATGTCCCCCTCCCCAATGTCTATTCCTCTGTCAAGGTCACACTTCTTATAGCCGCCTGTGGGCTTTTCTCACCTGCCCCCCTTGAACCTAGTTTGAAATCCTCCATGTTAGGTTGGTGAGCTGGTGTCCAAAGAGGCTTTCTCTTTTCTTGTCCATGTGCATCCCATCTCTTCCCGAAGTCCCCCTTCACAGAACAGCATCCCACGGACAAGGAAACCAGAGTTCTCATGTTAACACCATATTGGAGGTAGCTGTTATGCATTATATAATTTTTTTGGAAAAAGAAAGCATGTTTCATTAAAAGATGCATTGCCATCTGCAGGCAATTTACTTAAACAGCCAAGAAGGGCAGTGGTTTTCCAAGAAAGAGAAGCTTTCAAAATGCTGCAGGGAGATCTGAACTTGCAACTGCTGGTTTATAGGAATACTGCTCTAACTCTTTCAGGAGAGAGCCTCAAAAGTCCCTGCTAGCCCTCAGCAAGGGGCATAGAGAGGACTGCAAAGGAGGCAGGCCGGGCCTGCAAATCTGAACCACAACCCCTTGCAGAATGTCAAGCTGTTTTTAAATCTGTTTTTGCAAAACTTGAAATGGCAACAAGAGTTAGTGAGCAGGTGAGGTGTGGGCTCAGTGAGGCTTCTATTACACATGGCAAAATTTTTGGCTAAATAAAGTAGGTGTCTCTAGGACAACACCATGGACAACCAGGTTGCTTATACAAACGACAAGGACTATGGTTTTCCAGTAAAGGGTGCCTTTCATAAGACCCCAGGAAAATTTAAACTCACAGCCCTCATTTAAAAAAGCCAGCACTCGAAATACTCAGCTATGGAGCCGGAGGCCAGTCTTTCTCATCATTTCTAGATGCAATTTTTCTTAAAGAAATTTGCTACGGAATCAAGCAAGGATTGCAAACCTAAGTTATACAATTGATTCATAAAGAATAAGGCCAAAAAGAGACCTACTTGTCTGGCATGCTGTATAACATAAGACTACCCTGAATTAATTCCTGCTAGAACATATTTTTTAGAAAAATATTCAGTCTTGACTTAAAAATTGCCTCTGATGGAGAATCCATCATGACCCTTGGTAAATTGTTCCAATGGTTAATGATTCTGTTAAAAATTTGCACCTTATTTCTAGTCTGAATTTGTCTAGCTTCAACCTCTAGACATTTATCTTATTATACCTTTCTCTGATAGATTGTAGGGTCCTTTATCAAATGTTTGTTTCCCATGTAGGTATTTATAGACTGTGATCAACTTTCTATGGGCTAAATGCTCAAAGAAGTTAGAGTCCTAAATTCTATTAATTTCTTTTTGAGCATTCAGCCCTAAAAGGCATGTTTTTCTACTCCTTAAATCATGCTTGTGGCTCTTCTCTGAACCCTCTCCAGTTTCTCACTGAGCCACTGGCATTCTTTCTGTCATTTGTAAACTTGATCAGTAATGATCTTACGTCTTTCTTCCAGGTCACTGATAAAAATGTTAAATTAGTATATGTCCAAGAACCAATCCCTGCTGGACCCCATTAGAACCACATGCACTCAAAATTGATTCCTGTTTACAATTACATTGTGAGACCTGTCAGCCAGTTTTTGATCCATTTAATGTGTGCCGTGTTAATTTTGTATCCTTCTAATTTCTTAATCAGAATGTCATGCGAATGTCATGCGAAACCAAGTTAAGTGACTTACAGGAATCTAAGAAAATTCTATAAACACTAAGTAAATTATATCAACACTATTCTCTTTATCAGCCAAATTTATAATTTCGTAAACAAAAAGTGTCATGTTAGTGCGAGAGGATCTATTTTCCATAAATCCATGTTGATTGGCATTCATTCTATTAGTCTTCTTTTTTAATTCTTTATTAAGTGAGTCCTGCATTGGTTATTCCATTATTTTACCCAGGATTGATGTCAGGCTGACAGGCCTATAATTACCCAGGTTGTCCTGTTTAATCTTTTGTAAATAATGGCACATCAGCTTTCTTCTAGTCCTCTGGAACTTCTCCAATCTTCCAAGATATATTGAAAATCAACATTAAGGTCCAGAGAGCTCCTTGGACAGCTGTTTTAAAACTCTTGGATGTAAATAATCTGGATCTGGTAATTTAAATATAGCTAATTTTAGCAGCTGCTGTTTAACATCTTCCTGAGTTACTTCTGGAATGGGAAGTGTTCCATCATCATATGATATAATCTGGTCCTTCCCCCCCACATACAGAATATTTATTGAGCACTTCTGCCTTGGAGGATGTCCAAACATTTAATCAGGTGGTTGGAATAAGTGCCAATGTCTGTCAGAAGTTAAATTCAAAGTCTTTTGGCACTACCAGCCAGGTGAGAGAGCTACTCTTCTTTACCTACGTCTTGTTGGCTTTTTGTAGAAAGCAAGTTTCCAAGAAAGAGACTCTGGATTACTCCACTAGGATTTAAACTTTGAGCTGCTGAATTACACAACCACTGAGCTAAGGAACCTTTTAAGTTCCCTTGGTCAATAGTTCTGGCTCTTTGTTCAGCAACCCTGGTGGCAAGCTGCTGCCTTGGGCTCAGAGGCCCCTCAGCGACTTGTTCTGGGGGAATACACATGCGTCTTTGAGCACAAGGCAGATAGTCCGTCAGACAATCTGCCTTCTGACCAGAATACCTGGGCATTACCTCTTGAACTGATGTGTCCAGCACTATAGGTCTCTGATAAGTCAATGAGGAGATGAACTTCCCAACCACTAGGCAAATCACAATGGGTCTGAATGGGTTTCCTTTCTCATTTAGTAAGAAATATACTGAGTTTTTTTATTCTTTGTAGCTAATGACATCATGGTGGCAGCACCTCCTCTGCCAGTTTTAGGGTGACCACATGTCCTGATTTTCATATGGCCAGTCCTGATATTTGGGGCTTTTTCCTATGCAGGCACCTATTAACCCCCACCCTCTGTCCTGATTTCACACTTGCTATCTGGTCACCCTAGCAAGCTGCAAAAACCCTTGTCAATTCTCAAGGGTAATGAAAAGAGCGAATGTCCACCTATTCTGACTGGCTGAATGTGAAACAAACAGGGCTGCGGGGAGATGAAAACAGTGGGGGCCAGAGTAAAAGCACTCGAGCAGCCAGCCCAGTGGGAGCACAAAGAAAGCTTAAGCCTTGCAGCTGTGAGACTGACAAATAGGCAGCTGGGGCAATTAGAACAAAGCAAAATCAAAACAAAACGAAGCAGGACAGTGTTGTAGGTCCACTGCCTGCACACAGCAGCTTTCTAATGCAGACTGGTGACATGGCAGCAAGGGGTGCAGTAGCAGGCAGCAGAATCGCCTCTGCCCCCCCCAAGAAGCGCTCTAGTCGCTGACTACAACACCCCCTGCCGCGGTCTATTGCGAACACAGGCCAAGTACTGGTGCATGTGAGCAGTCCTGTTTACAGGCTGGAACCAGACTTTGGATTTAAATTTCATTTAAAAATTGAAAAGTCAGTCTTGGGGAGGTTTAATAAAGCTCACCCTTCCTCTCTGAAGTATAGCTCCTACAGGCAGAATGAGAAACCGAATGTTCCAAATCCATTCCTCCTGATTCTCGTCCTAACTCTCTAACTGCTCCTTTTAGCACATCCTTTGAAGGATCCTCCTTGTATACTCTCCAGCCTTCTGTGGGGGGCTCCACAGGGCCGTTCCTGGTGTCCCTCCCCCCTCCTCTCCCTTCACACCTTTCCTCTGGGTCATCTCATCTGCAAACACAGATTCAACCACTGTCTCTATGTGGATGACTCGCAGATCTACCTCTCTGCTCCAGACCTGACTCTTTCTCCAACTGAAACCTCAGCCTGTGTCTCCGACATCTCTTCATGGGTGTCTAGCTGCCAATGTATGCTAAATTTGACTAAAACAGAGTTCCTAATCTCCCCCCAACCCTCCCCACTACTTCCTTTCTCAGTCACCATTATTCTACCTGTCACTCAGACCTGTAACCTGGGTTTCATCTTCGACCTGGGTCTTGCTAGGTTCTCCCATCCAGACCATGTTTTAAATCTTGCCAATTCTTTCTGCATAATATTTTGAAGAGTCAGCCATTCCCAGTCATCCACACAGCTAGAACTCACACCTGGATTACTGCAACCTTCTCCTCTGTCCTTGATTAATAGAATTTTGCCCGGTCCATATCCATTTGAAATGCTGCTGCAAAGATCATTTTCCTAGCCCGTTGCTTAGCCGGCCTCTTGCCCTTTGAATCCTTCCAATGACTCCCCCTTCTCTATCACAGCATAAGCTGCCTGTCTTCATTTTCAAGGCCTTTCACAATCATCCCTACCTATCATCTATCATTTCCTATTGGCCCAGGACACCAGTCTTCTGTGATATTCACCAGGGTACAATCTGCATGGTTGAACAGCTGTGTCCTCTCAACTCTCCAACCCGAGGTGCCTTTTAAATTGCTTCACCGTGAGAACAACCACTTCTGGACTGTTCTCACACAGCCTATAGGATGCAAAATTATTCTCAGCTGGATGATATGAGTTCTGTAGCCAGCCACTCCTGAATTATTGCAATATGACACCAGCAAATTATCTGTCCCAGACTTGTCCCCAGAAATGTGTATCTTGTACTACCTAGCTCTTTCCTTCTGGACAATACAAGCTCATATAGAGTCCATCATTTCATTAATAGAATGTGATCTGCACAAATCCTCTTATCTCAAACGGAGGTTTCCTAATACTTGAATCCAAACACACACTGGTTTAGAAGATAAAACAACTTTCTTAACTACAGAGAGATTTTAAGTGATTACAAGTAATGAGGCATAAAAGTCAAATTGGTTACAAAGAAATAAAAGTTAAAATGCAAACTTATACCTAATTCAGCAAGCTAAGTGGCTAGATTCTTTCAGCCAGGGTCACGCTGCCATGTGTAGAGATGAGGGGAGAGAGGTGATTTGTGACCTGTTCTTCATTTTTATATCTTTGTGAATCATCTCCAGCTGGGGTTCAGGCCACAGTCAGTCTGTTTACACGGGAACCTTCAGCTAAAATGTAAATTTCTCACTCACAGCCTTCTTCCTGCTGAAGAATGGCTGCTTAACCAGGTGATGGGCCATTTGATTTTTGTGAACACCTGGCTGAGGTGTCAGTTTGCCTTCGTCTCTGAGGCACGGGTCTGGGCTGCTTCCCCAGATTTGGAATATTCCTTAGTAGCATCATAGAGTAGAATCTTAACTTTCCATACAATGTTGCCACATATATTTTACCAAGACAATAATGATCAGTGAATTATGTGTTTTCAAACGATACTTCACATGTCCTCCTTTGTATAACATTTATCATAGATTTGTAAAAATGGTGAGCAGGGGGTACTGTCCATCCCTCTCCATCACCCACTTCTTAAATTTTCAAACAGGCACTTTTGTGCTTTTTCCAAAACCAACTCATGTTTGGGAGGTGCTCCCCATAAACACCCACAAAGCTACCTTATGATCCACCTTCCAGTCCCTTCTCAAAAGTGTCCTTTGCTGTGATGCCTGCATGAAACTTGACAGTTGCTAGACAGCTAGGTGTGCTGAGACCACAGCTTTTCATGCTGACCGATATTTCCCTTTGCTCCCCCATCAGACTGTATCCATTTGTCTCAGGTCTTATACTGAGTCCTTGCCCCAAAGATCTTAAATTGTATCTTTGTTCTGTATTTGTACAGCACCTAGCACATGGGAGGGGGAGTCCTGGTCCAATACTAGGGCTCTTAAGCATGATGGTAATACAAATAAATAATAATCTACTCTTCTAACCACTAGACCACACTTCTCTTCCATGGGCAAGGATTCAACCCAGGAATCTTGACCCTAACATTTACCTCTATTTAGAACATGGGTGTGTAACTGAATGGTCACATGTGTCACATTCCCTACTAGACGCTGGCTGGCTAGCTGACAGCCCTATGGTAGCTCTGTGCCAGGGACCTGAAGTGTCCGAATGGAAACCCAGCTGTAGACGCAGGCACGGGGGCCTTTACATGTGTACATGATGGAATTCTGGGAAGTTTCAGGGGCTTTTTACACAACCAGCTCACTTCCTTTACCCAGTGAGGAAAGAGTGCTTAAAACTAGGAGTTTAGCAGGGTTTTTTCCAACGACAATCCGTCAGTTCCATTTATAATGCAATAAAACCAGGAGTTCCACGTTCTGGTCACTTGTCACACACAGACGGGCCTGACGTTTCCAGAGTGTTTCCCACAGCATGAGTGAGCCTCCCATCCGGGGGGTTAGACCCTGCCCCACAAGCTGGTATTCCAGCACTTGTACTTCTGTTATTTCTTACAGCTCAGCTGCTGTGAACCCTGGGTTCAAGGAGCACAAGAGCCTGATACATCTGAACCGGGTGCCGCTTTGGGTACATCTCCCAGCTCTGATATAACTGGGGTTCCCAGCCTGCGTTGATGTACGTGCACTAGCTCTGCTCCAGCTAGAGCCTCAGATTAGCATGTGGCTGCAGCAGCCTGGGTAGTGGCTGGGGCTAGATGATCTGACTACATACCCAGTGGGTCGGTGGGGTCGTACACATGGTGGCTAGCCCCAGCAGCTGCCTGTGCCACCACGGACACACGGCTATTTTTAGGCACTAGCTTGAGAGGAGCTAGTGCAGGCCCAGCTACACAAGGTGGGAATTGCATCTCCCAGCTGCAGCACAGGCACACGCTCAGTGGCAGCAAAGTAAAGGGCCATGCAGCCCTTGTATTGCTAGAGAAGTAAGGGCTTAGCTACATGAGGAATTATCCCAGCATGCTTACGCTGGTGGAATTACACCAGTCTGGTTACAATGGTATACCCCCCCCCCCCATGCACATACTTATTCTTGTATACAAGGGCCTTTTTCTGGGTTTAGCTTATGTTGCTTTGGAAGTGGTTTAAGCTAAATCAGAACAGTTTGTCGATCGGTGGAGTCATGCTGCTAGAACTGTGGCAGTTTAATGATACCAGTATAATTATGCTGGTAAAATTCCCCATGTAGACAAGCCATGAGTCTCCCCCCAGGGTTATCACACAGTTACCACAAGCCCACCAGTCAGATTCCCAAAGATTGCCTTTGGCTACGGCCCCGCGTCAGGGAGAGCTTTGGGGCTTTCTCTTGAATTTGCAGCGCTTGTCTGATGGCAGTGCCTCACACCATAGCACCTGATGCAGTTTGCTCTTCAAAGCAGCAATAAAGCCATAGATGTAATTGGCAAATTAGAAGCTCGGCAATTTTTTTTCATTTAATTAGCTGCCTAAATGAGCTTGCAACAGAGGTTTAAAATTAGAACCTCGCTTTTTATATCCTGTGTGTCTATTTTCACACTTCATCCCACGGTCCCATCTGCCTAAGCCCACTGGTCAGCTATGCCTCTCTAAGGAGCATGGCCTTTGGGAACTGTGGGAGGAAGCTGGCACTGGAGGAGCTAAGCTTGCAGCCTTAGGGTCAACTTCTCCGTTCTGGCAGAGAGCAGGGTGGAACTGTCTTGTCTTCAGGCCCCCAGGCATTGCCAGACAAGACAGTCACAAACAATCAAGCTGGTCTAATGGCAGCCAGCAGGCGGCAGTGCTTTGCATACAGCCCCTCCCAGCTGCCCCTGCGTACACAACTCAGCTCTGTGTGTTCTCACACATCCTGGGCCACAAAACCTGACTCGGGAACCTCCCACCGTCTCCTTCTTGTGAGGCATCTCCATTAGTGGAGGTTGGCAACCCCGGATTAGCCCATTGCATACAAACCTCTGCTAATCTCTTTGTGGATGAATGGTCCTTCTGATCCACTTAGGATGTCACCTCATCCATCCATCCATCATCGTTTTCTGCCTTGTGATCGGCTGTCATCAACTCTCCGCTCCGCTGCCTCTACATGTATATAAATTGTTCCCTGCAAAACAAATCTTTCTTTTCATACAAATTCTGACTCACATTTGCTGCGTTCCAGTCATCTCCAATACTTTTTCACTGGCTACACGGTCTATCCATGATATTTTCTGAATTTTTCTATAACATCATACTTTGAATGGCTGTAATTTCTTTATTATTGATTGTTTGAATGCCATGTTTCACAGCTGTAATTTAGTACAGAACAAATGTAAATTAAGAGTCGGAATTTAGTCTTCAGATTTATGTCCGTTCTCATCAGCTGTTTATGCTTTCAGAATAGCTTTTTTGCTCTAACAATTCTGCTGCTAACTTCATTATCCAGCCTTCCATCTTCTGTGGTAATAATTTCCTAGGTAGTAGTAATTTCTCTTGCTGTGTGGCTGCGTTACTGGAATTTTGTGTGTATTCCCAGGATCCTTTCATGCCACCATAGCTTTTGTCTTGTCCACATTCAACTGCCATATTCATGTGTAATCTTCATTAACTTCATTGCATCTTCTTCTGAATCAGCCAGCTAGGTCATCTCCATAACAAATGTTGGTCACTCATTTTCCATTCATCTCTATACATTCTTCTCTCCCCGATATCATTTAATCAACCACTCACTATAAATGTTGGATAAAGTTAATGACATTATACAACCTTCTCTCACTCCCCTCTTGACCTCTTAGATTTTAATTTTCATTTCTTATTATAATAGCCTCTGATTCCAGTATAATTGTTTTATTACTCAGAGTTCATATCCATTAATCCCCACAGACCTTACTCCACTTAACAATTTGTAGGGGTAGGTTCTGTCAAATGCGCCGACTTTGGGATGGGTGGGTCAAAATCAGGTTTGGAATATGTAGATTGAACCCAACTCTCCTCAAATGATGATGTCAATATTGCTGCAAAAAGCTCCAGATACATTTTTCCACCTAAATTCCCCTTGCAGTTTTAATTGGCTATGGCATGATTCTTCACTTCACTCCCTGTCCTCAGTGGTTTTGCTTTCTTGCAGTGTGCTGCTAAACAGCTGCCATTCTCAACCCCGGAAATGGTGGTACTTCAGCAGTGAATGAATGATCCTGGAGTTTAGTACATCAAATTGAGTTGGTAATGTACATGTTGAGCCCACAGGAGGAAAGGCAAGGCCTTTGTTGTTCTTTAAATGTAACAAAGCCATTATAGAGAAATTATTTGGTCACTAAGGGAAAAAGTCAGAAGAAGCCAGATGATTTCAAGTTAGCCCACAGCTGGAGAAAACAGTAAAATACAAAGTGCATCTGCTCATCTCAGAGGCCTGCTAATCCAATGGATACGGCTCTGGCT
The DNA here is from genome assembly GCA_007922155.1 of Mesoclemmys tuberculata. Taxonomy (NCBI): domain Eukaryota; kingdom Metazoa; phylum Chordata; order Testudines; family Chelidae; genus Mesoclemmys; species Mesoclemmys tuberculata. Next base: position 19,702,188 of record ML675655.1, read on the forward strand.
TGGAATTCCATTCCCTGCCCTGACTTACTCTGTGACCTTGGGCAAATCACTTCCCTCCTTTCTGCCTCATTGAGAATGTATTCCTACCTTGGTGAAGCATTTTGAGAGCTAGGGAACAGAAGATCAAATTATTGTTCTCTAAAATAACACTTCTTAGGAGGAACTAACAAACAATTCCATGTCTTTGAAAGTTAGGGTAACTGAAATAGCTAAAGGTGTGCATGAAAACCAGAACAGGCCGAGCTCTAGGTTTGCATAAGGCTGCCTGTCCCTGCATATGTGAACACATCTGTAGAAATGTAGACAACGCTCTGCCTCTTTTACATCCCCAGTTCAGAGTCAGTCCTCATCTGTGCAGATTTAAAAATGACCAGTAAATCCATGTGCAGATAAAGCATTTGAAAAATCAGCTTTGCCTTTTCTTATCCACTGAGATGTACAGTAATTTCAGGATTTGGAGTCTCCCATGTAGACACTCCTAGGACAGGGCAGGCTAGTGAAATGGACACCAGTCCTCTAGCAATTGAACTAGATCCACCAACCTGAGGTCATGTTGGCTGTCAAAGATGGTACAAGCTCTCATTCAATCCATCTCCCTCAGCTCTGCCCCACGTGAACTGGTGACCTGGACGCACAAGGCTCTGCATCCCTGGCATTTTCCTTACAGAGCTGCATGCTATTATACAGATGGCTAATGATGATGCACCAAGTGTGGAAAGCAAGATTTCGCTCCATAGTAAGCACAGCCCTTGTGCTGTCTGTGTCTTCTCAGCGACTTGGCGTGCAGCCCACAGCCATTTGTAACGCTTGTGTTATATAAACATACTGCTGACAGCTCTTGTGCTTCCCTCTATCCATCTTATTTGCCAGAGGTGCTTTTGCATGGGGCAGTCAGTCTGCCAGGAATCCAACTTCAGCACCAATAAAGTGAGCTGAAGTTTTTCAGAAATAATCAGGAATTTCAAGGGGAGAGGGAATGAATTTGTGCTGGACAAACTTCTTGGCTCGATAGGCTTGGAGAACAAAGTGCTCTACCCACTACAGCCTCTGTGCAAGCTCCCCCACACTGCCCTCCATCAGAGCCCCTCTCCCCTGACCCCTGGATGGGGTAGAGGAATTCAATCTCTGAATGATGCAGTTCAAGGATTCATGGCTTCTAAGGTCAGAAGGAATCACTGTCAGCATCTAGTCTGACCTCCTATCTAACACAGGCCAGCAAACTTCCCCAGAATAATTCTGGTTACAGAAGTTCTTTTAGAAAAACATCCACTCTTGATTTAAAAATGGCCAGCAATGGAGAAACCACTGCGCTTGGTAAGTTGTCCCAGTAGTTAATTCTCACTGTTAAAAATGTACACCTTATTTCCAGTCTGAATTTGTCTAGATAAAACTTCCAGCCATTGGATCATGTTAGGCCTTTCTCTGCTTGATTGAAGAGCCAATTAAATATTTGCTCCACATGAAGGTACTGATGGACTGTGAGCAAGTCACCCCTTCACCATCTCTTTGTTACATTAAATAGATTGAGCTCCTTGAATCTCTAACTAAAGGCAGGTTTGCTAATCCTTTCATCATTCTCGTGGCTCTTCTCTGAACCCTCTCCAGTTTATCAACATCCTTCTGGAATTGTGGACACCACAACTGGACACAGGATTCCAGCAGTGGTTGCACCAGTGCCAGATACAAACGTATAAGAACCTCTCCACGGTCACTTCAGATTCCCATTTTTATGCATCCCAGGACCACATCAAGCTCTTTTGGCCACAGCAGCTCACTTGTTAGTGGGGAGAAAATATGCCTGTGGGTTTGCACTTTTTAATTTTATTTTGTAAAGGACAATGTGCTAAAGAGCCAATGGAAAAATGAGGAGATTTTATAGTTCATGAAAGCTCATCCAGTGAAGTAATTTGTAAGCACTTGCTTGGCACAGACTAGCAGGATTTAACAAGTCTACTAAACGTTCTGTGCTTGCTATATGGCATTTAAAGCTGCTGGCGGCATACATGGCAACAGTGCGTCTCCTACCAAGAGCATCTATACCAAGCAAAACATTGCACAAGCCAGAAGTGTCTCAGTCTTGCCTTTCACAAACATAGGACACTGCAGACTGTACCTCCAGTAGGAACTAGATGAGTTCTTCAGGGACTTGTCCCATGATCGAGGGTATGTCTACTCTGCAATGAAACACCCATAGCTGGCCTGTGTTAGCTGACTGGGGATCACAAGAAGCAGGCTGAAGGCCTATAGACTAGGGGATCCCAAGGGTTCCTGTCCGAGTCCAAACACCTACAGGGCAATTTTATAGCCCCACAGCCCAAGCCCTGCAAGCCCAAGCCAGCTGACCCAACCAGATGCAGGAGATTTTATTGTGGCGTAGACAAATGCCCAGAGACCAAGACTGACTTCTTCATGGGAGACCAAGAGTTAAGATAAAAGAACAAGGCAGAATCCCTGTAAGCCAAGGAAACCTTTAGGGGTCTAGCCAGTTTGCCCATTTGTGCTACATGAAGGGGATGTTCCAGTGAACTAAGCCAAAAAGCCACATCAGTGTTCACCCATTAACTGACTGCAGCTGTGTTCTTTCCCATCCTCAGCGAGAACGTTTCTGAACACACCCCCCGATGGGCTAAGTGCAAATAAGACCAACGCACATCCTCCTGTGCAATGGCCAGTGCAATGGAAACCTGCCCGACAGCATCTCTAACCCCGCCAGAAACCATGGAGCCAAACGTAGGCTTCCTGCTCCCCCTTCCTGGCCAAGGATTGCTCCTGCTCCTGAGATGGGAAAGCATAAAGCCTGAATGGAGCACTTAGCAAACTGCTCCCATGGCCCACTGTCGGCTTCCTCCCTTCACAAGCCCTTTTTATTGGCAAAAGAAAATAAAAAAACCCACCTCCAACCCCTTTTTACAGAATTCTACAACAAACATTTTGGGCTCCAATGTTCCTGTTACAACCACCCTGCCTGGGATGGCCAGCACTGGCTTGCATGGCTGAAGGAAGAACAGACAGTTACTAATAACAAAGTCAATATGGGGCCAAAGCCTGATCTAATTTCTTCTGGTATTAAAAATCCCAGCCAAGATAATGGAGCAGAGAGCCAGATGCAGCCTAGCCCTGCTTGTGCGTCAATAACATGGGAAGGAGTGTGAGAGAACTAGAGTCTAGGATCCAGAGGTTTCCTCGGACATCTGAAACCTAGGGAGAAGCAGGTTCCCTGGGAGTGGGGAAAGCAGCTGGCCAAGGAGAAAGCCCCACTCCAGCCTTCAAACATGGCAAAGACACACATCCTAACGCCGTGATTGGGCACCGTTGGGCACAGCCCCATTACCCGAGGTTATTGAACCTGCATGAATTCACATGGCAGATGGCCAGGGAAAGGCCTGTGAAAATAAGCCATCACAGTATAGGGGGGAAATACGTTCCCAGCACCCCAGGCAGTGCTGGAGCACAAGGAGTGCCAGGAGGGTTCCCAAACAGGCTTGCAGCCAGCACAGTGATCGCAGGTGCTCCAGTGAAGGCAGGGACTTTTTTCAAATTGCACTAGCCAAAGCCACGCTCTGAGCTAGCCTGGAGAGCAGGGTTCTAGCGCCATTCTTCGCGCACAGCCAAACCCTGCCTTGGGTGTTGAGTGGAGCAGATCCGACTGCTTAGGAAGGCAGCCTAAGTGCAGGGGACTGGACACCTAAGCCACATCCCTGGGCCAACATAGAGTGAGTGGGCAGGTTGGCCAGCCCTCCACGTCACAAGCTGAACGCTCCACTGCTGCGGTGGCTTGCTGCTCACGGCCCTAGCCCCAGCAGGACACCTGCCGCAGCGAGGACTATGATCCTTGGTAGTAGCTCCATTGCATGTCGAAGAAAACCATACGAAACCCTCAGTCCTTCTGCTGGAAAGACTCTTTCCTTCGTGGCTGCAAGCCCTTGGGAGGACAGGGCTTAAGGAGCACTGAGAGGAGTAGTACAGCTGGTTCAGCTACTCCTTATCGATAATATCAGCAGAGATTTAGCGGCTGCTCTGGCTCTTGCCTAGCTTACAACCCACCCAAACCTAGCTCCATCCTCCCTGGAACCCTCCTTCAGGTACAGTAGTTGAAAGCTGCTATCAGATTCCCCCTCACTCTTCCCTTCTGCAGACTAAACAAGCCTAGTTCCCTCAGCCTCTCCTCATAAGTCTTGTGCTCCAGCCCCCTCATCATTTTTGTTGCCCTCCGCTGGACTCTCCCATTTTTCCACATCCTTCCTGTAGTGGGGGCCCAAAATTGGGCACAATACTCCAGATGCGGCCTCACCACTGCCAAATAGAGGGGAATAATCACTTCCCTTGATCTGCTGGCAATGCTCCTACTAACGAAGCCCAATATGCCATTAGCCTTCTTGGCAACACGGGCACACTTGACTCACATCCAGCTCCTTGTCCATTGTAACCCCCAGATCCTTTTCTGTAGAACTGCTGCCTAGCCAGTCGGTCCCCAGTCTGTAGCTGTGCATGGGATTCTTCCGTCCTAAGTGCAGGACTCTGCACTTGTCCTTGTTGAACCTCATCAGATTTCTTTTGTGTCCTATCCCTGCTCTCCAGCATATCTACCACTCCCCCATCTTAGTATCATCAGCAAACTTGCTGAGGGTGCAATCCACCCCATCCTCCAGATCACGCCATCCTGCAGTGTTGAACTGTGGAAGGAAGGGAGTGGGCCCTAGGACTAGGAGTGAACGGCTGAATGCAGGTGGCTGTGTTGGGCTATAGTATGAACTCTTCCCGGAGCTAAGGACATCCCAAACCTCACCACCTTCTGCTCCAAGTTCCAGGACCACTTCTCCAATAGGCCTTCGCTACCAGAAACACAGAGTCCGTTTAGCAAACCAGTCCAAAGTCTACCAAAACTAACTGCTCCACTGCACAAGGAGGAAACGATTGAGAACAAGCCCCATGTGACAGATGGCAGACACCTCCCTTAATGAACACCTGCTGTGGCCTCAGAGCTCTCGGTGAGGATGGTTCAAGACCGTTGATAGACTAGAGAATGCAGCGCTTGAGAAGCAGGTGGCTGTGCTGGGAAGCAGCTGACGGGACTGTTTGGGACCTCCCCTCACACACCCAGCAATGCACTGGTTGTTGCTGGGGGCCACAGAGCAGCCATCTCCTAACCTACCAATGGAGGATGCTTACCCACCAGCCCTGGGTCAGCCCCATAAGGCTCAGAACCCGAATTCAGGCTGTTGAACTGCCCTGAATTCTGATGGCTTCAACTATCGTGTTAGAGCCTTGAAAAGGTGTCAGCCAAAGGGATGGCCACAGATTCAAGGGACCTATGTTGTCACATCAATGGCTTTCCCTCCTTGTGTTGTACTGCAGGCCACAAGTATCTGGCTACACTCCAGTACAGAGAGAGGTGGTAGAAATTTTCCATTAAAAACTGGTTTTGGTGGAATATTCGGTTTTCAGTTAATCAGACTTTTTTGTGGAAAATTTTGATTTTTTTTTGTTTAAAAAGGAAAAAAAAAAGAATGTGCAAAACCTGGAATATTTCAGTCTGGGAATGCTGATCTGAGCTTCACAGAGTTGTGGTTTTGTTACTTTATGTGTCCATTCTTCTCTGTGTGCTGCCTTCCCCAATGGGATTATCTCTCCCATGATGCACCATGGCCAGGGACTCCCCTCTCCAGGGGAAGCATCATGGGAGATGTAGTCTGACCAGGGAACCCAGAATATAGAGGTGAATGGAAGCTTGGGGCAGTCACTCTTCTCTTTATTAAAGAAGAACGTGGCCTACAGAGACTGGAGCCCACATCTTCAGCTCCGCGCTGCGTGGGGCATGGCCTGCTGGCAGCCACAGCCTCTCGAGGTGGCAGCTCTGCATTATGGGCGGGGTGGCTGTAGACTGTAGTGTCAAACATGAGGGGCCATATTAGCCCATGAGCTGCCGTGTGGCTACTGGCAAGGCCGGGTGCTCACGCTAGACTCTGCCCCTGACATGGATTTTGAGTCCCTCTCCATCTCTTCTCTGCCCAAGGCTGCCCTGCCGCACACTCCGGCAATGAGGATCCTGCGTGCTCTACTGTACCTGAAGAGCTGCTTGCTGCAGAGCTGCCTGCAGTGATGGCACAGATGGGGGGACTCTGGGAGGGAGCCCCGGGGAGGTTGGGGGAGCTGGAACTGTCTGGGAGTTGGCTGCTCACGCCAGGACTGCAGTGCCTGATCATTGCTTCCTCAGATCAATTTGCTGAATCTGTTTTACAAGCAATTTGGCTTTCCAGGAGGGCTAATGAGGAGAATTCCACTGAGACGGGAACAAGAAGGCAATTGTGATGTCTTTATAAGCTTCCCAGCAGAGAGGCAGCTTGGCCTCATCCTCCCACTGGGCTGCCAAGGGGAAAACAGCAGGGAAAACAAAGGGAAACTACCAGCAAATTGCTGGGGCGGAACAGGCTGTCAATCAGAGGGGCAGGTTATAATCAAGACGCCAGGTTTTCTGCTGGGCTCCTGCACAAGTGACAAGAAAATACATTATTTAGGAGCTGGGCAAAAAATCTGCTCCTGCTACCATCCCAAGAGCTGGCAGGAGCACACCCAGGTTATTTTCCATCTCTCCCATCCCCACCACATAGGCTAGATTCTGTTCTGCAGTGAGTTACCCTGTCTTCTGCCCCTTTATTGGCTTTGACACATTCCCACTCGATAATGACACTCTCTTTACTCTACTGCTTGCTCCATTTTCAGCTGGAGACAGTCTAGTCCCCTTCTTCCCTGAACATGTTTTGTAGCCACCGTTCACCCCAGCAGTGGCTGCATTTCAGTGCTGTGTGCCTGTGTTGGGCAATGTGGTGAATGGCATTTATCATGTACGTAGAACATCTCATCTGCACTGTTACTGAAAGGCCTGTTTAAGGGCTCGATATTGTTATTATTTTTATATATCACAAGCCAGACATGGAGGCACTTCACATACTAAAGAAACAGACAGAGACCTTCCCAAAATGCCTCCACACTGAGGTCTGCTTTACACTCTGTTTTTGTACTGATTTCCCACTGAAATACTCCTATCAGCACACCTCTAGAGTGCTACAGTGATGTTGGTGTAAAGGTATAAGCCCTTTATGCCAGTACAATGGGGCCCACGCTGGGGGGGGGGGGGGGGGGGGTTACCACTTTAACTAAACCCATATATGTAAAGCAATACAGCTTTGTTATGTCGACAAATGGGAGACAAAATGCACTAAGTGAGACCAGCAAGACCATGAGAGGGAGACAAGGGAAGAGAGGACAAGGGTGACAAAAACCAGGTTAAATTGTTACTAAGCTTTGGGCTCATCTCCATGACTCCTTACAAGTCAATCAGTAAAGCAGGATGTTCACCACTTCTGGGTCTGTGCTGCCGGAGGCACCAAGAACAGCAAGGCAGAGCACTAAGGATGTGGCCCAGAGAGTATCAAGCTAATAGACCTGACTCTGAGCTGACTTACACCTGTGTAAATCCAGGGTAACTCACTGATGGTGTAAAAAAGTGGAAGTGAGATGGGAATCAGGCCTATCGTGTGAGTAGTAACATGAGGGACAAACGTTTTCTTACACGGGATTTGAACCTGATTCTGACACTAATGAACGTTCCCAAATGTACCTGTCACCAGCAGGTGGCAGACTTGATAAAACAGTGGATTGTACTGAAACAGTTTACAAGTCCCGAAGCTCCTATTCCTTTCAGCTGCTTCCACAGTGAACCCACGGCTGGGAAGCCAGAGACATTCTGTTGTTCATCCTTCGAGTTCAAAGATGACCATGACATCACGAGTTGGTTGGGTTTCTGTGAACATGTGAATGGCTGATCAGGTCAATCTGAGCTTTGTACGGTCTATGGCACACTGAACAAGAGATGCTGTGATGGGTTACTTGATTAACAGTGGACATGATGCTGTTATGAGATTTACACTGCTGGTGCTTCTGCTCTGCCTCAGGAGTTCTCCAATGCTCATAGATTGTGGCTTCAGCATGGATGAGATTTCACCAGATAGAACAATCCTGAGCGAGATCTTCCCAAATCTCTGGGTCGATGTTGATATGCCTCAGGGATCATTTGAGGGAGTCTTTGAAATGTTTCTTCTGGCCTCCTTGAGAGTGCTTTACTTCCTTTAGCTCACCATGAAAGATCTTCTCTGGCAGTCACTCATCTGACATTCTGATGACATGGCCTGCCCATCTCATCTGGGATTTCATCCACAGAGGGTGGCTGCTTGGAGAACCTGCCTGTAAGAGAACCTCCGTATCTGGAACCTAGCCATCTTAACCTCCTCAGTTTTGCCATGATCTTTCAAATGCTTTTGTCAGGTCAGTGAAAGTCCCATACAGGTTGGAGTTCTGTTCCAGGCATTTCTCCGGAAGTTGACGGGATGCAAACACCATGTCTGTGGTCCCACAATCTTTCCTGAAGCCATACTGACTCTCAGGAAGGAACCCTTGTTCAATGTGTTGCCCAACGTGATTCAGCAGATCTGATGAGAATTTTGCTGGCTATTGACAACCAGGAGATGTTCCTATAGTTGTTGCCGGATTGTCTGTTACCTTTCCACTTGCATAAGTGAATGATGAATGCATCATTTTACTCCTGGGGTATAGTTCCGTGAGTCCATATTGACTGGAAAAATTCAGCCAGTTGCAAAGCCATGTGCAAGCCTCCAGCTTTATAGACTTCTGCTGGCATAGCATCTGCTCCACGTGTTTTACCATTTGACAGCAGGTCAATCACTTTCACAGTTTCAGTCAGCGTTGGGGGATCAGCAGGCAATATGTCAATATCACTCTGGTCCAGTCGATCAGTTGCCTCCTCACTAATAGATGATTGTTGATTGAGGATGTTGTTAAAGTGTTCTGCCCACCATTGCAGTATCTTTTCTTTGTCAGTGAGCAGTGTGGTGCCATCAGCACTCAGTATTGGAGATGTTCCCGATGACTGTGGCCCATAGATTGTTCTGAATATCATTTGCCTTGTTGCTCAGCCATGAGCTTTGCATCTCTTTAATTTTGTGTTGGGCAGTCCTCTTATTGTCATTAAAGGCTGCCACCTTAGATAATGAAGTGCTGTCTCCTAAACAGGCCTTAGGGAGCCTATGTTTCTCGTTCAATAGTCCCCCTATATCACTATCATTTTCATCAGACCAATCTTGATGTTTACGTGTGCTAAAACCAAGGGTTTTGGATGAAGCTGAGTACACAGTCTCTAAAGGATGCCCAATTTTCCTTGATGTTATTGGATTTCGCATCAATTGTCACAACTTGGTGGCACAGTTCTTCAACAAAAGTTTGTTTCACATTCTCCTGTTTCAATTTGGAGATATTAAGCTTTTTTTGGCGCTTTTTTACCTTGTGGTTGTGTATTAGTATGGTTCTGGATATTCAGCTTGGAGATCATGAGCCTGGGATCAGTCCAGCATTGTGCACTTCTCATGGCCTTTGTCACTCTAAAAAAGTTTGTCTCTTCTCCTGATGATGACATAGTCAATGAGATGCTAGTGCTTGGAGCCTGGATGCATCCAAGACATCTTGTTATGGGTTGACTGTTGGTGATGAGGAGACCCCATTCAGTGCATTTCCTGAGCAGGAGGAACCCACTGCTGTTGCATTTCCCGAGGCCATTCTTTCTGATTACACTTAGCCATGCCTGGTAATCTGTGCCATCTCTAGCACGGAAGTCACCCAGGATGATGAGATTGTCTGCCTTCCGCAATTCTGTGATAAGCGACCCCAGGTTTTCATAAAATTTTTCCTTGATTGCATTTGGGTTCAGCATGGTGGGTGCATAGGTGCTAATTGAATATCTAGTTGAATATCTTTTCCCAAAGTGTGGGAGTCTCATTAGCATGAGTCTATCATTCACACCCTTTCGGAAATTTGTGAGCTTGCTGACTAGCTGTTTTTGATGGCAAACCCAACAGCAGCTTCACGTTGCTCTTCTTTATGACGGCTGCTCCAGATGAAGGCACAGCTGGCTCCTTGTTCAGTAAGTTGTCCTTGTTCAGCTAAGTGAAGTCCACTCAGGGCCACTATCTGAATGTTGCATCTGGCCAGTTCTCTGCCACCTAGATCTGTTCTTCTCTCTGGTCTGTCTGCTGTTACGCAGTCTGTTAATGTGCACACATTCCAAGCACCGATGGTGAGTGATGTCACCTTTGTCTTTTTTTTATTATTTGTCTTTTCATGTGATTTTTGACTGTTGTAGCAGGATCCCCATCAGTGGCGGTATGCTGGCCAGCTCTAAGGTGAAGCAGACAATGTTTAGGGCATCTTTTCTAGCCCCTTACTCATCCTATAGAGGTGAGCGCTGTGACCCTAAATAGTGCTGCTCAGTCTCCCAGGGCACTGCCGAATTCCACTGTGAAAAGCGACCCTATACTCTGAGCCGCCTGTGTGCAAGTTTGCAGCTACAGCTCCCAGCGTGTCCACACCAAGGATGTAGCCAGAAGTGATTTTTTGGCAGGGCCGGTGGTTGACATGGGTGGGCCAGCCAAAAAAACAAGCACTTTCTGGAACTTCCTGCTTCCAGTCTCATGACTGGAAGCTCAACCAGCTGAGAAACTGAGCTGCTCCAGTTGTCCGCAGCTTAGCCTGACACTCTGCTTTAGCTACTTTGGCAACGGGAGCCATCAGGCAGCTTAGTGATTCTCGGCCAGTCACTTCCTGAACTTCCTGCTTCCAGCTACGTGACCAGAAGCAAGAAGTTCAGGAAGCGACCAGCCGAGAAGAGTCATTCAGCTTCTCAGGTCAGTTGCCAAGGTAGCTTAAGCAGAGCTTGGGTGGGCTTGCTTTCAAAGTGGGTGGGCCATGGCCCATCCGTAGCTATGCCACTGGTCCACACCTGCTGCTTTTCTGCTCACCCATCACCACAGGACTTGAGGGGGGATGAGTAGATGATGTCAAGACTGGCACATGAATTGGATTTAAGTGAGGGAAAGTCGCACAGAGTCTCCCTCACTCTCTCGTCCAGGCCTGTCTGAATCTAGGGGCACGACAATGTTGAGATGTCAGGAGACGGGTCTGGGTGCAGTGGAAAGCCATCAGGCCCTGCTGCACCTGATGTGCTGGGCTGTTCACACAGCTCTTACCATCCACCTTCACATCTGGGGAGAGAAGCATATCCGCTTGACCGCCTGGTCCACCAGAGAAGACTTTTCAGAGGGAGCCAGATGTAGCCATCTTCTCTGGTCAGCAGCGGTCCTAGGATGCATCAGGCTGAGGGGAGATATGATTGCTCTCTATAAACACATCAGAGAATAAATACCAAGGAGGGAGAGGAATTATTTAAGTTCAGCACCCATGACACAATAACTAATGGATATATACTGGCCATCAGGAAGTTTAGACTTGAAATTAGACGCAGGTTTCTAACCATCAGAGGAGTGAAGTTCTGCAATAGCCTTCGGAGGGTAGCAGTATGGGCAAAAAACCTAACTGGCTTCAACACTGAGCTTGATAGGTTTATGGAGGGGATGTTATGATGGGACAGTCTAATTTGGCAATTGACTGATCTTTGACTACTAGCGGTAAATATGACCAATGGCCTGTGATAGGATGTTACATGGGGTGTGTTCCGAGTTACTACAGAGAATTCTTTCTGTATGTCTTGCTGATGAGTCTTGCTCACATGCCCAGGGTTTAGCTGATGGCCATATTTGAGATCAGAAAGGAATTTTCCCCCAGGGCAGATTGGCAAAGGCTCTGATGTTTTTTTTTCTTCCTCTGCAGCATGGGACACGGGTCACTTGCTGATGGATTCTCTGTACCTTGAAGTCTTTAAACCATTTTTGAGGACTTCAGTAACTCAGTCATAGGGTAGGGGTCTATTACAGAAGTGGGTGGGTGAGCTTCTATGACTTGTGTTGTGCAGGTCAGACTAGATTATTATAATGGTCCCTTCTGACCTTAAAGTCTATGAGTCTATATTACGTCCTTAGCTGGCACCCATCACTGCACTTTATGGGCACCTCCTGTTTAGTGGATTTATCCTCATGGACTCCTGGGAGGTAGGGCCAGTTGCTAGGGACTGCTTGAAAATTTTCAATCAGCAATTTCTTTTTGACAGAAAACTGAATTTTCAGCAAGATGGAAATGTGCATCCAAAGTGTGCTTTCTTCAAACACCTTGGACTGTTCGCCAGAAACTCAACACTTGCAGCACAGTAGTCACTTTATAAATTAAAACAAGCTCTTTGAATTGCACCAGGAGTCAAGTGGGAAACCCGTGTGCACAGAACACGGCTGGACTGCGAGCTTTGTGCTGCCTAACACCATGCAGTCGAGGCAGCATCCAGGATCAAACAAAATTTGCCCAAGTGGGCAGAAGGCTGGATTTGATTTTCTCTTTGACTTAGCCCTGCTCCTATTTCAGGTTCAGCCCCCCTGCAATACAAGAGACAAGCTACCTGGAAACACTGCTTATCTCAGTAAATAGTAAAGCCCTTCAGCACCCAGCAAAGGAAGCTCACAAACGTCGCCAGTGAACAGTGGTGAACAGCTCTAACGTGGTTTGTGATCCCTGACTGTAAAGACAGGAGGAAGGTTTCAATTAGCCAAGGAACTGAGGGGCTGCTGGACTACTTGTATGTGCAAAGCACACAGCCTCTTTCCTCTGGAACAGCCCTTCAGATGGACATGCAGGCGGGAACTGACAGAGCTCAGAGCAGCTGGAAAGGAAGGCGAGTGTCTGGAAGGGTGACAGCTGCAAGGCAGGGAGGGAGTACAAGGTCAGAGAGGACCAAAACCAGGAGCCAGGTCTAGCAGCAAGGACTCGGGCACAACACTTTACTGTTCATCTGGAGGAGATCAACACAAGAGCAATTTAACTTTCAGAAATGATCGGCGAGGCAGCTGGGACATGCAGATGTTCTGCAGCATCAGTGACACTGCACACGGTCATGAGCATGGCTCACCTCCCTGCAGTCCTCCTGGGAGCCTCCCAGCATTAGAGCAACAACAAACTGGCCTTGTTGGGTTGCAATCTTCTTTGTGTTTCCCTGGCTCCCAGCGGGGTGTGCTAGTGCTCTCTGCACTGTAGAGGTGACCTGCAGTTTTCATCTAGACAGTGAATCGCAGCACAGCTCATCAGCTCACGTCACTCCATTGATGTCAGTCACTGGCTTCGCTGGAGCAAGCTGTGCTCATTTACACCAGCTCAGGAGCTGGCCTCGTCTGTTCTAGAGCTTTGGTGCCTTCTGAACCTGCCAGGAGATGAATCTGGGCTCGAGTCATGGAGCAGGAGGGCCACACTAGCAGCAGCGCTGCAAAGCGAGACACTAAGTGGAGGCTAGTGTGGAACCAAGGAAAACATCCCGGGAAGGATCTAGCAGGAGGCACTGATTTATTCTGTACCGGGGAAGTTGCTCGGAGAAGGCTAGCCGGAACTCGAGCTGTTGGAACAGAGTCAGTAGCCTTTGCCCCTGGCCAGGCCAACAAATGTGTTTGACATGCAGCAGCAGCCAGCCAGCTACCACAGCCGCAGGCTAGCTCCCAGCGTGCTGTCTGTCGGACCATCCTGTCCAGAGGAAACTTACCCAAAGATATTCAAGTAAGGCCAGGTTTCATCAGCTGATCGCATCCTGCGTTTTGCAGCAACACTGACAGCTAATATTTAATGTCCTGCTGAACCAGCGCAGTATTTCCTAGTCGCTGTAATAGGAAATGAGCTGCCAGATTAAAGTACCCTTTTTGCTATATCAAGTTATAGATTTCCCCACTCGCTACATAATTTAAAATAAATTAGAAGTCTGTCTGCTCTACTTGGTTTCAGGGAAGTAATTACTTCCAGGAGTGATACATTTATTAGAGACTTGATGCTTACTTTATCATGAAGCAGTAATAATATTACAAAGAAGACAAAGTGTTAGGTCCTCAATAGTAGCTCTAGCTGCAGTGATTCCAACACAATGCCACCGATTAACATCCACTGAGGATCTAGCCCAAGATCATATAAAGAACTCCTTAATCTGAGAAATAATTGGGACGCGTCATGTGAGAATGTGCTGAAGATCCTCAGGTAACAGATTCCTGGCCATGACACGTTGTACTTAGCAATAAATTACTTGGACTGTTACATGTTCTCTCCTGCAGCTGGTGGAACAGTGAAAGCACTGATGAGTCCCTGATATTTTGGGGCATAAAGCTCCCCACGATTCACAGGGTGACATGGCAGGATCCTGCAAGGCCCGCATGCACAGAATTCTTTGCAAAATCAGGGTTATGGTTAGAGCTGGGCTAAAATATTTTAAAGCACCAAAGTAACTTTGGCACTGCAGAACCTAAATCTAATTAAAACTCAGTAGGATGGAGGCTCCGAAGGGTCAGGTTTTCAATGGTTTTTGGCTCCTAAAAATGTAGCTAGGCACCCAGTGGGGTTTTCAGAAGTGCCAAGGTCAGTGCTAGAAGCAATAATTTTGCCCTCCCCCACAATACTAAAACAGGCAAGTAGAAGGGGAGAGCGGGTGCCTTTGAGCAGCTCGGGGCCCTGAGCACTTGCTTAGTCTGCTTCTGCCAAGCGTCGGCTCTGTCTCGGTGCCTCACTCGCATTGCTGTCAGTGGGGCTCCATGCAGACACCGGCTTGCCTGCGCGTCTCACTGCAGGATGGGGACTCCGTTTGTAACAGCTGTCCAGCCAGCGCCTCCTCCCTGCTGAAGCTATTTTGCGCTGCGCCCAACTTCAAGCAGTGGCTCCTGCGGCTCTAGAGAATCCCAGGGAGAACAGAGCCTGCTGGAGAAGAAGGAAGCCTGACATTCAAAGCCCAGGAAGTGGGGAAAGGGTGGCGTACTGAAGGAGCTCTCCTCAGAGGCTGAATAAGTGACAGGACAAGCTGCCTTCCTGTGGCTAGCATAGCACGGCTGTGAGCTACCACTGGCGTGTCAGCTCTGCTGACCAGCTGTGCACTCCCTGTAGGACCATATGCCCAGCCTGTGGAATAGTGGGAAATGTGGCTGGTGGACAGACAGACAGACAGGCCCCTTCTGTGGAGAGGGCTGAGCCCAGGGCCGGGGTAACCCCTTCCCCAGCAAGGAGACTGAGGGCTAGCGCTGCCTGGCATTTCCTGCCTGTGGAGCCAGTTGCTGCCCTCGCCTGCAGGAGCTGCCGGGCAGCTTGGGAAGGGCTGGAAATCTGTGGAGGAGGCTCACCAGCTGGAGCTGCAGGAAGACGAGCAGAGACAAAACCCCTGAGGCCAGCGATGATATCCCACATCTCCAATGACCAGTTCTATAAAGGCAGGTGATATTTAAGGACCTATTCTGAACTTCAGACTGCTCTCCGCCGTGAAATTGACTCTACCTTGTCAATTTCCGCGGCGGAGGGGGAGACTCGGCATCGCAGGGGAGAATCTCCGCTGTGAAACTCACTCCCCGCTGTCAAATTCGAAGCCCCACCAGCGCCCCGCAGAGCGCGACAGGGGAGGGCCCTAACAACCGGTTCGCTACATTTTTTTAATTTTAAGAACCGGTTGGATATCATCACTGCCTGAGACAATATTTGCTTATTGTTCCTGGTCTCGGCACTGATTTAACCCTCTGGGGGGCCAGCTGCGTGTTCCAGCACAGCCACAGTGCAGAGCCTCGCCCCAAGCATGCCTGGCACGGCAGGGCCGGGCTGCTGCTGGCACAAGTACGCACCTCTCCCCACCAAAGGGCACTGACTCCACCGTGGAGCCTTCTCCCTGTTCCAGCTTTGCCTGGCCTCACCTGGGAACTCCTGGGCATGGCTTTGCAGGCATGGCTCGGTGTGACCGCGGCACCCCTTGGTGTGTCCTGACGTCACCGTGGCACCCCTTGGCCTGTCCGTGTATCATTGCGGCTTGCAAATGCTTGGTCCATGGCAGGTGGAGGAGATTGAAGAAGTTTGTGATGTGCAGCTCAAGCCAGGCCTTCCCCAGAGACCAGTGTGATCCAACTTCAGATTCAGCCCCAGCCTGTGGTGTGGCAGGGCGTCCCGGAACGAGCTAAAGGATGGGGATTTGGTCCTGGAGTGACACCCACCCCCAGCCTCACCCAGGCCCCTGCTCCCACCGCAAAGCTCTGCCACTAGAGATGAGCCTTCATGGAGGAACTTCTGAGCCCCCATGTGAATACACCGGACAGCTGGTTGCTCCCTGGCTCTCCCAGATGCAGCAACTGCCAGGAGCTCCAAAGGGCACTTGCCTTGGGGAGAGGCAGCAGGCGCCAGGAGGCAGCAGAGAGGCGACAGCAGGCTGGTCCCAGGCTGTAACGTGACTTTCTAATGGGGTCCCTCTCCCACAACTGTGCAGCACCCTCATCCCACACCTGTCCCTTGTAGCTCCGCCCCGCAGCCACATCACTGCTCCCCTTCTTGTTTTTGGCCTCTCCCTTCCCCTTGTGTCTTGTGGGGCCCGTGGCTTAGAAGTTGCTGCCAGCCACCGCAAGGAGCTGTGCAGGTGGGGCTCTCTTAACTCTTCCTCTGCCCTGCTCTCCTCACGGCTCCCGGCTCTCAGGTGCTGTTCAGAGGTGGAGTCACTCCCAGGGGCTGAGCCCGCAATCCCTCCGCTTGGCTCCTGGCCTCTGCTCCCGTGTGCCTGTGGTCTGGTCTCCATTGCTCCCACTGCTGGAGAGAAGCTATTCCTCGCAGGAACGGTTCCAGCTGCTGGTGGTGACGTACTCTGGACTCTGCCCCAACTGAGTCTCTCCTTCAGAACTCTGACTCTACAAGGGGGCCTTGCACTGCCCTATACCTGTACTGGGGATAAACAGAGGACTTCCTTCTCTAGGGCACTGGCAAATAGGCACAGCGTCCTGGGTAATGGATTTGGCAGATTCCGTTTTGCAATCCAGAGAGGGATTTTAACTCAGGCTACTCAGGAAGACTCACAATCTTTGCAAGATTTGAAGTTTGGGAAAATGATCCATAAAATATCCCCGGTTA
Source organism: Mesoclemmys tuberculata (assembly GCA_007922155.1). NCBI lineage: Eukaryota > Metazoa > Chordata > Testudines > Chelidae > Mesoclemmys > Mesoclemmys tuberculata. The sequence goes on from ML675655.1 coordinate 19,719,087, forward strand.
TAACTGGACTTTAAATGAGAGCAAAGCAATTGAGCCAGGAAAGTCTCATCTCCTCTTCAAACTCACCCTGGCATTGAAGCTTTCTCACTCTGCAGCATGGGAAAGTATAGATCACCTCTGGGCATGGATCATCCGGTTCTCCCAGTGATATTACACCCTGCAGCGCTTTTGCTGTTCTTGGGAGGCAGAAAGGAAAACCAGGATTTCTGACTAAGATGACACCATTTCTGACATAGAAGAAGAAAGGCAGATCCTGCATGCAGGGGCTCTACAGACCCGACAGAAACCTGCAGCAACATTACAAGGACAGCTCTGAGTCCCCGTCCACAACTGACTATCTCTGAGAGGAGCGGAGCCGGTCCTGCACCAGGAGTGTGATGTCTTGGGCAGAAATAAGCACACCAACATGGGTTACCTGGCTTGATTGCTCCCTGTTCACACCATTGCCCTGGGTAACGTCAGACTGCGACATTCGGGGCCACCAGCGCTTGCACAGAGGGAAGGCCAGTTAGGGTCTTTCTCTTTGAAAGGTTAGCACCTTTCTCTTTGAAACCCAGACGGGGCGAAGGCTGAAGGTGGGGAGTGATGGATGTCCAGTGGCGAACGCTAGTTGCCACAGCAGAGGCAGGGCTAAGGCAGTTGGTCAGTGGAACGGACTGCCCACACCACTACCCTCTGCTGGCTGGATCATGCAGGCCTGGCTAAACTCGGGTGTTATTTGTTTGTTTTTAAATGCCCTTCCTCTCTAGGGGCTGGAGGACTAAAGAGAAGATATAAGCACCACTACTACTGAAAGCTAATGGTGATCCCCCTGGGTACAGACACTGGTGGCCCTGTGGGAGTTTTGCTTTGTTTTTTGAGCTGGGGGGTGTGAATGCACTTTTGTGCAGTCTCATCTGCAGTCCTTGTTTACTGGCGCTCTGTGTAAGCGTGTGTCATTAAGGGCATGTGTGTCCACACACTGCAACCAGCTTGGAGCCTGAGCATTTGTTCTTTTAGATGGAGAAAAAGAAACCAGGAAAGAACAAATGTAAAATCTTTGTGAAAAGTTTGTGCCTTCCCTAAAACACTTTATGTTGGACTGAACACAAAAGTCAGAAGTCCAAATGTGCTCCGCTCCCATTCAGACACTAAAAGAACCAGCCAGCTTTTCACAAGAGCCCCGTGTGTTGACTGCTGAGCGCCACTGAGCCCAAAATGGCTGCAGAAAGCAGTCATAAGAGCTGTGTACCTAAATACCTCTGCTGTGATAAAGAACCCGTGAACTTATTTTCAGTGCACATACATAACGCCTTACATCAAATATCTGTCCATACCCATCACAACAATATTAACGACTGGTGGGAACCTGACTTTCCTTGAAGACCTCACCAGACAGTCTTTAGTGACCCAAAATGTACTTTCCAGAATCAGGATATTCTTGGAGCACCCTTGCCCGTTGGCAGTAAGGGATTCATGGGTCACAGTTTGTGACTGTCCCTCTTTCTTCCCCCCATCCCAGTTCCTGTCTCCTGTAAGCACGGCAGCAGGCTGATTAGAGGGTTTCTTCCTCTACTTTTCCCGTTGCATGGCATTTTTCTGATATTAGAAGACGCGGAGGAGTCTGAAGCCTGGCCTATCCTCTCATCCTACAGACGGACGAGGGAAGCGACACTGCTGGGGCTGGTGGATTCCTGAAAGCTGGCTCTTTGCACACTTTCCCTGTGGCTGCATCACAACACAAGGAGCCTCAGCAACACATCGGTACCACAGCCACGCCTGCACGTTCCTGCTCCTAGGGTGCTGCTCTCCTGGACATGCGGGGGAAGCCTGGATTCCTTAGGAGTTGACACACTGCTGGGGGCACTTCCAGGTAACCAGTGATTCAGCTAGAAAGTAGCACACACTGGGGAAGGGGAGACTCCTCTGCGTGGCCTGTCCTGCAGGTTCCATTCCCACAGGAGCCATGGCTCCTCTGGGCTCTGCCACCAAAATGTAAGTCCATGGTATTGTGGATGCCACTTGGCCAACCTGCCTGAGCAGAGAGCCCTCTCAAATCCCAGCCCAGCCCTCTAGCCAGTGCCAGCTGTCACCCTTCTGAAATACCATGGCAAGCACAATTCTAACTGCAATTCCAGGCCACACCAGGCTGCGCTGGTTGATGGGCCTTGCAAGGCTATGGGTGAGAGGGAGGGAAGTGGCTTGATCTCACGAGATTTCCATCTGGAGAACCTCATGCTACCTGTTTACAAAGGCAGGAACATGGACAGCCTCCCAAGAGCACTGACCCTGAGATTTGCCAAGGGAGAACTTAGCCAGAAAGATGGTTGCTGCAGCCACGCAGAGCCTTAAAGTGTGGCGATACCCAAGAGACGAAGATGTGGAGGCTCCTCAGGGCTTCTGAGAGGAACTGGGTCAAAGAGAGCCTGAGAAGCGTTTGTGAAGTCAGGGTCTCATTTCAGCAGATCCCAGTAACACTCTGCCAAGGAGGTAAGTTTGACCGCAGGAGCTCGGTGTGAAACCCATGGCTTGGTCCAGTGGCATTTACAATTCCCTCCTGCAACCATCCAGAAGTGAAAGTTGCTGGTCTGACTGTCCTGGGCCTGGTTTGATTTGGAGTCATCCTCTGTTATCCTTAATCAGTGTTCTTAGAAAAGCAAATCCTCAGGAGACTAGTCTGAAATTGCTCCACATCCTTAACAAATCCATTGAGGCCTGGCCCTCCTGCCTGCCTCTCTCCCTCCCTGGCTCTATCGATGAGCTGGGTTTGTGCATGTTCACATATGAGCGTTGGCTACCCACGGCGAGAGCAGCGGAGAATTGCAGCACAGCTTGTGTGCATGCACTGGTGTTCATCCTGGTAACAGTGTTGCCAACAATCATGAGTTTCCTGATCGTTGTTATTCTTCTTAAAGCCCCAGCTCCTGGAGTCAAGTGATATGTAATGATTTCCACCTTCATTCTTAAAGAAAAAGTAAGTTTCTAGCCCTGATGGCTATGGAAAAAGCTTTACCATGTGACCCCATTGCACCCTACAGGCTCAAAAAGCAGACGACGACGAAGAAGAAGATCACATCTCATATTTTAACATAATCTCATTATTTTAAAGCCCATCTCATCATTTATGGCAAGCCGGACTCCTGATTTTTGAACATTTGGTGTTGGTAATCCTGCAGGAAGCATCCAGCTTACGTGCGGCAGGATTAAAGCCAACGGGAAGGAGCACAAGGCCACTTCGCCCATCCCTCCAACTGCTGCATCTATAAATAAACCATGCAGCGCTTAGGAACGCTCAGGTTACCAGCTGCTGAAATCTGCCCCTTGCAGCTAGTTACACTTCCGATTTTCCAGCCTTCCAGCTGCAAGTGTCAGCCTGAGCAGCCCTCAGCTTGCATCTCAATCTAACCAAAGTGGCTGCCAATGGAACATGGCAGGCATAAATCAATCTCACAGAGCCATTTCCCACGGGAAGTGCCAGGGGACTGAAATAGACCTGAGAATCCTCCGCCCCAGGCAGCACAGGATGCATCGAGTTACAGGAGTCTGGGCCAGGTGAAAAGAGGCATGTGATGGGGGGCAATGCGAGATCCCAGCTTCTGCCTAGTCAGCTGCTTTCCTATGCAATTGACATTTGTGGCTGGGAAGGCAGGATTGAAGCCTTCTCTCTTCCTTCAGCTCCAGTCCTGCCCCCTTCCCAGCTCCCAAGCACCCCCAGCCAGAGCTTTGCTAGTGCACTCCAGTCCCGTTTTGCAGCTCCCTCTGCTACTCCAGTCCTGAGCTCTCACAGCTCTTCTAAGCAGCCACATCCTGACCCCTTTGCAACTCCAGCAGGCTCCAAACCTGCCAGGAAGCCTCCCTGCTGTTCCACTCCTGCCACTCGTCTGCAAACACACATGCCCAGAGCTTTGCCAATGCAACCACTGCAGCACTGGGGGATGCTGCCCCATTTTTTAAACTAAGGTCTAAAGTCGAGTTATGATTCTCATGTGAGATATGCCTGTTGCACATAAGTTGCAGTCCTGAATGCAGAGGCATGTTCCAGGGCAAAAATTAATCAGCACACCGGGGCAAAGTCCTCCCCCATCCCCAGATCCTCCATGGGATTCAGTCAAGGAAAAAGGCTGGGGATCCCGAGTCGGAAAGCATTGCCCAGGTGCCAAGAATTAATGGAAATGAGAAGAGGCAGGAAGAAATAGGAGGGGCCCCCACTGGGTCAGATAAACTCCAAACTCGAGGGACAGGTTTTGACATGTATAATCTGTTGGCAGAAGTTATGAGAGGGAAACGTAGAAGGAATGAGTGAGCAGTGGGCTGTGGGGTGCCAGAGAAGGGGCTGCAGACACCATGGAGGATTTTAGAATCAGGGAAATGCAGAGTCGTGTTTTCAGAGCAACCACGAATACCAGTGTGGCCTGGAAAAGCTGTGCTGGAAATGTGCCCTTCACGAGCCTCTTACTCGTAGCTCCATGTCTCAGGGCTGTTATGTTAGTGCTGTTTTCAGGCTAGGTCTTCACTAGGAACGTGTGTCAGTTCCCTTTTTACATACTTATTGAGCTCGTTGGGGTCTTTGCATAAGCCATAGTTCTGTCTTTTCTGTCTGCAATATGTGCTCTGCTGCTGGCTCTTCTGCTCGCTCTCTGATTCCCAAAGCAAGGAGCCTGTCCCGCCCCTCTTGTAGGCACTGCCCTAGGGCAGGGAAACTGGCCTAGAGGTGTGAACTGTGGGGCAGCTGGCCTCTTTGCAGCTCTCTTCTGTACTCTACTGAGAGCTTCCCTGTCCCATGGAAGACAGTCTCTTACTCTTCCCCCATTGTTCTGGTCCTCGGCCCTTCCAATGAGCATCTTCTTAATGAGACCAAGGACTTGAGAGCCTTTGAAGTCAATAACAGTGCTCCTTTCCCCACTAGTTTTGCAGACTGTGTCATTTCCCGTTTGTGATTTACCCACACCTTTGGTTCACATAGGCCTTTAGCACAGATAAGATCACCTCAGTAAGGCTTGACGATGAAAGTATTCCTTAATAACGTGCCCTGCAGACACTAATCCTAATCCTTCATTGAGCCCCAGGGGAGATGCTCGTTGTGAGAACAAAGGAGTGCAGATGAAGGCTTCATGCCTGTGGCAAAATATTATCCCCAGCAGTTCCAGGCCTCTTGGAATGCCACCGGGCTGGGGGTTGCCCCCTGGAATAGCTAATGTCAATGCAATTTCCTCCACCCTCCAGCTTCTCTGCCATGTTGGCTGGGAGGATTCTATCCCAGCAAGAGGCAAAACAGAGAATGTGTCCAGAACCGGGGAGGGGACATCAGGAAAAAAGTAGCCAGAGCTTTCCTGTCTAACAGAAATGGACCAATCCATCACTATGTCCTAGCCAGGGTTGTGGGCAAGGGTGGGGAACCGCAGGAAGCAGCCTGTGCTCCAGCCTGTGAGGGACTGGACCACCGGAGCACACGTTGCACTGGTGTGAAGTGACCACCCTGTGAAAGGATCGGCTATACCTCTCCCCAGGCACCTGCCTGATGACGGGGTGGGAAGGAAGGGGAGCAGGCTGAACACAGCCCAAACCCATGGAGTGGGGATTGGACCCGGGTGCAGGTTAGGGGCATGGCCACAGCTAGGCTGTAAGAGCAGCCTAGACTCATGGAGGAGCCCAGGCTAGCACAGGAACCACAGAGACAGTGTGACCTTAAGAGCATCTCTATCCCAGAGAACAGGAGGGTCCCTGGTACATAGCAGCAAGTTTCGAGCTCGGTGTTCCCCAACTCACTGCTGTTATAACCTGTATCTAAAAGGTGCCATGTGATCTGTCAGTGGAAAACCAGTAATTCACTGGTCATTAATCTTCCTGTGTGATGTATGTGGTCAGCCCACAAAGGACTATGCAGAGGTGCTGAAACCATGACTCAAATGTGTTTAAACCAGGCATGTCAGGGGGAGTTGATAAACAGGGTTTTCCCCAGAAAAAGGAATGCGGGTCCATCCTCTTGAATGGGCCTCCCATGAAATCATGGAGGAAGGTGTGACCAAAGACAAAGAAAAGCACATTCGCATGCCAGGCAAACAAAGCCATCGGAGAACAAGTGGGGAAAGTGATCACTTAACAATCTCAGTGGGCGCTGGAGGCTGCGCCCACAGGAAGCTTCCTGCTTCTGAAGGTAGCATCAATGAGCTGTGAGAAAGATTCTTCTCAAAGGTTTACTGGCCTATAAAGAGAGGGGCAGAGAACCCTAAGTTATTCTTCATCCGAGGAGACAAGGAAAACCCTCACCTGGGACTCTGGGGGGATCCTGGCTCGGAGCCAGTTACCCATTGCTGGAAAAGGAAGATTGGTGAGGAAATTACCTTGAATAAAGACTGTGGCTTGTTAAGTTTGGTAGATTTACTGGTGTTTCTTTCTTTTTAATTGCATGAACTAAACCAACCCAGTGCTTTGAATTGAAGTGACTGATAACTCCAGTCAAGGTAACAAGCCACTGTTTCTGTCTCTTTAAAGCCTAGTTATTAAGTTCTCGCCTTTAAAGATTTGCAAGGTGACACAACCACTCACTGGTCTGGGCTGAACCCCAAAATGTCTCAGCCAGATGCCAGACAATGTGGCAGAGACCAACTCTCTGCACTCCAAGCTGCACTGAGCCCTGTTTGGGACCAAGAGACTGAGTTAGGCACCATGTGCCCTCTTCATTGGCTTAGAGACCATTAACCTCGATAGGTAGGTGTGGGGCACCAGATGCATTGTCCTAATGCCAGGGGGACATGGGACTTCCCTGTGAGCCCCCTGAATTATCCCTGCTCTTGACTGGGGGGGTTGTCTCTGCTCACATAGTGTTTTTTGATGGCTCAGTGAAGCCTTTCTGGACATAGTTCCTGCCACCTCAGAGAGTGTGGGGAAGCAAACCAAAGGGCTGGGCCTAGTCAGGGACAAAGTGGGGTCTTCTGAGGGATTCAGGATCCACTTAACCTGCTCCGGGGTTCTCATGCACATGCACACGCATACGCACACACACACATTCCCTCACACACTCTTTCTCACACATGCACACGCACTTCCATAATGGTATTGGGGTGGAAGGTTGGCTGGCTTTGTTCATGTTTGTCAGCCTTGTCTGAGGCCCTGTGAGGTAAGGAGGGGTCCGTGCTTTGCTGTAACCCCCAAATGCTGATTTCGTGCCCTCCCAGATGGCACTGCTGATTCTGGAACGAGAAGCTGCTTCTGCTAAAACCTGCTCTCAGAGCTTGAGTTTTCTGCTGAAAGCTCAGCAACATTTAAGGGAACGAGCTGTGTTGATTCTCTCATCCCCTTTGGACAAGTCAAGCCCATTTCCCTGTATTGGCTATAGCTAATGGCACATTGATAACAAAGTCCTGCTTTCCTGCTGGTCACTTCTGTCTTTAACTGCTAACAAACATGAAGATTGCAAACAGCCCGGAGGGTTGCATAGTTCGTCCTGAATGAAACTCTCATTGGGCAGAGTCACGCCAAGGCCTAGACATGGCTTAAGTTCCACTTAAGCCCTGTTTGGAGGACTTAGTTAGTGGCTACACCTTATTCGGGCTCTCTGCGCAGATCTGAAGGTCACCTAGGATGTTTATAAATCCATGATTCTAGGGCTGAGCACATGGGTGCACACCACAATTTTGAAATCAGTTTAAAAATGGTCATATTTAACTCTCGATTTATTGTGAACACCAATCCCACAGCAATCAGGCACTGTACAAGGGCATTGACACGTCCCAACTCCACAATGTCTCTGCACCCGCATCCCCCAATTGCACTGATCATTCTTTTGCTTCTCCATCACATTACAAACGTGTCTTGTTGACTGTCTGCCCCTCAGTCTCCCGTCACTGTTGCAGTTTCCTAGGTTTCTACTTCCCATTGCATGCCAATTTCTGGATCTAATTTCCCACAGTTGCAGTACTTGTGTTTTTCCCAGGTTGACTCCAGGTCGTTATTTTCTTTCCGCCTTCGTGTTCCTCCTGACTGGTGCTCAGAACTTCTCCCAGTGTAGTAATAGCTGCCGGTGTTATTAGCACCGTTCTCTTCTAGATCATGAATGAAGGTATGTGAGCCTACACGCAGTGCCAATCCTGTTGTAGCCCACTGGGCTCCTCTCCCCAGGACAACACTGAGCAGTTTATCTCTACCCCCGAGACCTTTTTGTGAGGCCTCAGTCCACAAGTGTCCTTCGGACGCCAGTTCGAATAGATTTTCTATTAAGATTTCATGGCACAGTGGGATTCTACCTCTCCCTGGAGGAGGAGAATGAAGGTGAGACAAGATTATGATGATTGACAGATGACTCAGGCAGTGGTGCCATAAGGAGGCAGTTGCGATGTTCAGCCCCTGGGAGGCATTCATGGACACAGCACAAAATGGTCTCCTGGGATGGACTCCACTTGAGTTGGGAGGGTAATAGAACATGGTGGAATAGTCGTCATGACGGGTGTACAAGTATTGAAGGGTATGGGCTGTTTAGGAAAAACAGATATAAAAGCAAAGGTGGAGTAGCATTGCATATCGATGAGATAGTTGATAAAGAAATTAGAAGTGATGGAATTGATGAGACAGAGTCTATCTCAGTAAAAATCACATTAGGGAAGAAAACTATTAGTTTCCCCTGGGATAGTGCTTGGGGTGTGCTACAGACCACCAGAAACTGATTTGGACGTGATAGAGACTCCTTTATGGCTTTTAATGAAGTAAATACTACTGGGAACTGTGTGATTATGGGAGACTTTAACTTCCCTGATATCGACAAGTGCTAGTAGTAAAAATAAGGCCTAAATTTTCCTGGACGTGATAGCTGACGGATTCCTTCACCAAATAGTTACTGAACCAACAAGAGGGGATACCATTTTATATTTGGTATTGGTGAGTAGTGAGGACCTCACAGAAGAACTGGTTGTAGGGCACAACCTTGGTCCAAGTGACTGTGAGCTAATTTAGTTCAAACTAAATGAAAGGATAACCAAAAATAGATCTGTGACTAGGGTCTTTGACTGTCTTCAAAAGGGCTAATTTTAAAAAATTAAGGGAATTAGTTGGGGAATTGGACTGGACTGAAGAGTTCATGGATCTAAGTGTGGAGGAGGCTTGGAATTACTTCAAGTCAAAGTTGCAGGAACTATCTGAAGCCCGCATCCCAAGGAAGGGGAAGAGTTGTAGATCAAGCTGGATGAGTAAGCATCTCAGACACATGATTCAGAGAAAGCAGAAACCCCACAAGGAGTGGAAGATGGGGGGGATCAGGATCTGACCTGTTGGAGGTCAGAACATGTAGAAATAAAGTGAGAAAGGCCAAAAACCAAGTAGAGTTGGACCCTGCAAAGGGACTTAAAAGCAATAGTAAAAGGTTCTATAGCCATATAAATAGGAAGAAAACAAAGACAGAAGAAGTGGGACTGCTGAGCACTGAGGATGGGTTGGAGGTTAAGGATAATCTTGGCATAGCCGAATAGCTAAACAAATACCTTTGCCTCTGTTTTTAATGAGGCTAATGATGATCTTGGGGGTACTGGTAGGGTGGCTAATGGGAATGAGGATATGGAGGTACAAATTACCACATCCAAGGTAGAAGCCAAACACAAACAGCTTAATGGGACTAAATGGATAGGTGCAGGGGGGCGGATAATCTCTATCCAAGAAAAGGAACTAGCACATGAAATTGCAAGCCCATTAGCAAGGATAATGACTCTGTAAACTCAGGGGCTGTACCGTATGACTGGAGAACTGCTATTTCCTATTTTTAAGAAAGGGAAAAAAAGTGATCCAGGTAACTACAGGCCTGTTAGTTTGATCTCAGTAGTATTCAAGGTCTTGGAAATATTTTTGAAAGAGAAAGTAGTTAAGGACATCGAGGTTAATGGTAATTGGGATAAAATACAATATGGCTTTACAAAAGGTAGATCTTGCCAGACCAACCTGATCTCCTTTTCTGTAAGATAATGGACTTTTTAGACAAAGGGAATGCAGTGGATCTAATTTACCCAGATTTCAGTAAGGCATTTGATATGGTTCCACATGGGGAATTTTTAGTTAAATTGAAAAGATGGGGATTAACATGAAAATTGAAAGGTGGCTAAGGAACTGGTTAAAGGGGAGACTACAATGGGTCACACTGACAGGTGAACTGTCAGGTTGGAGGGAGGTTACTAGTGGAGTTCCTCAGGGATCGGTCTTGGGACTAATGTTATTTAACCCATTTATTACTGACTTTGGCACAAAAATTGGGAATGTGCTAATAAAGTTTGCAGATGACACAAAGTTGGGAGGTTTTGCCAATACAGAGAAAGACAGGAATATCATACAACAAGATCTGGATGAGCTTGTAAACTGTAGGAATAGAAATAGGATGAAATTTAATAGTGGAAAATGCAAGATCATGTATTTATGGACTAATAGCAAGAATATCTGCTATAAACTGGGGATGAATCACTTGGAAGTGACAGAGGAGAAGGATCTGGGCGTATTGGTTGATCACAGGATGACTATGAGCCACCAATCTGATGTGGCTGTGAAAAAAGCTAATGTGGTATTTGGATGCATCAGATGAGTATTCCAGTAAAGATGGGGAGTTGTTAGTACTGTTATACAAGGCACTGGTGAGACCACATCTGGAATACTGGGTGCAGTTCTGGTCCCCCATGTTTAAGAAAGATTAATTCAAATTGGAACAGGTACAGAGAAGGGCTACTAGGATGATCCTCAGAATGGAAAATGTGCCTAATGATAGGAGCTGAAGGAGCTTGGCTTGTTTAGCCTAACCAAAAGGAGGCTGAGGGGAGATATGATTGCTCTCTATAAATACATCAGAGGGACAAATACCAGGGAGGGAGAGGAATTATTTAAGTTCAGCGCCAATGTGGGCACAAGAACTAATGGATATAAACTGACCATCAGAGGAGTGAAGTTCTGGAATAGCCTTCCAAGGGAAACAGTGGGAGTAAAAAATCTAGCTGGGTTTAAAACTGAGCTTGATGAATTTTTGGAGGGGATGGTCTGATGGGACAGCCTGGTTTGGCAATTGACTGATCTTTGACGACTGGTGGTAGATATGCCAATGGCCTGTGAAGGGATGTTAGATGGGGGGGGTCTGAGTTACTACAGACAATTCTTTCTTGGATGTCTGGCTGATGACTCTTGCCCACACACTCAGGGTTTAACTGATCACCATATTTGGGGTCGAGAAGGAATTTTTCCCCAGGGCAGATTGGCAAAGGGGTTTTTTGCCTTCCTCTGTAGCATGGGGCACGGCTCACTTGCTGGTGGATTCTCTGTACCTTAAAGTCTTTAAGCCATGATCTGAGGACTTTAATAACTTAGTCATAGGTTAGGGTCTATTACAGGAGTGAGTGGGTGAGGTGCTGTGGCCTGTGTTGTGCAGGAGGTCAGACTAGATGATCGTATTGGTCCCTTCTGACCTTAGAGTCTATGGGTCCATAAATTCTGGGATGGAGGTTGGCACAACTGATTAAAAGTGCTTTAAACTAGGAATTAAGGTGAGACAGATCAGAGATGCTCATGTAACCTCCATGCCTGATTCTAATACTGAGTGGGAGGAAAATCAAGTACAAGAGGACAAAGCAATGGAGAAAGGAACAATAGAGGGCAGGAGAAGGGACACAAAAGGAAAGATAAT
>ML675655.1:19730713-19855690 GCA_007922155.1 Mesoclemmys tuberculata
AAAGGAACAATAGAGGGCAGGAGAAGGGACACAAAAGGAAAGATAATGCCAGTACAACTGACAGTAACAGTCAGGTAGGCAATACTGGAAGTAAAATAACTGCACCTTTGGGTGAGGTAGCAGGGTGAAGCCAACCAGAAAAAGCTCAGATGTCTGTACACCAATCAAGGAGCCTTGGTAATAAAATGGAGGAACTAGAACTACTGGCGCAGGAAGTGGAACCAGGTATTATAGGGATAATAGAAACATGGTAGACCAGCAGTCATGACTGGAATACAGGTACTGAAGGGTATGTTCTGTGCAGGAAAGACAGAAATAAAAATAAGGGTTGGTGGAGTAGTATTTTCTTTTAATGACAAGGTAGACTGTAAAGAAATTAAAAGTGATGGAATGGTTAAAATGGACTCTGGGTCAAAATCACTTGGGGGAAATATGGTAACAAAAACTCCATGGGATAGTGCTTGGGGTGTGCTACAAACCCCCAAGATCCTGTGTGGATAGTGACCTTGTTAATATTTTTAATGAAATAAATACTACTGGGAATTGTGTGATTACACTGGACAACAATTTTTTTCAATAGTGTTGCTTCCTCAGAAATTTTTTTTGATTACCTAGACCACTTGAAGCTGAACACAAATATAATTTCAGACTACTTGTATCACATAGGAATTTGGAGAAACAAGACATTGACTTTTATTGAATGTAATGCATTTAATTGCATAACGGTGCTGACGCTTTGCAATAGTTCAACTGAGCTAAAAATGTTTTGTTGATGATTTTCGTTTGTACTCAGTGTCTGAGGCTTCTCGTTTAAGTGTCCAACAATAATCGGCCAGCATTGATGGATTCCAGTTGCCCTGATACCGTTTTTCCATGATCGCAATGTCCTGGTGAAACCTTTCACCATCCTCGTCACTGACTGCACCAAAATTTGCAGGGAAGAAGTCTAAATGCAAATGCAGAAAATGAATCTTTAGTACATGTTGCACTTCATAGAGCATGCACATCAACATGAATGCAAACTGATATAAACGCAGTGCATGGAACAGTGTGTGTGAAATGCTTTTATAGCCTTTCTAAAACCTGTCCTGCCAGCATTCAACCTGCCTAAGCCTTAGCATTCCCACTGTGTGTTGTGTGGCCTGCACTAGGTGCACTGTCACTGCATGCCCAGGCATGCTTTGACGCAAGATAGACATTTTTTCAGCTTACACTGTGTCAGGCCAATCTGATCTCCTTTTTGAGAAAATAACTGATTTTCTACACAAAGGAAATACAGTAGATCTAATCTACCTGGATTTCAGTAAATCATTTGATACAGTTCCATATGGGAATTTATTAGTTAAATTGGAGAAGATGAGGATTAATACAGGAATTTAAAGGTGGGTAGGGAACTGGTTAAAGGAAAAACTACAAGGGGTCATGCTGAAAGGTAACTAAAAGGCTGGAGGGAGGTTACTGGTGGAGTTACTCAGGGACTGGTCTTGGGATCAATCCTATTTAACATTTTCATTAATAACCTTGGCACAAAAAGTGGGAATGTGCTAATAAAATTTGCAGATGACACAAAGTTGGGAGGTATTGCCAACATGGAGGAGGAGTGGAATATCATACAAGAAAATGTGAACGACCTTGAAAAATATAATAACAGAAATGGGATGAAATTTAATAGCACAAAGTGCAAGGTCATGCATTTAGGGACTAACAATAAGAACTTTTGCTGTAAGATGGAGGCTGATCAGTTGGAAGTGACAGAGGATGAGAAAGACCTGGGTGTACTGGTTGATCATAAGATGACTATGAGCTGCCAATGTGATGGGGCTGTGGAAAAGGCTAATGTAGTCCTTGGATGCATCAGGTGAGGTATTTCCAGTAGAGATAGGGAAGGGTTAATACCATTATACAAGGTGCTGGTGAGACCTCATCTGGAATACTATCGTGTAGTTCTGGTCCCCCATGTTTAAGAAAGATTAATTCAAACTGGAACAGGTGCAGAGAAGGGCTACTAAGATGATCACAGGCTTGGAGAACCTATCTTATAAGAGGAGACTCCAAGAGCTTGGCTTGTTTAGCCTAACAAAATGAAGGCTGAGGGGAGATATGATTGCTCTCTAAAATACATCAGAGGGACAAACACCAAAAGGAAGAGGAGTTATTTAAGTTAAGGGCCAATACTGGTACAAGAACAAATGTATATACACTGACCATCAACTACTTTACGCTTGAAATTAGACAAAGGTTTATAACCACCAGGGGAGAGAAGTTCTGCAACAGCCGTCCCAGAGGAGTAGTGGGGGCAAAACATCTAACTTCTGGTAAGGCTGAGTTTGATAAGTTTGTGGACGGGATGGTATGATGAGTTGTCTACAATGGCACGTAGCCCATCTGTGACTGCTAGCAGCAAATATCTCCAAAGGCTGGAGATGGGACAATAGATGGGGTGAGCTCTGAGTTACTACAGAGAATTCTTTCCTGGGTGTCTGGCTGGTGGGTCTCACCCACATGCTGAGAGTGTAAGGCCCGATCTACACTTACCTTTGTGATTCAGCGGCAGTCGACGGGAGATACACAAGTGACGTAAATCACTTGTGTATCTCCCGTCGACTTTGCAGCATCTCCTTCGCGCGGCGTCCATACTGCGCTGTGTCAGAGGGAACAGCGCTCCCTTCGACGCAGCGCTACTCCACTTACCGAGGTGGTTTTCCTGCGTCGCTTCCTGGATCGACTGAGCGCGACTATACACACCGCTCCGTCGATCCAGAGCCATCGATATGACAGCGGCGAATTTGCCACCGTCAGTGTAGACCCAGCCTAACTGATTGCCGTATATGGGGTTGGGAAGGAATTTACCCCAGGCCAGACTGGCAGAGACCATGAGGAGTGTTCTCCTTCCTCTGATATGTGGGGCAAGGGCCACTTGTTGGTTTGAACTAGAATAATGATGGATTCTCTGTACCTTGAAGTTTTTAAATCGAGATTTGAGGATTTCTGTAACTCAGCCAGAGGTTCTGGGCCTATTATAGGAGTGAAGGGTGAGGCTCTGTGGCCTGCAATGTGCAGGAGGTCAGACTAGATGATCACAATGGTCCTTTCTGGGTTTAGAGTCCATGAGTCTAGCATGTATAATGCTGTCCTAAAATCCAAAACTATTTGGAAACATCTGTTGTATTCACATCCTCCATTAATTTTGTAATTGTATCCAGAAAAAGCAATTATGTGTGTCTGGAACAATTTCTTTGTTCTGATCTCATGCTGTTTAGTGCTAATGGTTTCATCTAGGGCCAGGATATTGAAAAATGGGCACCTACAGTTAAATCCATACTATGGGTCCTAAAGAAGTGACCTAGTTTTCAAAAGTGTGTATCACCCAGCAGCAATACTGAAGTCAATAGGAGCTGCTGGGGACTTTCCACTTCTGAAAATTCTTGCTTCATTTATATGAGTATAAATCTGGAACAAGTCCACTGACTTTAAAGGAGCGACTGAGGACTTATGCCAGTGGAGCAAAGAGCACATTTTGTTTCCAGATCACTTATTTAGGTGACTAACTATAGATTCAGAAGCCTAAATTTAGGCACCTAGATTTGAAAGTCTTGTCCTAGATATTTCTTCCATTCTTACACTAGGAAGGAAATATGGAGGAAAGATAGCAATTCTATATTTAAGCTTTCAACAGAGTTTCAGCTCAATTTTCAAACCTCTCTAAAATCCAGCTAATGATCAGATTTGGTTGAAAGTCAGCATGCCAGTGTAGCACCTGGGGTGATGCAGTGGGGTGTTTTGGCCAATGGGCAGAGGATGGCGGAAGGAGCCACACAAAATCAATACCAGGGAGATTCCCCCAGCAAGATCTAGCACCCAAAAGGAAATGAAACACTGAACAGCTAAGAAGTTACTGGAACACAATTGTGGTTCTGCAGATCAAGTCACTGGACTGCTGCAAACTCTGCCTGGCTCAGAGCGACACTGGGCAGACAGAGGATGAAACCCTGGCCCCACTGAAGTCAATGGCTGACCTCCAAGTCCTGCAGGAGCTCCCTCATCTCCAAATGGTTTGAGCTAATTTATGCTTTGAGACTATAAGCAGCATGACACCAAGCCCTCGATAGGATGTGAGGGACACTGTGTTCCTGGCTGTTCTGACTGGGATGAGATATCAGGCAAAGGACCTGAACTGTTGTGGTCACAAAGGATGACCTGGGATTTCTGGTAAAACCCCTGAGTCCTGACAACCTCACAGAGTTGTTATTCATTATTCATAAATATCCAGCCATCAAATCAGTGGGTGGAAACAACGCCCCGTGTTGTATATGCACCACTGCACAGCACAAATAATGAACAGCCATTGATAAACGTGAACTGTCCACAAACAGCCCCGAGCCTGAAAACTATTCATCCGAATGCTTCAGCAGATACTTCCACAGAGGGGTTTTTATAAACCAGGGCGATTTATAAACAGGTCAGCGAGCAAACAGGGGGATCCATCTTGACATATGGGATTCATAGAAGATGAGGGTTGGAAGGGATGTCAGGAGATCATATAGACCAACCCCCTGCTCAAAGCAGGGCCAATCCCAACTAAATAAGAGCCAAGGAAGATTGGAATCCACAGCTACATCTGTGCCAAGGCATCAGCTAACCCTCAGCTATGGTAATAAGATTGGCCTTTCCTCATTCTACCTAGGTACTCGGCATTTTTCTTAAAGAAGCTTGCCATAGAATCCAAGAAGGGTTACAAGCCTCCCTTGTACCATGGATTCATAGATTCTAAGGCGACAAGAGACCTCGGTGATCTAGTCTGCCTGCTTCCCTAACACTGACTAGAGAACGTCCCTCAATTAATTCCTGCTTGAACTAGAGCAGAACTTTTAGAAGAACATTCAATCTTGATTCAAAAATCACCAGTGGTAGAGGATCCACCACAACCTTGGTAAATTGGTCCAATGGTTAATTACCCCCACTGCTAAAAACGTGCCCCTTATTTCTAGTGCAGCTTGGTTTAGCTTCAACGTCTAGGCATTGGGTCTTGTTAGACCTTCCTGTGCTACACTGAAAAGCCCTTTATCAAATACTTGCTGCCCATGCAGGTACTTACAGACTGTGATCAAGTCACTCTGCCTTCCTCTCTTTGGTAAGCTAAATAGGCTGAGCTACCAGGCACGTTTTCTAATCCTTGGATCATCCTCATGGTTCTCTGATTTTACGTTTTCTTCCAGCTCATTGATAAAAGTGTTAAATAGCGGGTGTACTGTAGTGCAGTAAGTGTTTGAAATCATTAATATTATCTGTATGATCAAAGTGCCTAGGAACCACAGTCCTGGACAAGGACCCCACTGTGCCAGGTGCTGTACACACACAGAACTAGAGATGGTTATACATTCTCTTCATGTGCCCTCCCCCCATGTCCCTTGTGATCTCTCCTTGCCATATACTCCTTCCTTCTCACCTAAAATAAAAGGGAAATAGGAAATAAATGGCTCATTTTGACTCTACATGGCATCTTGGCTCAATCCAATCTCTGATTAGCAGATTTTCTGAGAACATTAAGACTTTAGCAAAGGCCAGAACTGCACCACAGGACTCTGGCCCACATGAAGCCCATCTGGAGAAATCATCCTGGAGATTGTGCTGACAAATGACAAAACCTTGGTTTTGCTGTCGTTTGCCCCCTGAGTCTCCTGCTCTGTGCTTTGGAAATTGACCAGAGAAAAACTACAGTTTGTACAAAGAAACCAAAATCCTTTCTGGGCCAAAATTCTGGTTATAAATAAGCTCACATGCGGACAAATTATCAGGAGGCACAAAATACAAAACCCTGCAATTGATCAAATCCGTCCAGGCTGCAGAGGCAAAAGAGTTGCTCTTGTCAGGGCTAACTGATAGATTTCCAACTGTACTTTGTGCACAGAAGTTGTAATTCACTCAGCACATGGAGGCTGGCCTGGCCAGAGGCCAAGGGAGGGCCCTCGGTGTATTGAAATCACCATGCAGCGTGGAGGATACTGTAGTATGGGCATGTTGTGGGAACTAGACATCCTGTCCATGTGAGAGCAAAGGTGGATTGTGGTTTTGTCAGCTCTGCATAGGCCTGTGTGGGGAAGCAGCAAGGACATAGCCAATGGGACCATAACTAACAAAGTCACTAGACATAAACCCCACCTAGGAATTGTCATAGTCTCTATTTCAGCCTAGGGGATGGAGGGGCTTCAGAGCTGCCTCTTACCCTGACCATGGGTGGGATTCTGTCCCTCCACCAGCTCTGCTTACTTCCCCATGGCCATTTACTGAGGCTTTCTGGGGATGTGTGGGGAGGGGTATTAATGCTCTGAGAACTGGGTCAATAACAATACAGGACCAGCCTCATCCTCCCCTGACTTAGGATGCAGAGGCTGCCAAGGGGACATTCAGCCCAGTGGGTCCTGAGCAGGAATGGAGGCATTAGCTGAGAGAACATCCATGCCTGGAAACAGGGGCTGGATTCCCATCTGCTGTTTTGTGGCCTAGCTCCATTGGAGTCAATGGAGTGAAGCAGATTTACACCACTTGTGGATCTCTCCATAGAACAGGGCTCCATAATGGAATCCAGCGGCACCCTCCCCCATGTCCTGCCAGCCAGACTGCTGCAGGAAATTGGCTCCTGAACGTGACCAATGGGATTTGATGCCACATGTTAGGATGTGGTTTCTGTGGTCAGGAGCCCTTGACAGCAGGGGCCGTGTTTAGGCTCTTGGCAGAGGGCAGCTGGGGAATGGAAGTGAGGCAACCTTTATGGATTGGAATGTGGGCTACTTAGTGAGCTAATGGCGTCGCAAGTCATGCATGAAAAACCCCAAACGGCAGCTGCACATTTCTGACTGACGCACAGACAGAGGCCTTTGTGTTCAGACCATCTAACAGCACCTGCAGGGACTGGGGGATCTAGGGAGTCAGGCTGCTGGAAATCTGTCAAGGCTGGTTTTCAACCCAGAATTGGTGGGGTTTTTTGACTAAATTACATTTTTGCAAAAAGTGTCTGCTTTCCAGGCCTCATTTTGACCTTCCGTTGAAAACCCCAAAATGGAAAAGATTCATCCAAAAACTGAAGACTGAAAACTGAATATTTCGATTTGGAGTTACTGTTGCCACAGTCTTTCACGGGACTTGCTTTTTGGGTGCCTTGTGCCCCCGTCGTCCTCTCTGGGCCAGACTGCCCAGCTGAACTACATTTCCCACAATGCACTGTGGCCGTGGGATGCCCATGATTATCACAGCAGCACTTCTGAACTGAAATATTTGCAGGTCTACCTGGGAGCTCCTAGCCAACGTTAACCAGGAATTCTTCCCCGGGTTAGCTCGGGGAGGGAGCCCATGCTCAGGAGCAGGAAGAAATGGACTGTGGACTTTCTTCCACCAGGAAGCTCTGAGTAGCTACCGGATGACAACACAGAAGCCCAGGTGGCCCCAGTACCATGACTGAGGTAGTCTCCAAGCCATGCACAGTGTGATGGGGCCTAGATCCCAGGTCCTGCTCACCTTTCCTGCCATTCAGGTTCACAGGCCCAGCCTTGGGGGTGGGAGGGATCAGGGTGGTCACCCTGGGCACCATCTTGTAGGGGTGCCAAATAAACAAGTGGGGGGGAGCTTGGCCATCTTGTTTTTCCTCCGCTGAGGTGTGGGGGGGGCACAAAAAATGTTTTCTGCCCTGGCTCTCAAGATACCTAGGGCTGACCCTGCAGGGGCTCCTCTAGGTCACAGAGTCTACATCTGAACAAAGCCACAATCTCAGCACGAAATTCAGTCCAAGCCTTTGCGCAGGCCCGTTCCCCACCAGGGCTGTGTGGAAGAAACAGCTTCACCAGCTCTCAAGCGAAAGCACCCCCTTCCACTTGGCAGTCTGAGAGATCTGGACAGGGGCCTGAATTCCTAGCTGCAGTACTCATTGCCATGCCGAGGCCTGCCCTGGCAGAGAGGAGGCTACAGGAAAGGCCACAAAGATAGGTTTAGACTTGACCAGGCTTTCCCAGAGAGATCACAACTCATTGCTGCTGCTTCTCGCACTGCTGCTCCTGTCCTCCCCCTTCACTGCATGTGCTGTTAGCAGTGTGGAAAAGGGCTGCTGAAGGCCAAAGAAAAGTCACCATCATGTTAAGGGGCATAATAGACTCATGATCATTAAAGTGGGGGGTCCCGGGATATAGTTTCTCAGACAGAAAGCATCTCCTAAACAAGATTGGCTGCTAAAGCTGGGAGTCAGCCCTCACATGTTCTAGGCCCAGTTTTGCCTCTCAATTTGGTAAGTCACTGCCTCTCCCGGTGCCGCACTTTCCTCTTCTGTACAAGGGGGATAAGGACACTGACTTTCCCTCAGTAAAGTGGTTTGAGATCTGTAGATGACAAGCGCTATAGAAATGCTGAGCTTGTAGCCACAGGCAGCACTCTAGAGCAGTGGTTCTCAATCTTCCTAAACTACTGCACCCCTTTCAGGAGTCTGATTTGTCTTGCGTACCCCCAAGGTTCACCTCACTTAAAAACGACTTGCTTACAAAATCAGCCATAAAAATACGCAAGTGTCACAGCACGCTATTACTGAGAAATTGTTTCCTTTCTCATTTTTACTATATGATTGTAAAATAAATCAATTGGAATATAAATATTGTACTTGCTTTTCAGTGTACAGTATATACTGTATACTGCTCTATAGAGCAGTATAAACAAGTCATTGTCTGTATGAAATTTTAGTTTGCACTGACTTTGCTAGTGCTTTTTTATGTAACTTGTTGCAAATATCTAGATGGGTTGATGTACCCCCTGGAAGATCTCTGCGTACCCCCACAGGTACACGTACCCCTCGTTGAGAACCACGGCTCTGGGGAACACACAAAAGCGCAGGTCTGAGGGCCTGACCCAAGCTCTGAAGTCAGTGGGTTGGCCAACATGGCAGCCATCTTGTTTGAGTGAGTCGGGGAGCTGTTTGCTGAGTGCAGTTGTAGCAGTGGGCTACACTTCGGCTGTAAAGATGGTTGGTGGGTGCAGATTGTCCCCTCCAGGCTCTTTCAAGTGGTGAGTATAGGTGCCAGTGGCCCGGCTCTTGGTAACTCCGCTTGAAATGGTTTCCACGGCTTGCAGTGAGGAAAGGCCCAGTGGGAGCCTTGAAGTGATGGCTCTGTATGGTATATTCTGAGACAGAGTTATTCAGCGGTGTTCCACTGCCTGCCTCCCACTCTGTGCCGATGTCAATCAGAAACAAAGGCCTCCTAGGAAGGCAGTTGTTGGTTAGGGTGCTTTATTCCTGTTCTTATAGTTATGTTAGCTAATTTAAGAGCAGCCTGGGCTGAAATACAGGCAGATGGCAGCAGCACAGCCAGGCAGGCTGTACGTGCTTATTAATTTGCTTTCTTGATTAAAACAAGGTTTTCCTGGGAAGGGCATTTCTCCTTCGTGGAATGTGATATGTCAAACCAATGTGTCTGTGACTCCCAGCTAAACCCAGAGCCAACGTGTCATGTTTAACTTTCTTTAGACAAACCCTAACACCTTTGCCTTATTACTGCTTGGCCTTGTGCCCAGGGAGAGACCTTGTCCCAAATGCTCTTTGGAGCATTTTATCATAGAAGATGCAGAGCAGACTTGCTTCATCACAATGCAAAAGGGAGGAGAAGGTGGGAACGGTGCCAATAAACCCAAACAGTGGGAGCTTCTAAGAACCCTTCCAGATGCGTTAGAAATGTTGGTTTTCCTGTTTCAAAGATACAGTCTTATTGTTTTTTCCTCCAGAGAATGGATCCGAATAGAGTCAAAGAGCTTCCTGGCTAAATGAATGGAACCTGGGTTTTTCCAATGTAATGCAGCCCCCTGCCTCATTGTTGGCAGACCTATGGAAAGAAAACAGCTGTAACTCTTACCAATAACAGACCAGGAACATCTGAAAAACCTGGAATGAGCTATAACTTAGGGCAGGAGCTCTGAACACGTCAAGGGCCAAATCCTGCTTCCACCAGCAAAGTTCCATTGACTTCACAGCAGCATGGCCGAAGCTCAGATTGCTGACCAGTCTCATCACCCATTCTAGAGAGGGATTCAAGAAGAGAAACAGCTTCCAGGGTCCCATTTCTGTGTCTGACTCTGTTCGGCTACAGCAGCTCCTTCCACCTCCACTCCCTCTGCCCTCATTTTATTACAGTAGATCCATTTTAAAGGGCCAATATCAAAATTACACAGTTTCAAATTAATCTCTAGGATAAAATGGCATTTCCTGAAAGGTGCCAAACACGTGATACTTCTGGGGCGGGAGAATGACATTGTCTTAAAACTCACATTAGTTAGGTGATTATAATCATTCAGCCACTGCACATTTCCATCTTCATCTGACGAAGTGGGCTGCAGCCCACGAAAGCTTATGCACGTAGAAATTTGTTAGTCTTTAAGGTGCTACAGGACTCTTGTTGGTTTTGCACATTTCCTGTGGCTCTTTGTATCTCTCTCCCCTAGCTCACGTACTGACTGAAGACCTATTGTCAAGGTATACATTTTATTAGCCAAATGAAATTTTAAAAGACTAAGAAATTATGGAAAGCAAAATAGTGTTATATGATGGGACTTCCAAAGTCCTAAAGAATGAATATAACATTTTAAAACTTTTGAGAAACAACAAATCAGATCAATTAATCCAACTCTTTTCACACAGCCTTGTTACACAATAGATCAGTGTATCCTAATTCTATCCTATTCTGGTAATAACCACGGAACTATATATCCTTCCCTGTTTATCAATTTGCCAGTCAAGATTGTATGCCAGTCAAATTATGGGACTGCATGCACAGTTCAATCAAGCATAGCTCTAAAGTTAGAATTTATTTAGGAGTATAGAAATTTATCTAGCCCCAACTTAGCAAAAGCCTTAAGCATGGGCTTATATTTAAGCACATGAGCAATCCCATAGACAGCTACTTCCCCTAGTGATAGGTGGAAACCAAACCTTTGCACTCATACACACACAAGTATCACACACGTAGCCCCATTGCAATATGCAGATTTAAAACTACTTTTATTCCTCTGGAATGTCACCATTTCTGTAGGCTCTCATGCTATTTTACCACAGTGATAAAAGTCTTTCACTCACCAACCAATTCAAACTGTCTTTCTCCTTTCGTCTCAAGGAGCTGACCATTTCTTTTAACACATTTGGACTTCTAGGCTGGTTGCTGTGAGCCTTCAGGGTCTCTGTTGGTAGGGGGGCATGGTCTCCTGTGGCAAGCAGCAGTAGGCTGAAGGAGTGTAATGGGATGAATCCGCCGTCTTGTTCTTTCCTGGTATCACAGCAGCCTCCCCTTAGTGACTAAAGAAAATAGTATTCATAGGGTGCTTGTCTGAAACAAGACTTGAGCTGTTGCCAGGCACGTCATTCAGTGGTGTGGTTCCATGTCTCCTGTGGCCAGGCACTGTTGAGTGGGAATGAATTCGTGCAGGCACCAAGGACAGGAGTAAATGCCTTACAAAGAAAGACAGAGACATCGATCAATTTAGCTGTTCAAAAAGCAGACTGAGAAGTGACTTGATGCTTGTTCGTCAGGACCTCCATCGAGAACGAACATAAGGTACTAAAGGGCGCTTTGCTCTACCAGGCAAAGGCAGAATAAGAACCAGTGGCTGAAAGTTAAAGCCAGACAACTTCAAATTAGAACTAACGCACAAGTGTTTAGCTGTGAGGGTGATTAACCACTGGAACAAAGAACCATGGGGAATGGTGGATTCTCCATCTCTTGAAGACTCTTGAAGCTTGGCTGCCTTTCTAAGAGATATGCTATAGCCAGACAAGTTTTTGGGCTCAATACAGGGAAAGCTGAGTGAAATCCTATGTCCTGTGATATACAGGAGGTCAGATTAGACAATCTAAAATTCCATTCCGACCCTGAAATCTCTGAATGTATTAATTCTGTTCCCAGTGGGCAACACAGCCTGGCTCCTCTTCTTGGCAAAGCTGATGTGGATCAGTCAGAACTTAATTCAAATTTCTTACTAAGCTCTGAAATTCAAGTTGGAATATAAATCACATGTCACCCGCTATACAGTGAGGAGCCAATGAGTCACCTCTGTGGGTTTGTACCCTTGGGTATGTCTACACTGCAATTCAGCACCCACGCACAGGCTAAGGGGTTGTTGAATTGCAGTGTAGACCTTCAACCCTCCCTCCCCCGGGGATCCCACAGTCCAGGCTTCCATCTGAGCCCAAATGTCTACACCACAATTAAACAGTCCCTTAGCCCAAGCCCCGTGAGCCCAAGTCCACTGACATTACAACCACAGGTTTTTAATTGCAGTGTAGATAGACCCCTCGTGAACCGTCCCTGTTGCTTGTTACTGGAATTTAAACCCCAGACTTCTTCAGCTATATCCCTTCTGACAGCTGGTTCAGCCTCTGCCGGTTCAGGGAGCACTTTGCCTCCATAAGATGCTTTTCATGGATCTTTTGGGCCTGGTCACCATTGCATGTGTCTGTCTTGTTGATTGCCTCTTCCTTTTAAGCATTTCTGGTCCTTTAGAATGTGTTCATTTTTAGTTACAATAATAAAGTTTTATGTAAAATCTTTCCACAATTCATAATACAGGGGTATAGCTCACATGAATCATGTACTTGCAAGATAAAGTCACTTGCTTTTCAAACACTAGAAGGATGATGCTGGTAGGTCTGTTCTCTTTGTTTCACTTGTGAGATTATGGTCATTTGTACATTATTAGCTGTCTCTGTGTAACTGCTAACCAGCAATTCACACTGCACGGGTCACAGAGCATGGGATTTTGGAAGGAAATGTTGGGCTATCGTGTAAAGGACAGCATCTTCTTGCATGCTTGCAAAACATCATTACTATTTATTAATAAATTCCATATTACATAGTGTTGTCATTGCAGAAGGTTTTGAACAGCACTTGTTTGGGATGTCATGCATGGTGTGATACAGCCATTCCAAACCCACAGCAGCAGACCCTACGTACCATTTCAACATCGCAGATTCTGTCTATGTCCTGTATTTTACAATGAAATTACAGCGTCTTTGGAGACAGCCAAGACCTCTGGATAAAAATAAAATTTTGTATATGCAGTTGTTGTAGCTGTTTTGGTCCCAGGACATTGTCTCTTTAATGTCTCTCTAAATTTTGTGTATCAATTTCAGATTCACTGGAACGGATCTTTTTTGGAGATCTGAAACATTTTTAGAAATCATTTAGAGAGTTTTAACATTTTTTGAGACTATTTGTAAGCACCTGGAGAATAATAGATGTAGATATATGCTTGTGGAAGAGTGTGATTTATACACACTCCCTAGAACAGTGTTGTGTGAATTGGGAGTTGTACCCTACATCAGATCTAACATGACTGCTCCCAGCTGCACACCTGGGAATTGCTCCTGTTTGTGTTATTGAAGTTCTGTTCCTCCTCATTCAATAGTTTGTTCTTTAATGAACCCTCAAGATCGTTATAATAGGTTTATAAGGAATAGCCAGTGTTGATTTGTTAAGAACAAATCATGCCAAACCAACCTAATTTCCTCCTTTGCCAGGGTTACTTGCCTAGTGGAAAAGGGGGAAGCAGTAGGTTGCTATATCTTGATTTTAGTAGGGTTTTTGACACAACCCCACATAGATTAGGGGGGCTGGACCACAAGACTTATGAGGAGAGGCTGAGGGAACTAGGCTTGTTTAGTCTGCAGAAGAGATGGGGGGGATTTGATAGCAACCTTAGCTACCTGAAAGAGGGTTCCAGGGAGGATGGAGCTAGGCTGTTCTCAGTGGTGGCAGATGACGGAACTAGGAGCAATGGTCTCAAGTTACAGTAGTGGAGGTCTAGGTTGGATATTAGGAAAAACTTTTTCATTAGGAGGGCTGTGAAACACTGGAATGGATTACCTAGGGAGGTGGTGGGATCTCCATCTTTAGAAGTTTTTAAGGCCTGGTTTGACAAAGCCCTGGCTGGGATGATTTCGTTGGGGTTGGTCCTGCTTTGAGCAGGGGGTTGGACTAGATGTCCTCCTGAGATCCCTTCCAACCTTAATCTTCGATGATTCTATCACTCTATGATAAAATTCTTATAAGCAAACTAAGGAAATGTGGTCTAAATGCAATTACTGTAACGTGGGTGAAAAACTTGTTGAAAAACTGTACTCAAAGAGTTGTTACCAATGGTTCACTGTCAAACTGGGAGACATGTATTTAGTGAGGTCCTACAGACATCAATCTGGTACTATTCAGTATTTTAATTAATGACTTGGATAATGAAATAAAGAGTATGCTTTTAAAATGTGTGGATGACCCCAAGAAGGGAGGGGTTGCAAGTACTTTGAAAGACAGGATTAGAATTCAGAATGACCTTGAACATGATACTCATCCTGAGTAACTCATGTGTTACGTGGCTCTGTCTAATTTTGGGAAGGAAATGTAATATTTGAGGGAAAAGAAGGAAACACTGTCCTGGTAGCCTGGTTGTTAATTTTGGTTGCTTGGAGCGGCTCAGATTTTTGGAATGTTGAAATCATTTCTGGCCTGTGTTAGGCAAGAGGTCAGATGCTCATAACAGGCCCTTCTTGTCTTAACATCTGTGAATGAGTCCCAGCAAATATAGATTAGTAGTCAGAGTGCAGGTAAGTTGCCCAAAGATAAAGAAACTGATCACCTGGCTCTATATCATACCCTGCAGAGATCATCACTACCTGAGTGGAATTGCAGCTGGAGTATGAGCCACAGATACAGACAAGGCTTGTGTAAATCTTTCTATTGTCACCCCTGGTCTTCAGTGGCTGCTAACTTTCATCTGTTAGGATGAATTTTCCAGACACAACTGATATGGATCAACTCACAAGCTGTTGAAATGCAGCTATGGCTAGTGGAAATCAGAGCAGCCACTTAACAACACAGCCACACAACATAAAGCTTTGGGCCAGAAAATCAAGAATATCATAAACCACACAAAATGTGTGTCCTCAGAAGACATTTTTCAGCTGCTCTCACATCTCCAGGTTCCCTGCACAATCCAGAGACTAAGTGCACCATCTGAAAAGCACACTATTCACATCTGAATTCACAAAGCCTGCAAATGTTATGCATAATTTGAGAAAATTATGCATTTTCTCAATGGCCACAAAAATTCTCATCTTTTAAAAATCTGTTTTCTCTTGTCAAACAAACCCTATGGAAGAAACGCAGCAGAATATGGAAAGTTCTTAATGTAATGAGTGCCTTCCGAGGCCAATTCTATGCCGGTCACATACCTCTGTCCAGCATAACAGATTGCAGAGCCTTAGAGAATAAGGGTATTTTTGTCTTGCTTCCTCCTAGCTATTTTTAGCTGCTCAAGTGAATGTTGGCTGCCCCTGAGACCAGTGTGATGCAGCTGGTTTGGAAATGAGGCTGCAGAGATAAAGGTGAAGCGTTCATCAGGAAGGAAGATTTTCACTGATAAACTCAAGAGCTGGTTTGAAAGAGGTGGAAGGCACATATGCTTAAACTACAGCTATGTTCCCAGAGTGACATTTACAGTCCCAGTTACCCTCAAGCCATTTCATGACCTTATAGTTCTGTACTGTGAGTTTCACGCTGGTGAACACAAGGGACTAATACCAAGATACAAGCAGACTGGGTATAGTCTCTAGGACCATCCCACGTTATCTTAACCCCAGTCTGTATCACCTCTCCTTATCCCGGTCCTGTCTGCCTCCTGCCCTGCCAATGTGCATCACTCCTGACTGCAGCTGGCGAATCATTGACTTTTTTGTTCTCTGGAAGTTATGAAAAAGTGAACAAATATATCGGTTCATGTCCAACCAAATTTGAAAATGTTTGGCCAATCAAGAAAGTCCATTTCAAGGTCAACTGAAACATTTTGTTCGCCCCAAACCACTTTGTTTCTGGGCATTTCTGAAGGGCTGGGTTCACAAAATGGCCAGGTGAGGAGGTGGTGCCTCCTTAATGAGCTTTCGCCCAGGAGTTGGGGCACTCACCTGGGCTAGGGGACACCCAGGTTCAGCTCCTCACTCTGCCTGATGGGGAGAAGGGCTCTGAAGTTGGGTCCCCCCCATTTGAGCCTTAGCCATGGGGCTATGGGAAAGTCTGCTGTAGAGCACACTGAATCTCTTCTGTTGAAGCTGTTTCACTGTGTATAAAAAATTAAATAGTCCTTGGAGCAGGGAGGTGAACTTGGCTCACCCACCTCCACAGGGAAGGGCCCTAACCATCGGGCTAGACTCACTCAATCTCTCCCTCTCTGGCCCCTGGACTATTTCAGTATACACCATTGCACAGATTCAGCCAGAGAGATTGAGAGAGCCCCGCATCCAATTATCTCATAGGCCAATCACTAGGGCTCTCTCCTGCAATCTCCATATCCCAGGTGAGTGCCCCAATCACTGGGCTAAAGCTGATGCTGACCCAAGTGAAAATCTTTTCTCTTCATCATGCAGAGGGAGAACCTGCGCCAGGGTCACCCACATTGCATGTGATTGACCTAACCACTGCTCTAAAGCTTTTAGGGAGGCAGTTCCTCCCCCCCACACACACACACTTCTTCCCCTACCCCCATTTTGTGACCAGTCAGGATGTCTAACTCCTGGGGCAAAAGGGAGAGAGAAAGGAATGGGAGAGACTCTCTGGCTGAAATGGTCTACAGAAGGGAGGACAAGAGGGGCTTGGCCGGGGTCTCGGGGACAGAGACAGAGGCCTCAGGGGAGAGATGGAAGCCAGGCCTGAGGCTCTGGCTGAACTTCATGCCTTTGGGATGCTCTTTGCAGAGCAGAGGAAGGGGCCAGGTTGCCAGTTTTAGTTCTGCCTCGCCCTGCTCACCGGGGCTGTGCTGGACTCCTGACATCCCCCAGCTGCAGTGTTTTGTGGCTGGATAATCCATGGCTGCTCTTGTACATACATGGGTACTGACTGTACGTGACCCACATGTGGAAGCACTTCCTGATGAATGGGGCTCTCCAAGTACAGTTTTTACAGTGGAAATCAGCCAGTGAGATCATTTTAGTCGTTACCGTCATCAAAAAGACACTCTGGCTCCAGCACTGCCTCTGATGTTGTTTATAGTAGGCTGGCCTGGCTCTGCAACAATGTGGTGACCATGCAAAGGACCTATGCTCAAGTGCTGAGTTTTTTCTCTTCCTCCTCAACCAACCAGGGCAGGAGTTGCTTCAGAGGCAGCTCATTCAGTCCTGCTTTATGTTTGGGATTCCCTGCAGTGTTCAAACACAGCCACAGAGGGTCACATTCAGAGGTGAAGTCAGTTACCTGCCAGTCAATGACTATCAAAGAGGCTAAGTCAGTGTAACTTAAACTCCAAGGGCCAAACTGCCCATGGGTGTTAGCAGGGCCGACACCTCCGACTTTAGTAGATTTGCAGACACTCGCTCCAGTGGGGAATTTGGTCCAGAGGGGGCTCAGCATTAAAATACTCCTTGGATGTCAGCTCTGAATTTCACCCCTCTATGTCAGGGCACAATGGATCAAGTTTGGAAGGAATTCTAAAAGAGTCTAACTGGTGTAATTTATACGTCTGGTTCTTCAGCATGTAAGTTACCCCAGCTGGAGCTTCCCTACCTGCCCACAGACCCACTGGCCACCCATCTTCTCTGGATTCAGTCCTGTAAGTAGAAATTGACAAGTAAAACTTTCCCAGGGATGTTGATGGTGTTCATGCCTCTCATTTAGCCAAATTTATCACCAGCTTGGTGACTCCAGGAAGCTGCAGTGTGTCCATTGATGGAGCCAGGGAGGATGCCACAGAATCAACGAGGAAGTTCAATCCAAGCAAGGAATTTTCAGTGGCTCCCACTACAGCTTGTGGAAGAGAGAAGTGTGTTTATTACACAGTGAAGTCACTGAAACAGAAACCTGCCAGTATTTCTGGCCCCGTCCATTGCAAAGATATGGGCCATTTGCAAAATGTGGATCCAGATCTGTATTGGGATTCCCCAAGACCCTGCTCCCTGAATTTGGGGCGGTGAGACTGGGGCCTGTCTCCATTAGGAATATTATCTGTTCTTGCCCTGGTGTGATGGGGTGTTCACCCCACATCAGCCCTGAAAGGGTTAACAACACTGAGGAAAGGGCCAGAAGGATTAGGCTGGAGAAGCAACAGCTAAGTAGAAGATGAAGCTCAGCTGGGCAGGGGTGGGCTGGTCTAGGATAAAGCCAGGACGCTGGTAACAGAAATGGCTGCAATGAGAAAGTCTGTAGACACCCTCTTATATTAGAGAAGGAAGGAGGTGAACCCAGGGAAAGAGTTAAACCCTTAGCAGCCTGGCTCTGAGGGTGTATCCAGAAGAAAGAAAGCCTGCAGGAGATAGAGTAGGAAGCAGCTCAGGGAGAGAGGAGCAAGGTATGGTAGACCTTGGCTATGTGTTGCAGGGTCCCTGCACTGGAATCCATAGTGGAGGGTGGGCCAGGGTTTCCCTACTATCCACTGATGGAGTGGCATTGCCTGGACAGTGGGACTCAACACCCTAGAAGGGGAAACCCTATAGTGTCCTGGTTGGGGGCCACAAAGAGGAAACTGCAGCTCCTAGCGCAAGAGCTGCAGAGTGAGAAAGAGGACAATGGGCTGAGAGACTGTAAGGGAAGGCATCAAACCTGACAGAGCGTTAACCCCCAAGGCAGCCAGAGGGAGGTGCCATCTGCAGTGAAGGGGTCCCTCATGACACCTGGGCATCCAGAAAAGGCAGAGTAGGGTTAACAACTTTCCTAACAAATGTCACTTCCGGGTTGAGAGCAAGCGTGAGGTGTTCCCGCTGGGGTGCTATTATTCTGCAGAAAGTTGGGCTTGGAATAAAAGTGGCAGCTCAGCCCCACAGGTGTCAGAATAGTTTTGTGAGGTTCCCCCTTCCAGCTAGACTCCATGGTCCTCACAGCATTGCCTCGTTCCCACTCCTGCCCAGGCTCCATGCTCTGCGGTGCTCCGCGGTGCTGGTACGAACTCTCTGGCAATGTGTGCGCACAGTCACAAGGAGTGTGTGTGCAGGGGAGATGCCAGTGCTGAGGCCGGCTAATTAATCCTGCAGAGGGGAACGAGCAGCAGCGTGCAGTGCCGAGGATGGGCCATGCTGCTCTCTGTTACTTCAGTGTCAACTGGGCCTTGGCCCCATCAAAGTCCCTGGGGTTGCTCCCAATTCACACTGAGGTAACTGAAAGCAGAGAACTGCCTTTAACTTCTGTGTTTCACTAACTCCAGGCCTGAGTTCTGCCCATCGTTACCCCCTGCACACCTCTGCTGATCCATAGGGCTTCACAGGCTACACAGCAGGGACAGATGGGGCCTCAGAGGTGTCTGCTGATGATTAAAAGGGGGAGCTGTCCCCAGTCTCACTCCTGTGGAACTCCAGGATGCTTTTTACTACCTCGATCCTGCCCTTGGAGTTCTGAATAAACCAGAAACTACAGGGATTTGGTCTGATTATTAAATAGAAACCAGTTGGGAGAAGTCCAACCAGTCCCAGGAAGAGAGGAAACCCACAAGGCCTGTGCTGCTGTGCTCAGAGTCCAGGCACATGCTGCTGTTTGTGATTTAATCCTATAGTTGTAGCCAAGGGCTTAGCCTTCTCAAAGGGGAGACTCGTTTGGGGATGGTTATTTTAAGTAGAGCCTTGTGTGCTGCCCACAGACAGTCATAGCCTGGGGCCCAGTGCCATGTGTTCCTTATAATGCCCCACCAGAGACTCGCAATTCCCCATGTCTTTGCTGTTCCCACAGGTCTGCAAAGCCAGAGGAGACTCCAGCCTATAATTGGCCATGTGGGAGGGGAAGGGAATAAGACATGTACATTAAAAGTGCTGTAGAAGTGACTGGCGATGGGTAAGGGTAAGATTTTGTTGGTTATTTTTAGTAAAAGGCACGGCTGAGTCATGGGCAATAATCTGTGACTTTTACTAACGGGGGACGACTGAAGCCTGAGCAGGAGGCATGAGAGGCCAAGCCCTGCTGCTGGAGGGGTGGGGGGGTCCCGCATTTGCCACCACGGCGACTGACAGTTCCAGGGCCCCCACCGCAGCCCTGGCGGCTCAGGGTCCCCCAGTTGCCCATGGCAACTGGGAGCTGCAGGCCGGCAGCTTGGAGAGCCGTGTTGCCCACTGTCCACAGCGGCTCAGGGCTCTGGGGCAGCTTGGAGCTGCAGAGGGACCCACCACCCATGGTGGCTGAGAGCTATGGGGCCCTCACCAGTTGACATCTGCAGCCTCACCCTGTCAAATGTCACAGAGGTCCCTGAAATTCATAGACTCCATGACTTCCATGACATAATGTCCTTAGTGACAGCAAATAAGAGCTAGGAAAGGAATCGATGCAGCACGGGACCATTTCAGGCAGCCCCTTTCCAAGAGAGCCTGTGTCAGGTCTCAGCAGGATCTCAAATGAACTCATATGAGGAGACGTGAGATGTAGGGCCCAGGATTGCCTGAATCCAGCCTTGCTGTGGGAGAGGGGGACCAAAAGGGGACTTGCGGGGATGTGAAGTCGCAGGAGAGTGGGGCGAAGCCATGGAGGGGAAGGCGAGTGGGACGGGGGAGCCCAAGGGTAAAGGAGGGAGCCACAGAGGGAGGGAGCCACCATCGAGTGGCAGCACCCACATCCCTTGACCGTGTTGTGTGCACAGTGACTGTGTCTGGGAAATCAGCTTCCTCCTGCGCTGGCACAGAGCCATCCCAACTCCTGCTGGGCGATACCCGTGGACCCGATGTTGTTTTCCAGTGTAAAACATACATTGTCCACAGTGATGATACCCCAAATTCCCAATAACCACTTCAAATTCTCAATAACCAGTTCTATAAAGGCAGGTGATATTTAAGAACCTATTCTGAATAGGTTCTTAAACATCATGCACACAGCACCCAACACACTGCACCCCAACAACCCAGCACTTCAGAGTCCTTTCCGCCGTGAAATTGACTCTCCCTGGTCAATTTCGGCGGCAGGGAGAATCGCTGGAGACACTCTCCGCGGTGACATTGACTCTCCCGCCACTAACAACCAGTTCGCTGCTGCGCTTTTACAGTGAATCTCCCAGCACTAATCTCTCCTCGCTGCATTTTTTTAAATTTAAGAACCGGTTCGCGCGAACCGGTGCGAACTGGTTGGATATCATCACTGATTGTCCAGCAATAGATGCTCCCCCTCCCCAAGGGGACTGATCAGCAGCCAGCCGTGCCCTGGGACTTTGCAGAGTGTTGCAATGCCTGTAGGTGCCAGCATCAGGGCCCAGAGCCAAGCGGAGCAGCACACAGAGAACAGCTGCAGCACTGACGAAGTGATCCCAGCCAGCTGCTGGGTACAGGGAGAGGCCATTCCCCCTCCACAAGCCAGGGAGAGGGAAAAGAAATGCACAAACCAGATGACATCTCACACAGCACCTACACACACACGCACGGCACAGCATGGCTACTTCACACACGCACAGAACACGGCATGGCTACATCTCACACACACACACACACACACACACAACACGGCACGGCTACATCTCACACACACGCACAGAACACAGCATGGCTACATCACACACACACACACACACAACACGGCATGGCTGCATCACACACTCACAGAACATGGCACAGCTACATCACACACGCACAGAACACGGCACGGCTACATCTCACACACACACACAACACGGCATGGCTACATCTCACACACACGCACAACATGGCATGGCTACATCTCACACACACACACACACAACATGGCACGGCTACATCTCACACACACAGAACACGGCACGGCTACATCTCACACACACGCACAACACGGCATGGCTACTTCACACACACACAGAACACGGCACAGCTACAGCACACACACACGTGCAGCACGGCACAGCATGACTACATCACACACGCACAGCACAGCACGGCTACATCACTCACACATGTATAGCACAACTACATCACACACATGCACGGCATGGCTACATCAGCCACACGCACAACACGGCATGGATCACATCACACACATATTTAGAAATAAATGGTCAGTTTTCAGTCATCGGGAGAAGGTGAATAGCCGGGAGCCACCAGGATTCTGTTCTAGGCCCCGAGTTGTTTAATATTTACCACAGGTCTGGAAAAGAGGGTGAGGAGGGAGGTGACCTAATTTGCAGATGACAAAATGATGTTGGTTAGTCAAGACGGAGACAACTTCAGAGGCACCCAACCGAAGGGAGGGAACGGGCACAGGAGGGCAGAAGAATTCATTTGTAGGTAAGGGCTGTGTACGACTTAGGTTTTTGTAAACAGCTCTTTAAAATGACAATGGCAAGTCTATGCGCCTGTCTCAAGCCACCTCATTTTAATTTGACAACAAATGAGGCATGACAACAGCCTCACTCACTGCTGAGAGAGAGGGAACGCCTCAAATACTCTTGTGGCCTAGGGGAAAGTTCCCCGGGCATAGGAAGACAAGACCAGCAGCTCAGCTCTCACCTTTTTTTAAGTATTGATTAAATTCACTACCCTTATTAGTGACCAGGGCCATGAACCACAGCGAGACAACAGACAGGGAAGAGCTGCTGACCATCCCATTACATTTCTTAATTAAATTAGTGGATAGTTCATGGAAGGTCCCTGCAGATCCAAAGTCTCCATCATAGCAACCCCCAATTTCCCACTGTCTCTAACCACACTCAGCTCCCAGAGCCAGGGATAGAACCCAGGATCCCCAGTCACCCATGCTAATACTGACTAGGAAACAGTAGGGTAACTCCCTGGGAAAGCGTTTCACTGTCTCCTCCTCCAACGGCTGCACTTAAAAGGGGCTAGCTGAACATAAACCTGGGGGAAATGATGCCCTCAGACTGCTACCCCTTCCTACTTCTCCACGTGGGCACCAATGACACCACCAAGAACGACCTTGAGCAGATCACTGCAGATTATGTGGCTCTGGGAAGAAGGATAAAGGAGTTTGAGGCGCAAGTGGTGTTCTCCACCATCCTCCCTGTTGAAGGAAAAGGCCCAGGTAGGGACCGTCGCATTGTGGTAATAAATGTGTGGTTACGCAGGTGGTGTCAAAGAGAGGGCTTTCGATTCTTCAATCATGGGCTGTTGTTCCAGGAAGAAGGATTACTAGGAAGACGGGATTCACCTAACGAAGAGAGGGGAGAGTATCTTCGCAGACAGGTTGGCTAACCTAGTGAGGAGGGCTTTAAACTAGGTTTGATGGGAGGCGGAGACCTAAACCCAAAGGTAAGTGGGGAAGTGGGACACCACAAGGAAGCAGAAGGAGGAGGGTGCAACAGGGGAGGCCTCCCGATTCATACTGAGAAAGTAGGACAATCAGCTAGTTATCTCAAGTGCCTGTACACAAACGCGAGAAGCCTGGGAAACAAGCAGGAGGAATTGGAAGTCCTGGCACAGTCAAGGAACTACGACATGATTGGAATAACTGAGACTTGGTGGAATAACTCACATGACTGGAGCACTGTCATGGATGGGTATAAACTGTTCAGGAAGGACAGGCAGTGGTGAAAGGGTGGAGGAGTTGCACTGTATGTAGGAGAGCACTATGGTTGCTCTGAGCTCCAGTGTGAAACTGGAGATACGCCAGTTGAGAGTCTCTGGGTTAAACTTAAAAGCAAGAACAATAAGGGTGATGTTGTGGTGGATGTCTGTTATAGACCACCAGACCAGGAGGACAAGGTTGATGAGGCTTTCTTCAGTCAACTAAGGATAGTCTCCAATTCACAGGACCTGATTCTCATGGGGGATGTCAATCAACCTGACATCTGCTGAAAGAGCAACACAGCAGAGCACAAACAATCCAGGAAGCTTTTGGACTACATTGTGGACAACTTCCTAATGCAAGTGCTAGAGCAACTGACTAGGAGCCGTGCTCCCCTTGACCTGCTGCTCACAAACAGGGAAGATTTGGTAGGGGAACTAGAAGTGGGTGGCAACCTAGGCAGCAGTGACCATGAGATGGTCAAGTTCAGGATCCTGACAAAAGGAAGAAAGGAGAACAGCAGGATACGGACCATGAATTTCAGAAAGCAGACTTTGACTCCCTCAGGGAGCTGATGGGCAGGATCCCCTGGGAGGCTAATATGAGGGGGAAAGGAATCCAAGAGGGCTGGCTGTATTTTAAAGAAACTTTATTGAGGGTGCAGGAACAAACCATCCCGATGTGCAGAAAGAATAGCAAATATGGTAAGTGCCCAGCTTGGCTTAACAAAGAAGAAGAACTTAAACACAAAAAAGAAGCTTACAAGAAGTGAAAGCTTGGTCAGATGACTAGGGAGGATTATAAAAATACTGCTCAAACATGCAGGAATGAAATCAGGAAGGCCAAAGCACAATTGGAGTTGCAGCTAGCAAGGGACGTGAAAGGGAACAAGAAGGATTTCTACAGGTATGTTAGCAACAAGAGGAAGATTAGGGAAAGTGGGGGCCCCTTGCAGAATGCGGGAGGCAACCTAGTGACAGAGAATGTGGAGAAAGCTGAGGTACTCAATGCCTTTTTTGCCTCTGTCTTCACAGACAAGGTCAGCTCCCAGACGACTGCACTGGGCGGCACAAAATGGAGAGGAGGTGAACATCCCTCAGTGCTGAAGAAACAGGTCCAGGACTATTTAGAAAGATTGGACATACACAAGTCCATGGGGCCAGAAGCAATGCATCCGAGGGTGCTGAAGGAGTTAGCTGATGTGATTTCAGAGCCATCAGCTATTATCTTTGAAAGCTTGTGGCAACTGGGGGAGGTCCCTGATGACTGGAAAAAGGCAAATATAGTGTCAATCTTCAAGAAAGGGAAGAAAGAGGATCCAGGAAACTACAGGCCAGTCAGCCTCACCTCAGTCCCTGGAAAAATCATGTAGAAGGTCCTCAAGGAATCCATTTTAAGGCACTTGGAAGAGAGGAAGGTGATCAGGAGCAGTCAGCATGGATTCACCAAGAGCAAGTCATGCCTGACCACCTCATTACTTTCTATGAAGAGATGACTAGCTCTGTGGATGTGGGGAAAGCAGTGGGCGTGATATACCTTGACTTTAGCAAAGCTTTTGATACAGTGTCCCACAATATACTTATCAGCATGTTAAAGAAGTATGGTTGGATGAATGAACTATAAAATGGATAGAGAACTGGCTAGAGCAAAGGGCTCAACGAGAAGTGATCAATGGCTTCATGTTTAGCTGGCAGCCGGTCACAAGTGGAGTGCCCCAGGGGTCGGTCCTGGGACCAGTTTTGTTCAACATCTTCATTAATGATCAGGAGGATGGGGTAGATTGCACCCTCAGCAAGTTTGCAGATGACACTAAGCTGGGGGAGTGGTAGATACTCTAGAAGGTAGGGATAGGATACAGCAGGACCTAAGCAAATTGGAGGATTGGGCCTAAAGAAATCTGATGAGGTTCAACAAGGACAAATGCAGAGTCCTGCACTTAGAACAGAAGAATCCCATGCACAGCTACAGACTGGGGACCAACGAGCTAGGCAGCAGTTCTGCAGAAAAGGACCTGGGGGTTAAAGTGGATAAGAAGCTGGATATGAGTCAGCAGTGTGCCCTGGGTGCCAAGAAGACTAATGGCATATTGGGCTTCGTTAGTAGGAGCATTGCCAGCAGATCAAGGGAAGTAATTATTCCCCTCTATTTGGCAGTGGTGAGGCCGCATTTGGAGTATTGTGTCCAGTTTTGACTAGGGGCTGGAGCACAGGACTTATGAGGACAGGCTGAGGGAGCTAGGCTGTTCTCAGTGGTGGCAGATGACAGAACAAGGAGCAACGGTCTCAAGTTGCAGTGGTTGGACATTAGGAAAAAGTTTTTCACTAGGATGGTGATGAAGCATTGGAATGGGATACCTAGGGAGGTGGTGGAATTTCCATCTTTAGAGGTTTTTAAGCTGTGGTTTAACAAAACCCTCGCTGGGATGATTTATCTGAGGTTAGTCCAGTTTGAGCAGGGGGTTGGACTAGATGACCTCCTGAGGTCCCTTCCAACTCTAATATTCTATGATTCTATGATGTATTATTATTGCTGTTGTTAAAAACTTAAGTGGTTGAAAATTCACTCCCCTAGCATGCTCAGTCGGGGCATCTGCTAAGCACTGAGCAAAACGTCATGAAGTTCTGTTCTTCCCTGGCATAACTCTGGTAGCTGGGCATGCTTCTCACCCTTAAACCTGCCAAGATGTGACACAAGCCATCCAGACGTGTGGCAGAATGGATGGAGTGTGGAGCTGTGTTGCATATCACACCAAAAGTGAGAGATGTTATTTAACCATAAAGCCTGGTATTAAGAATGTTTTTTTCTCACTGTGTGAATTAAATAAACCAGTTTTTTAAACTGATGACTGGCAAAACAGATCCCATCAGAATTAGCGATTTGGCGGAAAACTTTTATTCTGGTATTTACCAACTCTTCCATACCTGGCCGTGCAACTTGAATGCTCTCTTAATGTTGGAGCAGTTGTCGTGGAGGTATATACACAAAAAAATGACATTAGAAGATGATTAAGGTTGCAGAGTCAAGCACTCAAAGGTTAAGCAATACCAGAATTAAGGTTGCTCATGAATCATTAATTGGGTCTCTTGTGCATATGCACAGATACAGTCTTTAATTACATGACCATTGTGGTATAGCAAGGACAGAGGGCAGTAGGAAAGTTCTGGAAGGGCGCTATATAAGTGCTAGAATGATCCAGGCTTTATACCCTATAGACTAGCCAGAGGCCATAGAAGGTAATTAGTGTCAGCTGATACCAATTAAGGCCCCACCCAGGTGCCTATAAAAACCCTCTACTCCTGAGAGACAATGTGGTGTGGAAGGAGTAGGTGTGTGGTGAGCAGAGGAGTGTGTGAAGTGGAGAAGAACAGAACGGAGTACGGTGTTGTGTGGAGAAGTGGAGGAGAACAGAACGGGGTACAGCAGTGTGTGAGAGAGAGGTGAGTCCTGAAGCAGGTACTGGGCTCAAGAAGCCAGAAAGACAGAGAGGGGAGAGTGGCCCAGGGGAAAAGCCTGCAGCTGCAAGTGAGGTGCCAGCTGCACATAGCTGCTACTCGGAGGGCCTCTGGGCTGGGACTCAGAGGAGCGGGTGGGCCCAGGTCCCTACCCCCTTCCCTGGGAAGACGGGGTTACCAGCGACACCCTGGCCCACTGCGAGAGGCAAAAGTGCGAGACCCACTAGGGAGAAGCCGGCCGTTTGCCACACGTGGTGTCAGGAGTGGGATTGATCGCACAGTGGACTTAAAGCAGGGTGGTTTTAGCACATCCCACCCCCAAGATGGAGGAGGTGGTAAAAGCCCTGGTGCAAGCCACAGCCGCCCAGCAGGAGGCTACCCAAGTCCAGGCAGCTGCCCAGCAGGACCACGCCCTTCTCCAGGAGGTGGTAGGCCAGTTGAAAGTCCTGATAGGGCGAGTTGGCAGCCACGGTGGGGTGCAGACCATCCGTGCCGGAAACTGGCTGCAGAAGTTGACACCGGAGGATGACATAGAGGCGTACCTCCTGGCCTTCGAAAGAACAGCCCTGAGGGAAGCCTGGCCCCGAGATCAGTGGGCCAGCATCCTTGCCCCTTTCCTAGGAGGAGAGGCCCAGAAGGCCTATTATGATATGGCGGTGGAAGCTGCTGCAGACTACCCCCAGCTGAAGTCGGAAATCCTAGCCAGATCTGGAGTGACGGTAGCCGTGAGAGCCCAGAGATTCCATGAGTGGTGGTACAGCAAGGGTAAAGCACCGCGGTCGCAGTTGTTTGATCTGATCCATCTGACCCGGAAGTGGCTGCGCCCTGAGGTGCTCGGCACCGAGAAGATGTTGGAACTCCTGGTGATGGACTGGTATATGAGGGGGCTATCATCAGACCTCCGTGCCTGGGTTGGTCAGAATGACCCCTCCACCTATGACGAATTGGTCGCCCTGGTCGAAAGACAGCTGGCAGCCCGTGAGCTGGCCCCAACCCTCCAAGAGAAGACATGGTGGGCACGGAAGCCAGTCCGCAAACCCAGTTCCTGGATTGCTGGGGGACCCAGGAAACTGGGAACCGAGCACAAGGGCACGGAGAAGCGGCCTGACACCGGGAAAGGGCCAGGGAACTCAGGGAGCAAGGACATGGGGGGGCGACCAGATAGCCCAAGGCAGAAGGGGATAGCCAGCCTAAGGTACCGCTGCTATGAATGTGGGGAACTGGGGCATATAGCATCCCAGTGCCCCAACAGAGAGGAGCCCAGGCAGTGCAATCTAGGGGATTATGGGGGGTGCTGTGGTCTCCTTGGTTTGGTAGGGGTTGTAACAGCCCCCCATGGATATACAAGGCCAGTAAAAATGAACAGCATCGATACCATGGCCCTAGTAGATTCGGGGAGTGCAGTGACACTAGTCTCAGGGAAATTGATAGGGCGAGACCAGCTAACCCGGGACAAACACACAGGGGTGACTTGTGTACACGGGACTGTAAATCTGTACCCCTCAATCCCAGTACAGATTGAGATCCAGGGGAATACCACCAGGGTGATGGCAGGGGTGGTCCCAAGTTCCCCTACCCAGTATTGATTGGTAGGGATTTTCCAGGGTTCAAGAACCTACTCCCAACCACAGAGTATGGGCTGGGCAGCAAACTCCAGGTGAAGACCAAGGCACAGGCAACCAGCCCTGCCCCTGTGTTTGCAGAATTCACCCAAGATCGATTCTCACCCCCCGGAAGACCCCAGAAATCCCAGCAGGAAAGAAGGACAGATAAAAGGTTAGGCACCCGGATACTGGCTGGGAACCAGAAAGCTGCCCTGGTGGGTAGACGAACCCGTTTGGGAGGTCAGGAGACCACTCAAACTAGTGAAAACTCAGGGGCGGTACCCAGCACTAGTAGGTGCGACCCCGGAGATGAAAATGAGGTTGGGCCCATTGAAGTAGGCCAGCTAGGTCCCCTACGGGGAAATTTTGGGCAGGACCAGGCCATGGACCCATTATACACAAATGTGAGGAAGGAGGTAGTAGAGATTGATGGCGTTCCCGTGGAAGGAAAGGCTAAGGGCCCGCGGCCCTATTACATTTTGAAACGGGACCTTCTGTACCGTGTGACCCCAATACAGGGGGAGGAAGTAGAGCAACTCTTGGTGCCACGGAAGCACATAAAGGCAGTTCTCGAACTGGCCCATAGTCACTTATTTGGGGGACACCTAAGAGCAGATAAGACCCTGGACCGAATTCTGAGAAGGTTCTACTGGCCAGGAATACGGGCGGAGGTCCAGCGATACTGCCTCTCCTGCCCAGAGTGCCAATTGCACAGCCCCCGGGCTCATTTGCGAGCCCCGTTAGTGCCCCTGCCGATTATTGAAGTTCCCTTTGAAAGGATCGTCATGGATCTGGTGGGGCCACTAGAACGATCAGCACGTGGTCATCGAAGTGTGCTAGTCATTGTGCACTATGCCACCCGGTACCCCGAAGCCATTCCCCTAAGAAACCCCACATCCAAGGCAATTGTGAAGGAACTGCTCCAGGTCTTTGCTAGAGTGGGCATCCCTAAGGAAATCCTTACAGACCAAGGGACCCCCTTCATGTCCAAATTAATGAAGGATCTATGTACCCTGCTCCGCATCCAGGCCCTGAGGACCTCAGTGTGTCATCCACAAACGGATGGTCTGGTGGAGAGGTTTAATCGTACCCTGAGGAGTATGATACGGAAGGTAGTAGTGCAGGACGGAAAGGATTGGGACGCCTTACTACCGTACTTGATGTTCGCGATACGGGAGGTCCCCCAGGCGTCCACTGGATTCTCCCCCTTCGAATTATTGTACGGTCGCCATCCCCGGGTATCTTAGATATTGCAAAAGAGGACTGGGAGGAACAGCTCAACTCAGGAAGAAATGTTATTGAGCATGTGGCCCAGATGCGAGAACAGATAGCCCGGGTGACCCCCATAGTGCGAGAACACCTGGAGAAAGCCCAGGAGGCGCAGCGGACCTACTACAACCAACGGGCCAAGGCACGGAGGTTTCAGCCAGGAGAGCGGGTAATGGTGCTAGTGCCAACAGCAGAAAGTAAGCTCCTGGCCAGTTGGCAAGGCCCGTATGAGGTTGTGAAAGCCGTTGGTGACGTGAACTACAAAGTGAGGCAACCAGACCAGCGAAAGCCGGTGCAACTATACCACGTTAACCTGTTGAAACCCTGGCGAGACCGAGAAGTGTACCTGATTGCCCGAGAAACACCCCCCAGACAGACATCCCACAAGGGGAGGTGAGAATATCCCCCGAGCTGTCCCCAGAGCAAAGGACAGAAGTTATTGACATGATCCAGAGAAACCAGGATGTGTTTTCCAAGCAGCCTGGTCGTACCACGGTAGTCCACCATCACATCATCATCAACCCTGGGGCGCGAGTAACAATAAAACCCTACCAGATACCAGAGGCCAAGAGGGAGGATATTAGGACCGAAGTACGTCGAATGTTGGAACTTGGGGTTATTGAAGAGTCCCACAGCCAGTGGTCCAGCCCCATCGTTCTAGTCCCGAAGCCTGACGGTACCCTGCTGTTCTGTAACGACTTCAGGAAGTTAAATGAGGTATCTAAATTTGATGCTTACCCGATCCCACGTATCGACGAGCTAGTGGACCAGTTGGGCAAGGCTCGATACCTGACCACCCTGGATCTGACCAAGGGCTACTGGCAAATCCCCCTAGCTGAAGATGCCAAGGAGAAGACCGCCTTCTCCACGCCCGATGGCCTATTCCAGTATACCGTCCTTCCCTTTGGACTCCATAGGGCCCCCGCAACATTCCAAAGGCTAACGGACAACCTACTGAGAACCCCACACTAGGTATGCAGCTGCCTACCTCGATGACGTGATCATCCATAGCCCGACTGGGAAACACACCTGGGGAAAGTAGAGGCAGTGCTCGACACCTTCTGGAAAGCTGGCCTCACTGCAAACCCCTCGAAGTGCGCAATAGGGCTAGCTGAGGCCAAATACCTGGGATATGTGGTAGGGAGAGGTCTAGTAAAGCCGCAGTGGGACAAGGTAGAGGCCATACAGGCCTGGCCCCGACCAGTCCACAAGAAACAGGTCAGGACATTTTTAGGGATCATGGGGTATTAGGAGATTCATCCCCCACTTTGCTTCTAGAGCAGGGCCCTTGTCCGACCTGATAAAGGCTCAGGGCCCGGATATGCTGAAGTGGACTGAGGCGGCTGAAAAAGCATTCATGGATTTAAGGACAGCTCTTTGTAGTCACCCAGTGCTTATAGCCTCAGATTTTGAAAAGGAGTTCATCCTCCAAATGGATGCTTCGGAGACAGGGCTAGGCGCCGTCCTGGCACAGATAATAGATGGCAAGGAGCACCCCATCCTGTATCTCAGCAGGAAACTCCTCCCTAGAGAGCAGAGGTATGAGGTGGTTGAAAAAGAGTGCCTGGCAGTGAAATGGGCCATGGAAACATTCAGATACTATCTACTGGGGAGGAAATTCACCCTGGTGACAGACCACGCCCCGCTCCAATGGATGCACACTAACAAGGAAAAGAATGCCAGAGTGACCCAATGGTTCCTCTCCCTACAGCCTTTTCACTTCCGGGTGCAGCATAGGGCCGGAAGCCAACATGGCAACGCTGATGCCCTTTCGTGCCAGCACTGCCTCACGTCCCAAGTAGCCCAACCCTGTGGTGTTGAGCGGGGGGGTGTGGTATAGCAAGGACAGAGGGCAGTAGGAAAGTTCTGGAAGGGCGCTATATAAGTGCTAGAATGATCCGGGCTTTATACCCTATAGACTAGCCAGAGGCCATAGAAGGTAATTAGTGTCAGCTGACACCAATTAAGGCCCCACCTAGATGCCTATAAAAACCCTCTACTCCTGAGAGACAATGTGGAGTGGAAGGAGTAGGTGTGTGGTGAGCAGAGGAGTGTATGAAGTAGAGAAGAACAGAACGGAGTATGGTGGTGTGTGGAGAAGTGGAGGAGAACAGAACGGAGTATGGTGGTGTGTGGGAGAGAGGTGAGTCCTGAAGCAGGTACTGGGCTCAAGAAGCCAGAAAGACAGAGAGGGGAGAGTGGCCCAGGGGAAAAGCCTGCAGCTGCAAGTAAGGTACCAGCAGCACATAGCTGCTACTCAGAGGGCCCCTGGGCTGGGACCCAGAGGAGCGGGCGGGCCTGGGCCCCTACCCCCCTCCCTGGGAAGACGGGGTTACCAGTGACACCCTGGCCCACTGCGAGAGGCAAAAGTGCGAGACCCACTAGGGAGAAGCTGGCCGTTTGCCACATCATGTACAGTGTTTTTCCACAGGGCCCCTGCCTCATTCAGAGCGCAGGACAGACAGCGCTCAATTAATCCAAGCTCATGATTTTGGAAGCCTAACTCATGACTTTTCAATGTTTGGTCTGGCATGTTATTTGTAACTATGCCCATTAAATCATTAAATCATTTGAACAAAACCTCAAATGGGGAACTGCACAAAATGTGGCAGCTCTGTAAAAGGGGTCCATGTGTGGTCTGGGAAATTCATTTCAGCTTTTTGTGCTGTGAGAAACATATTTGCAAGACATCTGTCTTGCCAGCTGTCAGGCCAGCACCACTTGGAGCAGGGCTGGCAGCTTCTGGCTAAATCTTCAGAACATCCTGTCATCTGGGGAGGTTTTCCAGGAAGCCATGTTGGGATCTGTGTACCCCATTGTGAAGGTCCCCTGGGCTGCTCAGAACTGTAAAGATCGCCCAGTGCCACCTCCCTGTGATGCTCGCAGTCGGAAACAGAAGCACTGGAGCAAGGGAAGCAGGCTAAGTTACAGGAGAGGATACTCGAGTGGCTGCCATTAGGGCGTTGGTTTTGCCTTGCTGACCTTAAGAGGACAATGTAATTGCTCTTTAATGGCTGCACTGTTGCCATCAAAA
Organism: Mesoclemmys tuberculata; assembly: GCA_007922155.1. NCBI lineage: Eukaryota > Metazoa > Chordata > Testudines > Chelidae > Mesoclemmys > Mesoclemmys tuberculata. The sequence continues at coordinate 19,763,517 of ML675655.1, forward strand.
GTGTCCCAGTGGGCTGCTCAGACCTCCATCCCTGCTATTTCTGAGAAATGCTGTGTTTATGTTGGTGGGTTTTCTTTGTTCCTCCATTTATAGCCCATCCCTAGGGCCTTGCCACAGTCAGGCGGGAGAAGTAAAACTTTTTATGAGAGCTGTTTTGTACCAGCAATAACGAGCCCTGGGATTGCGCTGCCTCTCGCCGACTCCAAGGGTCACAAAGAGCTTGCCAGGCTGTAGCTTCAGCTGTTACATTTCCCAGCTTTCTTGGGTATGGAACCGGGCAGACTCTATATGGCCATCAGTACTGCACCATGGGGCTTGGAAAGAAAAGAAAGGTTCCTGTTTCCCATTGAACCCACAGTAGATCTGTAGGGAGTCAGAATCAAGTAAGACGAGCTAGAATTAGCCCGCTAGGTCGCCTCATGCAAAGACCACCATAGGCTCTTTATGACCCTTTACTCTTTAGGTGTAGATCACATAGTCCTTAAACCACTGGTAGCTGCCAGCAGCTGTCTACACTAGCATTCGCACCATTGCTACCCCCAAAGGAGCTATGGCAGTGCAAGTGTCATGGGGTAAAATCTGCAGAGAAATGCTAGCAGAGGCAAGACCACGTGCCCTCTCTGAAATGGCATCAGAAAAGGTTCCATCTGCTCTACAGTAGCGCTTCAGCCCTTCCCAGCCCCATGCCAGGCCGGGCTGTTCCCAAAAACCATTTTCAGCAGTGGTTCAGTTTTCCATTGTAGAAAACGCTTTGAAGCCTAATCCTGCTAGAAGGCTTTTAATCTAGCGGACGAGGCAGAATGAGAATGAGGTATTTCCAGTTTGGACTTTGCTAAGTTATGAATTTGTACCATCAGGGTAACTAGGGTAATTAACCATTGGCTCTGCTACCAAGGGATATGGTACTTTCTCCATCGCTTGGAATCATCATCTTACGGTCCCATGTCTTTCTAACAGACATGATCTAGTTCAACCACTGCTGCTGGGCTCTGTGCGATGTTATGGCCTTTGACATGCAGGGGGTCAGTCTGGATAATAACCAGGTCCTTGTCTGGCTGTAAAATCTTTAGAAATGTATCTAACATGCTGTTTACAGATTATATGATGTCTCTCAGCCATGACCTCAGGTTTAAAGAACATTTTTAACATGTCGGTACAGCTGATTTCACTTTATTCTGAAACAGACTGTGCATGTGCCATAAGAGGAGAGAATTTTCCAGACCAAGCTGTCTGCGTGCAAGCTGGCTTGGGCTAGTCAGTTGCAATAAGGAGACAGAGTATGGGTTCCTTTCCCATTTGAACCTGCATCTCACCTCCTATTTCTGCCCTTGCATCACATTAGATTGCACAGCCCCATTTTAAGACCAGGCAGCAGCTAATGTCTATAGTAGCTGAGTGAGGAAGGAAAGAACAAGACTTCTCCAGAATGCTGAATGGCCTAGGAACGACCTCACTTCCAGGCCCAAACATCCACAGCTGAATGCAAGAGCGAAAGGAAACTCCCATTTGCCTATGACCTTTACAGGCTTTGCAGCAGCTGTTTCCAGTTTTGCTCATTGCGCAGTTGATTGGGAGCCTCTGTTCCTTTCTGACCTGCCACAGAATGTTCTGCTTAGCATCTGTCTTCAGGAACCAAACAGGCTCAAGTAAGCACAGCTGCCTGGGGCAAACAGGAGGGGAGGGGTTGATGTCCCATTGTTAGAAAGGAAGCACCATTCTCAGCTCCCTCTCCCTGCCCTGCAGCTGAGACCCTCTTAGCCAGAGTTTTCTCATTATTTCTCTTCTCTTCTCTTACTCTGGCTTCAGCAAATTGACTGGCAGCCAGCCGGGACAGAGAAGCACTCACCTCTCCCTGTCGTCTCTGCAAGCCCAGGCCACTTGCTGTGGGAGGGGGCGCCAAAAGGAAATAAAGAGCATTTTTCCTCCTGCCCTGCTTAGGACCTGTCCTCTCTCGACTGTCCCCTGTGGTTTTACCCAGTTTGGTGACTGCATGGCCATCCTGGGGCGATGATGTTATCCTTTTTCTAGACCTGCTCTCCAAGACATCTCTTGCTGCTCTAGATCGGGGCTGTGGGAGCAGAGCAAGAGGGCGAGGGGCACTCAGGAGCAGGTCGGGGTGCATAGGAAGACTGTAGGAGGAAAGCATTAGCACTTTCCTGCCCTCCCTGTCTGGTTAGTCCCAGCTTCTGTCAGTCCTAGGGGGGCCTTGGAGTGCCAAGAGCAGAGCGTGCTTCCCCTCCTATCCTGCTTTGGCCCCGAGAGACCCCTCATCATCTGGGCCATGCTGGAGGGGCTTAGGGAAGAGAGGAGCTTGGCAGAGCATGAGGACATGGTGGGCAGCTCTGCAGTGTAGGGTGGAAGTGCTGGTGCCTTCCTGATTTCACCACCAATGGACCCCCTCTCACTGTGCCCCAGCAGCCCTGCGGGGACCCCCAGAAAGAGAAGGAACAAGTCCAGGAGGCTTGCAGGCACTCTTCTCCCTCCCAAAGCCTAGGGAGCAGGAAGAGCACAGGAAAACTCTCACCAGCCTTTTGGAGGGAAAAGTCGCTTTTTTCCAGTGACGAGGCCTCCGTCGCACTTGGGTGACCCTGAATTAATGGTCACAAGGCACCGGGCTGGAGACCGGCTCTGAACCTCAATGAGATCTGAGGTCTCAGCAGCCCTTCCACGGTCTGCGCTGATCTGCTCAGGGCCGGTGGCCTGCAGCCTCCGCCACTTTCAAAGGGTAATGCATTTTGAACTTACACCTTAGCCAACTACCCTTTGATCCCTGGCACAAGTGCCAGAGAGGGGAAGCAGGTGCTCTGGATTTTACTTCCTTCCTGCTTCCTGGGCTGAGGGCGGGTTTCTACAAAGCAGCAAAAAAACCATTTGGCGCCTCTGGGCCCTCCAGCGACTGCGCCACTGTGGGGGGCGATGATTCAGGAATCTCTCGTCCCATTCACTTCACATTCGGTAGAAAAATTCTGCCTCAGCTCCAGACCTCAACTCATCATTTTGAGACTGCTGTGACTATTTTTTTTTTTTTGGGTGGGGGGGGTCCATTGCAGTTTAAATGGTGGCGCGATGGCCGATGCTCCAGAGCGGAAGATAGCTGAGCAGTGATGTCTCTCTTGGCGGGAACATGAACCCTTTGTGAGTCAGGCTGCTTCTCTAATGAAGGGATTGTGAGGGATTACTCCAGAGCAACCAGTCTCATTTTGTCTACATGGCTCCCCCAACTCCTTCAGAGCCAGACGACTAGCCGTATCCGAACTCCCAGAAAGGCCCATTCTAAATCCAGGCACATAGGCAGCATTTCATGGCCCCAGGGCTGGCTCTGTCTGTTGTGAGCACATGCTGTATTTCTGTTCCCCATGCAGTGCACCCACTGCACTGCCACCGAGCTTGAAAACTTGTCACCGCTTAATGCAAAGGCCCATGCAGCTTGCCGCCAGCTTTAATGGCATAGTCCCTGCCACAGGCTTTACGTGGAGACCGAGAAAGCCTGGAGGACATAAAATGCAACAATCCAGAAGTGCCATCTTCATCCAGTTCCTGGACGGCATTCTATATATTTACCAAGACTCAGCCAGGGGCTGAGGATGTGCCCGGTCGGGCTGGCACCATTCAGAGCAGAAAGCAGGGTCGTGAGCTCTCCTGAGTCTGACAAGACACTTCTGTCAGTCTCCGGGTGACTCCTGCCCCCTCACTTACATCAGTGAGAGGAAGGCTTGCTTTAAGCTGTTGCTAAATGACACATGGATGTTAATACGGAGAATGTGCTTGAGAACAGGGCTGGCCATGAACCCCTGCAGCCTAGACAGGCCCCAAATTCCCCTCTTGTTCTCACTGTCTCTCAGCGTTTACAGTCGTGTAGGTCTGAAAGCCTTATGTCTAGCTGTTGGTTTTCTGATCCCTGGCTCCTGTCTATAAGCGTGTGTGCACCCTTCCCTGGGAATATGGAGTCCAGCCGTCACTGCCGAGACAACCAGTGAGCAGAGATCACGGAGAATTGGCCCATTCCACTAATATATTATTAGCACTGCAGAAAAATGTGTGCACCACAGCCTGCAACGATCAGCTGTCAGAGCAATATAAATCAACTGGAAGCCTTCCGATAGAGTGTTCTGAGGACTTCAGGGCATTTTAAAACATCCATCAATCAAGCCTTAGAACCCCTCCAAGGTAGATTGTATTTGTCCTTTACAGCTGGAGACGGAGCAGCAGCAAAGTCGAGCTACTTGACGAAGGTCACACAGTTTGAGGCAGAGCTAAGTACAGAAACCCCATCTCCTGACACTCACTCGCACAAGCCAAACCCGGGGGCATTGCGTACTACAAAGCATGTTCCTTCCCGCAAGGCCAAACAGAGCATTAAGATAAGCAGGCTAAACTCCCACTGATTTCAATGAGAATTGTGTTCGCTTGTGCCAGGTGTTTAATCAAGGCCATGCATATGAGAGTAAGGGCACGACTGAGAGTCAGTTTCTACCCTCTGAAGCACTGGATGCAAGTCTGTCTGAGCTGGGATACATGGGAACTAGGCCATTGATTGATGTCTCTATGGCCATCCGATGACACCAGCTCTCTAGAGGATAGAGACAAGCAAGAGAGTTATCACCAGCTTCTTCAGAAAATTCTGAGAATGAAGACGCATTCCTTGTTGGAAGAGAATGGGACCAAAATGTGCTGATAGAGCTGCAGATTTTAAAATCAGAAGGGATGGTTAGAGGATCTAGTCTGACCTCCTACCCATCACAGGCCAGAGACTTTCACCCAGCGATTCCTGCATCCATCCCAAGCTTGTGGCTGAGCTAGAGCAGTCCTTTAAGAAAGAGACACCCCATTTAAAGACACCAAGAGCCAGATTGTCAAAGGTAGTCAGGTGCATAAAGATGCAGCGAGGTGCCTCGTGGGTGTTTCAAAAGCACCTAGGTGATCAGTCTTTCAAAACGTGCCGTTAGGATTTGGGCACATGGATACTTCTGAGAATCCCATTAGGTGTTTTCTGCATCTTTAGGCATCTAAACAGCTGTAAAACTCTAGCCCCAAGTGACAGACAGTCCCCCACAATTCTTAGTGACGCTTTTCCAGTGATGAATTACCCTCTGGGTTAAAAATGTACATTTCACTTCTAGTTGGAATTTCTTCCAGCCATTGGATGTTATTCTGCCTTTGTCAGCTAACTAAATTAAAGAGCCCTCTGCTACCAGAAATCTCATGAAGGTACATGTAGACCACGATCAAATACCTCTTTAATAAAGTAAACTCCTCTACCAGGTTTTCCAGACATCGCACCATTCTTGTGGCTCTTTTCTGAACTCGCGTCAATTTTTCAACATCTTTTTTGAAGCCTGAACACCAGAACTGGACACAGAATTTCATTACTGGCCTCACCAGTGCCATACATTGGGGTCCACCCACTAACGGGAATATAGAGTAGAAATACAGAAATTATATTCCCTCTGTGTTATGGCTGGAATCCTGCTTTCCAGGATACAATCCCTCATCTTTTAAATATGTCCTATAGTCTTTCTTCCTTGTTGCATGACCTTGCATTTGGCTGTATTTAATGGCTGTTCTTTCTTTGTATCCTGCTTACCAAGTGATCCAGAACTGACCTGTCTCTATCATTATTTAGCACTTTATCCTGGGGCTCAGGGTGCAATCCAGACCAGTGAGGGGTTGACACCTGCTCAGTAACCCTGGGTGCTTCAAATACTTTGCTGCTGGCACTTCCTGTCTAGGACATTCTCAGTGAGCACCAGCTATGCAGCTCAAAGCCTGAGTTTCTGTGGATAATTGCAGCCCTGCTCCAGAAACTCTGATCCCAACAGCAACACACCAGTCACACTTGTTGATTGCTACCAGCCTTGGCCACTACGGTGACCCCAGCAAAAGACCAGTCCAAAATTTCCCTCCAACCATCTGCTCTGTAATGTCCAGCTGTCTTCTGGACAGTTCAGAGAAATAATAAGGTTCGTTTGTTTGTGTCTAAAGACACAAAAGCACATCACAGCTTATAGACACACTCTTAGTAACACACCTTTCCCTTTAAACACAGCACTGAGTTGGTTTAGAGTAATAGTAAAACAAGTTTATTAACAACAGGAGATAGGGTTAAGTGAGTTCAAGTATAAGAGATAAAGTCAGAGATGCTCACAAGCAAATAAAAGTGACAACACGCATTTAAGTCTAAAATGTAATCTAGCGAGGTGCAGGCCTCGTTTAAGATGGTTTTTCTCACTCCGTCTTCCTGCAGGGTGGGTGAGGCCATATCTTTCACTGGCCTAACATTGGGCACTCCCCTCCCCTCTAGTTAGTCTGATGGCTCTGTTTACTGCTTAGGAGAGTGCCTAACACAATGTCTGCAGCATCTGCACATATCTCAATCATTTTGTCAAAGTCTGGACTAGCCAGACTGGTCTTTTCTGACCAGATTTTCTTCAATTTATCAAAACCTTCTTGACAAGCTGTGATGGAGTGTTCACCCCCACACATGGCAGAGCAGGTTAGATTGGGTTAATTAACCTATAGGATGCACCTGGGGGACACCCAGAGCTTGAAAGGCTGATTGATGCTGGAGCCCAGCGGAGACTGAATAGGTGAGTCTGTTATAAAACCAGGAAGGTGGGAGCAGAAAGGTGCTGGCCTGGGCAAAGAGGAGATAGAGGATTTCCTGACCCGAAATAAAGTCACTCTAAAAACTGAAGAAGATTCTGTGAGAGAAGGAGAATGGATACAAAGTAGGAAAAAAAGAAGAATAGAAGCAGGATCAGCTTTTGTTTAAACACAACAAATCCTGGGGCTTAAACTAGATGACCTTTGTGGTCCTTTCTAATCCTTTGATTCTGATGATGATGACAGTTAAAAAAAAAAAAAAGCAAAGCTGAAGAAGGAAATAAACCAAAATGTTACACTTGTAAGATCCCAAGACAAAGAAACAAGACTGGGTGATGTTAACCATGTGAAAGTAGCAAACTGAATTTAAAAAAGCAGAGGGAATATTGTAAGAGCTTAGAAGCTGCGAGATGGTAATCTTTTAGTGGAATGCAAAAACCAAAGAGCAAGCTGATAAAAGTTAAAACTAAAGTGCTAAGGAAAGTTAAAATAAGTGACAAAGTATTTGACTGAAATAAAGGGGGTGATATATGGAGTGCCATTAGCATTGACCAATGATAGGAGAACCAAAAACATAAGAGAAAATAAAGTGTTAATAAGTGACTAATTAGTAAATGAGGAGGCAAAAACAAGCCATGAACAGCTGTACTGATTACATTTATGGGTTTTGATGCTACCTGAGAAAAGAACGCTAGGGTTTCAGATATGCAGAACCCAGCCATATATCACCCTCCCCTACTATGTTATAAATGTCAGTGCTATGGGCATGTAAAAGCGACTTGTAAATGGGAAGCAAGATGCTGTAAATGTGAGGGAGAGCATTCCTATGAAAATTGTACAGGAAGGATAGAGTCAAACGTAGTAACTGCGATGGTAATCACAGTTTGGCATATGCAGGGTGTATTGCAACAAGGCAAGCTAAAGAGATCCAAAAGATAAAAACTGTTAATAACAAATCTTATGCAGAAGCTGTTAAGAAACTCTCAAAGCATCAGATGGAGAGGGGAGAGACAATCAGCAGGAAGAGGGGAACTGCAGGCACCGTCTTGTTCTTTAAAGACTATAATAAACATTGCAGAAGGAATAGGTGGTGATAAAGAATGTAATGAAAAAAGAGGCTTATTGCATTTATGATAAGAGTGATAAATAATACATCACAGACGGGAAAAATCAGAAAAAAATGAAAATTATACAAAGGGCAGTGGAAAAATACTTGTGTATTAGCAACTTGTCAATGGACCACCTTCATGCAATTTTGAATGAAGTTAATGGGGAAATCTGACTAGTATGAAGATCTCAGTCTTTTGTTGGAAAACACACAGTCTGATAGCACATAGACAAGAACTAAAAGAAAACATCCTGGAAATGAAAACTAAACCAAATGTCATATGTATCTAGGAAACATGGCTGATGGAAAAGCTTCCTTTTAAAATTCCAGGATATATCACCTTTAGGCAAGACCGAAAATTAGGAAGAGGAGGTGTTTGTACTTCATAAGGGAAAGATTAAATTATGTAGCAGGACAGAAGGAAAAAGTATGCCTAGAATATAATGCTGTTGAGATCCCAGTGCAGAACAGTAATGTTTCTTTAGGGATTTATAATATCTATGACCCATATGGGAAATTAGAAAGTTCTGAGCTACAAGAAATAGTGACAATGCTAACAGACCATCAGTCACATGTGGTGACCTAAGCAGTCGTCATAAACTGTGGGGAAGTAAGACAACCGATAAAAATGCATGCTTAGAAAAGTTCATTGGTGAAAACAAGCTAGTGGTTTTAAAGAAAGGCACCCCGACTAGATTTAATGCAGCACATGGTCATTTTTCCAGGTTAGAGCTAGGAACTATAACCGCAAACTTTGCAAGTAAATACAAATGAGAAATACATAAGGAAAAAGGAATGGGGAATTATCATTTCCCTATCCTATTTTCAAGGGCAAGGTAAGAGTTAAAGTAATGGAAACTTACTCACCTGGAATTTTAAGAAAGCTACTTACGATCTATTTATAAGTAAATGTACTGAATTTGTAAATAATCATTATGTGAGTGATGACAGAGAATTTCAACTATAATGTAATAAAGACATTAATAGCAGCAGCTACTGTAGCCATACCTAGGATATGGAAGTACCGCAAAACTAAAAGTTCACCTCCATGGTGCAATGAAGAGTGCAAAATGGCAGTTAAAAGAGGAACAAAGCCTATAAAAAAGTGACAACACAATGAATAGCGAAGGTGTAATGAAGTATAAAAGAAGTAAGGCAATAGCAAAAAAATTATAAAAAGATCAAAAGAGAGTTGGAGAAATACTGTGAGTGGATAAACAAAAATGCCAAGACATCAGAAATATACAGCAAACTAGAAGAATGAATGGAATTCAGACCACAACCCAGGTCTTATTGGGACTGACAACATAGTTAGACGTTCTGATAACAAGAAAGAAGTTTAGTAGAAATTTTCCAAGGGTGAGTAATGATGAAAACCAAAGTGAACTTTTCCACCTAATTAAAAGACAGTTCGTTGAAGGGACTTAGGATCTATGATGTAGTTGGGGTAAACATGAAGATACTATGCTGAATGAATGGTTTTGGGTGCGAGAACTTGAGAAAGCTGTCATCTGCACCCCCAGTGTAACCCAAAGGGCTAGCTTGCTTTCACTGTATTTGCTGCCTTGCCTTCAGTACATTTAGCTGCTTTCATTATATTCAGCTGTAACGCAAGGAACCTACAGTAACTCGGTGAGACATTAGCTGAAGCATAAGATAGCATTGGTGTAGTTAAGAAGGCCATAACCTTGGCATAGATCAATGGTCTCTTTAGATTTTAGGAGCTAAGGGGGAGTTGCTTGGTGGTAAGAGTTAGAATGTTTTAGTAAGGGTTACTGCGGGAACATGGAAGTAATAACCACAAATCTGCTTATGAGGTGACTGGACTGTAAGACACGAATCCCACATCGCCTTTCAAAAGTGGTATAATATTCTTCAATGTTCCTTGTTTGGAGGGCACACCCTTTCCTATGTGGGTGTTCCTTGGATGGAGGGGGTACCTGGAGCTGTGGGATTTGCCCCTGCCTGTCTGTTATGCTCTGGGCATGCAGTCTTTCCTTCTTGTGTTTGTGGGATTCCTTCTCTTTTAACTCCCTGGCTTGTGGGAGTGCAGCTGCTTCCAGAGCTTTCCAGTGGGCGTCTTCTTGCTGCTGCCTTTCTGCCTCCCTCTGCTTGGCTCTCAAGTCTGCTTCCCACTTCTGGTGTTCACGCCCTTTTTCTGCCTGCTCAGCTACCCATTTCTGGTGGTCGTCTTCCTCTCTTAATTTATCATCCGCTGATCTGGCCAGCTCTAACTTTGTAGTTGCTTTGCTGAGGCTCATGTTCCTGCTTTACTTTTGTTCTATTTCCCTTACCTGAAATAAACAATCGGTTACACTTTTATTATTTTCGTTCTTTTGACTGTTTCCAGCCTCCAACTTGAGGCTTAAAGTTACACCAGTGCTTAAAGTGTAAAGCTCAGTTACAACAGCAAGCTGCGTGTAGACCCTGCTCGCTGCACCACTCCCCTGTTCTTGGCGGGGGCGGCCATTCAGACCAGTAAGAGGCTTATCACCACTTGTAGTGTAATCCTGAGTGCCCCAAAATGCTTCTGCTCCTTGTGCCTGAAACACACACGCAGCCAGCCGCCAGCCTGCTCCCCGTGTTCTGTACAGCTCTGCCTCAACCACTCAGAATCCAGCAGCCCGCCAGCCGCTATGACAGGCACACGCGGGTCTTTGTCAGGCTTGGTTAGTGCTAGCACCAGCAGGTGACCCCAACACACCCCCAGGCCTGAACTTCCCCGTACCTGCGTTCTCTGCAATGTCCAGCCCCCTCCTGCAACGTTCAGAGGAATAATGCAGTCCGTCTGTTCCTTTAAAGCAGTGATACAGAGACCAAAGGACACAGACTCTCCGGGCACTTCCCTATAAGTAAAAAGCTAATAGGGGACTATTTCCCGTAAGGCAGTGATACTTGGGAGCCAAATTAGCAATCAGCATTACCCAAACAAGCCACAGTAGTGCGAATTCATTGCTTCATTTACTACTGTCTATATATTTAGTATTCTCGCAGGAAAATGACAGACCAAGTATTATTTTATCAGATACAATTGGTTAATAACGTAATAAAAGCATCCTGATTGGTTAATAATTAAATCACGCAGTGTTTTAATATCATGGGCAGCAAAGAACCGCAGGAGACACTTTAAAGAGCCACTTGGGGTTTGTCAGGCTCAGTCGGAGTCTCACCACCCACCTGCCTGCCCTACCAACCGGAGACAAAGACGCTTTAGTGATAATTCCAGCCAACTCCCATCACTCTTCATACACCACGCACATACATCATGCAAGAATAGTAATGGTCAGCAAGTCAGTAGTGTCCACATGCCACCTCACCAGGCATATTTTATACAAAGATGTTACAACAGTGTGTGTAGGTTTGAATATAGGGGTGCTTTGGGATACCCCACCAATTTTTGCATTATCCCTAAACTTTATGGGCAATGATTTCTATTTTCTTCCATATCCTTAATAAAAATAGCCAAGACCATTGGACCAAGAACAGATCCCTGCAGTCCCCCACTAGAAATGACAGTTCTTTAGCAACACTTATTTTTGACTGCTGTCAGTTACAGTTTTTATTCCACTGAACATGTCTTATGTTAACTTTTGTCTGCACTGCTCACTCCGGTGCCTGACTATGTCCAAGCATGCCACAAGAGCTGTTATGACTGAACAGGTGGGAAAGTCCTATGAATTTTTGTCCCATTTTTCAGCCTGCTGTGCCGAGCCGTGACAGTGATTGACGATGACTGCACCAAGTCATGGCAATGCCTGCTTTCCAGTCTCTTTGTAGCATCCTCTTGTGTCTGTATTGTTGACGCATTTGTTTCCTATAACAGGGCTGGCCGCCACACGCGCACTCCCTTGTGGCCAGCGTGCCCCTGCTGTGCCCTGCCCCTGTATTCCCTTCTCCAGGGCTCCCTCAAAATCCACCCTTCTTAGGGGCTGGGTTTTTTATTAAATTAACAAAATGCTCAAGCAAACACAAAACGATCTTCCATTCTGGCTTATGCTGGGCCTAGCCCCTTCTCCCTGCGGAACTGTGCCTTCGTTGGGAACCACAGCTGAAGACCCTCTGTCCCTACAGGAGCTCCACCCCTGAAGCTTCCTGCTGTGATCACCCCAACCCAGGTCTGGCTCGGCCTGTAATCAGGGCTGACTTTGCCTCAGGTTCTCCAGCCCATGGGCAAGCCACCCTGTTTCATTTCCCTTCAGTCAGTTTTCAGCTTTCCAGATTGTGTATGGTTTTCAAGCTTCAAGCTGTGCTTTACAAATGAGTGACTGTGCCTCACCATGGCCCTGTGTGGTGCATTAGTCAGTGCTTATTATTTACACCCATTTTATGGAGGGGGAAACTGAGGCACAGAAAAGTTAGGTGACTTGCAACCAAGGTCACCCACAGAGCCTCTGACAGCAGGAAGTAGTGAACCCAGGCATCCTGGATCTCAATCCTTTTCTAGCCAGTGATGCTCCGGGCTCAGTTTTGCCATCCAGAGCCAGGCCACCCATCTCCAGTTTCATGGAGAAATTCAGAGAGAGGGTTCTAGACCTAAGCCTTTTGACAATATGGATGTAATTCCTCAGGGCTGCAGAAGGAGGCAGGTATCACCCACCCTGCAAGAAAGGAAAGGGTGGACCATTCGGGACAGGATGCAAGTGTCCCACCTGGAGGCAGGGCCCAGGGAAATGCTTCAATCCTTCCTCAAGGGCTGCACCCAGAGGATGGTGGGGGGTGGCTGTTCCTGTGCCCCCAGTGCCCTCTTCTGTGTAGCCCCACAGGGCTCTGCCCTCTCCCTGGGGCTGTTTAAAAATCACATGTAGCCACTGGGAGAATTGGTGACCCCCAAGGGCTCTAACAGCAGCAACATGCCGATGGGGCCTGGCCCTGGCCTTTATCCACACCCTGCCCAGCAACACCATTGGCCAGATTCTCGGGGGCGGTGTATTGCTGGAGCACCTGCTCATTGATGGCGGCGAGGATCCGTCCCCAGGTATCCTGTGCCTGTGAGGCACTATGTGCTGTCATTAGAGCTGCCACTAGAGGGCACCCAAAGCACTGTGTGTAAATGCTAGGGCAGGAGAGCGTGCCGCGCTGCTTTGCCACCAGCGCAAACGCCAGCAGGCCTGAGAGCATCACAGAGGGCAGGTTTTAAAGCAATCGGGGGGCAGCAAGGCTGGGCAGAGCTGTCTGTGCTTTGTAGCGTGTCAGAGCCCTCATCCGGACCGGGGCACAGAACCCAAATGTCCAGCTGGGTGCTGTGAGGTCACTGATACGTTGGCTTCACTTTCAATGGGTCCCGTCGCTCAGAAATACCAGCAAACACACGCACCAGATCCCACCTCGTCAGCAGGCCTGGAGGCCATCACAGCAGCAATGACTGTGTGTGTGTGTGTGTCGTGGGGGGGGTGCACTCCTACATGCATGCATGTGTGCATAGAGGGGTCTGTGTGTCTGTGCGTTGCTCTGGCAGACCAGGTGCCAGCTCACACCAATGTCCCCATGTCTCAACTGAACCCTGATAAATGCACGGCTGGAACCAGTTTGCGGTTTGTGCCCTGATTCTTAATGGCTTGCCCCAAGCTTGGTACGCTCACACCTGAGCCACTGCAGCGCAGCTTGCCACTGGAAATCATTGGGGTCTCCCACACTGGTTTGCATCCTGCCGAGACTACAGCAGTGTCTGGTGATTTACACAGTCACAGAGAGTCACAACACAACTGCTCAAACGCTGCCTCACAATATGGGATACCAGATGTTACAAGGGAGAGGAAGACATGCAGCGATTCACAAGCATTCAATAAAGTCTAACACAGTCTTAGCCTTCTAACACCTCTTGTAACAATCTTAACCCCCAGGTGAGCCCGACAGATTCCAGGGAGGTATTTGCCAGTGGTCAGCTGAGATCTGGTGACTTGGCATGCACCAGCAGCTGGTCTGCCAGCATCACTGCGTGTACAGCATGTGTGTGTCTGTGTGTGTATGTCTAGAACATCAAAGCAGGTTGTGCTTCAGCTGGGTCGAAGCCCACCTGCCTCCTTACCCAGGTACCATTTCCTTCCTCCGCTGGCAACTGCAGATGCATTGGCCAATGAGAACAAGGGCCTTGGAATAACAGACAGGAAATTCACACACATTTCTCCAGACCGCTTCTGGATGGCCATTCCTCCTGCCTGGCCCAGAATAGACCTGTTGGGCTGCAGGCTTGATACAATTGGCTGAGTCTTTGAACTGCTTAGTCAGCTGAGTTCCCGTTAACTTCTGTTCCATGACCTCGTTAGTGCGAGGGATAAATGGGCCAGTTGTTTCCCCTGTGCCTTGAATGAAGGGGCATTTTGTTTATTAGAAAGTCATGCTGGTAAAAGGCTCTTCCGCTAGCCAAAAATAACCCAAGCTGTTATTGTTGCCTTTCTTCTCCCTTATCTGCACCAGAGGAGTCACAAGTGAAGCTGTGACCGTGACCAGACGCCGCTCCGTGCTGCAAATATGCCTTGGAGCAACAGGCTGTGAAAACTGGAGCTGAGGCAGTCAGAGCGGGACGGTTCTTGGCAAAGCCCACAGCCTGCATTCGGAACAGCAGCCCGGCTCTGGGCAGTTCTGCCAGCCTCCCTGCAGCCCACCCCACAGAGGGCTGTTCAGGTGGCAGCGTGGGGGGGCAGAGCTTATTTCAGTTCAGCACCTATGATGTGGACACAAGAACTGATGGATATAACTGGCCATGAAGAAGTTTAGACTTGAAATTAGGTTTCTAACCACCAGGGAATTGAAGTTCTGGAATAACCTTCGGAGCGGAGCAGTGGGGGCAAGAAACCTGACTGGCTTCAAGACTGAGCTGGATAAATTTATGGAGGGGATGGTCTGATGGGACAGGCTGGTTTGGCAATTAACCGATCTTTGAGCTACTGGTGGTAGATATGCCCAGTGCCTGTGATGGGATGTTAGATGGGCGGGCTCTGAGTTACTACAGAGAATTCTTTCCGGGAATTTGGCTGGCGAGTCTTGCCCACATGCTCAGGGTTTAGCTGATGGCCATATTTGGGGTTGGGAAGGACTTTTCCCCCAGGGCAGATTGGCAAAGGCCCTGGGGGTTTTTCGCCTTCCTCTATAGCATGGGGCATGGCTCATTTGCTGATGAATTCTCCGTACCTTGAAGTCTTTAAACCATGATTTGAAGACTTCAGTAACTCAGCCATTGACTGCGGCTCGCTTACAGGCGTGAGTGGGCGAGATTCTGTGGACTGCGTTGTTCAAGAGGTCAGAGTAGATCATAGTGGTCCCTACTGACCTTAAAGTCTATGAGCTAAAGCAGGACATGCCCCCTCCTCTCCATGGTTTTGGGAAACATGGCAAATCACATGAGTTTGCAAGGAGAGGCCATTGTGGGTTTGGTTGCATAGGCAGAGGGGGTCACGGGCTGGAGCACAGATGATCCCTCTTTGCCATGACTCTGGTAAAAGCACACCTGGAGTATCGTCTGTCGGAATCTCCCTTGGAAGTAGATTTCAGGTAGCAGAGGGCTAGTTAGTCGAGTTGATAGAGGCAGAAGAAGAGCCAGTGGCTGGAAGTTGAAGCGAGACAAATTCAAACTGGAAATAAGGCACAGCTTTCTCAGTGAGGGACGTCAGTCACTGGAACAACCTACCCCGGGCTGTGGTGGATTCTTCCTCCACTGAAATCTTTCAATCAAGACTGGGTGTCATTTCTAAAAACTAGGTTCTAGTTCAGTGCCAAAGTGCCAGAGCCCATCGAGTATCACAGGGAGAGGTTCGATGATCACAGCCATCCCCTCTGGCCGTCAAACTCTCTGATGTACACTGAGCTCTGGGCACCCACATATGAGAATGAGGCAGACAGACCGAGTGTCGTTCAGAGACAAGTTCCAGTGCAGGGCAGAGGGCTGGAGGGATTCACATTTAGGGAGCCGAGTGCAATATGTTGACGGTGTCAATAAGGGATGTGGGGGGCTGGGAGCGTGATAGGTGATGTCGCGTATCTGAAGGACGTGAATCCCCAGAATGGAGAGAAGCCATTAATTTAGCCTGATCCAAGGGGTAAAGTAGGAGCAAGGGGAAGACATTTAAAAGGCAAAGCCCGCGTGGGCTGGCCATAGCACATGTGCTGTAAGGGGCTCTCTGGCCTGGGCAAGGGCATGTATAGGACTAGCTGATCCAACAGATCTTTTCTCTGGCTAATGTCACTGATTACATGGGCCCCCTGCCCGATTTCTGCTAGTATCCATGTCCCGCCCCCCTCAGGCATCCCACAGCCTAGAACATGCCCCATGCCCCTGTTGCACCAGAGCTGGTATGTTGCCTGGCTGGGCCCTTCAGCCACGCAGCAATGTTTGGCATTGAAAGGCTACCCAAAGCAGCTGCTGCCACACCCCCAGTGCCCTCGCCCATCTGTATCACACAGGGCCAGGGCCAGTATCAATGGGGTGTGTTTGGGGTGTGCCAGCACCACAGACATGGCTGCTCTCCAGCTCTCAGACAGCAGCTGCCGTGAGCCAGCCTTGTCCCTCTCTGTCGAGGGAAGGGGGGGGCTCCGGCCGTTCCTGCTGAGACCATCAAACCTGGCAGGAGATCAAGCTTCTTCAGAAGCCCCCGACTGCTCTCCCTTCCATGGCTGTGACCCGCTCCACAGAGTCCTTCCCTCTCCCTGGGAAGCCCGGGCAGGACACTGCTGGCCCAGGACCATTCGCCATACACTGTAAGGGCCAGCTGCACGCCAGGATCACAGAGCCTGGCTCCATCAGGGCCCCACATGCCTGGCAGCGGGAACACTAATAAACAGTGAATCTCAGCGAGCCCCGGGGTCTTTGTTACCGTGGCGAGGGGGCAATTCTGCTCTGCTGTTCGCCCAGCTGGGGCAGAGGGGCACGAGGGCTCCGGGGCGCGGGGGCTCCGCAGCGAATGCGCTTGTGCTTGTGTAGTGCCAATTAGTACTACAATCTGAGCAACCTCCCCTGCAAGCCGTGCTGAGCCCTGGGCTCTCCTTGGAATCCACCATCCTCCGAGGGGCTCACAGAAACGGTGCAGATAATCACAGAAAGCTTGGCCTGACCAGCGAAGCGCAGTGACTGCAAAGCCCTTGCAGCGCAGACACCTGCAGCCTCCCAGCCCCACAGCAGCACTGTCTCCTCCAACACTGGCACAAGTAGGAAATACAAAACCAGCTTCCCTTCACCCACTTCATGGCTGGGCACGTGGGACGCTCAGGCCCTAGGCCTGATGTGTTGCTGCGGCTGGAATTCATCTTCACAGACAAGGTCAGCTCCCAGACGACTGCACTGGGCGGCACAGAATGGGGAGGAGGTGAACATCCCGCAGTGCTGAAGGAACAGGTCCAGGACTATTTAGAAAGATTGGACATACACAAGTCCATGGGGCCAGATACAATGCACCCGAGGGTGCTGAGGGAGTTAGCTGATGTGATTTCAGAGCCATTGGCTATTATCTTTGAACGCTTGTGGCAACTGGGGGAGGTCCCTGATGACTGGTAAAAAGCAAATATAGTGCCCATCTTCAAGAAAGGGAAGAAAGAGGATCCAGAGAACTACAGCCTCACCTCAATCCCTCAAAAAATCATGGAGCAGATCCTCAAGGAATCCATTTTCAGGCACTTAAAAGAGAGGAAGGTGATCAGGAGCAGTCAGCATGGATTCACCAAGGGCAAGTCATGCCTGACCAACCTGATTACTTTCTATGAAGAGATGACTAGCTCTGTGGATGTGGGGAAAGCAGTGGGTGTGATATACCTTGACTTTAGCAAAGCTTTTGATACAGTGTCCCACAATATACTTATCAGCAAGTTAAAGAAGTATGGTTGGATGAATGGACTATAAAATGGATAGAGAACTGGCTAGAGCAAAGGGCTCAACGAGTAGTGATCAATGGCTCCATGATTAGCTGGCAACCGGTCACAAGCGGAGTGCCCCAGGGGTCGGTCATGGGGCCGGTTTTGTTCAACATCTTCATTAATGATCTGGAGGATGGGATAGATTGCACCCTCAGCAAGTTTGCAGATGACACTAAGCTAGGGGGAGTGGTAGATACCCTGAAAGGGAGAGATAGGATACAGAAGGACCTAAACAAATTGGAGGATTGGGCCAAAAGAAATCTGATGAGGTTCAACAAGGATAAGTGCAGAGTCCTGCACTTAGGATGGAAGAATCCCATGCACAGCTACAGACTGGGGACCGACGAGCTAGGCAGTAGTTCTGAAGAAAAGGATCTGGGAATTACAGTGGACAAGAAGCTGGATATGAGTCAGCAGTGTGCTCTGGTTGCCAAGAAGGCTAATGGCATATTGGGCTGCATTAGTAAGAGCATTGCCAGAAGATCATGGGAAGTGATTATTCCCCTCTATTCAGCATTGGTGAGGCCGCATTTGGAGTATTGGGTCCAGTTTTGGGCCCCCCACTACAAAAAGGATGTGGACAAGTTAGAGAGAGTCCAGCGGAGGGCAACAAAAGTGATTAGGGGGCTGGAGCACAAGACTTATGAGGAAAGGCTGAAAGAACTAGGCCTGTTTAGTCTGCAGAAGAGATGAGGGGGGATTTGATAGCAGCCTTTAATTACCTGAAAGGGAGTTCCAAGGAGGATGGAGCTAGGCTGTTCTCAGTGGTGGCAGATGACAGAACAAGGAGCTATGGTCTCAAGTTGCAGTGGGGGAGGTCTAGGTTGGACATTAGGAAAAAGGTTTCACTAGGAGGCTGGTGAAGCACTGGAATGGGTTACCTAGGGAGATCGTGGAATCTCCATCTTTAGAGGTTTTTAAGCTGCGACTTGACAAAACCCTCGCTGGGATTATTTATCTGAGGATAGTTCTGCTTCGAGAAGGGGGTTGGACTAGATACCTCCTGAGGTCCCTTCCAACTCTAATATTCTATGATTCTATGATCTTCTAACTGGTGAGCGCATCCCGAGCAAACATTCCCTCTGTGGTTTGTCAGGGTTACCTCGGTGCCAGGGTGCTGGGTGTATCTGATCACAGGAGCAGCATCCACAAAGCCACTAATGGAAACAAAATTCTAAACTCAAGGCTCCACAATGGCCTCAGTCTACCCCTGGACCAGGAGACTGATGCAGAAGGATCATAGAATCATAGAAGATTAGAGTTGGAAGGGACCTCAGGAGGTATCTAGTCCAACCCCCTGCTCAAAGCAGGACTAACCTCAGCTAAATCATCCCAGCCAGGGTTTTGTCACGCTGCAGCTTAAAAACCTCTAACGACAGAGATTCCACCACCTCCCTAAGTTGGGAGAGCAGATCAGCCTCCCAGCAATTTATTGCTATGACGCAGCCACACTGCACTGCCTGTCTCTGCCTCTCTCTGGACCTCTTGCACTTCCCATTTTACCAAGAGTGGTGCATGCTGGTGCCAATACATCAGGTTAAATAGTGGCCCGTCTTTGCTGAAGTTGCCTGCTCCCTTTGGTTGTCTCTTTTTTTTTTGGCCAGTCTCTCTTTCAAAATGAACTGCATGTACTTACGTAAGGCCTCTGTTTATTGTGACAAAGGGTTGTTAACTCTGATCTCATGATTGGCCATCTAGTTATGGCTCAGAGTACAGCTACTGTGCAAGAAACCCCGCTGCAGCGTATCTCAGAGCCCAGATCCGTTGACTTGGGCTTGTGGTGCTTTCGCTGCAGGACTAAAAATAGCAGCGGAGACATTTCTGCTCGGCCTGGAGCCCAGGTCTGAACCCCAGTAAGCCAGCTCAACTGCGCTCTGAGACTTGCTGCCACAGCGGTTTATTTGCAGTGGAGGCGTACCCAAAGCGGAAAGGTTCTCTGTGAATAGGCGTTTGAAAGCACGTGCCAGTAGGGGCACTGTGTCTGATTGCTGTGCTGCGTCTGCGGACAATTCCGTTTTTCAGGAAGGAGAAGGCTGCAATCTCTGCTGCTCCAAATCTGGTTAGTATTAGAGTATCTTCCGTTCCTCCACGCCAGACAGGATCCTCCTCTATTTCTGAAGCTCTCTCTTCTGCAGTAACAGGAAGATCTTCAGAGAAAGAGCATCTAGACCTTGATTCCACTTCTGCTGGCGGCGCTAACATCAGAGGCGCTGGGGTTAGCACAGCAGGGGTAGCAGGCTGCTCTTGGGCTTTCCCTGACTATCACACTAACATTCAGCTGAGACTAAAGCCCACTCTACACACCGGAGGGGCAACACCCCCCTTCGGACACACTATCTTTAGGAAGAAGTGTGCCCTAGAGGCTGGACCTTTGCCTTGTGGCTTGGGGCCCTGTGGTTCTGGTCCCAGCTTCTCTGGGCAACATGGGGCAAGTCTGTGTGTCTCAGTTGCCCTATTGTAGCTAGGATGGATAATAATTCTGCCTTCTTTTATACAGCTCTTTGAGACCTACTGATGGAAAGAAAGCTTGATTTCATTATTAACTGAGGCTTAGGATCAGTGACCAAGGTACATTTCTTTGCAAATCATTATTACTGAAATGCAGTGACTCTAGAAACAATCCCCAGTTCCTGATAATATTTTGGAAACAAATGCTATGGCTGTTTCCTACCCATCTGTGCATAGATGCAAAATTTCAGCTCCAGACCTGGCTGCAGAAGCATCGCGTAACCATAGTAAAGGAAAAAGTGGATTAAAATGGGTCGAAATATTGGAATGGCTCCATTTTGCTTCTTCAAAAGGCTGATTTTTGCCTCTGGCCCAAACCCACGGGACCTTTTTCTGCAGCAATGAAGATCCTGAGTATAAACAAATTTAAGATGAATCTTCCACAGCAGTGTAAGATAGCCAGCAATGAGCTCAACTCTCAAGCATTTCTTGTTCCCTCTGCCTCTCTTGTGTGTCCAAAGGTCCCGATCCAGCAAAGCACTTAAACACGTTTGTAACCTTAAACATATGAGTATGCTCTTTGACTGTACACATGCTTAATGTGACATGTGTGAGTAAGTGCCTTGCTGGATCACACCCTAAACAAGCACCTTATGGCCAGGAGAAAGCACACTTTTCTCTCTCAACTCCAAATCCTTGTTTTTGCAACCTTTTCAGAACCACTTCTGGGGATCCCAAGTCCTGCGCCATGCTTCCACATGTTAGTAATAGCTTTTCTAAAGAGCAGACAACTGCATTGCAACGTGCTTCTTTATTCATCAGAATATGGCACGGGCACTGGGGCCACCAGAACCTTTCAGACCTGACCCATCAGTTCCGTGTGATCGTTTTGTGCAATTTCTTACAGTCTGGCTTGGTTGCTGCCTCTGAATCTGCTGAGTGGGGGCGGGTTGAATTTTGTGATTTTCCCTCTCCTACCAGTTTAACAAATACACCTTGTTTTGAAAACAGCCCCTCCTATTCTGATCTAAGCTGGAGTGTGTTGTTACACAGCTAAGATGAGATTCATACGGGGACTTAGGCAGAGAATTGCCTTGTTAGGCACCTAACATAACATTTAGGTTCTGCTGACATTCACCAAACCACAACACCTAACATCCCCACGGCGCCTCGGTTTCCTTCTGAGCAATAACACCTAAGTACTGATTCCACCTCACAGCTAATTCTCAAGTGGAATTCTCAAGCTAGACATCCACCGCATATCTGTGCAGTGAAACCCACCTCGCAGGCAAACTCAGTGCAGATCAGGAATGTGGGTGGAGGCAGTTGCATCCGATAGGTAGGTTGCACAGCTGGGACATCAGAGATCACCTGCTCAGTCTGATTGGGAACAAGGGAATAAGACAGAAAATATCCTATTGCCTCAATATAAATCCATGGTACGTCCACATCTTGAATACTGCGTGCAGATCTGGTTGCCCCATCTCAAAAAAGATATATCAGAATTGGGAAAGATACAGAAAAGGGCAATTAAAATGATCTGGGGTATGGAAAAGCTTCCATATGAGGAGAGAGTAATAAGACTGGGTCTTTTCAACTTGGAAAAGAGATGACTAAGGGTGGATGTGCTAGAAGTCTATAAAATCATGACTGGCGTGGAGAAAGTAAATAAGGACATGTTATTTACTCCATCTCATAGCACAAGAACTAGGGGTCACCAAATGAAATTAATAGGTAGCAGGTTTACATGAACAAAAGGAAACATTTCTTCACACAATGCACAGTCAACCTGTGGAACTCCTTGCCAGAGGATATTGTGAAGGTCAAAACTGTAACAAAAATACTAGATAAATTCATGAAGGATAGGCCCATCAATGGCTATTAGCTAGATGGGCAGGGATTGCTCTTTGCCAAAAGCTGGGAATGAGCGATGGGATGGATTACCTGTTCTGTTCATTCCCTCTGAGGCACCTGGAATTCGCCACTGTTGAAAGACAGGATGCTGGGCTAGGTAGACTATTGGTCTGACCCAGTGTGATGTTCCCCTGTACAACCGGAACTGACGTATAGCTGTGTCACCCCAATCCCTCACTCCTGGAGCCTGTCTTGCACTTGCCCTGCGGGGTGAACCACCCACTCCTCGGTCAGCCCACGCACAGCCTCCTGCAAGCATGGGGCCCTTAATTTAGTGAGTGAGTGCTTTTGGCCAGCCACTCATGGGACTGTGCAATAAAATGACCTCCAGCAAACACCCCCAGTCCCAGATGCAACTCTAGAAATGTCTGTTTTACAGAGTTCAGTGCTGCCCACTGGACTCTGCAAGCTCATTGGTTAGTCCATCAATTTATCAAAGAAATTAATATGCACCAGCTCTGTCACTCTAAATGAAGTCTCTACACACACTCAAACCACGTGTGCTGCTTTAGATAAAACAAACTAATAAGTTTACTAAATTCAGAAAGATTCTAAGCGATTATAATCCAGAGAAAGACAGGTCAGATTTAATCAAAAATAAACAAAAGGCAGATTGCATTCTAAACTAAATTTAACACTTTGAATAGCCTTACAGTCTTAGATGGTTCTCATCGCGGGCTGGTTGGTTGGCCTCCAACCAGCTCTCCCCTGTGGTCCGTGCTTCAGTTCCTTGCTGTTATTTGTAGCTGGGTTGCAAGACAGAGAGACCAAAATGTTCCCTCTTATCAACATTCACCACCCTCGAAGTCTCCCTCCCCCTTTCAGAGTCAGGTGACCAACGGTATTCCTGTATGGTCTTCTCCAGGTCCTGTCAGTGAGCTTCACCTTACGAGATGCTTAGGCTAGCCTACTGTTTCTGGAAGAGCGGGGTTGTTTATGCACGCCTTTGTGGGGCGTGAGCCACCTCTCTGCTTTTAGTGTTTGCCTGGATCCTCCTCAAAACACGGAAGATGCATCTTTGGGAATATAATTTAGCAGAGCTTCATAACCCTACACATGACATTGCAAGAAACGTACCACTATAACTATAATGTTCAGTATGTCGTGAGCACTCCAAACACACTTTACATGGCATACTTTGCATTAAACACTACACAGTTACACTATAAGAGTGAACATGAATGATACACGACCACACCATAAGGGTGTACATGGGGCACAGTGTGTCACACCCAGTGTGGCCATTCTTATGTCCTTAAGGACTTGAATCCAGGTCTGCTCCATCCTGTATAAGGGTCCTAACCTCTGGGCTGCCAAGTCCATCACCTTGCTGTGCCAGAGGTACCCATTAGGACATGAGGCCATGGCCTGGCATTCATCTCACAAAGGCCTTCAGACTGGAGCACAGACAGAGGTTGCTAAAGGGAATCAACGTGGAGGAGCTGCATCCTGCCCACACATAAGCCTCATGGGTCCTACCCTGCCTGCCGCTGTCGCCCCCTCCCCCCATGGAGTCTGCGAGAGGGTCTGAACTTGGGGCTTCTGGGCCTAAAGACACCAACCTCTCCTGAGTGACCTAAAGGACGTAACATCAGCATAGGATAAGATTGCACACAACAGCAAATTATCTTAAAACACTAATTGATTAAAAGAAACGTGTCTCTCTTGTACTGAGAAAGGAAAAAAGCTTCTGGAAGATAAAAGGTTGAAAGGCAGAAACTTTCCAGTATTTTCAGTCTTAAAATAGAATACTGTCCCTGTTCAGATGAAAAATATGGAATATGTGACTAAATCTCCCCTCTGAAGTTTGAAGGACTTTCGAGATAGAGTTTCCAAGGTCTTACATAAGATGTTTTCTCTGAAAAATAAAATCCACAAGAAGCAGATGAACAACGACATGTCCTGGCCAGATGTTATCAGTAGGAACAATGACTCTTTCTTGGTTCTGATGTTGGCCAATCTGAGGAGAACTCTTCAGATGCTCCGACTAGGACAGATTTATGAAATAATCTGTTCCGCAGTCACTTGGCATGTTGCAGGCTTTTATCATTTGGGGCAGAAATTAATATTTTTCTTATTCATTATCTAGTTGGGCAAAGATGGTCTTGCTTTGAGACGCCTTCGCAGTGCGTTCTGACAGCTCTCCAAAGCTTAGTCAGATGGGGTTGATGGCTGCATATTTGGGTGACACAGGTGGTCCTGCAATGGAATTTGGTGACTAATCCTGTTGATGATGCACTGGATAGGAAGCCAGTTTCACAGAATCTCTTTGCACAGAATGGGCCGAGGATTCCTCCTGCAGAACGGCCCTTCCCTGGGCTGCTGTGACCCAGGGAGAGGACAGCTATGCAGCAGTGTGAGAGGAAGATTACCCACACTGCCAGACTCTTCTGAGTCACGCACCAGTGTCTGCTTTTCTGTCCTGCACTGGACTTTCTGCAACAAGGGCACCTCGGCCACCTCCCTCAGCCACCCACCTCCCTGCGCCGTGGGCGCGAGCGATATAGATTTTTCCTGACGTCCAAACTGAGCATCTCACTCCCCCGTCCAGAGCATGTCACATGCATTGGGGTGTGTGACCTCTCCTAGTGCAGGGAGTGGGGCTCACAGCCCAGCACAGAGCTGCAGTATGTGAACTGGCTGCCAAGTGATCTGCAAGGGACAGAAATGCAAACAATGGACCTAACCACAGCCCTTTGTAAAGCAAGGCTGAGTGCAGCAGGGAGGGCTTAGGAGCCGGCATATCCCCAGGACTGACTGGCCCTTCACGGGCTCTTTGTGGAGCACGTGCTGCATCTGAGCGGTATTGTTTGGTCATTGACAGATGGCTGGATTTAGATGATGGGTCCCTGACCCAGAGCAGGGTGAGAAGAGCAAGCCCAGCCCCCACGAGCTGACCCATGCTGTCTGTTCGTCCGAGGAGATTCTCCTTCACTCTTTCAGTCATTGTGTCCATGACCATAGTGCTGATGACAGAGGGCAGATTGTCAGCCTGGTGGCTTGACAGCCCATCCTGACCCCACAGCAGGGAGAATGGAAATACAGGTGTCATCCCCAAACCCACCATCCCCTGGACAGAGCCCACTGAGTCCTTGACAAGCGCCATTACCAAACAGGACCAACACAACTCATTGCATATAGGCCACCAAATAATACAGATTTTTGGTCACTCCATTCTGACCCTACCTATCTCTGAGCCAGCCAGCTCTGATTTATGGCCCGCACAGACAGGCGAACACAGCAGAAATACTCATTCCAGTTGTTAATCGCATCCATTTGGGACATGTTCGTGGCCTGTTCCTGGAAAGACGATGGATGAAATCCATTGCTGTGCAGCCTCATCACTGAGCACAAATGGGATGTTCGCATGACATGGGCTTTGTGCTGCACAGTGGCCATTGTGCAAAGGAGTTTCACGAGCAGTTGCTGACTCACAGGGAGAGAATTTCAAGTATGTGAGCTTGGATTTTACATTTTGATTCATATCAGATCATGTGGGTGTCAGTCATTCAATTAGGAAACCGAAACAATCCCATGCCACTTATGTGACCAATCACATCACAGTCTGAATTTCAGATTTTGAATCCCAAACTTTAGCTGAGAGTAAACAACTAGCATGGGCGATGCCATTGAAAAATTTCCAGATAAATGAGGAACCCATTAAAGGAAATGTTGACCTGCTGGGGGAGAGCCACAAAGGGGAAACAAAAGGAAATGTCCTGGCTTGTTATTAGGGCTGGTCAAATGTTTACAAATTTGGACAAAATCTGGAAGCAAAATGAGAAAAATTTTAATTCAATTTTTGCAATCCCTGAGCCCGGACTTTTCAGCCATATAAAGAGCTGGTCAAAAACGTCCAAATGTTGGAATTCCATCAACATTTTAAAATTGGGAGGAGGACTTGGGGGGGGGAACTTCCCACCTTTATTACAAATTTTGCCCTTTTATTGTGACGATTTGGCCCCTCCAGGTGTCTCTTGGCCTGCTAAGCACCCTTAGCTTCAGTCAGCTATCGTGTCAGTTTGACTATACTTTTCTTACTTAGCCAGCAAAGCTGTTCTACCTGCACTTTCTATGTACTCCCAGCTTCCTAACGAAGGGGTGAAACTCCCCTGGGAAAAGAACCTGTCATGGGCATTGCCAATGTCCCACTTCAGCCATAAGTGTGGCACTCCGCCCAGGGGTGACTGTACCTCTTACGATAGGGTGGCCTTGGTTTTAAATGCTTTGCCAGTGACATCCCTCTATGGGCTATCAGTCCTTCTCCTCAGTTTAAATCCAACTGGGAGCTGGTATTTCCCAGTGACAAAGCCCCGTTACCACTAGCAGATCCTCTGTAATTTGTTCAACAGACCTCTTGGGTTCCTCCAGCTAGCTGTGCCATCCCATAGCACACTGATGCCCTGCCATTGGCATTGGCAAAATGAGGTGGCTCTAAGAGGGAGGCCTTTACCTGATGGCCATGAAAGGTGATCATTTCAGAGCATCTCGCCGCCCTTGCATTGCCAAAGCCATTAGCAGAGAAATGGAGACTTGGGAAACTTCGCTCCTTTGCTCCATTGAATCTCGTGCCAGGTCACAGTTCCTGTTATCTTCTGTGGTATCTGTATGGAATGAAGGAACTTGCACAGTATGTTCAGAACATGCAGCATTAATTGTTATGGTTAATCTCATTCCCAGAGTTTGGGATGAAGCCCAATGAAATTGAGGGCAATTTCTTTTTTACAGCCCTAGTGTTTCTGGTGCTAAATATTTGTAACTGCTCCCCCTCTAGTACGTCTCTTGTTCCCATTTAAACACGAGCCCACTGCAGTTACAAGCTTCTCTTTGCAACATAGCTGTGAGAAGATTTCAGCCCTTGCAAAGCGTCTGAAGAAGCCTGCTTTGAAAGTGACTTGAAGAATATAGTTAGATACAGACCTGGTTTCCCTATAGCAGCTGTCATTAAAAATTGTTTCCTCCAGCACATCCCATCTGCAGGAGCAAATTCAATGAACAGGTCAGAATGGGTTGACAAAGGTGACAAGATTCTTTTCCACAAACAGTTTTGCTCTTTGGCTGTTTAAAAGCAGATTTCAAGGGACACAACGTAAGTGGGAATTGATGGAGAAACAAGCTGTGGTTTCTGGGCAGCATGTGATCTCCAAAGGAAATTCCACCATGTTCCCAGAGTCTGGGCATTTCTCAGGCAGGAGGCATGGGGAATACAGAACAGGATGTGCAGCTGCCACAGCAGGTGGGACGTGGAAACCATCTTCTCCTTAGGCTTGGTCTGCAGTTAGATATTTGCAGGTTTCTGTAGAATGGAGAGGATCGGATGGGAGCGTTCTTTCTTCGCCCTGCCGATGTTACTCCCAGCTGCTGCAGCACGTCAAACTGTGACTGACACAATGGGACGGATTCCAATTCCTTTATCCTGGTGTAAATCCAAAGTAACTCTGCTGACTTTCATGCAATTATGCTGGATTTACACTAGTGGAACTGAGAGCAAACTTTGGCCCAGTAACTTCTAATGATACAGATGCTATCAACCGGACGTCTGTTCAGCTGCACCTTGTGGGGGCAGAATGGCACAAGTGAGCAAACAGAAAACTCTTCAGTGTACTGCATGAAGATGCAACAAGGCTGTAAAAAGAAGGGCACGTTCCTGCTTCCAACAAAGATCAAATCAGGCTGGCATTGAGACTAACCTGGGTGGGTCTGAAAGCCCAGATGCTCTCCTAGACCCAGGTCACCGAGCCTGAGCCAGTCCCGGCGCAGAACATCATTCGCTGATGTGAATTCACTGCCCCAGCGCATGGGTAGAGACCTCAGTAAGAATCTCAGCCTAGCGCCCTCCTTCCATGGCTCCCATCCCCTCAGTGTCCAGGTGTCTAACCCATCAGTCAGCAACTTAGCCTCCCAACGCCCCTGGGAAGCAGGAAGGGTTATTAGCCACGCTTACGGATGGGAAGAGGAGGCACAGAGCCACGAAGGGATGTCTGCACTTCGAGCAGAGGAGTAATTCCAGGTCGAGGAGATGTAGCCGTGCTAGCACCGAGTGAGCCAGAGTGCCAAAAATAAGAGTGTAGCTGTGAGGAGTGACGTGCTCGCTGCCCTGACTGCCTCCCTCGGCCAGGCATCTACTTGGGTGGCTGGCTCCTGCTAGTTCAAACAGGGCGAGTGCAGCCGTGGCTCCGAGACCTGGAAATTGCCCCTCCAGCTTGAAGGGCAGACGGCACCAAAGGGACAGGCCCAAGGTGTGCGGCAGAGCGAGGAAATGAGCTCAGAGCAGGGCCTGAGCCCATGCGTCTCAAATGAGGCAGACGCTTCTGGGCCTCGGAATAACATCTGCACTTACACCTGCCAGCCAGACACCCACCTAGTGCAGGGACGCGAATATTAGGGTGCGGTGTCTCAGATTTCTGAGAGCCGTGCCCCTCTCCAGGGAAAGGAAACCACCTCCAGCCCCATCAGAGCTGCCAGGGGTTGCTAATGACTGTCGCTCAGAGCAGACCAAGGGATTCTCTGGGACTACGACTTAACCCACGACCTTCTCTAAGCGACGCTGGCTGGGACGATCCCTTTCTGCCAGCCCAGCATCACCGGAGCACAGCACATTGCAGCTATGCCCCAGCCTGCCCCCTCTGCGGAGAAGGGGGCAGCACGTAGCTCTGCAGGCTTCAAACCCCTACTCGGAACCAGCCTCCACTCACTGCCCTTGCCGATCAGTTGTTTTGTTGGAGCGGGTAACGCTGAGCGTGGGGTCTGCTCCTCCTCCCTTCCTCTCTCTGTGCAAAGCTGAGAGCAGGTTTCCCTCCCCAGCTGCTTCTGCCCACAGACTCCCTATAGAAACGGACCAAGGCCAGGTCCACCCCTTTGTCGGGAGCAGAGCAGTGACCTCAGGGCCTAACGCAGGGCCTCAGCCTTGTAGCGCCAGCAGCCCACGATCGAGGCTTCGAGTCGCTTCAGCGTGATTGGGAAGTGAAACCACAAGTGGAACGGGGCCGTTTCCACATGGCAGGGAAACGTGTGGCAGCGAGTTGTCTGCAGTCTGGGGCTCAGGCTTTATTTCATTACTGGGGCTGTGCAGCAAACCATGGGGCTCGTGAGCTTGTGTGGAGCTGATATGAAAGGTCCTCGTGAGACTGGCCCAAGGCGGACGCGGCTTACACGCAGGCCTTGCGCACAGGGGGAGAGTCACCCATTGTGAATAGATCCAGTACAGCGAAGATGGGGACAGACAGACAGACGAGGGATGTAAGCTGCTAAACATTTAAATGGTGAGCAGCAGTCTCTCCATTTAATGATTTCTTTAAAAACTGAATTAAACCCCTGTCGGCTGCCCCCCAGGTCCCAGCCGGGAACAGCTGCAGGGCTTCTCCACTCTCAGGTCCCAGTGGGGAGCCTGGGGCAGCTGCATGGGGATGTCTTCTTTCCCCTCCTGGGTCCCAGGCCCCAGGCGCAGCAGCTGCAGGGTAAGTTAACGTTTAACCATGTAATGTTCTGTTTGTAGAAGTTTAAAGAGTTAATTCATTAAACGATGTTTCCAGCCCTAAGACAGACAGAGCCCACCTCCCGCCCTTTGAGGCCCAGCAGGAGGCTGGCAGGGAGTAGAGGAGGGCTCGGCAGCTGTGGGAGCTGGAGGGGAAAGGCTGCAAACTGGGCCTGCTCATACCGGCTGTGCACATGCAAGACTCCCACTGGCCTCCCAGGGAATCCTGTTTGCCCAAGGAAAGGAGGGCACAGAGCCCAATCTCCGAGGCATGTGGAGGGTGAGGGAGGGCTGGTACGCCACAGAGTGGAGCCCAGAAATGAGGAGTCAGAGGATCACAGGCTCACACACCCAAGAGGAGGATGCGTAGGGTGCTGGCAGTTAGGGACTCCCTTCTGACGACAGGTCACTTCTCCACTCTGAGAGCAAGGCTGATGGACAGGGGGCACAGGCTGTGCTCTCGGCCACCCACCCAGTTGAGAGTCAGAGCCTAGGCAAGAACACGCACATCCTGGAGATGAATGCAGGGCCGTGCACTGATTTGCCATTCTAGTGAGGAGGGTTTTAATCTAGGTTCAAAGGGGGCAGATGACAAAAACCCCCAGGCAAGCATAAAAACAGCCACCTTACCAGATGGCTAGATAGTGGGATGGAGGGCAGACACGGAAAACTACACTAGAGTCAAAGCAGCCACAAGATGAAAATCAGTGGGGGAATCTTCTCGACATCTTAGATGTCTATATACAACTGCAAGGATCATGGGGAACAAGCAGGAAGAGCTGGAAGTATTAGTACATGAGCTAAATTATGACTTAATATGCATCAAAGATCCTTGGTGGAATAAATCTCATGATTGAAATATTGGTATAGAGGGTCACAGCTTGTTCAGGAAGAACCAGCAGGGTAAAAAGGAAGATGTTGCATTCCACATCAAGAATATAGACATTTGTTCTGAGGTCCAGAAGGAAGGGGAGGCAGACCTGTTGAGAGTCTCTAGGTAAAGAGAAAGGGTTAAAAATAGGGTTGATGTCGTGGTAGGGATCTATTATAGACCACCAAATCAGGAAGAGGTGGTGGAAGAGGCATTTTTAAACCAAACAATGCAAATATCTAAAACATAAGCCCTGGTAGTAATAGGGGACCTTAACTACCCAGACATCTGTTGAAAATGTGGGCAAAAGTTATCATGAAATGATAGATTTCATGATCCTAAGAAAAGGAAGTAATGAGAACAGGAGAAAAAGGACAATGGACTTCAAAAAAGCAGATCTTAACAAACTCAGAGAACTGGTAGGGAAAGTCCCATAGGAAGAAAATCTAAGGGAAATAGGAGTTCAGGAGAGCTGGCAGTTTCTCAAGGAGGCGATATTAAAGACATAACTGCAAACTATCCCAATAGGAATGAAAGATGGGAAAAGCCCAGTCCGAGTCCATCAAGAGCTCTCGAATGATCTGAAAATCAAAAAGGAATCCTACAAAAAGTGGAAATATGGACTAATTGAGAAGGAGGGGTACAAAAGTATAGCACAAGCATGTAGGGGTAAAATCAGAAAAGCTAAAGGACAAAATGAGTAATACTTAGCAAAGGATATAAAAGGCAATAAGAAGAGGTTCTTTAAACACATTAGGAGAAAGAGAAAGATGAAGGAAAGTGTAGGTCCCTGTTACCAGATTTGCCCGTCACTTTGAAGTATGCTTATTTATTAGGGTTACCTTCCTGGAAGGGGGGGTGATTCTGTTAATGTGCTGCTTGTGTTACTTGTGTGTTCATAGGGTTACAAGTCCCCTCCCAATGGAGCTATCCTGCAGGACCTAAGGTTTTCAGATTCAAATAAACCCCCCAGATACACACACCCATTCCAGATTAACTGAGTGCGTCTGAGCAGACCGGGCTATCAGCACTCTCAGCTGACCCCTTATACGTCCCTGAACTCAGCAGGCTGGTGACACAGCACTGTCAGCTGTCACCTCATGTGCCCGTTGCACCGCACCAGAATGGAGCACACTTATGAGCAGGCTGGGTCCAAACAGCACTTTTCAGCTGTTCCCCTTATGTGCCCCCTGGACTCAATCAGGCCGGGTCAAACAGCACTGTCAGCTGTCACCCTTATGCGCCTCTGGACCCCATAGGCTAGGCAGAGCAGCACTTTTCAGCTACTGCCTTTATATGCCCCTTTGCAACACAATTGTTCTAGCAGTAACCCCCTTGATAAGCAAACCCCATAGGATTTTGGGCATTCCAGGGATCTTTGGCTTAGGTAAAAGAAGCGTTGCTGCAGCACAAGGTAGGGAAGCCAAGAACACAAAGGAGTAAATGCATTTAGAGAGAGAGAAACTGGCAACCAGCTTGATTACAATAGTTAGTTTATTGCCAGGTATATAAAACTTATGATGCTAATAGTGATGCGGTACAAGGAGAGAAAAACAATCTAACACTTACAATACAACGCAATTACAGTAGGGGTAGTGGAGAAGGCTAGCCCAGGTTTGATTACAAAAGTAGAAAGTTATACCTGGATTAAAGAGAGAGAGAGAGAGAGAGAGAGAATTGGGGAAAGATGGGGGTGGGGGAATTGCACCACTCCTTGCAGCTCAGAAGTTCCCAGGAGACAGGCTGTTCAGCTTAGGGTCAGGAACACTTGAGGGAGAGGCAAAACCCACAAGAGGATCAGTCAGGAAAGCATTTGGGTCCAGGCATCAGAAGAGGAGAGCAAGCGAGAGATTTGAACTTGGGTAGGGATATTTTGTAGAACCAGGTTTGTTTGTGGGTAAACAATGTCTCAATGAAGTACCCCGAGGTGGTTTTCTCTATGCTGGATAATAGGAGCTGATCACACCCAGCTATGGTCGATGTTCCTTGCGGGAGCTCACAATGCAACCAGGCAGATGCAGTGTTTTGCATGTCAATACTAGACTGGTCTGATAACTGCGGAGCTGGATGGGTGTAGGTGTGAGTTCATTTACATCAAGAGCAGAGATCTCCCATCATGCAGTGTGTCCCTGCCTTGCCAATCCCAGAGTTCAGTGCAGTCCCTGCTTTGGAGCTTGGTTCTCCATTCTTCATGCTAATTCTTGTTCCATCTTCGATGTAAATGAGACTCCAGTTCTCCATTCAATGTGCTAATTGAGATGCCTCTTTTTACATCTTCTATGTAGATGAGGCATGGGGCGTTGTCTCAATCCTATCACCCTTATTGGGAGGGTTTTAGGTGTGTCTCCCACAGCCTTTTCATAGCTTTTGTTTCTGGTTCAAGCAGAGGCTGGGGGGGATTCAGGTGAGCCAGAGAGAGAATAGGGGTTTTTCACCCTGGTTCCCCAAGAACACAGAACTGCCAGGTAACAGTCCCCTACACCTGAGGAAAAGAAGAGCTAATAACTGATGTCATCAAGAAGGCCAAGATGTTTAATGCCTATTTTGCTTCAGTTTTCACTGAAAAGGTTAATGGTGATCAGATTCTCAAAACAATATGAACAACAAGGGGGAAGGAGTGCAAGCCAAAATAGGGGAAGAACAAGTTGAAGAATAATAGGTAAGTTCAATATATTCAAGTTGTCAGGGCCTGATGAAATTCATCATAGTGGATTTTAGGGACTAGCTGAAGCAATTTCAGAACCATTAACTTTGAGAATTTCTGGAGGACAGGTGAGGTCCCAGAGGACTGGAGACAGGCTAACATAGTACCTGTCTTTATAAAGGGAAACAAATAAGACCCAGGAAATTATAGACTTGTCAGCCTAACTTTGATACCTGGAAAGATACTGGACAAATTATCAAACAATCAGTTTGTAAGCATCTAGAGGATAATAGGGTTCTAAAGAATAGCCAGGACAGATTTGTCAAAAACACATCATGCCAAAACAACCTAATTTCTTTCTTTGACAGGTTTACCTGCCTAGTGGATAAGGGAGAAGAAACACACATTATATATCTTGATTTTAGTAAGGCTTTTGACACAGTCCTACATGAAATTCTCCTAAGCAAACTAGGGAAATGCGGTCTAGATGAAATTACTATACAGTGGGTGCACAAGTGGTTGAAAGACCGTACTCAGAGAGTCATTATCGATGGTTTGCTGTCAAACTGGGAGGGCATATCTAATGGGGTCCTGCAGGGGTCAGTCCTGGGTCTGGTACTATTCAATATTTTTATTAATGGCTTGGATAATGGAATGGAGAGGATGTGTATAAAATCTGAAGATGACACCAAGGTGGGAGGGCTTGCAAGCACTTTGGCGGACAGGATTAGAATTCAAAATGACCTTCACAAATTGGAGAATTGATATGAATTCAGCAAGATGAAATTAATTAAAGACAAGTACAAAGTACTTCACTTAGGAAGGAAAATCAAATGCACAACTACAAAATGGGAAATAACTGGCTCAGCGGTAGTACTGCTGAAAAAGATCTGGGGGCTTATAGCAGATCACAAGCGGAATATGAGTCAACAATGTGAGGCAGATGCAAAGAAGGCTAAAATCATTCTGGTGTGTAACAGAAGTGTTGTATGTGAGACACAGGAGGTAATTGTCCTGCTCTGCTCGGTGCTGGTGAGGCCCCAGCCAGAGCCATGTGTCTGTTTCTGGCACCGCGCTTTAGCAAAGACGTGGACAAGCTAGAGAATACAGGGGAGATCAACAAGACATGATGGAAGGTTCAGAAAACCTGAGCTGTGAAGAAAGGTTAAAAAAGCTAGGCATGTTTAGTCTTGAGAAACAAAGACTGAGGGGGGATTTGATAAGTCTTCAAATATGTTAAGAGCTTTTACAAAGAGACTTGTGATCAATTGTTCTCCATGTCCACAGGAAGAATGGGCTTAATCTGGGGCAAAGGAGATTTAAATTAGATTTTAGGAAACTAGCTATAAGGGCAGTTAAGCTCTGAAACAGGTTTCCAAGGGAGGCTGTGGGATCCCCATCACTGGAGGTTTTTAAAAACAAGTGGGACAACACCTGCCTTGGATGGTCTAGGTTTACTTGGTCCTGCCTCAGCGCAGGGGGCTGGACTAGCTGATTCCTCGAGGTCCCTTCCAGCCCTCCAATCTATCATTCTATGCTCAGGGCATTCGACAAACAGTTCCTCCTTCATGGATTGATCCTTCCTGCACTCCTGGCAGGCTGGAGCAGTGTTACCAGTAACACGGAGCACCCCAAGCCCTGCATACTCCCAGGAGCATGCAGCCAGGGGATAGCCTCTTCTTCATTTTACAGCTGGAGAAACTGAGCGGGAAAGTGTCAGTGATTTGCCAATGGCCAGACAGTAAATCAGGCCTAGCATTCCTAAGGTTAGAGCTCAGGTGCACCCGACACCTCATTTCACTAGACCACACTGGCTCTTGCTTCATTACCTCCCTCTCAGATGGGGAAACTGAGGCACAGAGTAGTGCTGTGACTTACTCTGGTTCACACAGTGATTCAGAGGCAGAACTGGCAGAGGAAGCAGGTCTCTTGATGCCTAGTTCTGATCTCTGACCTCTCTCCCTGCTCTAGACATAATCCAAGGACACACCGATCTGGCAGCTGTAAACAGGGAGAGATAGTTACCATTCTAATTGGGCAAACATGCTGGGTGAAATGCACCTCCATCCAGCCCCAGGCCTCAAGACCACTGACATCCCATTAGGGCTACATAGGACATTAGTGGGTCGGCAGCATTGCTTAGACCTTCTCCTTGCCCGTCCCCAGAAATGAATTTTATTTCACGATTAACGAGTCTGGACTCCTGAGCCCTAGTTTATTCATTCTGAAAATAATGTTGCTCTGATATGAACAAAACTCCAATCACCGCCCAAGAAATGAATGCAAAGGGGGCACAGAGATGGCTGATACACCCGCTGTTGAAATGACTGTGGGTCACGGTTCCCCCAGTTCTGCTAAAAACACAGCAGCATACCATAGCATAGCTGTGTTGTGTAGCTCAGTTCTCACTCGCCGCCCCTGAGGCCAGCCCCCTCCCCACTCCATCCCACTGCACTCCCCACCCCCTGAGCCACACAATCCAGGGCGGTTATTTTGGATTCAGTCACCTTCTATAAATTAAAATCCACTTTCCAAAGCCCCATCCAAGCCCTGAGGCAGGCAGGCAGCAGAGCGAATACATATTCACTACACTGGTTTCCCCTACAAAAGCCTCCTTGCTGAAAGGGGCCTTTCAGAGCAGAGCCTAGTGCTCTGACGAAAGGAAAGCCCTCAGGTAGAGGAACAGCTAGGAATAGATGTTTAACAGATGTTGCTGTGGAAAAGCAATGCTATTTGGCCTGGTTTAGGTTGCTTAGGTAACAATGAAACACAAAGCTCACCTTCCACGGCTGGAAATCAGCCCTGAGAACTGGCCTCTGCAAAATATGAGAAAAGGATTTTTAAAAATATACACCCTAAAAACTCCCCCTAGAACCTGACAAGCCTGAGTTGCAGTTCCATAAAGAACTGTCTGGATCTGAGTGAGTCAGCAGGTGTGTTTGGAAGTAGGCTCAGGTAGTGTCCATTTACCAGCTATCACAGGGATGAGATCCCAGGGACCTCAGAAGAAAGAGAGCAGAGGCAATAACCTCAGCCCGTGGGGGAGTAGCTAAGTGATGGAGGTGAAGCAGAGCAGGGAGGAGGCACTGGAGATGAGCGCAAGGTGCTGCACATTGCATGGGCTGAGGGGAATTATTCATACATCGGTGAGTTCTAAACTGCAACTGCTCAGGAAAAAGATGCAGGCGTCATTATGGACAGCTCAGTCTTCAGACAAGTCCACAGGAGGTTGGGGGCCATTAAGAAAGGGATAGGAACTAATACTGAAAATATCATGATTTATATTGCAGTAGCACCTAGGAGCCCTAGTCATGGGCCAGGACACCACTGGGCAGGGAACTATACAGACAGAACAAAAAGACAGCCCCTTCCCCAAAGAGCATCATGACACTCACACCTGGGGACAATTCCCAAAAGCACCCCGGTGTTTTCAGAGTCTAAGTCCTACCCCTCAGCAAGCCGTGAGTGGCGCGCTGTGTCGAAATTCTAGAGGGCTTGTATTCCATGGGAAGTGGGGAGCCTTGTAAAGAGAGGCGGGGATCCCCCACTGACTCTCCCCAGCTCTTTGGGTATGTTCAGGCAATTCCCAGCAGGTCAGTGCATCGCAGCCCCTGCCCCGTGGCAGCTTCTTACAAGGCAGCGCGTGCACACTCTGGGCAGCTGTTTTTTGTTCTCGGGAAGCATTGCAG
Organism: Mesoclemmys tuberculata; assembly: GCA_007922155.1. NCBI lineage: Eukaryota > Metazoa > Chordata > Testudines > Chelidae > Mesoclemmys > Mesoclemmys tuberculata. Next base: position 19,800,108 of record ML675655.1, read on the forward strand.
TGTGATTGGTTGGGACCTAACGTCCAACGCCAGTCCCTCAGCAGGTTCGCGGTTACATTGCGAGTCTTACTCGTGAACACGGCAGCGTGATCCTGGGCTGCTAAGTGCCTACGCTGGCTGGCCCTGCTTACATCTTTTGTCTCACTTGACCTGGCAGAGGGAATGTTTTTAATATCTTCCTAAATGCTAAGTGCTGGAAAAAGGACCAGAGCGTTTTTCCATCTGCTAAGTACAATGAGCATCTGGGGTTTTATGGCTTTCCAGCAAGTGAGGCCAGCATGCAGTGGGGAGCTCAGGGGTAGCAACGAGAAGTGCCCAGAGCTGGGCTCAGCCAGCGGGCTGAGGGTGCTTCACCGAATGCACACGGCCTGCTGGGATGAGCACAGACTGGCATTCTGTGACTCTGCTCCTTGTCCAAGCCCTCAGACAAGCATCTGCGATGCTTAGATACTCTGGCCCTTGGACACTGGATGCCCTGGGCTTGGCCTCACTGGATATTCTGGTGCTCCAGTCTACAGACAGTTTGGACCTTGGGCTTTCTGGTCCCTGAGGGCTCTGAGGCCTGATCATTCAGGTCCTTCCGACTGTGACTAACATTTAAGCAAGCTTTCCTAGATGAGATGGACTGAACCTCCCTAGGTCCAGAGGGAGCTTCAAATACAACGCTTGACATCTTCAGTTCCCAGCAGGAGAGCCTAGATAGGAGCTGCCTGGAAAATGACCCTTGACTAACAAAAGTTTCCCGGCTGCTTCCCCGCGGAGCGAGAGCGCAGGACTTTGCTCTTTGTGGCACTTTCCACTGGCAGCGTGTGCACTCACAACTCATGTTGGGGACATCCCACGCTCCTGGACAACTAGCAGCTGCTTTCACGGAAGGAAGGACGGACTAGTTCAGTTACTCTGTGGCAAGTCTTCCAAGAGCATTCCTGGAGCAAGGGGCCCATTAGACTGGGTAGGCAAGAAGCTGGGGATAATGCTCATCTTCGTGGGAAGAGCCTGACCAAGCGGAGACCATTTGTTGCTTCCCCTTCATCTGGTCTGGTGCCTCACTGGGAGTTAGGGCAACCGATAGGGACACATCCAAGGGTGCCCCATTCACCCTCCCTCAGGAGACGGTGATCAGTGATCATAGACTCAGAGACTTTAAGATCAGAAGGGACCATTATGATCAATCTAGTCTGACCTGCACAACACAGGCCACAGAACCTCACCCACCCACTCCTGTAATAGACCCCTCACCTACGACTAAGTTACTGAAGTCCTCAAATCGTGGTTTAAAGACTGCAAGATACAGAGAATCAATCAGAAAATCCACCAGCAAGTGACCCGTGCCCCATGCTGTAGGGGAAAGTGAAAATCCCCCAGTGTCTCTGCCAATCTGCCCCGGGGGGAAATTCCTTCCCAGCCCCAAATATGGTGATCAGCTAAACTCTGAGCATGTGGGCCAGACTCACCAGTCAGACACCTGGAAAGAATTCTCCATAGTAACTCAAAACCCACCCATCAAACATCCCTTCATAGGCCATTGGCAAATCTACCCCTAGTAGTCAAAGATCAGTTAATTGTTAAGCTAGGCCAGGGGTCGGCAACCTTTACTATCAAAAGAGCCACATGCGGCTCCGGAGCTGCGGCTTACTGCGGCTGAAGAGCTGCATGCGGCTCCGGAGCCACGGGTTGCCAACCCCTGAGCTAGGCTGTCCCATCATACCATCCCCTACATAAACTTGTCAAGCTCAGTCTTGAATCCAGCTACATTATTTACCCCCACTGCTCCTCTTGGAGCTATTCCAGAACGTCACTTCTCTGATGGTTAGAAACCTTTGCCTAATTCTAAGTCTAAGCTTCCTGATGGCCAGTTTATATCCATTTGTTCTTGTGTCCATATTGGTGCTGAACTTAAAAAGTTCCTCTCCCTCCATTGTATTTAATCCTTCTGATGTATTTACAGAGAGCAATCATATGTCCCCTCAGCCTTCTTTTAGTTAAGCTAAACAAGCCAAGCTTTTTGAGTTTCCTCTCATAAGGCAGGCTTTGCATTCTGCGAATGATCCTAGTAGCCCTTCTCTGCACCTGTTCCAGCCCCGGAGCATGACAGAGCTGTGCTGCATTCACATCTGAGCGCTAGCTGATCAGCATTGCGGAACAAAGAACAACCAGCTCCAAATGGCTTCTGCCAGAGCCTCTGAAAGGTTCGGTTCCCCCCCAAGGAGAGGAAGGTGAACTGCCACAAAGAGCACAGCCAAGGACCCATTGCCAGAGAGCACACAACCGCCCCACCGAGGGTGTATGCTGAAAGGACCGTCCCCTTGAAATCCGAAGAAGCTGATTGGAGCCGGCCATGCTGCTCTTCATGGACTTGCAGTGGCTGGGCGCCGCAGGCCACTTCTTGGGCCTGTCTGCCATTGTCACCAGCTCACACGTTCTTTTGAAACATTCTGCTGCTCGGGTTTCTTTACCACCCGCTCAGGGCCCTGTGCACTGACATTGCAAGAGCTGAAAAGGTCCTTTACTGCAAGACAGAGCACATGGATGAAAGAAGCCCAGGCACCGAGGGATGTGCCAGGTGATTTCTGAGAAACACCCCGTAAATGGCCGGATTCAGACCTCATGCAAGAAACTGCTGCCCCAGGAACGGGGACTGCTCCGAACGCAGCTGGGTGAGAAGGGGAGGAGACACAGGAGCCATAGCCTCAACTCTGCCTTGGCTACTGCATCTGAACAGACAAAAACTGAACTCTCTCCACGCACAGGGGCCAGCAGAATCTTGCTGCACTTTCCTTCACGAAGAGTGACACTGGATGCTGGATCAGCTGAACAAGTGACGCTTTAGTAACCCCTGCGCACCGCTCGGTCCATGGGGCTGGGCTTGTCCCCCACATTCCCTGTTCCCCTGGTGCCTTCCCAAGAACACACCCTCCAAGAAACCCAGGCCGTCTTCCTCTAAGTCCACTGACCATAATGCAGCTTTCCTATTTCACAAACACTGTAATATAATCCTCACAAACAAATAATTACCCTCAAAGAAAGCCAGGAAGCCAAGCGTGCATGGGAAAGCATGGCATCTGCTCTCCGCAAAGAGCAAAATGGCTGCTCAGCTCGTTAGCGTGCTCAACAATTTAAAAGTACAATACACACAGGAGGTGCCACGGAGCATAGCTACATACACCCACCCCACACACATCTCAACCAGCCCTGGAGACCTGGCTCCGCAGGGCTGAGCTCACGGGATCTGCTCCTGGGCACTTCCATGGCACATTCTGCAGTTGCTGCCGTGTTAGAAGACTGGATACATTTGCTCTGCATCACCCCATTACTTGTGACAAGATCTAGGATGGCCATAGGCCAGTGCATGGCCCCTCTGGCTTCCTCATGGCAACTCCTGGGCTGGCTGCCCCTCGGCTATGGAGCAGTGGGCCTGAGGAATGCTGCCCAAGTGGCACAGTGCGCCAAAGGGAGGGGTTGATCAGAAGCATCCCCAAAGCACCACGGATGCATTTCAAACTGAAATAATGGGCAAGAGCCATCCACAGACTAAACGCCTTGGGAGTTCACTGGGGATCAGCCAGCAGGCTGCAGTATCTGACCCTTAGCATTTGGCTATAACCAGTTGATATAGTCTGGGCCTTTTCTGTTATTCTTCCCCATTGCGGCCAGTCTGGGGTGGAACTAGAAGCCTTTGCCCTGAGCTTTTGCCCCAAACTGTGACCTGAGCTCAACTCTTTCCCGCTTTCCAGAACAGCCAAGTTTTTGAGCACTTGGTTTTCTTGTTGCTTTCAATTTGCACCCAGACCTGGCCCAGGCAAGGAACCGTCCCCTCCCTCTTGGCTCCAGGACTTGGCAGAATTGCAGTTACGGTGTTCCTAGCTCTTGTGAGTTTCACCATATTTAGTGTTCTTGCTAAGTCTGCAGCTTCTGGAGTGCTGTGGTTCTGTCATTTAAAGAAAAAAGTAAGCTTCTCGTCCTTGTGGTTATGGAGAAAAGTTGAGAAAGCTGAAGCTTAAAGGCTCAAATCAAGACAGTAAATAAAAAGAGCCCAACATTTAAAACAAAGAATTCAGGATGTTTCAAGCAACCTGACTCTTGATTTTTGAATGCTTGAGGTTGGTAATACAGGCAATACTCAAAGCTCATAAGCAAGGACTGCTTCCTCTGAGTGGTTCCCGAGCTACAAGCCCCTCAAATGCTCAGGAAGGAGAAAGGGGGCCTGCTCCCCCAGAACTAACCAGCAGAGGTAGGCAAAAAGTGCAGCACGCACACTGCCCTGCGCTGTGCCTCCCACATCCCACACAAGGCAAATCTGTGCTGCAGCTGGCAGCGAGCTGCCCAGCCCCAGCAGACAGAGCCGTGCTAGCGGGGCCCAAGCCAGCACACCACACGTAGCACGTGGACATTGTGACCCAGGCGAGGCAGCCGAGCTCAGACCCAGGGTCAGGTGGGCTTGAGAGCATGAGCTGCAGCCCACACCGCACTGTCTGCACTGAGATTTTTCACATGCTGGCTCGAGCCCTGCTGGTGTGAGTCTGTCTAGCCAGGCTGGGAGCTCGGCCCTTGCTGCAGTGCAGAGGTGCCCACAGAGGCCAAGGCATTGCGGGTACCATCCTGCCATGGAAACAGGGGGGCCGGCTGTATCTTTCCCATTCCCTGGCAATGCCCAGCTCTGGCACCTGGCAAAAGCTAGATCAGCCCCAGAGCAGGAGGCTAAAAGCTAAAGGGGGCTAAAGCCACTCTCTGCCCACCCTTGTCTTCAGCTGCTCCTTGGCTGCAGCATAGCCCAGGCCACTAGCGTGATGTGGAGCAAGGCAGGAGGGTTGGCAGCAGAAGAAAGCGTTGCATTGGGGCCATTCCCAGAGAGATGAATAAGGCCCAGGGACGTTCTGTGAAGCCGATGATCATGCTGTGCTGTGCTGCCTTTCACTGGAGATTAATAGTGGGCTGGGAGATAGCCTGCGACCATCTCGTCCTGCCCAGCTTAAACATGGGAACGCTGCCTTCCGAAACATCCAGCCGCTGGGTGACGGGAGGCAGATGGAGACAGAACAGAACACGCTGAGCCTGGGCGGAGGAGGAGTCCTGATAACGGTGTGAGTGGGAAGCACAACATACAGTAAAATATGCGCTTGGGCTGTGACTGCTTTGAAACTGCTCCTGCGCTCTCGGAACAAGGGGGCTCCCTGCCGCCAGCTGCCATGTTATGAAAAGGCTGAGCTGGGGCTAAGCGAAATAGCTTCTTATGCAAATTAGAGCAGTGTCTGGGCCCGCTGCAAGTTACACTGGGTGCCCCTGATGTAGCCCAGAATCCAGAAGGTGGTTTCAAGCTACCTTGCCCTCCCCCAGACTGTGCCCCCGGCAGGGACTGGCCTTTCCGACGCATTTCCGTACAACCCCTGATGTCTTTTGATTTGTCAGAAACGGTCAGTGACTCACCGTGCACGTGCTGAAAGAAGCTTTGTACTAATAGCTGCCTCCTCGACTGCCCTACAAAATGTCTCTGTAGCAGGAACGCCTCAGCTGCTCCTGGCTGCAGCTGAACAACACACCGCAATGCCTTAGGACAGCGTGTGAGGTACGCTGCGTCCCACTGAAGCTCGAGAGGAGATTGGGTGGGGGAAGGAATTGTCCAGCCTGGGAACTGGGTCAGGATGCCAGAGATCTCAAATGACTCCACGAGGAAAGGCCCTCTGCTATCTGACTCGCAGTCGGGCACCTCCAGCAGCACAAGGCCTCTGGCTCCATGCGGGCCACCGGATCAGGAGCCACTCCACAGAAAGAAAGTTTTGAGACTAGGTGAAGGACTCCAGCAGGTAGCTGGACCCTAGGGCCTCTGTGTGAGAAGATCCGCTCACTGGAGATCAACCAGGGGAGGCTGCTGAAGGAGCGCTGGTAGTTTGGCCGTTTTCACCACCCTCCCTTGGTTGTAGCCGCTCCAGACTGGCAGCTCAGGGAGAGCTCCAGGAGATGACAGCAAGTGTCACCTGGGCTTAGCTCCCACACCTGCCAGGAGAGGTAAGGGACTCCATCTGGCTCTGCTCTGCTGCCCACACACCAGCTTCCCTTGCGGCTCACCTGTGGCAGACAATGCGGCTGGATTCCGAGCGAGAACTAGGCAGGCCCTTTGTGGTAGGGTCTGAGCACTGCGCCACTGGCAGACGCCAATGCTCTTTGCACTGAGCAGTGAACGAGAAACAAGGAAGAAACAGAGGCACAGGAAATGTGAGAGTCCATCCCTGGGCCTGTGCTCTGAGGGGATATGCTGGGAGACCCAGCAAGAGGAACACCTGGGTCTCAGGGCCAGAATCTTCATCAGCAAGGCCCTCGTTGGCCTGACTATGAACTCCAGGGCGTGAATATCCTGCTACGTTCAGAAAGCCTGACTGCTCCTCCCTCAGCCCGTACGGCCACAAGCTGCCACTGCCAGAGATTCTCCGGAGTCTCTGAAGTACCCGCGGCTTGTGGGGGGAGAGCTCCAGCCATCCCAGAGCTAGGGCAGTCCAGCTCTGTGGCCGCAGGGAACTATGGCACTGACAGAGCTGTGAGGAAGCCATTCTCTCTGCTCACACAGCAGTCTGGGGACGCTCGGCCCCGTTGCCAAGTTCTCTTCCATTCTTCTAGCTTGTGTTGGCTCCCAGCTCCATTGCTTCATAAATAGTCACCAGTTCACCAGCTGGAACAAATCAGCCTGGTAACATTGACTTTGATGGAGCCCCACAGATTTACACCAGCTAAGAATTTGGTCCAATACCTATAGCTTTGTTTAAGGTCTATCATTCTCTGGAAATGCCTGAGACTGCTTTTTTATTTAATTAATAACACTTCCTATTGCTGGTAGATCCCCGCTCAGAGCCTCTCTTCTTATTCCTTTGGGAGAGCTAATATTTGCAGTGAATAGGCGAAATGAGAGCAACACAGGACATTTAGGTGTAGATTAAAATTTTCAAAAGAACCTAAGTGACTTAGGAGCCTGAGTCTATCACAGAGTCTAAGGGACTTGAAAGTCGTGGGGGAGGAGGGTAAATTTCTAAAGATCAATTTTTTAAAGATATTGCCGTGCCTAAACATACACACCTGATCAGAGTTTCAAAAAATTAATCTTAGGGTATGTCTACACTGCAAAACAAAGGTGTGTACCTATCATGGGCTAGCTCAGGGGTCGGCAACCTTTACTATCAAAAGAGCCGCATGCGGCTCCGGAGCTGCGGGTTGCCGACCCCTGGGCTAGCTAACTCAAGTTAAAATAGCAGTGAAGACACAGCAACTTGGCTTAGTAGTTCAAGTTAAAGCTACTAGGGGAGCCTGGGGTTGAACTCAAGGTGCTGATCTGAGTTAACAGACGTTGCTCTGTCTTCACTGCCATTTTAACATGAATTAGTGACCATGGGTTAGTTAACCTAAGAACTCACCTTTTTATATTTCAGGCTGTGGTGACTGAACTGCCTTCCCCTCTTCCAGGCCAGGATTAAGGCCGACTGATTGGAAGAGATGTGGGGGAAGCTGCATGTGCTGTTAGGTTGAACAGTAGCGCAATACATAGTGCATGTCAGTCTCTAAGAGCTGTCAGTCAGTTGCCTGTCTCAGCTACTATACAAAATCCACGTGAGAAAACAATGTTCCTACCTTGTACATAGGAAAATTCATAGTCACTATGATGCCATGGCTATAGCACAGCTTAGAAGCGCCCTGCTATCATTTCACCAAGGAGATTACATTGTGTTGGACCACACAAGACAGCCTCATCTAACAAGCATTTGTCCCACCTACATAATATTGCTCTCATTTATGCATACCCTCTGGAGATTAAAATCATGGTGAAACAATGCCGTTGCTATTTGAACTGAGCCGTAACTGATTGCATAAAGATCTGCAGCCCAGTCCGGGGATCTGTAACACATCATCAAGATTAGCTGATGAAACAGAACAAGCGTGTTTCTTGCAATGCAGTATTCCTGTTAACAACTGCAGATATTTTAGGAGTTCTGAGCAACAGGAAAGTATGTGATTGCCGGGCCTGGGCTTTTCCCTGAAGAATACAGTCATACTTCTCCAAAATGTTATAATTGGAAAATGGATTTTGACTGGCCGGTATTGTCTCCCTTTGAAAGCTCTGCGAGGTTCTCCCAGAAATACAGAGCAGGAATCTGGCACTAGTTCTCGCGGTGCCAAGAAAACTAAACATGGCCAATGTACAGAGGGCTCCAAAAGCCACAGCTGTAAATAACTGCCCGCAGTAACATCGATGCACCATTTGCACAGCCAAAATAGGCTCTGAGGATCCCATTCCCATGGCTTTTGGCCTGTTTTTTCCAGTTCCTCTCATGCCGCAATGAAACAAATTCCTATTACCCTGCCCATTCAGCCAGTCCTGGGCAGCTTGGCAGGAGATGTATTCCACTTTCATTAGAACAAGAATTTGCTCCTTCCATCCAAAGATCTCTAGTGTTTGGCAAACATTCATTAATGAACCCTTACAACTTGCTAAGAAGCAGGCAAACCAGTGGCTGCCCATTTTAGAGCAGGGCTAATTGGGGCACTGAGATTTTCAAACTTGGTGCCCATGGGAACTGCAGGTACCTTTGGAACCGGGCCATTCATACAGATTTACGCACCACGTTTGAAAATGAGGCTCTGAATGGTGTCCCCAAGATCTGTGTCACATGAGCAGGCCTGTCCATCTGTCCTGCTAAGGTTTTGTACTGCACCCATCACTGCAGTATCTGCTCAGCAAAGTGGTCTCACAGAGGCCTGTGCCAGCTTAGCAGCACAGCAGAGAGATGTCTCCGATCCTTGTGCCAGGCCAGTGACCCAACAGGGTCCAGGGGTGAGTGATATTACTTAGGCCGATGTCAGCTGAGTGCCTTGCAGAGCGGAGGGCTTATGCGAGGTGGTTGTTTGTCCCTGAAGAAAGAACAAAGCAGCACTTGGATGACTTTCATTTTAGATCAGCTAAAGCAATCAGAAATGAAGAAACATCTTCCCAAGCCAGAGCAGCCCAAGAGAGCCTCCCATGCAGGAAGACCCTTCAGCCTGACTGATGTGCTTTGCTATAATCACATGGCCTTATCCTAGACTCCACCTGGAACTCTTCTATGGATTGGGCCTTTGTGGATGGTGCGGTAGAGCATCAGATGAGATCTCAGAGTCTCCAGGAACCAGTGGGGCAGGAAGAAGGGGAATGAATGACGAATCGGGGTATGGAGGGAGAACCGGGACTGGCTCAGCAAAGAGACTGGGACAAAGAGCCAAGGAAAGGAAGCTGGATGAGGAGCCAGGGAGTGAGACTGAGACGGGGAGCCACTGAGGAAAAGAAATGTAGGTGGAGGGGCAGGTGACTGGAGCGGACGGCAGAGCTCAGATGAGGAGCTGAGAGGGGAAGACTTGGACACAGCTGGGCAAGGAGACTGGAAACAAGGAGCTGGGGCAGAGACTGAGACTGGGAGCAGGGGTGGGAGAGACTAGAAGCGATAAACGGTTTGGAAGGGACGGGGCAGTAGAGGTCTAACTTTTGGAGGAAAGGGCAGAAGAGTCTGTGCCCACTAGAGCACACTCCCCTGCTGAGTCTGGAATGGAGCCCCTGGTCTCCGAGTCTCACCATCCCATGATGCTACGTGATGGAAGTTTTGTTTTGTCAGGTTGCTTTTTTAAAAAGCTAGGAAATGACACACACAAAACCGATGTGAAAAGAACACTATTAAGGTTGCAGAGCCAAGTGCTCAAAGGATAGAAAATGCCAGAATTAAGGGTGCCTGAGCAATACAAATTAGGTCCCCTCGTGCACATGCTTTATGATACAGTCTCACAAGAGCATCAGCTATTTTTTCCACAGGCCCCTTGTCTCATTTGGGGCGCAGAATGCACAGTGCTTCGTTAATGGACAGCTGTCCAATCTTTTGTTTTCTCTTTGTTGAGGTTAGTCCTGCCGTGAGCAGGGGGTTGGACTAGAGACCTCCTGAGGTCCCTTCCGACTCTAATATTCTATGATTCAGCGCATGGCCTCAGACGTTATTTACTGTGGGCTTCTCTCTGAAGTGAGCTCTTAGTGTGAGGCTGAGTGTCCCAGCATGCAGCTACCGAGCCTTTCACATGTAGGACACCAGTTTGAATCCAGCCCAGCACTGCAGGGATAGAAAGCTGTTCCCATGGAGTTGATGATGGATGACCACTATCTCAGATGAGTTTGGTGGGTCTCAGCTCCAGGCGTCCTGCTCCCGTGTCACAGACTCATCCCCATGTTACGTACTGATCAGCAGAGTCAGAAAAGAGCTGCCTGGGAGACTGAACTGTCCCTGTTCCCCCCAGAGGACAAATCCCCAGCTCAGGTTGGACTCTTATCCTTCTGCTGCCTATGGAGAAATAGACGGCTTCATCCCCCAAGGTTGTCAGCAGCACTGAACGCAAAGCATGCATTGTTGGGTGGGAGCTGAAGTTTCTGGTCAGATGTTAATTATTTGCAGCCATGAAGAACAGATTATTAAATAATTTGCATTTAAAAAAAAGTCTCTGTAACAATGAGTAAATGTCCCTATATTTTCCCCCAAAAGAGTTTGCAACCAATACCTTACAAAGCTGTCTCCTCCTCTCCCCAGAGAACTACGGAGCATCACAGTCTACAGGGCCACCTGCGTGCCGCAGGCTCCCAGCAGCTCATGCTGCTTTGCTCTTTCTGGCCCCTGCAGGGCCCAACCTGGCTCTGCAAAGCAGCTGAAACCTTCAGGGCCTTCCCTGGGCACTGGGCTGTGAGGGACTCAGACCATCTACGCTGCCTGACTGCTTGCACGGCCTCTGTGGAGACTCGCTGCAGGTCCCTTCTCTGACGTGGGTGTCTGTGAAATGGCTTGATCCTGCCGCCCAGCAGAGACCTCACTTGGCGCAGACCTCTTTGAGGGGCCTGTGCCCCCAGCATGCCTGACACGGGCTTTGAGGGTACATCTACCCTGCAATGAGACACCCGTGGCTGGCCCGTGTCAACTGGTTCAGGGGCTATTGAACTGCGACATGGACATCCGGGCTCGAGTGGGAGAACAGGCTCTCTGACCCTGTGCGCGCAGATGGTCTGAACATCTACATCTCAATTAAACAACACCTCAGCCCCACGAGCCCGGGCCAGCCCCAGGTGTCTAACTGCAGTGTAGACAGAACCCGAAAGGTCACTCAGTCCTTGCCTCCGTGGGCAGCTCCCCTCACACAGACCTGTGTGTGAGCGCCTCATGGCACCTGCACTGGCAGCACGACGGTGCTGACAGGCTGACCCACCTCACGCAGCCAAGCGGCAGGGCTGGCCGTGCAGGGCCAGGGGCTGAGTGATCTCCCAGGGGCCTGTGCCTAGGGAGGAGGCCTAGATGAATTCCCAGAGGCCTGTGAGAAGCCCAGCTCATGTCAGGGTCCTGTCGGCTACCTTCACAGAGGCCTGTGCCCGATGAGGACTGTGCGAGCCTGAAGGAGTGAGCCACCCCCCAGAGACCTGTCCCAGGAATGAGGTGGTGCATGAAGCTTACCCAGCCCTGAGTGCCATGTCTCTGTTTGCACTCCCACCGCACAAGCCACTCACACACAGAGCAGGGAGAAAGCCATCTTCCCCTTTGCAAACCACTGGGGCATGGTGAATGCACCCTGAGACAGTCCCCTCTTGTGTGTTCAGGCACCCGCAAGCCTGGATAGCAACAAGGACCTTGCGAGGCTGGGCCTGAGACACAGCCATATAAAGGCAATCCAGGAGACATTTTCCGTTCTGCTCAGTGTTGTGTGTGAGTGCTTTTGTTCTGTTTGTGCTGCTATGGCAACCAGCCACTGGACTTGCTTCATCGGATGCTAGAAGAATATTGATCGTTGTGTCATTAGATGGGGAACCAGCCTAGTGCCTGGCCTGTTCCAGGACACGTACAGTGGTTGGAGGTAATTGATTGAATACCAAATCCCCACCCTATGGGCCCATATTTGCTTCTTGTTTTCATCATGCTGGCTATAAACAGACTGAAAATGACTCCAGAAAACGATATTCAGCCCTTCCAATTTGATTCTGCATCAGTGACCTCCAGGAAGATTTGCCCACAGCAAGCAGGATTCTAGTGTAGATCTCTTAAATGCTCTAGCACTTAGCTGTCTGGCACAGGGTTTGGCTCACCACTGCAGTGTGTGCTTGTATGGGATAGGATTGTTGTGGCTGAGCCGATGTATCATGCCACCAATATTGTCTTCTGGATGGAGCACTAAACGTGGGGTAACCAGTGACCCACCGAGACAGGTACTGTCAAAAGCCAGATCCAAATTCAGTCAGTACAATGTAGAGAGACCCATAAGTGGCTGCACACAACTTCTCACTGGTATTTTACCAGGACAGAGGGCATTGCTCTGCACACAACACTGGGTTAACAGTGACCTTAAAATCCCCACAAATTGAAAATGGAGCCATCTTTCTTCAATACTGGAATGATTGCGGTTGCCCATTGACTGTGTGTAACTGGTACCAGGACTCCATTTTTGGCCAGGCGCTCCAGGTCCACTTCAACCCTTGGCATGATGGCACAGGGCACAGTTCTGGCTTTCAGACATTTTGGTTGGCTGTCAGACTTAATGTTCCATTTCACAGTGATGCCCTTCATACTTCCCAGGTCCTTTCCAAAAACAGCAGCATGTTTCTTTAATAGAGCAGTCAGACCTGCTTCTTCTTTAGCCATCCTGTGCACTTCTGCCCAGTTCAGCTGGATCTCCCTAAGCCATGGCCTTCCTATTAAGGCTGGGTAATTGCCTTCCACCACAAACAGTGGCAATTTAGCAGTCTGTCTGTTGAGCTCCATGTTAACATCAGTAATGCCTAACTTGGGTACATCTTCTCCAGTGTGCGTCTTCAGAACAGTTTTTGTCGGTTTAAGCAGGAAATGTTATAGCTTCTCCAAATACACAGTGTCTGAGACCAGAGAAACTGCTGCCCTGGTGTCCGGTTCCATGTGTACAGGTTTAGCTTCCAACAGTGGGTTACCCAGTATTCATGTGAGCCAACAGCCATGGACAAGACATGGAGCAGCCCTTCTTCTGAATGGGTGTCACTTTGATCATCCTGACTTTGCTCTACTGCGTGCAGATTTTCCTTTTTGGTCCACCAGGCAGCAGGCTTCTTTTTCTCCAGTTAGCCTGTTCTGTTCCACTCTTCTTTCTTTTGTTTGCAGGCACTCTCAATGTGTCCCTTTTTGCCACATTGTTGACACACTAGGTCTTTCCATCAGCATTCTGATGCATGGTGACCCGGCTTTCCACAGCGGTAACATTCCTGGCTCCCCACTATCCTCTGGGTAGGTTTTTGTGACTCCTTATGCACTCTGGTCGATGCACTGAGCTGTTGGGCTTCCTTTGCGGCCAGCTCCATACAGATAGCAATTTCAATGGCCTTCTGCCAGGTGAGCTGGGCCTCTGTCAATAGGTGCTTCTGTATTGCTTCATTTTGCAGACCAGGCCACACATTAACCTACCATGTAAGGTGTCATTTAATACATCATTAAATTCACAGTGCTCAGCAAGCTTCTTCAGAGCTGCTAGAAATTGCACATTTGTTTCACCTTCTTCGTGATTCCTTTTGTGGAACCTAATTCTCTCTGTAATTACCAGTGGTTTTGGAGAGAAAATGTGCCTCCAGGATTTTCGCAATGTCAGAGTGCACTAAGCAGCACAATAAAGTATAGGTTTTAGCTCCTACAACACATAAGAAAATGGACACCTTCTTTGCATCTATAATTTCATTTGCAATAGCAAAAAGCTGAAAACGCTCAGTATATGAGTTCCAATTCTCTAAAGTCTCATCAAAAGGTCCCAGGAGCCCCATGAGGGTAGCCATTGCTGATCCTCTTTTTTTTTCCTTCTTTTTTTCCCCCCCCTTTCTTTCTCCTGTCTTTTAGTGTCTTTTATTTATGTGTGTTGGGGTCGTTCAGACACAATTGCTGGTGATTTCCATTCACTAGCACTGCTTTGTTTCTGTCTGCTTCACTTTAATTTTAGTTTTAGTTTGAACCATCAGTGTAAACAGACCAGCCCCCAAAACAGCAAAAAGATTTTTTTCTTACATGACTTTTACTTTTTTTGCTAGTGCAGCACAGGTCGATCCCATCCTCCGTTGCCACTTTTGTTATGTTGAATTCTTTTTAATGTCTTGCATTCAGAGAGAGAAATCAGCACAGGATCACAGAAAGATGCGTCTTTATTGAACTAACATTAAATCCAGCCAGGACTGGCTGAGCTACCCCTAATAGTCTAACTCTATTGCTATGGCAACAAGCTAAGCTCTGTTGCTATGGTAACCTAGGCAGTTAGTCAAGACACAAAATACACAACAGGATTCCTTTTCGATTTTCAGGTTGCTAAAGAGCTCCTGATGGAGCCATCTTGGCTTCTTTCTATTCTTCCTGTCTTTCTGCCACACTGGGACAGTTTGCAGCTGTGCTTTGGATACTGTCTCCTTGAGAAACTGCCAACTCTCCTGAACTCCTGCTTCCTTTAGATTTTCTTCCCAGGGGACATTACCTACCAGTTCTCTGAGCGTGTTAAAGTCTGCTTTTTCTAAGTCCATTATTCTACTGCTCTCACTCTCTCCTTTCCTTAGAATTGTGGTATCTTATCATTTCATGGTCACTTTCATCCAAATTGCCTTCCACCTTCAGATTTGCTATGAATGGCTCCCCGTGGGTCAGAATTAAGGCTAAATTGACTGCGCCCTTTGTTACTGCCTCCCCCTTCTGAAACACAGAGTTGTCCCCAACACATTCCAAGAATTTATTGGCAATTTTGTGTTTTGCCGTATCACTTTTCCAACAGATGTCTGGGAAGTTAAAGTCCCCCGTTACCACCAGGGCTTGTGTTTTGGATATTTCTGTTATTTGTTCTAGAAATGCCTCATCCACCACCTCTTTCTGATTTAGAGGTCTACATTCGATTCCTGCTATGACATCATCCCTATTTTTATCCCTTTTATCTTTACCCAGAGACTCTCATCTGCCTCCCCCATCCTTCTGGGCCTTAGGGTAAGTGTGTATACTCTTGGTGTAGAATACAGCCCCTCCTCCCTTTTTACCCTGCCTTTCTTCTGGCTCCCTTCAGTGCTGCAGTGGTACAGAGTGGTGCAAGATACAAGTGTTCTGAGCCTTGCACCAGCCCAGTGTAAGCATAAGGTGGGTGTTCATGCTATTGTTGCAAGAACTTTTAAGTGTGGATGAGACGTTTGTTACAGGTCTACAAAGGGGTACAAAGAGAAGACTATTGTCATCGCTATTCCATGATCACTTAAAGAACTTGCAAGAAACCTGGTTTATTCTGTGTCTGGTTCCAAATGGCTGTGCCTAACAAGATCTTCACAGCATCCCACCCAGACTTACTGTCTGGGAAGCTCTGTCCTTAAAGATACAGTCCACACTACCACAGCTGTTGTGCCCTGGGCAGGGATCTGTTTGCTGTCCCTTCACAGATCATGCTTTGGGGAAGGATTGGAGGGGGAAATGGGACATGCAGCAAGGCACTGTGCCCTTCCTCAGAGCCTGGGCCCAAGGAAGGGTTGTGACACCCCTACTGGGCAGAACCAGGCCCTGCAGGCCAAACAACAGGGAAGCAGAGGGGCGGAGCCATGGCAGGGAAGGGAAGTATAAAAGGCCGGCCCAGAAGCTCAGTCAGGGGGAAATTGTTGCAGGAGGCAGATGTGTTTTCCCAGAGGTTGTGGTCTAGGTCTGACCCAGGCCCTGTGGCTGTTTGGACCAAGCTCCCCACCAACTGGAGCCTCCTAAGTCTGCCTGGATTGTGGGGCTTGAGCAACTGGAAAGGGCCACTGGGCCCGAGTGACTGGGAGAAGCTACCTGAGATTGCTGAGTGGGGGAAACCCCCTGATGCTGGCCCTGACCTGGAGGAGCTGCCCGATGTCAGGGACCCACAGGAGTGGACTGAGCCGGATGTGCTGGAGGACCCCCTGGGACCTGGAGGTGTTGCCCTCTGTGGATGACCCTGAGGAGTTTCTGGACCTGCCACTGGTTGATGGTGATGGACTTGTAGGACTCCTGCTTGCTGTCTACCCCAACAATGTGGAGGGAGACCCTGGGGAGAGGCTGGGAGGGAGTAGCCCAGGGACAGCTGACTCTAAGGTGGCTGAGTCTGGGGTTGGACCAGTCTGCGTGTTGTGACTGGATCCCTGCTGACTCAGTGGCAAACAGCTTTGCCACAGATAGGGCGCTGGACTTGGATGTAATGGAGTTGGGTGGGCCGGCGTCTCCCTCGCTAACCACCCCGGCAGTGCTTGGCTCCTTCTGAGCGTTCCAGAGGATAGCAAGCTTTACCAGCCCTGCCTGCCTGCAAAGCCAGGGGCTCTAGACTATTAAACCTGCCCCACCAGCTTGGGCCAGAGCCTATTGACTGCCTCGCCAGCCCTGCCCAGCGTGAGGGCTGGGGGCTATAAACTGCTTACACTGCCCGCCCTGTGTGAGGGCTGGGGGCTATAGACTGCTTGCCCACCCTGCCTGTTGGAAGGTGTGGGTTGGGAACACCTTACCAGCCCTGCCCTATGTAAGGGCCAAGGGGCTACAGGCTCTATGGCGAGCCCGCCCCACTGGGGGCCGAGGCTAAAGACTCATAAGCTGCAAGCGTATTCCCCAGAACAAGGCGCTGTGGCCTTCCTCAGAGCCTGGGCCCGAGGAAGGGTTGCGACACCCCAGCTGGACCATACCACCAGCCTACAGACATTCTGAGTAGAATTTTAATTCTCATCAGTAGCCTTTTCAGATAAAGGCCTTGCACTTCTGGCAACTCTCATGATTTTATCACCAGTCGCATAATGTCGGATATTTTTCTTAAAGCCCCAGCCTCTAAAAGCATGTTATTCGTGAGAAACCCAGTGTTCATGAATAAAAAGGAAGTTTCTCAACCTCATGGTTGTGGGAAAAGCCTATAAACATTAAATTAAAGGCTCAAACACAGATGACAAATACAAAGAACCTCAATTGCATGATAATGAAAATTTCGTGGTTTTAAGGCAATTTCACGATTTTTCAGGGACATGGCCTAACTCTTGAGTTTTTGAATGCTAAGGGCTGGTAACTCTGGTTTTGGTGCCCCTGTAAAAAACATCTGAATAAGCAACACCGCATCCAGTGGCTGAGGTTCTCAGCAGATACAAACCGGTACATCCAGGGAAGCTACATTTAGCTGTGCTGATTTGCAGCAGCCGTAGAGCTGGCCCATTCAGTTGCCATCTGACTCCTCTGAGCCTGTTCGGTTACAGCAGACTGTGGAGAGGTGCTTGGAGTCAGTGGGTTTCTTGTATTTTGGAGCTTCTCCCAAAGCAGAGATTCCTCCTGGATGAGAGCGACTCTGAGGGAGGGGAAGTGAGTTTTCCACGTGAACTCGCCAGTTGGCACTTGCGATCACTTCAGTAAGATTTGGTATTTTGAAAGCAGCTGGTTTAGTAGCTAAAATGAAATCCTCTGTTTGATTCAGTTAACTACTTCAGAGAACAAAGGGAAAATCTAAGAAGCTAGTAACGTCCTCCAAAAGGGGAGACAACCCCCATTCGACAATGCAGGTGCATGACCAGTTCATATATGGCTAGGAGAAAGTTGCAAGCAGAACTGGGAAGGAAAAACTGATATTGTGGAGTAATCAGATGTATTTCTGTCATTAAGGTTCAGTCTACACTTCCATTATTTTATATAATGTAATAGTTCTGTTTTTAACTCCCTTTTAACTTTTTAATTAAAGCAATCTTATTCTTTGCAAGTCAGCACACTAGAAATAGGGGTGGAGTAGAATATTTCCAGTGACTTTTTTGCAAGTTTACAAATAATTTTGATGATAAAAGTTATTAATTTATCTTGTGTTTGAAAATGATTCCCTATCTTATTTTGCATAGGCCCCCAGGTACACTGCACAGAATGCATGCCAGTACTTCACATTCCACAAGCAGACAAACATTTTCCCATGCTCAGACTTAAGTCTTAGACATTTTAAGTATTACCAGATTCATAGATTATAAAGCCAGAAGGGATCACTGTGATCATCTACTTTGACCTCCTGCACAAAACAAGCATTTGGATCTACCTGAATTAATGCCAGTTTGAGCTAGAGCAGACCTTGGAGACAAACATCCATCTTGATTAAAAAATTGCCAGTGATGGGGAAACCCTTGGTAAATTGTTCCATGGTTAAATACCCCCACTGTAAAAAATATGCATCTTGTGTTCAATCTGAATTTGTTTAGTTTCAACTTCCAGATCTGGTTTTACCTTCTTCTGCTAAACTGAAGAGCCCATTATTAAATTTCTGTTCCCGGTGTAGGTACTTACAGATTGATCAGTCTTCTCTTTATTAAGCTAAATAGACTGAGCTCTTTGGTTCTATCACTATAAGGCAGGTTTTCCAATCCTTTAGTCATTCTGGTGGCTTTTCTCTGACCCCCTCTCCAATTTATCAACATCCTTCTTGAATTGTGGGCACCAGAACTGGACACAGGATCCCAGCCCCGCTCACACTAGTACTGACTGTGGAGGTAATATAACCGTCCTACGCACTCTCTCCCTGGTTCTACAGACAATGGAGGGCCTTGGCAGCTCTCATAGTTTGCTCACACCTCTTTCTGTCAAGGGCATTGATGGCAATTCACATTAAGAGCTCTTAGGTCTTGCTCAGTTGTATCCCTCCCTCGTCTCCTTGGTCAGCCATAAGGTTGGATACCAAGAGCAGGCCTTCCTAGCACCCCTTATCTGGGGTGTCTTCCATCATCCTAACTACATGTCCTGCCCACTGAAGTCCCTGGGATTTCACCATAGACTTTTCACAGTTTCCTCTTAGATCTCCACACATCGTTCTCCCTTACTGGCCCCAAAATTCATCTCAACTCTTTATTTTTGAAGGAATTGAGAATCTTTTTTCCTTCTTCGTTAATGCCCATGTAAAACAATGGTTCTTTTAACGTCTGGCACTTGGTCTTTCTCAGTAACTGTCTGGAGCTAAACATTCTCTGCAGAGAAAAGTAACTGGCTTTCCTGCTCTGTAACTGGGTTTTCATTTCCTCCCTCACCAAATTGTTATTGGTAATTAATGCTTGTAGGAATTTAAACTGTTGACTCATTTTTCTTGCCACTTCCTTCAAGTCTCCAGTCAGCCTTTGCAACATATATCCTGTCTCTCCTACAAAAGCTCATGTTCAGGTGATTATCCTCCGGGACCCAAGTTTTTTCAGATTCACTGCTTCCCCTGATAATCCCCCCCTTCTGCGAGTCTGACCTACATTCTTTGCTCCTAGATCGCTAACTTTACGTTTGACTGTTTTAAAACCTATATTGTTTGCTTGAGCCCATTTTACCAGGCAATACAGATTGCTGTTACTTCTCCTCTTTGTTGTTCACCACTCCCCCAATCTCTGTGTCATCTGCAAACTTCATCAGTGATTGTGTTTTTTCCAGGTCATTGGGCAAAATGCTAAATAGCATAGGTAATGTTAGAAACAATTCCTGAGGCACCCCCACTAGATGATAGGTCTCAAAATGTAAATGGGGAATTATTTGTCAGCCACTTTTTAATCCATTTACAGTGTGCCTTGCCTTGTTAATTTTATATTCTAGTTTCTAATCAAAATGTCATGCAGTACCAAGTCAAATGCCTTACCAAAGTCTAAGTATAATACAACAGCACTACTGTCTTTAGCAACCAAATTTGTAATCTCATCCAAATAAAACACCACACTACTGTCCTAGACCAGGATGTAGGTGGTCAGACCAGGAATCAAGCCAAGGGTTGGAGCTGGATTCAGTAGCAAGGAGTGGGGCATAGAAGCAGGGATTTGGAGCAAGGCAGAAAGCAGGAACAGTGCAGGTCCCAAGAGTCAGGCTAGTAGGCAGGGTCCAAGGCAGCAGCCACCCAGGGATTTACCTAGTTGCTCAGACAATTTTCTGTCCCTCCTTCTGGCTTAAATAGTGAGTCTGAGCCAATAGGAGCGAGTAGATGTCTTCTCCACGTTGGAGCTTTTTGGTCAGTGCCTATAGTGAGCCAGGGTCCACCAGCGCACACTTCCAGTGGTACTGACAAGTTGTAAGGTGGTTGCTGCTGTCTGAAGCTAGCCTGGGGCTGCAAAGTCCTGGAATTGAAACCCGTGAGCCCTCATTTTAGTTTGACAGGATCCATTTCACACAATTTCATGTTGATTTACATTAATCATATTACCCTCCTTTAATTCTTTATCAATCAAGTTCTGTATTAGCGATTCCATTATCTTGCCGGGGTCATCCAGGTATTTTTTTAAAGTATTAGCACTGTCTTAGCTTTCTTCCAGGCTCTGGAATGTCCTCAGTGTTCAAGAATGGTTGAAAAGGAACATTAATAGTACAGTCAGCTCCTTAGTCAGCTCTTTTAAAACTCTTGGACGCTGATTCTGGCCCCTTTCTGTGGGTCTGGAGCTGGAAAAGCATGGCAACCAGCGAGGGGAGAATTCCCCCAACACAGCAGGGGCTGTACAAGGCTCTATGCTGCCCCCTTCCAGCCTCCAGTGCAGTGAGACTGTCCCAGGAAGTAGCAAACGCTGGCACAGAGCTTTCCCTTTGGAGGTCCCACTTAAGTGATGACTAAGCAAGCGCTGCAGGGTGCTATAGTTGGGATTAGCAATAAGCCACTCATAGGAAAAGTCATTGGAAGTGAAAGACAAGAGAATAAAACACTCCTGTAATTAAAAAGAAAAAAACCAAGTAAAAATCAGTACTGCTTCCCTCCAACGTTGAGTCAGGCTCATTTGCTCTCTGTTGTCAAGGACATAAGCCTGAGTGGCCAGGTGCCCGGGCAGGAAATCAAATGGTAGTAGCAATCCCGTGAGCATAGATAACTAATTCAGGAAGCATTCTGGGCATCTCACATTACTCACTGTCTGTTTCGGCCCTGCATTAGGTCATTTTGATTACTCGGCCCATGCAACTCCCACGTTCCTTTGTCTTCGAGGGACGAGGGAGAACAACCCCTGGTTTCTCTTAGCTGGCCTCGGGGCGGGGGATCAGGCAGGAAGGAGGGAAAGTGAAACATGCCCTTCAATGTTTCTAAAGAAACTTACAGTGTAATCACTCACCCAGCGTGGGCTGGACAAATGCTGAAGTATCTGGAAATGTAGGAACTGCAGCAAAAGGCAGTTTCCAAAGCAGCAGTTTCCAAGGCTGTTACTTTAAAAAATGCAATGGATTGCCAAACCCTGCCTATAGGATCTCTGCGTAGCAATTGGCTCTAAATCACTGATTCTTTTCTCAGCCAGTTCAAGTGTTCCCAACCATGCACTGATACAGCACTTCAAGCTGTTGTGATTCATACTCCAGCCTCCTCCTCCCCCCCATGCCAGGCCCTGCTGCACAGCCATAGCTTGTGACCCAGCACCTGCTAACCCTGGAGCTAGCTAAGCTCCAGTACTACCAAGGTGAGATGTGGTTGGTGCAGGCCTTGGGATGCTAAATGCATTCATTTGCCTGAAAAACTTGGGACCGACTTTCCCAGCTCCCTGGTTCCTCTGCTGTGATATGTGCATGGCACCGCAAGTCTGCTGTCATTCTTTTGGTCCCAGGAGCTTGTGGGATGGGAATGACCAGATCATAGAATCATAGAGAATCATAGAATATTAGAGTTGGAAGGGACCTCAGGAGGTATCTAGTCCAACCCCCTGTTCAAAGCAGGACTATCCTCAGCTAAATCAAAGAGTAACGTAACTGACAAGGATCTCTCCTATACTGGGAGCATAGAGGTCCCCAGCCTCCAGCTTTATTTGGAGAATTGTTCTGTTTTAACTCTTCTGTAAATTGAAATTAATAAATGTTGGAAACTCTTCCTAGCCCCAGTACCAGCAGCTGGGCTGCACGTCTCCTGTACCAGTAGTTGCTACCTACCATGCTATTTGCTACCATGACATTTTGATTAAAAAACTGGAACAATACAATATTAACACAGCACACATTAAATGGATTAAAAGCTGGCTAACTGATAGATCTCAAAACGTAATTATAAATAGGAAATCATCATAGAACGGGTGTTTCTAGTGGGGTCATGCAGGGATCAGTTCTTGGTGCTATACAACTTAACATTTTTATTAATGATATGGAAGAAAACATAAAATCAGCACTGAAAATGTTTGCTGATGACACAAATTGGAGGAGGGGTAAATAACGAAGAGAACAGGTCATTGATTCAGAGCAATCTGGGTCGCTGGATAATCTGGTGCAAGCCAACAATATGCAATTTAATGTGACTATGTGTAAATGTATACAGGTAGGCCATACTGACAGGATGGGAGACTTAGTCCTGAGAAGCAGTGACTCTGAAAAGGATTTGGAGGTTTCATGGTGGATAATCAGCGGACCATGAGCCCCTAGTGTGAGCCTATGTATGTATAGACAGGGAAATCTAGAATAGGACTAGAGGGGTTATTTTACCCCTATACTAGCGCCAACTGCTGCTGGAATAGTGTGTGAAGTTCTGGTGTGCATAATTTCAGAAGGATGTTGATAAATTGGAGAGGTTTCAAAGAAGAGCCTTGAGAACGATTAAAGAATTAGAAAATATGCCTTATCGTGATCAATTCCCAGAGCTCAGTCTATTGGGCTTGGCAAAGAGAAGGTTGAGGTGTGACTTGATTACAGTGTAATAAGTACCTACATCCACAGCAAATATTTGAATAACTCGGGTCGTCAGTCTAGCAGAGGAAGGTCTAACATGATCCAGTGGCTGGATGGTAAGGCTAGACAAATTCAGATTGGAAATAAGATGTACATTTTTAACCGTGAGAGGAATTAGCCACTGGAACACTTTACCAAGGGTTGTACTGGATTCTTCAATTTTTAAATGTTTAAATCAAAACCGAGGGGGATGGGGGGGGAGGGTGTTCTTCTAAAAGATCTGCTCATGGAGTTATTTTGGGGCAATTTTCTGGCCCGTTTTCCCTAGGGGTCAGACTAGATGATCCCAGTGGTCCCCTCTGGCCTTGGAATTGATGAGGCTACTAACCTAGGTGCCGGGGGCTCTGTGGTGACTATGAAATGTCTCTAGCTGGCCATTGCTCTCCTTGTTGCTCAGGCAGGTTTAAATGCCAGGGAACATTCTCATTTTTCACAATCAAATGTCTTTACCCTCCCTCCAGCCAAATATCAGAAATGGTTAGATCTGATTTTGCAGCCTGAGCCACAAGGGTGCTGGAACAATTTTACAGAGGTGGTGCTGAAAGTGGAAACCTTGTTGTTGTTAATACTTCAAGCCAGGGGGTGCTGCTGCACCCAGTCACCCCTCGTTCCAGCACCCCTGCTTACCCAGGTGGGTAATAGTCCTACGGAGGGGAGTGGGAAAAGCCTGCAGGACGGGCTGAAGGGGCTGTACTGGGAGATTGACAAATTCCCTTTTTCTGTCAGTTGTCTGAATGCAAACAAGTGCGTATTCACTAGGGGTTTTTTTAGGGGAAGCGGGGGAGGTGGGGGAGAGAGGGCGCTCAGGGTAGCAGACCTGGTTAAGTAAATATAGTCCAGCCGTTCCTCGTGTACGATATGTAGAGAGAAAGAGAGCTCTGAGGCAGAGCCTTCATGGGCCACCTTTCAACTCACCCTTATTTTTTACAGCTGAGCTATAATAAGCTCCCAAAAGGCTGACTCAGCCCTAATTAGAGCAGGATTATGAGCACAATCATTACTGGAGCTTCATTACAGCCCAAGAATTGACCCTGGTTAATGAGAATAGCCGGTTCGGCTGTGACCGCTCTAAGCCCCAGCCATGGTGCCTGTGTGGCCGCAACGTGCTCAGCAGACTCCACTGCCGGTCTCGCCAACAGCGGCTCAGGTCTCTCTCGTCCTGGCAGATGCTGAAAGGAAACCTGTGCCGTGTCGAGGAGGTGAGGGAGGGGGTGCTGCAAGGTACAAGTGACTGCGCCATGGGACTGCACTCTGGATCTTTGCCTGAGGCCGCTCAGCGGGATCTGCCATGTGCCCAGGAGCTGCACAGTCATGAGGCATGTGTGGAGCCTGTCTTAGCATCAGAGCCATGGGGCAGTCATCCTAGGAGTCCAATCTCAGACTCCCGGCTCCTTCCCCAGAGTCTCTTCTGGGGCACGGGCCCCAGCTGTGCTAGACAGAGGGCGGGAGATCAGAATACAAAGAGGAGCATTCATTAAGGGGAAGCTGTTGGACAGCTTTGTGATGTTTGAATCAGTTACAGATGATCTCCAAGAGCTCCCTCTGCTGTAAAGGTGCTATGTCCCTTCTCCAGTCCTCCGTGGCCGCATTATGTCTCGCACACACCATCTTCACTCTTCAAAGAGCTCTGCCACGCTCTCAGTGACGCTGACACTGGGCCAGAAAAAGCCTGTACAAATTGCATGGCCCGAATCTGACCTTTAAAGACATACTAAAGGAAAATACAAATGGTAGTGAGGTCATTCCTTACAAGTAGACTAGAGTTTTGATATGCAAGTGTGTTGTTAGTAATTTGATGTTTACCTAGCTCTTGTTAGAGGTTAGCAAGGCTTTCCTGTCTGTTCCTGTTGTTCTATTGATTAAGAGGTCAAAAGGGAGTATTAACATCTAGATGGACCTTTGGTGTAATAATACCATTTGCCTATATATGAGGTTTTAGTAAACTGTTCGTTAACTGCGTCAATGCAGCTAATTACCAACGTGTGCCTAGGAAACGAAGTTGTACTGCAAAGGACAATATACATTACTATGCTCCACTCCAGGAAATACCTGTGGACTGTCTTGATAGTTTAAATGGCTATTGCTGACTGGCCTGTCTAAGGAAGGACCCACTGAGTAAAGATCAAATGTAGCCTAGGTGAGGGAGTTACCGGCTAGAGCCCACCACGCTGCAACTATAAAGGAAGCTTCAGGCCTGATCCTTTTTATCTCAAATCTGTCCCAACTTGTCAGGAAAAGTTTGCATTGCAAGACTGGGAACCCAGCAATCAGCCTGGAATCACCCTGCTAATTCTCATGGGAGAATTGAACAAACTGTGTACATAGACTGTTCAGTGTTCATTTTGCTGAACTGGGTTTCTAGCAGAGACGCTCTAAAAAAGGACTGATGACCCCCAAGCTGTTCGGGTAATTTCAGAGACCTTGCAATTTAAGAATTTTGCAATTCAGTTATCTCTACTTTGAAACTGACAGAACTTTACTGTCCTCTGTGTATGTATACTGAGCTTTTAACCATTACACTTTCCTTTTTTAAATAAAAATTAGTTTCGTTAATAAGCATTGGCTTTAAGCGTGTATTTGGGTAAGATCTAAACTATCCCTTGACCTGTTTAGTAATCTGTCTGATCCTTTGGGATTAGTAGAACGCTTTCACATATGATGCGTAAGGATTTTCAGTAATCCCATCCTATTTGACTTGGCTGTCTGGGTGCTAGCCAAAGATAGTTTTAAGGAAACTATATTGTGTCTTCTGAATGATAAAGTGAGGTGATCAGAAGCAGTTTGTTGCTGGCATGGTATATCTTTTATGGAAGAAAAAACACAGGTATTTAGGGCTTTGCCTGCCCCATTCTTTGCAGTTTGTCTTGTTTAAACAATCTCAGCAGGGCTCCCTTGGAGGCCAACCTCATAGTGATACTGCTGCATCTGCGTTGACATCTTTATCTGCTGGTTCTCTTGCTCTACAAATTGCAATTAGCTTACGTTTACACAGGGCCAGCGGCATACAGGGAGTCGGGCAGCTGGCAGCTGGCAGCTGGGGTCGGCCAGTGGGTGAGCGGGGCTTGGAAAGCTTGAGGAGGCGCCAGGCTGGAGCGGGGGAGCGAGTGGGGTTGTGTGCAGGGCGGGCGTTGGGGGAGACAGGCTCTCAGGCAGGGTGTGTCACCCGTTAGTGGCGGGGCTGGCTCTGCTGGTCCCCAGCACAGCTGGGGAGGATGAGTCGGCCCGCCTGGTGCAGTGCGGCACTGTCAGCCATCCGAGTCCCACTCCCCGCTGCCTCGTAGCACCGGTGCTGGCTGGAGCCGCCACTGCTGAATGGACTTGGGGTTAGAGTTTGAAAGGCGAGGCTACGAGTCAGGAAATAACAGTGAAATTCATCCTGGATAAGTCCCGTCAGGAGGACAACTCCCAGACGCAGGTGCTCAGTGGCGGAGAGCAGCCTGGGACGCGGTAGTTTCCTCTCTAGATCTGTACCTGCTCCCTGGGTTCCACCCTGCTTTGTTACCCCACTCCTCCACGCTGATCTGCCCCAGCTGTGACAGGCCGTCTATGGCTGTATGTTCTGGGGAATCTGAATGGTTCATCCTCCGAGCAGGGCAGCTGGACCCATCCCACTCAGACAGAGTTAGAGGGGCAGCCAGGTGAGGTGGTGATCCGTTTTTCAATGTCAGCTTAAGCCTGGAGTGAAGAGGCTTTTAGACAAATGGGGCCAAAGCTGGGCTTCAATTTACACCAATATAAACAGGGACTAACACCTCTGAAGGCAGTGGAGGTGCTCCACAGTTACACCAGTGCGACTGAGTGCAGAAACTGCCACACTTCCTTGAACTTTTGCTTTTTGGGAAACAGCCCCCGTCCCTGCACAGTTCACCAGCTGTGTCGTGGCCCCAGTCCCTCTGAAGCCACTGCCAAGGCCAAGTACCTGACATAATGTGCCCATCTCCTTCTCAATAGCAAGTCCTAGGTTCCTCCAACGGGCCTGGAAATCCCTAACAAAAGTGGGAACTGAGTCCTGGGATTGACCTGTGCTGCATCAGCAAAAAAGTAAAAATCCATGTAAGAAAAAAGCCTTTTTTGCTGCTTTGGGGCCTGGGCTGTTTACATTGATGGTTCAAACAAACTAAAACAGGCTCTGCTTTGTTCTGACCGAAGTGAAGCAGATGACTGGGAACGGGGAGAAACAAAAGCAGTGCCAGTGAATGGAAATCACCAGCAATTGTGTGTGAAGGTCCCCAATGCAAATGAATAAAAGACACTAAAAAAGGGGGGGGGGGAAGAGCAGTAGCAACGGCTACCCTTATGGGGCCCCTGGGACCTTTGGATGAGACTCTAGAGGAATGGAACTCATATACTGAGCTTTTTCGCTTTTTGTTATGAAATTACAGATGCAAAGATGGTGCACATTTTCCTACATGTTGTAGGAACTAAAACCTGTACTTCTGCAGCTTAGTGCACCCTGATAAGCAGAGACAAAATCTTACAGTGACATTGTGAAAATCCTGGAGGCACATTTTTCTCCAAAACCGCTGATTATTGCAGAGGGATTTAGGTTCCACAGAAGGAATCAAGAAGGTGAAACAACTGTGCAATTTGTAGCAGCTCTGAAGAAGCTTGCTGAGCACTGTGAATTGAATGATGTGTTAAATGGCACCCTACATGATAGGTTAGTGTGTGGTCTGCACAATGAAGCAATACAGAAGCACCTACTGACAGGCCCAGCTCACCTGACAGAAGGACATTGCAATTGCAATCTCTATGGACCTGGCCACAAAGGAAGCCCAACAGCTCAGTGCATCGACCAGAGTGCATAAGGTGTCACAAGACCCTACCCAGAAGACCGTGGGGAGCCGGGAATGTTACTGCTGTGGAAATCCAGGTCACCATGCATCGGAATGCTGGTGGAAAGACCAAGTGTGTTGACAATATTGCAAAAAAGGACATATTGAGCGTGCCTGCAAATAAAAGAAAGAAGAGTGAAACAGAAAAGGCAAACCAGAAAAAAAGAAGCCTGCAGTCTGGCAAACCAAAAAGGAAAATCTGCACACAGTAGAGCAGACTCAGGATGATCAAAGGGACATATCATAGATACTACTGGCCTTCAGCAGGCTTCTGCAAATGTCAAAGCTATTGTGGAAGCTCCACCTCCTCAAAACATGAGCCAACCTCACTCTTTTAGGGGTACTCAACTATTATGGAAAGTTTATTCTACTGTTAGCAACACTACTAAAACCACAACATGAACTCCTTGGCCAGAACAAGGTCTGGAAGTGGACTGAAGCCTGTGATGTTGCATTTAACCAGGCTAAACGCGCATTGCTAAATTCAGAGGTGCTGACGCATTTGGATCTGTCCTTACCTCTACAGTTGGCCTGCGATGCCTCCCCTTTTGGAGTGGGAGTGGTTGGTCACACATTATGCCTTTGGGAGAGAAGAGACCCCTTGCTTTTGCTTCATGCACCTTAAGCAAAGCAGACACTAACTACACCCAAATCGAACGTGAAGCACTGGGAAGCATTTTAGGAATTTGGAAATTTCACCAGTGCCTGTTTGGACAGAAGTTCACACTTCTCACCCACCATCAACTTCTAACATCCATTTTTGGACCATGCACAGGCATTCTGCCATTGGCTGCTAGTCGTATGCAATGATGGGCATTGTTGCTTTCCGCACACATATATGAGATCAAATAGCGGAAATCCACTCTGCACCACAATGCAGATGGTCTCTCCAGGCTGCCTTTACCAGTTAAACATCAAAATATTGGCCAGAAAAAAATCTTCTACTTTGAACAGGTAGAGAACACGCCCATCGCTGCTACTCAAATAAAGAAGGCAACTTGTGTTGACCCACTACTGTCCCAAGTTTGGGATTGTGACAAAGCTCTTCTTCTACCTCGGGTGGTCCAGCACTTCCTTCCAGCAGTGGGTCAGGGAACTGCTTCACCCCTTATTGTTTTTCCACCCTCAGTGGTGGGGGAGGGTAATGCAGCTGCTCTAAGCCACTCAGCTCCCTGCTGGCTCCCAGTCCTGTCTAGTTCTCACAGGCCCTTGCCTCTTCACTGGAGCTCTTGCCCCTCCATTGAATGGCCAGGGGGGCAGTCCCACTTTCAAATCCAGGCCCCAACCCAGGGACCCTATAAGTAGCAGCCTCACACTGTGGCTTCAAGAAAGCTGCTGGCTTCCCTGGGTTACTTCCCCATGCCTCTCGACTTAATGTCCGCACCCTGCTCAGACAGGGCCCCTTCCTGGCCTCCTTGCCAGGGAAGTTCTTGACCCCTGACAGCCCCACTGGGCATGGTGGTGCCCAAACTAAACGTCCAGTTCAATCTTTCCCTTCTGGCAGGGTCTCTTCCCTTAGGCCTCCAGGCCTGGGAAAGGTCCTTTGCCCTCTTTGGGCAGGGTTTTCCCTCCCCCAGTCTTTGTACCTGCAGGGTTCTCTCCTGCCAGTGTTCTGCTCCTTTTCCATAACCCTCCTGGCTCTTGACAGCATCTTGCCTGTTCACACACTCTGGTAGCTCGCCTCACTCCACCACTCCAGCCCCACCCTTTCTCCAGTGGGAGGCTTTTAACAACTCCTGGGCAGGACCTTGATTGGCTCCAGGTGTGTTAATGAACCTGGAGTAACCCCTGCTCAGCTACCAGGGGAAAATGGACTTACTGATCCTGGGCTGATATATTGGCCTTCTTGCACTCTCCAGCAGCCATCCGGTCTGACCCTGTCACAGGATTTAGTGATGCATGGAACATCTAGACAGGACTCTCTGGTCTCACCCGACCTTCTTCCCTACCTCTCCAAGAGGATGGAGTTACCAATCCGTTTTGGATGCTTGTTGTGGGGGATGCGCGTCATTATTCCACCACTACTGCGATCACAGATGTTGGAACAGCTCCTTTCAGGTCACTGTGGAATAGTGCACATGAAAGAAATTGCACGGAGCTACTTTTGGTGGCCTGTCCTGGACAATGCATTGAAGACCAGGCTAGAGCTTCTACTTCATGTCAGTGTGAGGAACGTGCCTCAGTTGCAGTGGTGTACTGAGGAGACCAGGACCCCGAGCGCCAGCCTGCGGGGGAATGGGCCGGCCCTTCATGATATGTGGTGGGCACAGAAGGCTATGAGGGGCACAGCGCCTCGTGTGCCCCCTGCCCTCTACCCATCGTGAAGGGCTGACCCGCAGTGCACTTACCCACCACTGCCTCCAGCCCCGCAGCCCAACGCCAGCTCAGATGAGGCAGCCTCACCTCTCAGCCGGGGGGGGGGAGAGGCAGGTATCCCAGCCAGCACCAGACTGTGGGGCTAGAGCACTGGGTAAATGTGGGGTGGGGGCACGCTGGGCCAGCCCTTTGTGACAGGTGGAGGGAGCAGGAAGTTGAGGGGAAGCTGCCCCTGTTTCTGCTCCTGCACCCCCCACATGTCATGAAGGGCAGGCCCGGCCCCCCAAGATCAAGGGGTGAAGCTCCCCCCACCTGGCTGCAGGGCTGCTGGAGCAGCAGGTAACTGCAGGGGGCACACTGGGCCAGCCCTTTGCAACAGGTGGGGGGCGGTGGGCACAGGAGGCTCTGAGGGACACCCCTCAGTGCCTCTCCCCCACACGTCATGATGGGCTGGCCCAGCCCCCTCCCCAGGCTGGGGGGGTGAGGCCACCCCCGTCCAAGCCAGCACCAGGCTGCGGGGCTGCAGCAGGAGAGGTGGGTGCTGGGTAAGCGCAGAGAGTGGGGGGCAGCAGAGCCAAGTGTACATTTGCACCCCCCTCCCCTGCATCTCACGCTCCCTCACAGGTACAGACCCCTTTGCCTGGTGCAGCTGGGGGGCAGCGCCGGGATCCCTCCTGCCCTATGTGGGGGGGGCATGAGGTGGGGAGGTGCAAATGTAAGCTTGGCCTCCAGGTGCCGGAGACCCTCCCTATGCCACTGCTTAGCTGGCTCCCCTACACCCATGGGACTGGCCTGGAAACCCGTGGCAGTGTACACACACTGCTTTTGCTGGCCCATTTGAAGGAAGCATGTTCATGACTGTTGTAGATGCCCATTGTCAATGGTCAGAAATCTCTGTAATGCTGTCCACTACTGCTGAAAGTACTATCCAGAAGCTGTGAAATCTTCAGTCGTTTCGATCTGCCAGAACATCCTGTGATCAACAACACACAGCAGTTTGTCTCTCAGGAGTTTGAAAATGTTATGGAAGCAAATGGAACACATCACATCACTTCAGCTCTGTACCATCCATCCACCAATGGACTAGCTGAAAGGTTTGTGCAGGCCATGAAACGAGCTTTAAGATCTGCCAGGGGCATTCGTCCATTCAAAAGCATCTGGACACCTTCTTACTATCCTACAGAAACACACCTCATGCTACGACCAAAGCGTCCCCGGCCTTTCTAATGATGGGACGACAGCTGCACACTTGCTTTGATCTGCTGAAACCTGCCAAAGCATGGCAAGTTGTACAACACCAACAGCAAAACCAAGTAATCAGACGTGCACACAGAGCAAAAGACCGAATCTTTAGTCCTGGACAGCCTGTCCTAGCTCAGAACTATGCTTCTGGAGCTAAATGGGTCCCTGCTACAGTCATTGCCCAAACAGGACCTGTTTCGTGCACTGTCCAGACTGCAGATGATCTCACCTGTGGCCACATGTAGATCAGTTGTTGCCAGGTCATATCTCCAGGTCATGCCAAGGACACATCTCCAGCTGAACTGCCTGACCTCACCATTACAGGTGAGATATCATCGAGTTGAATCACCCATTCCTGACTCCCCTTCCCCATCCATCTCTGCAGACAATACAGCCCCCTCCTCTGTTTGAGCAGATACAACATCCTCACTTGTTCCAACTACGAGTCCTGAGCCCATTGTTAGACCCACACCAATAAAACCTTCTGGCGCAAGAAAACACCAGAAGTCCGCCGTAATCCACCTAGAGAGAGAAGGCCTCCTCAACGGCTGGATATTTAGCTAGGGCAAACCCACGTTTTGGGGCAGAATAATCCCCAGGGTTTAGCCGGGAAATGAGGCAGTCTGTTCCCTCATTCCCTAGTTCAGGGATTGTTCTGTTAAATGGGCGTTTTCACTAAGGGGGGAGGAACATGTTGTGTATTTTGTCTTGCCTTATTGCCTACTTTCATAGCAATAGAGTTAGACTATTAGGGGACAGCTCAGCCAGTGCTGGCTGGTTTGGATGGTTTTAGTGTTAGTTCAATGAAGACGCTCCCTGTGTTGTATCTCTGTGATCCTGTGCTGATTTCTCTCTCTGAACACAAGTAGTTAAAAGGAATTCAACATAACAAATGCTATAAAATGTATAAACATAGATGAATCATTAAGGACTACAAGAAAACAGCACAAGCATGTAGGGATAAAATCAGAAAGGCAAAGGCCCCAGATGAGTTACGCCCAGTAAGGGATATAAAAGGCATAGGAAGAGGTTCTTTAAACATGGTAGGAGCAAGAGAAAGATGAAGGAAAGTGTAGGTCCTCTACTCAGTGAGGAAGGAGAGCTAATAACTGATGATATTAAGAAAGCTAAACAGTTGATACATATTTTGCTTCAGTCTTCACTAAAAATGTAAATGGTGACCAGCTTCTCAACAAAATTAATATTAACAACCAGGGGGAAGGAATGTAAGCCAAAGCTGAGAGAGCAAGTTAATGAATAGTCAGCTAAGTTCGATCTATTCACGTCAGCAGGGCCTGATGAAATTTATCCTAGGGTACATAAGGAGGTAGCTGAAGCAATCTCTGAACTATTGGCAATTATCTTTGAGAAGTCCTGGAGGGCAGTGAAGTCCCAGAGGACTGGAGAAGGACAAACCTAGTACCTGTCTTTAAAAAGGGAACAGAGGACCCAGGAAATTATCAACTTGTCTGCCTGGAAAGATACTAGAACAAATTATTAAGCAATTACTATGTAAGCAGCTAGAGGATAATAGGGTTATAAGGAATAGCCAGCATAGATTTGTCAAGAACAAATCACACCAAACCAACTAATATACTGTTTTACAGAATTCCTGGCCTCATGGATAGGGAAGAAGCAATAAACATGATTTACCTTGATTTTAGTAAGGCTTTTGACACACTCCCACATGACATTTTACAAAGCAAATCAGAGAGATGAGGTCTAGACAAAATTACTATGAGGTAGGTGCACAACTGTGTGAAAGACTGTACTCAAAGAGTTATCATCAATGGTTCACTGTCAAACTGGGTGTCAAACATGCAATGGGGGGGGTCCCACAAAAGTCAGTCCTGAGTCTGATATTAGTCAATATTTTCATTAATGACTTGGATAATGAAGTGGAAAGGATGCGTATAAACTTTGCAGATGACACTAAGCTGGGAGGAATTGCTAGCACTTTGGAAGTTGACCTTGACAGTTTGGGGAATTGGTGTAAATTCAACATGAAACTCAATAAAGACAAGTGTAAAGTACTTTATGCAGGAAGGGAAAATCAAATGCACAACTACAAAATGGGGGATAACTGGCTAGGCGGTAGTACTGCGGAAACGGATCTGGGTGGTTATAGCAGATCACAAATTGAATATGAGTCAACAATGTGATGCAGTTGCAAAAAATGCTAAAATCATTCTGAAGTGTAGTAACAGAAGTGTTATATGTGAGATTTGTGAAGTGACTGTCCTGCTCTACTCAGTACTGATGAGGCCCCCCCTCTGGAGTGCTGTGTCTGTTACTGGCACCACACCTTAGGAAAGATGTGGTCAAATTGGAGAATCCAGGGGAGAGCAACCAAAAATAACAAAAGGTTTAGAAAACCAGACCTATGAGGGAACGTTAAAAAAGCTTGTCATGTTTAGTCTTGAGAAACAAAGACTGAGGGAAGGAAGACCTGATAACAGTCTTCAAATATGTTAAGAGCTGTTACAAAGAGGACAGTGATCTATTGTTCTCCATACCTACTGACGCTAGGACGAGAAGTAATGGGCCTATTCTGCAGCAAGGGAGATTTAGGAAACACTTTATAGCTATAAAGGTAGTTAAGCTCTGGACTAGGCTTGCAAGGGAGGCTGTGGGATCCCCATCACTGGAGGTTTTTAAAAACAGGCTTGGCAAACATCTGTCAGAGATGGTCTAGGTTTCCTTGGTCCTGTCCCAGCTCAGGCAGATGACTTCTCGAGATCCCTTCCTGCCCTGCATTTCTATGGTTCTATGACCCTATTTTGAGAAGAAAGTTGGGAAAATCCCTGGGTATAGAGCTGGCAACAGTGGGGAGGGGCCATGGATCGTGAGTCTCTTACCACACTCGCTGGCATCACACCTGAACCAGTAGTTCTAGGTCTTCCATTTTGTTACCCAGGCTCCTTGCGTTGGTGTATAGACGTCTTCATTGCTTCTGCTTGGCTTTGCCCAGATTCCTTGCCCAATTAGGTGCAGTCATTTTACTGGCTTTCCTCTTGTTGTCCATTCTCCTACCCTCTGCTGTTCCCTTCTCTGTTGCTGTGTTCTCTCTTACTTGATTTTCCTCCCAGTCAGTGGAATCAGGCGTGGCGATTACATGAGCATCTCCCAACCACCTCCCCCCGAGTTCATACCTTACAGCTCTCTCAATCAGCTGGGCCAGAAGTCTAGTTGCCTCCCTACTCAGGGGGAGTCCATCCCCTGAGGACAGTCGACTCTCTGTGAATGCCTCCCCGGGGGTCAAATGACTCAAAGCCCGACCTATAGCTCCACTGCCTGAGCCGTCTGTTGAGCATCAGAATCTTGTCTTGTCTCACCTAGCTCGGCTAAGTCCTGCCGCACGACAAAATGGAGGCCTGCTGTACATGTGCTAGTGAGCCCCTGATGCTGTAGCATTTGTCATATAGAGGGAGATTTCGTCAGCTGTACAAGACAAAGCAGGAGGTCACTTGGTGTGGGGATGGTCAAAGTGAGCCTGCCCCAACCACCAGCACACAATGTCCCTTGCAGAGAATTCCCAGCTGCGAGAAAACCCCAGCTCTAACCCTCTGTTGTTTGGGTCCCAGCTCACCATTTCCTGGGGGCCTAACACCAACCCAATCCCCCGGACTGTGTGATGAGCTAATGCCATGGCTGCATGGACTGCAGCCAGGCCAGTGATGCTGCCTCGAACAGAGGGGTCATAAAGAGTGCAGGCAGAGGAGAACCACCCCCCCGAGTCCAGATTGACCAGAAGACAGAGAGAGGTTCTTTGACATAAAACAACTTCCTCTCTTCCTTTTTAAATCAGACAATTTTGTATCCCAAAAAGCAGAGAGAAATTTGGTGGTTGTGGGTGGGCAACAGCGAGGGGCGGCTGGCCAAGAGAAATACCATAGGCATTTCCATTATCCATGGTAGGCTCACATGTTCCCCTTCCAGCTCTATAAGACAGAACATCTTTAAAGCACACAAAGGTGAAGTCTGCAGAATGACTCAGACTAAGCTGAGCCAACCCTAAGAAACTGCTGCAGCAATAGGTGAATGTATAGCTCTGCTGTAGGGACATTTCAGGCCTCTCCAAGGAGTGCCTGCGTGAACCATGTTCTGGTTCATGCATTCACCAAGCAGCCTGAGCATCCCTGAGTTCCAAGGACAGTCTCTGCAATCGATCTAATGTCATTTCTGCCCATGCACATTGTACGCTCCAGTGCCGTGAATCTATATATCCGTGTATCAGTGCAGCTGCAATAGTATCTGGCTTCCTTTCTGGGTGAGGTCAGGTGATGTTTGTGATGGAAGCCAAAATTAGCTTCAAGGCAGAAATAACATGTGTGATTATTAGAGCAAGAAGAGCTTGTGGGAGCGCCTCCAGCATCCAAAGGAGGAGAGAATCCATCAGTGTCAGATCCCCAAAACGGATCATAAAAATATTCTGGGGGACCATATTGTAACAGATCCATGAGTACCTAGAGTTCACGGTTGTCAGTCCACTACACAGCCCAGCCCTCAGAAAATCACCGTGCTCCAGAAACACAGGCCACAGCCACTGGAGCTCAGGGACAGACGACGTCAGCTGTGGTGCATCTATGGCACACAGTCAAGCCATTCTGATTCCATCCAGAAACATCAACACACAAACATCACCATTAAGGGAACCCATGAACACTGATTCCCCAGCACATTTGTCATTTACTACGCCACTCTCTGCAAAACCCTGAGTGAAAGATGCAAGGAGTGAGTGGAAGAGAACCAACCAATTTACTTCATGTCATTGGAAGACCCGCTGCTTCCATGGCTTTCCCAGGGGCCTGACTTACAGCTGTACAGGGGTGGCCAGAGATCCAGCAATGCTGCCAGCTCCTGGTATCCAGCTGCTAAAGAACTTGCAAGGATGCTCAGCATGCATTCATCTACTGCAACTGCTCTGGGCAGTGTTACGTGATGGCAGCTGTGCATGGGCGAGGAGGTGACGAGTGCAGGACGCAGTGGGAGCAGAGATGCATTCAGTGGGAAGAAAGGTGGTCCTGGTAATGCCCAGTGGGAGCGGAAATGGCCAAGGGACTGCCCAATGGGAGGGGAGGCAGTCACAGTAATAGCCAATGGAAGGGGAGGTGGACAAGGCACTGGACAGTGTCCCTGCAGCACTGGTTCTATGAAGACGTGGTCCCAGACCCGCTGCTATAAGCCATGTCCAAAGCACTGTGTGAAACAGTCTCTGCGTTGCCCTTTCCAGCGTATTTCCCCTGAACAGTCTGGGCATAAAAGCTTCATTCATACCCTGGGAGCGGCTGGTTACAGCCATAGCTATAAATAGCAGTCTGTGGCCTGCAGAGGCCTCGACTGGCACGCGGGAGGAGAGAGTCGGGGTGTTGCTAAGAAAAGCAGCCTCTGGGCCTCTAGTAGTGCGGTGCCAGTCCCTCGCAAGCGTGCTGTGTGATTGCACTGCTGTCCCGGAGCCTCGCCATTCACGCACTTGCATCTGCTAGCTGAACCCAGATGTAGAAAGGAGAAAACCCCGTGAGAAGTGCTGGTCTTTCAGGGCAAATTCTGCATACACCAGCCAGGCCCATAGGTTGCCACCTATAAGATTAAGAAAAACTCACAATTGGCCACCCCCCTCCAAGAAAGGTCCTAGTGCTGAGTATCAGTAATTGTCACTCAAATGTTGTAGGGAACCATTCTGCGGGCGCACACATGCGCACACCGCAATATGGTATTGTTACTTTATCGTTTTTCTTACCTTATCTTAGCCTGGTGCTGCAATCTGGCCCATGGGCGGGGGGTGTGACCTGGAGAGCGCTGTGCCATATCCCGTGTGAAAAAAACCCTGGCACATCCAATCATTTAATGGCAAGGCAATGCAAAATCCGGCCAGGTGGCAACCCTGCATCTGGCTGCTGAGGTGCTTTTCATCACCAACCCCAAGGTCAGTGTTTCTCAACGACCCATGCATGGACCGGCACCAGCCCCTGAGATCGCGCTAACACAGTTTAGGAAGGCAGCAAACCTGGCGTCAAAAAGGTTGAGCAAAACTAGATCATCTGCTAGCTGGGCCTTTCTCCCGAAATCCCAGCCACTGTTCTGCTCCAACGGGAAGCTCAGGAGCGGGCTGGTTCTGAGAGAATTCCAGGTTCAGAGCCGCATCCAAGCCTCAGGCAGGAACCTGGCCCCATCACTAAGCACAGCTCTGGAGGCCGAGGTTTCTGTTACTCCCCAGAACAAGAATAGCACAGGCAGGAGCAGGGCAACCTTGCCTACACCACTGCCAGCCAGCAGCCAGCCCTGTCTTAGCAGGGTATTCGCTCTCCATGGCTCACTGAAACTCAGCAAGGAGAGATTCATTTCTTCCAGTAGGGAGGTTTGTTTTGTGATGGGGACACCTGTCCACTGGGAACTGGATGGGGACCTTAAAAGTCACCCCACCATTGTCCCCAAACAGCCATCAAATATGTGTGACCTTGACCCTGCTGAGCCAGGCTGGATTCGAGGGGCGGGTGGTTAACAAAATCCTAGCCAGGAGATCCTTGCGGTGAAGTGAGAGGTGTCCATGTGCTGGGGGAGCCTGACTCCAGTGCAATGGAAAGGCACAGCCAGGCGGTGGCGTATTAATCACGGTAGGCCGGCTAGACCCAAGTTATTACGAGCACAGCCAACATGTCACACTGCAGACAGTACAACAATTTCCCAAGTCTGACATACATTTTCTACCATGTTTGCCATAAGATTAAGCAGGCCGAGGTCTCTCTACCTGAAACCTCAGTCCACATTTCATTGTTGTGCAGAACCAGGGTCAGGGTAATATTTGGGCCCACGTATTCCACCACCACCATTGGGAATGCCCCAGGCAATCTCACCTTGCCGGCCTTATGCACAGCTGGGCAATTTGACACAACTTCTGAGACGGTGCCAGGAGGCACGAGAGACTGGCCATGAGCCACGTCCGCTTTCAGAGATCTCCCACATCTCAGGTGGAAGCTCAGTTGCCATCACACACAAAATGGCGGCAGAAGCTACAAGCCGTCCTGGGCACCGGCAGTGCTCGTGCAGGTTGGCTTGCCAGGATGCCCAGGAGGCAGAGAAATGGAAAGCTGAAGCTGGCCAGGCAGACACACAGAGCCTCTCCTGTGGCCCCACAAACACATGGAAGCATCTCAGACGCCGACTCCACTTGGTATCTCTACCTGGCAAAGCCTCGCGTTGCTGGGATGCACGGTGAGTTCTTGACCCTTCTGGAAACAGCCTGAAAAC
Source organism: Mesoclemmys tuberculata (assembly GCA_007922155.1). Classification (NCBI taxonomy): domain Eukaryota; kingdom Metazoa; phylum Chordata; order Testudines; family Chelidae; genus Mesoclemmys; species Mesoclemmys tuberculata. Next base: position 19,838,395 of record ML675655.1, read on the forward strand.
CTCCTTTGACGACTCCTCCCAGCTGTGAAACCCACTGAATCGGGGCAGCTGATCAAATGGCCCAGGCTTCACCAACAGCGGACCCCTCTGCCACGTGCAGGCTCCATAGCAAGCAGGAGCCAGTTGGCCTCCAGGGCAGGGTATGTCTTTAACTCTCTCTACGGCATGTGAGTCACGTCAGCAGGAAGGGCTCTGGGGACAGGGCTGGCCAGGCTGTCGGGCTCTGCTGGGCAGCACAGCTGAGGTTTCCAAGGCCTAATTCCCATTGAAATTAATTAGTGGGTGGGGGAAGGAGCAGGATCTCAGACGAGAACACCCCCTTCCTCCCCCCCGAGCAGCAGGGCAGCTCTCGCCTTCCAACCCGTTCCTAAGAAGGAGATTGGGGGGAATCTCCTGGATCCTGTGAGCATCCTCAGCTCCCACGGACTGGGAGTGCTCAGCACCTCTCAGGATCAGGCCCAAACGCACTACCCCTCCGTCATGGGTCACCTGGCTTTTATTCCTCAGGCTCAGCAAATTGCAGTCTGCTTCCCATGGATGGGCCGCACCCACCCCCCCGGCTCATCAGGGCATGGCAGCCAGCCGGACGCCCACGGCGGGACCAGCGCGATGGCAGCGAAGCCGTGTGCAGGGCATGGGGTGCAGGGCCGTGAAGGGCCAGAATGACATGCTTGGGGTGGGGCAGGACCGGGCTCATAGCACAGGGAGGGGTGCTGACAGGGCTGCAGAGCCCGGGGCGATGGCGCCCGCTGGGGCTGGCCATTCCTGTGGCTGGGCTCAGCCCATGTGGGGTGGATTTTGTTAGGAGTTTCTTAAAAGGCACCGGGTCCTTTGAACCTTGCGCTGAGGCCCTGGGGTCGGGCGGGGGGAGAGTTTCCCCCCTGCTCAGGAAAGCTCAAGAGCTGCTGTGCGGTTGCTAGGTCTCAAGGCCTCTGGTGCGGCGGGAGGGGTACGAGAGGGACGTGCACGCCCTGGAAACGCCGGATGGTTCTAGGCGTTCCCAGCCCCGGCAGGACATGCTGGGAAGGGCTGAGCCCTTAACCCCCAAAGGCTGCCCCAGCTCTAGCCAGCGGAGCCTGTCGCAGCCCAGCACGTGGCCACGGCTGCCCAGCTCGGCAGACAGCTGTGCCCTTAGGGAATTACAGCTGTCGCCTCAGCGCAGGTGCCCAGTGCTCACCCCCCACCCGTACTGATACAGCCTGAGACGTTTCACCCGGTCCGCAGCCACCCGAGTGCAGGACCAGCGCAGCGCGGCAGCAGGGTCTCGTGTCTCCAACGGCGGGCAGCTGTGCACACGCATCCACCAGGGCTTCCCACCCCACCGACGTCTGACTCCAGGGGTTGTTACACCTAGGCTCACCCATGGGACACACATGAACCTGGCCTTGCACAGCGTCGCAGGCGCCGCAGCGCACACTCACTGGGAACAGAGTCAGACCCAGCAGGACAGGCTGCTCCAGGGGAGGCGCCGGTGCTGGCAATGGAGATGCCTGCTCCACTGTGTGGGGCTTTTAGTAGCTGCATGGATCCCAAGGCCAGGCAGGCCCATTGTGATCGTTTAGTCTGACCCCCTGCATAACGCAGGCTAGAGAACTGCCCCCGAAGCGTTCCTAGGGCAGCTCTGTCAGAAAAACGTCCCCTCTTGAGCTAAACGTGGTCAGCGACGAAGACTCTGTCACGCCCCTTGGTACGTTGGTCCAACAGCTGTCGACCCGCGCTGTTAAAAATGCATGCCTTATTTCCAGCCTGCAGCCACTGGGCCGTGGTCTACCCACTCTGGAAAGGGCTGGGCCTGCCAGCGCCCACTGCAGGGCCTGGTTCCTGGCAGACAGCCCAGGCCCTGCTGTCTTGGGCACTACAGCAGCGCTGCCCTTTCTGGAAGGATGCAACGTCCGTGGGTGCCTCTCCAGGGCCTGGGCACAAAGTGGCTTTGCTTGGCCAGAAGCCAGGCTTGCACAGCGCTCTGCTGCCCTCGGTTCACCCCGCCGGTTCCCAGGGGCTGAGTAAATAGAGTGACAGCGTGCCCCACACGGGCGGGTCTGCAGGGCCAGGTTCATGGCAGGCCCCCCCAGGCACCTGGGGCACTTGGCAGCACGGCGAAGGCGCCAGCTCTCTGGTCGCAAGCCCAGATGTGGCCGCTCTGCGCTCTGCTCTGGGGGCGCCCCAGGCACAGCTACTGCTCAGGCAGGGGCGAGCCAGGCCCTGGCGTCTGCCGTACACCTGGGGAGAAAGCGCCCATCTCGTTGCTGCACTGGCTGGACGTGGCCACCTAGATGGTGCCTGCTGTGGTACCAGCCACGCCAGGCCCCCAGTGGCCAGCCGGGACAGGGTACCAGCACCCTGGCCCAGACCAGCTTCCTGGGCTCAGCCCAGCTCCCCCTCCAGTGAGGGATGCCCGGCTGAGGTGCACAGACAGAGCCTCTCACCTGGCAGTGCCGAGCGCCCTCCAGCCTGAGCGTCTGCAGAGAAACCCACAGGGTCTTGTTTCAGCGCGAGCCCTGGTGCCTGGGGCTCGGCCGAGGTGGGGCATGGGCGACGAGTGCGGACCCTGTCAGGGCAAACGCACCAGTCGGGAGGGTGGGGAGTGGCTGTTTAAGAGCTGAAGGCATCCCCATCTCTCATTGCCGTGGCCAGCGTCTCCCTGGGCCCCCACAGAACTGAGACACGGCCAGAGCAAGACATGCCCCACAGTGAGCCCTGCAGCCACGTCTGAACGGGGGTCCAGAACGCCTGGGGGGCTGGCGACGCTGCTCTGCCACCTGCTGCCCCCAGCACTGACCGGTCCCGCGCGGCGAGGCTGTGTTCCTCACGACAGTGGTTGTTTGGTCAGCCTGAGGGGCCCAGCTTGCTTTGCGGCTGGCTGGGCCATGGAAGCGGGGGCAGAAGGAACCTACCACAGTACTTAAACAGCTGGTTAAGCCCTGGCAGGCGGATGGGAACATCCTTGGGAATCCCCCAGTGGGCCAGCTTGGGTTTGAAGCCCGGCTGGAGCTCTTGGCAATTGTCTTGCTAAGAGGTGGCTCAGGGATTCACATGCTGAGAGACAGAGGCAGCAGGAGACGCTGTAGCGCAGGGTTTTGCTACCCTTGAAAATGAGGAGCCGTGTGTTCAAATCTCCCTGGGGCGCTGTCTGGCTGGGGTCTCAGCCCGCTCATCACCAGAGCACCTGCGTGCACCAGGCCGTCGCCAAGAGCTGGCGTGTGTGCTTTGCTCCGGAGCCGCTCCTGTCCTGCACAAAGCTGCTGTACGTGCAGGACAGGGCACAGCAGCGGTTGTTATCCCACCCTGCAGGCTGGGCCAGGACCCACGTCTGCAGAGAGAGTCAAAGGCAGAGTGGCCTGGGCCTGGGACGCATACGGCCAAGGGCCCCACAGCTCTGCTGATGGGTTCAGCTGACAAAGGGCTGGAGATGCCTACTGCTGCAGGGAGACGCCTAGTGAGATTGTCACAAGCCGCCAAGACTCCTCTCAGCATCTTTAGGCACCTAAACACCTCTGAAACATCTGGCCTCTGCGAGTGTCCTTAAGCAATTAGAAAATCTGTGGCAATCCCCCAGATCTGGCACTGGGCTTAGCCAGCCTGGCTCAGCTCTAATGCCAGCGGTGCCATAGGACACGGCCTGGCCCATCTGCGCTGCTCTGCATCACTCGGGGGCTGCGCCTGGGCCTTCTAGCCAGGGAGACACGGCTCCCCTATCGCTGAGCCCCGGCAGATGCCGTCCCTTGGCCTGGAGACCGCGAGCTTGTTGCGTGGGCTGGAATGGCTGCAGGCATGACGTTCAGGACTAGCCTTTCAAGGGGAGCAGTGGGGGCAAAAAAAACCTAACTGATTTCAAAACTGAACTTGATAAAGGAATGGAGAGGATGGGCTGGTGGGACAGCCTAATTTGGCAATTGACAGATCTTTGAACTCCTGGGGGTAGCTATGCCACTGGCCAGTGATGGGATGTTAGATGGGTGGGTTCTGGGTTACTACAGAGAATTCTTTCTGGGTGTCTGGCTGGTGAGTCTTGCCCACATGCGCAGGGTTTAATTGCCCCCCATATCTGGGGGGTCAGGCAGGAATTTCCCACAGGGCAGATTAGCAAAGGCTCTGGGTTTTTTCATCGTCCTCTGTAGCATGGGGCAGGCTCACTGGCCGGTGGATTCTCTGTACCTTCAAGTCTTTACACCATGACCTGAGGACTTCAATAACGCAGTCACAGGTCAGGGGGTATTACAGGCGCGGTGGGTGAGGTGCTGTGGCCTGTGTTGTGCAGTGGCTCAGACTAGATGAGCATATTGGTCCCTCCTGACCTTCGCGGCTATGCGGCTATGAGCGCCCTGCCTACTCGGGAAGAGCCAGGGCTGGTTCCCTGCACACCTGGGAAGGCTGGGTCCAGCACCGCACAGCGCATCCGCGCCAGCTGGAGGGGCACGGGCCAGACTGGGGCTGTACACTGGGCTGGGCCTGCCCTGGGGGAAACGGCCTTTCTGGCTCTGGTTCCCGCTGTCAATGCTGTGGCGCAGGTTGGGGGGGTCTGGTCAGGCGCCATGGCAGGCAGCCTGCGAAGGGCACCACGGTGCAGTGGGCAGCGACAGTGCCCGGTGTTAGTGGAGTAACCGGATTAGTCCTTTGCCCTTGCACAGCAGTGTCGCAATGGCCTTTGCCATCAAATCAACCCCCTGCCTGACAAGACTGCTGCCCGGGGGGGGGAGGGGGCCAGCTGGGGGGGGTCCAGCTCCCCCATGGAGAAGTGTGCAGGGGCGCCCCCGCCTACAGGGCAATGAGGCCCCAGGCAGTGCCACCCTCCCCCAGCCAGATGCCAAGCAGGATCCGTGGCCTTAGTCGTGACTGGACTGTCACTGCCCTCCGCTGATGGGTTGTTAGCTCCCACCCTCCCCATCCTGGCCCTCCCACCCCTTTACCCTCCACTCGTCCCTCCTAAGGACCCCTCTGCCCCAAACTGGTGGCACTGCCCTGTGTTAGCCACCCTGCCATGTGTCACTCTCTCGCTTCCCTGCCCTGTGTCGGGCTGGGCCGCTCAGCTTGGCAGCTCTTCAGGGCAGAGACCAGACCATCTGCTCTGGGTGTTTGTACAGCGCCTAGCACAAGGGGGGCCCATTTTAGCCAACCCTGAGGCACCCGTTATACATAGGACTGCTGATGAAAGAGTCTGGTGAGGTTTGAAGTGAACTGGTACTGCCCAGAACACACGCACCATGCAAAGCTGAACTTGAGTGGAAGATTAAAATCAGGTGTTACTGAATGAAATCAGATGCCAGTTTACCAGCATAGTGACTGTAAGAAGGCCAGACATGGAAGGGTTTGTAACAGAGCCCGTCTGTAAAGCTGGATAATTTGTACTAGATTTATAGATGTTAAGGCCAAAAGGGAACATTAGATCATCCAGTCTGCTCTTCTGCATAGCACAGGCCCATGAATTCCACTACACGAGTCCTGTATTGAGCCCAGAACTTCTGGTTTTGCTAAAGCAGAAATATTAGACCGAGATGTGTTGGATTAAATTGAATGAAAGACTCCAAACAATGGAGCATCCTGTAGTGATTTAAGGTTTTAATGAGCCCATCAAACACAAGGAATATAATCGACCGTCCAGATCAAAGGAACACTGTGGTTAAAAACCGAGATTTCAAACACAAATGCTCTTTGCGGAGTTAGGAATAATCCTTCAGAACAGCACAGGCAAGACTTCAAATCAGACACATTTCCCTGTCACTGCTGGGGTTGTTTGTTCATGTCTGGTTTTCCACCGGATAATGAAAATACTCTAATCCCCTTGGAAATCTGTTCATTTCCACTTTCAGGATCCCAGGCCCTGGCCCAGTGCTGCAATGTTTGGGCTGCAGAGGAGTAGTTTGGTTTTTAAAAAATTAATGGAAACGGCCCTAATGCTTCTGGGGTTTGGAAGGAAAAGCTAGTTGTATTTTTACAAGAGCTAAATCTGGAACCAGGTTAGGCCACGCCTAAACAGTGGGCAGTCGGTCCCTTTACACGACGCCCAAGAAGTTGTTGATTGGTCCCTGTAGGCCACACCCAATATGTGATTGATTGGTCCCTTTAGACCACGCCCAAGTAGAGGTGGATTGCTAATCAGGCTGCAGTATGGATTAATTTTTCACACCCATGGAAAAGATGCTGAGTCTTATGGACCAAGACTTTTTGCTGGCTTTTCTTTAGCTGGAAACACTAGTGAGTCCTTCCTGGGAACTTCACGGTTGAGGAAACTCAGCCCTGCTGGCTTTGGAGTCGATGTTTGGGCCTAGAGGGCAGCCTCGCCTGGCTTTGCAGTCCCAGTTCAGATTAACACTGGTCAGCTGTTTGAAGAAATAAACCATGAAGAAAAGGCAGGTACAAGAAATTATATTCTCCTTTTATTTACACTATAACCATGACCTCAACATGTTTTTGTTAGCTGCAGAGATGCTTTGCATTGTAAACTGGGCACTTAGACGCAAGACATTTTGTCCAACTCCTGCAGATCTGGCACTAAACCACATTTCCCTGACCACAACATCGTTATCCAGAGCAGTGAGTGTCTGATTCACACAGCTGTTTATCTACACATTCAAACCCTCTGTCATCACGCAACGATATATACACCCAGGATCTCCCAGCGGCCTGCTGCTAGGGAGACAGAGTTTGTCAAATAAAACCCTCCAAATTAGAAAATGTTGTCCACACTCTTATAAGAGATGGCCGTCCATTCCATAGTGGGACTCCAACAAGACACACGGAAATATTGCACTTGTAAATTAAGAAAGAAAAGGATGCAAGGAGTTCCTATTACACAGCAACGTGTCCAGCTATAGGGGGTCAATAAATAAACTAAGAGGCGTGTGGTGGGTGTGGGGAAAGAACTGGCTCTGGCTGCTCAAAGGGCGCATCGCCACAGACAGACAAGGAAGTGCCATTCTGTCTCGTGATCAGATCGGGCGCCGGTTTGGGAGAAACACACAAGCCAGGCAAGTGTAGGTTCTGCGGGGTCAGGGGAGCATGGCAGCCCCACTGAAATGGGAATGGTCCAGTTCGATGTCGGTTGTTGAGACAAGAAGTTCAGGTTCTTACTGGTTTCCCCTCACCCAAAGCCCCCCCCCAAACCCACCGACTCAGGGTCACAACAAAGGACAAAGTTCCGGCCAGTGCTTCACAGTAGTCTCGTGGGAGCCTCTCTCCTGGCTCAAACTCACACCAGAGTCATGGCAAAGGCCATCGTACCAGTGATGGCGAGATCCTGAGGCATGGTACAATGGAACAGTACCAGCCCGCTCGGCTCTCCAGCCCCTTTGGTCTCAAGCTCTCTGCCTTTGCCTGTCCACATGCCTGTTCGCGACAGAGATATGGCTTTCACGGGCGTGAATCCCAGCAGGAAGGAATGCTCCCTCATCCAGCTCAGGGAAGACCACCCCCAGTCGATTTCATGTAAACATACAGCTCCCAGGCTGCCCAGAGAGAGTCCGTGGGAGCTACAGCGTGGGACTGGATTTCTTCTGGTTAATTATGTCTAAATAGAGCTCAGAGCGGAGGAAGCGGGGGTAAGAGTCCTTCTCCATGAGCCCAAAGATCCGTTTCTGAGCCAGGTCGAAGCAGCTCCGAGTGATGGTCTGCAGGTTCTCTTTGGTGTGCTCCCGCGTGTAGGAGTCCAGGTTCACCTGCGGAGGAACAAGGGACGGTCCCCGTCAGCTCTGTTCCCTGCCAGCCCGGGCAAAGCATCACTCACTCTGTGCGGAGGGCACCGTCACCCACTTGGGCAGGGCGTTGGCAGGGGCAGGCAGGGGCACAGGCCAGGGGAGCGGATCTCTCCAAACAGGAGCCGGGGAGGGATCGTTGAATGAGTGTCACAAGGCCCAGCCGCAGGAGGGACGTTGCCACACGCAAGATGGGGCCTGAGAGGGTGACTCGCAAGCTGCACGTGACATCAGGCCAGCGACGTTTCTGACCGTTACCCTTTGGACAACGTGGGTGTGTGTTGCAACTTGAGGAACTGGAGCTCACCCGGAAACCAGCTGCCAGCCTCAGACTGGACGAATGCCCATTGCCAGCCCCCAGGCCTCGTACCTGCCACAGGGCAAGTGGCCCGTATCTCCAGAGCAGGCACGAGGTGGCCTCTCCGTCCCCCAGCACACAGCAGACTCGGCTGTCTGCAACCCCCTCTGCATGGTCCTCCTCGCGCGCTGCCATTGTGGCAGCTGGCATCACAGACCCAAGGACAGCAGTGAGACGGGCCAAGGCCACAAGCAACTTCCCTTAGCAACATCTGTGCTGGGCAGGACAGCTGGGAACTGCCCTTCCCAGGTGCAGCAGGTCCCGTGGCAAATGATCCCCGTTACCTCTTTGCATGACTGGATAGCGATGTACTCGGCAAAGATCTTCTTGGCCTTGGACACCATCTTGGACTGGGATTTGATCTTCTTGTACTCCTCACAGGCAAGCCAGAACTCCAGGTTTTCCTCACTGAACTCCGTCCGCAAGAAGGCCCGGAAGGCAGCCAGCCCATCTGTGGGGAGCAGAGACATGGCTCTACTGCAAGATCCTGGCAGCCAGCCTCCGCCTCAGAAAGCCGGCACTTTCTTAACGTACAGCCCCTCCAACACCCGCCCCAGCCCCTTCCAGAAAACGCTTCCCCCTCCCCTGGGGACACAGCCAATGGGGAGACCTCCTCAGTTTCAGTCCCTCCGTCTGATGTCTATGTTCTGATCTAGAAATGCTGGCACTGGGGGAAGGTCTGGGAGTCAGTTTTAGTGTCCCCTGCGCCCAAAGCCCTGCCAGGACAGGAAGGCTGCGGCTGCTCCGATGCGGAAGCGCCCCAGTGTCACTGCAGCAGTGCCTTCCCCAGTGAAGCAGGCACCTGTGAGAGCGGAGTTGTGTACAGCGAAGGCTGCGGCTCTAAGAAAAGCATCTCATCCCAGTGCGGAGCATCTGCTGAGCCCTTCACGAGCACAGAAGGGGCCGGGCAGTGGCCTGATCCGTTCCAAATGGACAGGAGCTGGGCCAAGCGCGGTAATGTTAACTCTGCCCACACTGAATCGCCAGCTCTCAGCCACACTTCACATACTGAGGAGCCAAGAATCCGAGGTCTGGTTTTGGGCATTGCAACAAGCATCTTCTCTAAGGCCCTTCCATTAGCCAGTGCCTTCATCTGAGTGAGCCGTCGCGGCACCACGGGATGTGTGCGCGCGGTATGGTAGGTGTGTATATGTGGAAATGCAGCCACCTCTGGGGTGGAATGCAGGGAAAGCTCTGTGGCTGTGGCACTATTTTAAGGCAGGGAATGGGAGAAGTTTGCATTCCTAGAGCACTTTCCATCCAAGACTCTCCAAGTGCTTTACAGACATTACTGTCCTACCATTGGAGATGGACAAATATCCCTGTCTCCCTTTCCAGATGAGAACCTGAGACACACAGATTGAAGGGGCACATGTCCTGTCAGCATCCGAGCTGGACACAGATCACAGGACCCACATCCCTATGCCCTCCCCATCCAGTAAAACCCGTTCTCCCTCCATCTGAAAGGCATTTTAGCTCCTGCGCTGGGACACAATCCAACCCGCCCGTGAAGGGAGGAGGTGGAATTTCTAGAGCTGCCATTTCTCTGAAGAGGAAGAATCAAGTAATGAATCCCATCATTTGCCTGGAACTGGAGCACTACCCTTCGAGAACACAGTGCCCTCTAGGCAGGCCGCTGCTCCCAGGAGAGTTCCCCAGCCCCACACTGAACCCTCGGCATGGGGAGCCCCCAGAGGGAATCACGCTCCTGAGGCCACAGCAAAGCAACATGCAAAGAGCGAGACAATCTTACGCTGCCAGTGGAGAGCTGAGAGCTGTAAACATGAACCCCCCGAGCCCCACAGGGGGGAACCAGCAAACACTTACATTTGTGAAGCAGCAGTTTCTCCAGAGATTCTCCCCACTTGAGAGCTTCCTCTGGGGTTGGCCTGCAAGAGAAGGGGCCATTTGTTGGAAAGGCAAACTCGTACTCTCGACTCCCGTGTTGCCCCAGTTGGCAGAACAGCAGTGGTACCACCTCCCCTTCCCAGCACACTGAGAATCAGCATCGGCATCCCAGTCAGTCAAGACGCAGGCCTCCGCAGCCGCGTTTCCAGGGCCCCTGCGAGCAGGTGAGAGCTAAGCAGCCCCCACCGCCCTGTCCCAGCCCCACAGGCTGCCTCCTGCTCAGACAACGGGTTGTTGGCAAGATGCTCTGCCAGCAAGCGGTGGGAAGGAGAGAATCAGATGCAAGCTCTGGCGGCTAGTGGGGTCGCCCCGCACGTGTGAGCACAGCGAGAGAGTCCAGTCCCAGGTGCTAGCAACAGCTGGCGCAGCTCCCAGTCACTCCGCAGTGAGCCGGGGCACCAAGGGCCAGCGCTCCAGAGCAGGGCTTTGGGGACAGGCAGCCTGTCCCGGGGAGCCCTGCGCCTTACTGAGCAGGGGGAGGAGGAGCTGTTCTCCGAGGGGTTCCCCAGAGAGGCTGTGCCCTCCCGGCGCACAGACCGCAGCATAGCCCCAGGGCTCTGAGCCTGGCTGGGACGGCGCAGGGCTGTGGGAACTCCCAGAGGGCTCCACACACGCCAGTTGCCCCCTGGGTGCTTAGGGGCAGCTGAAGGGGCTTTTACACAGCCCGAGGGGCTTGTCAAAGGGTCCTGTTGGTAAGTCAGTGGCCTGGGATCCCGAGGAGGCAATAATCCTGGCCGGGGGCGGCTGAGCCAGGTGCCTTTCTGAGGTCACGGGGCTCGGAGCAGTGTGCTGGGGCAGGGCGACGGCCCGTTGGTGCAGGGGGTCAGACCGGACGCTCAGGGTGGTCCATTCTGGCCTTAACGCTATACATTTTGGCTAGCGAGGCAGCCTGCCCCCTGCTGGCAAGGGGGGGAACAGCACTCCGGCTCCCACCTCGCCCTGGGCATTCACTCAGAGGACAAACATTTAAAAATCATCCCCTAGGTAAAACCGTGGTCTGGGTCTTTGCCCCTGCACCTGGGGTAGCAGGGCTGCTCCTGTCCTGCTAGCTGGGTGCTGGGCACCCCTGGGGCCACCCATTCAGTGCAGCTGCTCACATAGTCCCCCGGGCTGGGCTGGTTTCACAGCACACACCCCCCAGCTCAGATAGGGCCCAGCAGAGCACCTCTGGCAGCGCCCCAGTGCCTCCCACCCGCAGCACCTACTTGAGGGATTTCATTGCTTTGTCCAGCTTGCTGATGGGGTTGGCTCCTGGAGACTCGTTTCGCCGGCGAAATATCCCCAGTCGGTTCTTCATGTCTTTGGCCCTAGAGAGAAGAGCAAGATTTAGTGCCCCTGGGGTGGCCAGCTGGGTGGGGGGGGGATGACAACGAAAGGGAAGAGGGGTCCAGAGCAGGGCCCCCTGTTCTCACTCAGAGCAGCTGTCTCTGGAACCAGCTGCCAGGGGACTGATTAAGACTGATCAAGACCCGGAGCAACTTTAGGGCAACGTGCGAGAGCTTCCCCGCACGGCCCGAAGCAGGGGCGAGATGGAGAGGCCAGGACCGGGCCAGCCCGGTGCAGCCCTCCCTTGTCACGTCCCTGTGCCCCCCGACACCTACTCCTTCATGGTGTGCCTGCGGTGCAGGTTCCCGCTGCGTGGCCGTGGCGCGCCCAGCAGCATGTCCGAGTGGAACTCCAGGGGCTGGGGCTTGGAGAGGTCTCGGAAGAAGGGCATGGCTGCCCGTCAGCCCTGCCTTGGGCAGCGTCCTCCGCTCCAGGCAGCGATCCCACACAGGGGACCCCCAGCCTGGAGTACAGCAGGCAGGCGAGCGAGCGGCCGGGCCGGAGGCTGCAGGAGTTCTGCCTGCCAGCTCCGCGCTGCGCTCTCGCTCTGGGCCCGAGAGTCAGGAAATGGGAGGGACTGGGCCGGAGGAGCTGCCAAGGCCCCTCTCCGTGGAGTGACAGAGGCATGTGTGAGTCAGGGCGGTGTCAGCGCCAGCCAGGGCTGTGCTCCAGCTGCGCACAGCCCCACACATGGGCTGCGGCTCTTTATGACGACTCCACTGCTGGTTGCTGGGGCAACCCAAGGAAGGTGGAAAAACCAGGCCAGTGGCAGGATACTGGAGCTGTTCAAAAGCCGGGGAAAGTCAGGCGGGGATTTATGAGCAGCTATTTATAGCGTGCAGGCATCCTGCGGAATGCAAGGGCAGCGCAGAGGGCTGGCAGCGCAGGGGTTAATGGCGCAGGGCCCAGCCCCCAGCCCTTGGGAACACACGTCTCCGAATCTGGCCTCTGGTCCGAGCTAGACGCACGCTCTAGGTGTGAGCGCGCCTGCCACGGGGGCCAGTGAGAGGGCGCCGGGGGCCACTCGGCTTCCTGAGCGGCCCTGCCCCAGCCCACGGCACGCACAAAGGGCCAGGCCTCCAGGCCAGGCTGGGCAGACCAGGTACCAAGTCCTGCTGGGTCTGTCCAGCACCCAACACAACAGCGGTGCTGCTGGGGCTGGCCATGGAAATGGTGCCTGACAGCGGTGTCCAGTCCTGGCCTCGGTGCGCGGCTCGGGAGCTGGCATCTGAGTGCAGGCTGCGGGCAAAGGAATGGCGAAATACTGGCTCTCTCGCTTCCTAACCCTCTCTTCCAGGGCTGCTGCCTGGGGGCTGCCCATGCACAAGGGCCAGGCCGCGACAGGGCTTTGGACGTGGCATTAACCTACAGCAGGAATACCATAAGGGCTTTGGTGCAGGGCAGTTCTGGGGAAAGGGTCGGATTCTGTAGCCCTGCCTCCGGCACTGACTTGTCAGGTTGCATGCCTTGGGGCAGCAGGGGCCCAGCTCGCTGTGGGGTTGGAGAGATCTCGGCGGGGACATGGGCAGCCAGTGCAGAACTGCTGGACTCGGCTGGGGAAACAGCAACCTCCCCATCGGAAAGAGGCAGGGAAAGGCCCAGAGTGGTCGACCCAGCCCTGGAGGTAGCTCTGGGAAAGCACAGAGAGGAACCTGGCGCCCATTTACACCAGCGCCGATTGATAGTCTCTGAGCTCAGGCCAGGGCCGCCTTGGCTTGAGCAGGATTTAGCCAGTGGACGATGGGGTCCCGCTAAAGCGGACAAGCCCACTACCCATGCTGGGGAGGGCCCGGGGTGGGAACCGCAAGCACAGGGGGTTGTGCTGTGTCTCCAGAAACAGCAGCCAGCACAGGCTGATCTGCAGCGTGGCTCAGGGAGGGGATTGTCTGAGCTGAAACAAAGGCCCGTGTGGCACTTTCCCCACCCACCTTCCCTCCTGACAAGGCACAGGAAATGTCCGTGGTCCAGGCAGATCACAAAAGGCAAGTCACCCGAGCAGCTGCAGCCCGGGCTGCGTGTTCAGTCTGAGGGCTCTGTACCAACCTGCTTCCTCCTGAGCGCTCCTAGAGCACGTGGCCTGCTCACAGTCTCCCCAGCACTAACCGCGGGGCAGAGGGCAGCCGGGGGAGGGTCCACAACAGGGCAGTGCAGGACAGTCCCCACCAAGCAGCTGCACATCTGCAGTCACAGCAGAGAGGAGTGAGGCAAGGGACGAGAGAATCCAGGGCTCAGGGAACCACCAAGTGGATGGGCAGTGTGGACCTGGCCACCGCGCAGGGCTCTCCACCCAGGCCAGGGCCTCAGCAAAGAGAAGCCCCTGGAAAGTGGTTCTGGTGTCTGAATGACCAGGTGTTGAGCATGCTGGCCCTGATCCAACAAATCACTTACGTATCTACCTGGCTTTAAGCTCCTGCGCGCTGCCTCCAGTCATGCAGCTGAAGCGAGGCACATGCCTCTGCTTTGCTGAATTGGGGCTAGAGTGCTCAGCTCCCTGCCGAATAGAGCCTCAGTGGCCAAGGCTGGGCAGCGACTCGGACGCTGGCTGTCAGCTGCCAAGTATCAGTCAGAAAGCAACATGGGAAAACAAGGGCTAAACAAGGAATCTCGCCCTCCCAACGCCATCTGTCTCCTATTACAGCACTGCCAGGAATGCTAATAGCCTGTGCTGTGTTCCAAGGGGAGAGCCGCACCAGGGGATGAAGCAGCCCTACACATCTCAAACCCACAATTGTAGCCATGTTCTTAACTTAGCAACTCCGTGGTTATTCCTCTGCAAAATCATCCCCTGCCGTGTGTATTTACAGCATCCTTGAGAAGGTTACAAGCCCTCCGCTATTTACAAGCTATTTGTGTGTGAGAGACAGACAGCGTGTGAACATAACCATGCACAAATGCCTACATATCAGCGCAGTGCACATTTCTGGCTATAAACAGCTCTGTATCGCTTGCCTGAGGCTATGCAGTTCAAGAGAGCTCCCGATGATTTTTCCATTGATCCCATACAAAGAAAGAACACCTGAGAGGATTCCACATTTACTAACTACAAGAGACAACTGTCTGACTGTTCTCCTTACACACAATTGCAAACAAATAACAGAAACAGCCCTCCCCAGCCCCCAGGCTGCATCAGCCGGATAGATCCACAGAAAGCAGTGGATAATTTGCCTCATGGAACATAGCAGCGAAAGTGGGAGCTTGTAAGAAAACTCTCTTTTCTCTTTGATTTTGGGGCGAGCGATTCTTAACGAATACACGAAGGCCTAGACGCAGCCAGGCCTCATAGATTCTGGTTTAGGACAATCTTGCAAGTCTGAAGCGGAGGTCCAAGCATTCGTCAAAGGAAAGGCGGGACAGTCAGAAATTCTCTCTGCAGTGGCGTCTCAACACTCCCCAGCAGCCTGAGTCCCCATCTCTCAGTGCCCGTGCCATGCAGCCACCCTCTGCATGCCGGCACTGAAATGCCACCTCCAGCGCCCGCACGCACACAAAGGGCACAGCTAGCAGCGTCACGGCAATCCTTCTGCCCCAGCTCTGTGCCACCACCCAAAGCTGGGCAAGAAAGTCCTACCTTTCCAGGTACTTTTCAGAAAAGTCCACCATGGTGTGGTACATTGGGACGCGTCAGTGGCGAGCGATGGCCGGAGGTGTGCACTGGCTGGGAAGAGAGCCGAGTGCCAGCTCCCAGCTGCAGGCACCAGAAATACTCCACATGGACTGCCTGCAAACAAGCGGCTCAGCCAATAGCAGAGCAGCTGCACGCTGAGACGCTCCACACTGACTCTCCTGCTGTCTCCTATTGTCCCAAGGTGAGGAGCAGATGCAAGGCTCTGCAGCTGCCCTTGAGACTGATCTCAAATGGGAAGCTTGGCAAGGCTAAGTCCTCTGCTTCCTTCCCAGTCTGATTGCTCTGCTCTGGGCAGCTATACCATCTCCCCGCCTATGCAAAGCCGCGGGGCAACGTCTCGTTGCTCTGCCCTGGGAGCCGGGTGCATGAAAAGCAGACTGGGAAAGGACTGGTTTTAAATTCAGCTGTCAGGAGGAAATAGTCAGAAGTGCAAAACGCTGAATGAGGCCACTGCAGTGCCCGGGTCCCCACCCCACGTGGCAACATTGCCCCCTAATGGCACTACCGTGTACTGCTCCATAAACCACACAACACAAGTCCTCGTGGGGCAAGGTCGGTCCAGGGGCAGATAATGCTTCCCTACCTCCTTGGCCTGCAAGGAGCTGGGCACCTCTGGGATAAAAGCACAGCCCCCTGCCGTCACCCCCTTCTGGCTGTGTCAGTCACTCGCTAGACACACATCCTGTAAGCAGACAGGGAACTGCCTGACCCGTGGCTTATCTGCTGCTGTTTACACATTTGCTTTCCATGCACCAGACACCGTGCACCCATTTTTATCCGACAATAGATATCCCCCCAGTGAGGTTTAAGGAGGACAGAGCCAATCTGCCAAGTCTGTTATTTTGACATGTACATTTGGTCACAGCTTTGCTTTTAAAATGCAAGGCAGTTTTCCCAAAGCAACCTGTCACGATGATCTTAGGTGCTTCCTAGGCATCTTTCCCCACTGAATTCTAACGGCACATGTACGAATTAGACGCGGTTACCAAGTTTTCTGTGCAAGCGTCGGGGCAGCCTGTTGTGACGTGTGTGACACTAAACCTGACAAGAACAGGGGCGTGGTCTGGGTTTCATCTCCGGAATCTGCCAGAGGTCAGCACAGACCAAGCCTGACCAGCTAGAAAGGACCATCCCGCTATTGTCCTTTGCTGCCCTCATTCTTCTGTTCGTTGCCTGACTCTGCCTCTGCGTTTGTCCAGTCAGAGGCTTCTTTGCTGGGAGCCCTTTGCGGTGCTGCCTAGGACTGGTAGCAGCTCTAACAGGCCTGGGTCCTGCCTTCCCTGGGATATTAAACATCAGCAGCTGCAAGCTTCCCCGGCCCTGCTCCTCCCCCTGCGTGGGGCCAGCGGGAAGGGGGCTGCAGATCGCATTTCCCTCACTCTATCTGTCCTCTTTCTGACCTCCGCTTCCCTGCACGGGGCGTCCCACAGGCCCAAGGAGCAGAGAAGGCCAATTACAAACCCATCCAGGCAAGAAAGAAACAAGCCCCTCAAGGATCCCATTCCTGCCCAGGCTGTACCATGCCTCCAGCCCCGCCCTGACACACGCCTGGTAGGAAGCCGAGCGTCCTGAAAAGGACAGCCTGACTTTAGCTAGAGATCTAAAGCGAGATCTGACTTTGTTCTGTCCATACACTGCCTCCCCCCGAGGTACTGAGGTCTGACAGCTGCACAGAGCTCTGTCCGGCCCACGGCCCAGCCTAGTCATTTCACATGCAGACCGACCAGCCTCCCTTCCTGATCACAGCGGGAGACCCGAGCGGACCCAGGTCTCCAGATCCTGGGGGCAGAGCAGCCGCGTCGCGCAGGGGGGACAACGCTCCGGCCCTGACGTCGCTGCCACTTACAGGTTTTTGCTCCTTTTCTTGCAGTAGGCCTCGTCCCCGTCCTCACAGCCGCACTCGTGGTCTGCTCCGCTGAGCTGCGGGGGGAAATACAAAAACACTGTCTGCATCCTGGCGTCGGTGTGTGCCTGAGCCCCCGGGCGGTGCCGTGTGCCCCCCTCTCCCGCTGGTAAGGCTCTCGGGGACTGCAGTCCAGGGGCCTTTGCCGGCAGAGACCGCATGAACCTGAGGGTCCGGCTGGGGAGGGAGGCAAGGTTCTGTGCAAGTCCCCGGCCGGTCCCAACCGCCACTGGGCCACGGGAAACCCCTCAGGCGGGGAGCGCAGGCCAAACGCACAGCGGGGGCTGCCCGGGCAACGGCCGTCCCAGGCACGGTGAGAGGGTCCCTGCCAGCTCCAGCATCCTGCGGGGGGACGCAAAGCACAGCTCGTCTGCTCACCCAGACGGGCCAGCTTCGGCCCTACGCATCTCCACGCGCCTTTCCTCCCGGCTGGGGAGGGGCAACCGCTCAGCAAAGAATGGCAGCAGCCCCGCCAGCCAGTCGGGGGG